>CM074499.1:18416088-19016088 GCA_037389245.1 Oryzias sinensis | reverse complement strand
TCAACACAAACTGAGGTTTCCTCAGACTTTTCAATTTGCTGTGAAATTATGACAACATCTTTTCCACTGAAGCCAACGAAGAAGGAAACAAACTAGTTGATTTTGTTTTCCAGATATTTTTCAGTTTGGAGTGCAATAATCAGATGGCATGTCAGCGTCCCCTCATACCCGAGCTTCCTTTGAGCCCCCTGATGTTCCACAGAGCTTCCTGGGAAGTGTCCGGACACCCAAACACTGCATAAACTCTGTCTGTGTCACACGGATGACATAAGTACAAGACGATACATCACAAACACAGACTGGAAACAGACAAGAACCAAACATTTTAGTCATAAAAATAGTTTCAATATGTATTTAAGAAGTGAAATCAGTGTAAATATTAACAATTAGACCTGAATTATGACAGTAAATAGGTATTTAAAGATTTCACATTTGAAAATTAGATCAAATGTATAACTTTAGGTGAATTTATGTATCACTTCAGGATTTATGGATTTTGGAATTCAGTTGCTCCTATAGACACACACTGGACTAAAAAACACGGATGTCATCCAAAAGATTCTAAATCTTAAAAAGTGAAGCCTGAAGCAGGTTGAATTTAGCCAGCCCCACTATGTGGTGCAGGCAAGTGTGATTGCTGAGTGTTTAGAGTCATATTCCTCAGAGCCCCTAAAATGCTTAGCAATACTATCGCCATATCAGTTCAACTATCCATGTATCTATCTTCTCCTTTGATCTTTTTAATATGTATTACAAGTTGTATACTGTATGTCTTCCTGACACTACCCTCTACATATACCAGGATTGGGATAGGTTCAAGCAGGACACTGGTTTGAGCCTTGTTAAGGCTGCATTTATCTTTGTTTTTTTTCTTCTTGTCTGTCTATTTGTCCATTTGTCTGTTCGTCCATCCTTACATTTTTTGTCCATCTTTTTTTCTTCTTTTTTTTGTAATGGTTACTTTTTTGACTAACTGTGGATTTTTGCAGGCCATCACATTTTGGGGGGTCATTGCCACAACCTTTGCATACAACTTTTGTCATTTTTCCGTCAGTTCATACCAGAAAACCCTAATCTAGATTATGAGTTGATCCAAAACTCAATAAGTGGCCTGATGTGGTTTTATTTAAAGTCACAAAATGACGAATGTTTTGGTAACTAAAAAAAGTTTTAAATGATCCAAAATCACGTGTAAAGAGCTGGATTCAAGCCCGCTTCAACTCCACCTTAAGGCCACAGCGGGTCACAGTGAGATTTGTGACCAGCCACAAACCATTAGTGTGCAGCTCTGCGCCGCACTCAGGAGGTTAATTAAACTAAGCCATGCCTTAAAACAACCTCCTCCTGCTACTCCCCGAACAACATCTCCCTCCATCGCCCGCCAGCCATAGTCTGGTCCCCCACCCCCAGAACCGCCCAAGGGGATAATCTCCCAGCTGGTGCTGGGGTCAGGAGGCCTTAAAACCCACCCTGACCAAAGCCCACATCCCCTTACACAACTGCACACACTGAGCAGCAGTTCAATGGGTTATAAAAGATATGTCAGAATAAGACCAAGGTGTTTGCTTGTCTATCAATAAAGAAAGTTTTTTTTGTTGTTAACATCTTGAAGTCAGTCAACAATTCTACAGTGAGGAAGAATCACTAAGTGAAAAGAACAGCTGTCAGTCTTTGAGAGGTTGGACATTTCAGCAAAGTCTCTCAACGCAGTAACATCTGCAAATCTACAGCAATGTGAGTGAGAAAGATTCAGATTTAAGGTGTTGCAGCGACCCAAAATCCAGACTTTGACCTAAAAGAAATGCTGAACTGACCCTAAAGGTGGCTGAACAAAAAGAACGAAACCCCTTATCAAATCAATGAAGTTCAGTCAGTTTCACAAAACCACAATGAGGTTCAAGACTGACAACCTCAAAGGTCAAATGAGTATTTCAACTAAGCAAGGACACAAACATCAGTGTGGTTTCCATGACATTTTGACATACTGTCTTGGTTTTAGTGAAAGACTGAACAAGATAGAGCTGTAGCTCCAGTGTAGACATTCTTGCGACGACCGTAACACTTCCTCTGTTGACGCATTTAATGCAATGCCAGTGGATTTTGCTGCAAAGCAAAGCAGCCTCGTGCTGATATGCAACACTTTACAGTAGTAAAGTGTTTACATAAATTAGCTGATTCATGTTGATCGCGTAAATGTTCAAGGAGTCACGATGTGTCAAAGAGTGCGTGTTATTCAGGTGTTGCTGGTGACATCTCCGGTTTTAAAGGGTTAATGTTGTGTTTTGCTGATATATTGACAAAGTTGCTCCATCTTTTAAGTGTAAGTTTGACCCTCCAATATAAATGTACATTTTAAAAAATATCTAACCAACTTTTCAATAATTATCCTAGAAACTTTGAAAAAAAAAACAATCATGGTGACCATGTGGCAAATTAATTTAATTGTTATTTATGCTAATTTTATAAAATACAGTGAATAAAACTAGCATGTACATGAGCAAAACAGGAGCAAGACATTGTACTGGATGAACAGGCTCCAGTCGTGGATATAAAGTGTGTTTGCAGAATGTGTGTGGATATTGAAGTGGTGAAAATCTGAGCTAATCAAGCAGGGAATGTGACAGCAGGGAATATTTAGAAAATAAGACAGCAGTGTGGGATTAGGCTATGCAGCAATAACGCCAATGGGTTTATTTTTTGGAGTTTTTGAGACGATGTGTTCTACTGCACCGATTCCAACTGGGCTGAACCAGCAGGAACCTCTGAGCTCTGTACACTGCACACACTTGTAGTAAGAGGAAGCACGTGACATAGCATGGCAAGAGTCCCTTTGAGCCCAAATACTCCTTCGCATGAGATTAGATTCAACCCCCAAAGATCGTAAAGCATTATTGTGTTACACTGGGCTGTTTGGTTCATTTATTCCAGGCGTCTGCAACCTGTAATTCTCAAAGAGCCATTTGGATCAGTTTCCCACTGAGATTAAAACACAGGGAGCCGCAACATTAGGTGCGTTAGCAAAAATGTTTATGCCAAAATATCGCGATAGTTCATTTGGCAAAACTTGATTCAAAATGTTTTCATGATATTTGTTTATTTATTTTAATTTTTTTATTATTCTTTATGAGCGTGATGTTTCCTTTGATCTTTTGTCCATTTCCCACAACCTTGAATGGACTTTTCTGTCTGTCAAACACCCAGAGTTAAGATGTGTGGGATGATGGAAACAAATTCACTTTGATGCAGACTCCTTTCTTTTTATTTACGTATTTATTTTCTTTAAATCCAGTAAACCTAATAAATTATATTATTTTTTGGATGACAACTATTTTTTATTGGGAAGCAACTGTTTTGCGTCTGGAATCATAAGGGGTGAGTCTAAGCCCCGACCCCGCCTCTCTACGTGTTCGTTGTTTTCCCCCGCGTGCAACCCCCCCTCCAGCGTATTCTACACAGACAGTGCAACATCTGGTCATCATAGCAGCAAGGTGACAGGACAGTAGGGGCGCCCTGATGCAAATTTAATTAATTTTACACAGAAATGGGTGGTTTTAGTGTATGGGGAAAAAAAGGCTTTTTTGGGGGGCGCTCATGTGTCCCATACGAGATTACTACTGACTGTCTTTCCAGGAAAACTTTCCATCCCATAACAGACTCTGGTCAGCGTTCACAGCTGCAGACATGCCCCTTCCCCTGCTCTCTTCCTCCTTCCCGCTCGCACTACCTAACGGTGTTAAAGGCACCACGACAATCTTAGAACATGGTAGTTATTTTACAAAAACACAGAGAGTTGCAACACAATGATGAAACAGTTGCATATGGCTCTGGAGCCGCCGGTTGCCCACCCCTGATTTATTCGGACAAGGAAGCTTTTTTGCAGAATAAAAAGTTCATTTTACAGCTCTGATGTGGGACTAGACATACATTATATACACTGAACCAACCATCTTTGAGGATTCTTAGCGGTGGTTAAAAGAAAAGAAGACACGGGCACGTTGCATTGCAGTACATTATGAATGCAGATTGGAAAAGTATTTAAAAAAATTTTTTGTCATGGTGCCTCTGGCAGTATCTCCTCCCCCTCCCCTCTGCTCTGATGATTGGAACCAGCTGTGGACACTCACCTCATCTGCTCACCACCTTCTTAAGGAGATCCAGCCCAGCATTCATTGCCAGTTCGTTGCCCTTCACGGTGATTAGTCTGGTCACCTAGTCTTTTAATGCTTGCTACGTTTTCTCGCGATTTACTTCGCCTTGTTGTCTCGCTCTCAGGTCCATCTCCACGAGTGTCTACCTGGAATAATCCTCTCCAAGATCTGCCGCTGCCTTACCTCGTCTTCTGCCACGCTCCGCTCTGTGACTCTTGCCACAGCCATGAAGAGAACTCCTACTACGGCAAGGCCACTGCCTTTTCTGATCACCAGCCGAAAGGAAATGAACTCCAAAGACCACTGATTTTTCCAGCCGGAAAAATAAAAACTTTGTTATTCATTCCTCGTTCGAGTTTTTTTCCGGGTTCCAGCATCTGGGTCTGCTACGCCATACAAATCATGACAGTACGAACTGTCCCAAAACCCAGACCCAGCTGACCCCGAAGGACTCCGACTAGCCGTCTCTCTGCAGGGATTGGCATTGGGACGTGAAGCCGGGTCCTTATCTCAAATGGCCTCGGCTCAACAAGATCTATTCCGACACCTGGACGGCATAAATCAAGCCTTGATGGATCTAACTGGTCAAAGCTCCGCTACTCCCGCAGACTCAGCTCCTATTCCAGCTTCCAGCAACTTCAACGCTTCCGGTTCGGCTCCTGAAAACTTCTGGCTCCAACCTGAACCCTTTCACGGTGATGTAGAAACATGTGGAGGATTCCTCCTTCAATGTCAGTTGATTTTTCAACAAGCACCCCGGTGCTATCAAGCTGACCATAGCAAAATCACTTTAATTGTGAACTCAACAAAGCACTACAGTGGGCTCAAGCTTTTCTCTCGTCTAACCCCATATACCATGTTTAATTTGACCGTTTCATTCGAGAATTTAGTCTGGTATTTAATCAAACCCGAAGAGAGGAAGAAGCTTCACGACAACTACTAAGACTCAAACAACGCAACCGCTCCGTAAGTGCCCATCTCATTGATTTCCGCATCCTTGCGGTGGAGGCCGGTTGGCCAGATGTCGCCCTAAAAGAAATTTTCTATCAATCCTTAAATAACTCCATCAAGGATCATTTATGCTCCCAACCAGAGACTCATAATTTTGAAGAACTTGTTTCAGCAGCCTTGCGGTCGGACGTTCGTCTCCGTGAACGGCAGATGGAACGCAACAGACATGATCGTAAAGTACCTCAGGACTCCAGCACTCACACAACTACTCCGGATCTACCGCAACCTTATGATCGTAACTCTTTCAGTAAAACATCTGATAAACCTATGCAAATTGGTCATTCCAAGTTGACCCAAGAGGAACGTCAAAGATGTAAAGACAAGGGAGCCTTTTTCTATTGCGGTCTCCCGGGACACATTGCAAATCAGTGTCAACTCCGTTTAAACGCCAAAGCCCCCCGCTAGAAGACAGGCCACAGGCGGGTAAATCCACATCTCTCACTGAGAAAAGTTTTTTGTTTGTTCCTGTCAAGCTATGTCCTCAAGATGGTATTTATGACTTCAAGGCTCTCATTGACTCTGGTGCTGAACAGAGTTTTATTGACTGTAATCTTGTGTCCAAGCTTCATCTGCCCACAGAAATCTTCTAACATCCCGTCGAAGCTGCAGGGTTAGGGGGTCAGCCTCTCTCCAGGATTACTCACCGCACTAAACCGGTTCTAATCATCACCTCCGGTAACCATAGGGAACACATACAATTCTTTATAACTCAAACCCTACAGACTTCCATCATTTTGGGGTTTTCCTGGCTTCGCACTCATAATCCTCAGTTCAAATGGGTAAATCAACAAATCATTAACTGGAGTTCGTTTTGCATGGCTAGTTGTCTAATCCGCTGAACCACTTACTCATCCTAACACTAATAAAGTTTCTGAAGAACTCGATCTTTCTCGTATCCCGTCTTGTTATCATGACCTCAAGATTGTTTTCAGCAAATCTAAAGCCGGGGCTCTTCTCCCTCACAGACCTTATGATTGTTCCATAGAGTTACTAAACGGTGCTTCTGTACCTAAAGGCAGATTATTCAATTTATCCGGTCGTGAAAAAATAGCCATGGATGGATGATGTTCTCAGAGACTTCCTTAACCGTTTAGTTTTCGTCTACTTAGACGATATACTCATTTACTCTACGGACAAGACCCAACGCACTCTCTATGTGCTTGAGAATCAACTGTACGTTTAAGCTGAGAAATCCGAGTTTCACTTTTCCACCTTTTCCTTCCTGGGTTATATTTGTGAGCAGGGCTCCAGACTAACTTTTTTCACTAGGAGCACAGTGGCCCCCAACTGAAAATTTTAGGGGCACAACCAGAAAATTTAGGGGCGCATACCGTAAATCAACATGCTAACCAAATCTACTAATTTCCACTGTATTACGAATAAATACTTTAATAATAGATGCAGAAATTACAATGTGCTCTTTCAAATTCAGTGTCACATTTTATTCTGTACTTTTGAAGATGCAACAAGAAGGTAAACTGACAGCAGCATCGCTGTCATGACAGAACAATTAGTAAACAAAATACCATAAATTTAGAATAAAAAAAGGTTTTTAGTAACAAAGTGATTACCGTAGTAACCTTTCGATCATTTCACAGTTACAAACAATACTTAAATGTATGTAAACATTAGGGGATGGAAATTCATGTTGGCAACACCAACTAAGTGCAGCCAAGATGCACAATAAGCGTGTTTGAGATCACCCAGATGGACGCACGCTGCACAGATCACCTGGTGTGAGATGTATATTTTTTTTTTGCTCCAACATCACCTGTCAATCAAAACAAAAATATCACGAGAAAGGGGTGGGAGCAAGACCCCAACCTGAGCGAACACAGCTGGAAATTTAGCACTGCACTGACTGAAAGCTGCCCTACAGACTACAAAATAATGCATTATGGGACATGTGTCCTGATGGTTTTTGTAGTTCAGTGATCAATTAAAATAATTTAAAATACCAACTGATTAAAAAAAGGCTACATAAATTACAAAACATTAAAATAATTATAAAAGATGTAATATCAGAAATCACAGATAATACTAAGGGGAAGAGGCATATTAAAAGTAAATTGAATGTTAAGGACTACAACTTCCTGTTCTCCTTAAGTCTCGCTGCAGCTTCGCCTCCTACCCCCCCCCCCGTCCCAGGCGCGGCGCTGGTTCATCTTATCTTTGCATTTTCCCACCGTGTTTTAAATGTGTCTAAGACGAAAACTTGTTGTTGCTCGCATGTGTTTAATGTTAGAGCCCCGTTAGCTGTCACGCATGTAGGTGTGGGACATTTATTCTCCTCAGCTGACCCGACTCCCGCGGGAGCGGTGTGCTGCCGTTCCAGCCGTGCATGAGAACCGTGGTTTGCTTCGCGAGTTTGAGACCCCTGCTGTAGACTCTGGCACTAGCTGCAGGTCGGAAGAATGAATCAATAGTTCGCTTGTTCATAGTTCAGACGCACGTATCAGGTTGTGTTGATATGTCTCTGTTTCCTTCCCACAGATGTTTACGCGCGCTCGATCAACTCCAGGCCCCGCCCCCTCCACGCATTTAGCCACTTACAGTGCCTTTCCCTATTCTTCTCACACGCAGTGGCCGCCTCACAGACCGGCATCACGCGAGTGTGCTCGCGTTTCATGAGTATGTTTGCGTGTGTGCGCGCTCGTGTCTCATTGATTATTTCATTGATCATTGACGTGCCCCTTCCACAATTAATGTATAAAAAAAATACCCAGGGTGGGGGAGGCAAATTTACTGGTCGCACATGTGCGACTGGATGTAAAATTCAGTCGCACACTCTCAAATTTTGGTCGCAAAATGCGACCATTTAGTCGCAGTCTGGAGCCCTGGTGAGGCTGGCAACATCAGACCTGATCCAGTTAGTTTCCAACTGGGAACCCCCAGAAACCAGAAAGAAATTACAGCTGTTCTTAGGGTTTGCTAAATTTTATTGCCACTTCATTATTACAAAATTATTGCACAACTCCCTTCCATCAATAGACCCTACATCTGGGGCCCAGAGGCCCAGTCTGCTTTTAACAAATTCAAAGAACTTTTTGTCTCGGCTCCCATCCTCATACAACCTGATCCCACCAGTCAGTTCATAGTGGAAGTTGATGCCTTGGATTCAGGCGTAGGAGCTGTCCTGTCCCAAAAGAAAAAATCTTCCGGCAAATTAAAACCCTGTGCCTTTTTTCCTGCAAGTTATTCTCAGCAGAACGAAATTACAATGTGGGAAATCGAGAGTTGCTGGCTATAAGGCTTGCCTTGGAGGAGTGGTGTCACTGGCTGGAGGGGGCTGAACTCCCATTGATAGTGTGGACGGACCACAAAAATCTGTCATATTTATGTACGGCTAAAAAACTCAACTCCCGTCAAGCTCGCTGGTGTTTGTTTTTTGATAGATTCAACATCACTATAACCTACAGGCCAGGAAGTCGGAACATCAAACCCGACGCTCTCCCGTGGAAATACAGCTCCAGTGAAGACCCTCTCACCTCCACCAACATCTCTCCTACCTGCATCCTGGGGAATCTCACGTGAGTTGTTGAGTCTCGAGTGTTACAAGCTCATGGTGAGGAGCCTGATCATCCTCCTGCCCCTAATAACACCCTGTATGTGCCCATGTCTCTTCGACCAGATGTGCTTTCCGGGGGTCATGCCTCTCGTATATCCTGTCACACTGGCATCCAAAGAACCCTGAATCTCCTACGGCGGCAGTTTTTCTGGCCTTTTATGGAGAAAGATGTAAATCCTCAAACTCTCCTCCAGCCGGGTCTCTGTCAGTACCTGGCCCTCCTTGGTCGCACATAGCCATGGACTTTATCACTGTACTACCACCTTCTCTGGGTAACACCGTCATACTCACCGTTATTGACCGTTTTTCCAAGGCCGCTCATTTCATCCCTCTAACCCAGTTGCCTACTGCCCCTGAAATGACTGATATTCTGGTCCAGAATGTTTTCCGGCGTCATGGCATTCCTAAGGAGTTTGCTTCTGACCAAGGACCCCAATTCGTCTCCCAAGTGTGGAAGACCTTCTGTTCTGCCTTGGGTGTCACGGTTAGCCTGACATCTGGTTACCACCCTCAAACGGCCAGGCGGAAAGGGCCAACCAGGAGCTAGAGGCCACCCCTTCGTTGTCTAGCAGCTCAGAATCCCCACGATTGGTCCAAGATCCTGGACTGGATTGAATACCCCCATAACAACCACCCATCCTCAGCCACGGGGATGTCTCCGTTTGAGGCCTCCCTTGGGTACTCACCACCTCTATTTCCGTCACAGGAACTCGATTTGATAGTGCCCTCAGTCCAGCACTACCTCCAGCAGTGCCAACGCATTTGGCACCAGACCAGGGCAGCTCTCCTGCGCACCAGGGAGAGCAACTGCCGGATCGCAAATCGACACAGGGTGGTGGGACCCACGTACAAGCCTGGTCACAGGGTTTGGCTCTCTGCTCGGAACATCCCCATACAGGCTACCTCACGTAAACTGGCTCCACGCTTCATCGGACCTTATACTATTGAGCGTGTCATCAATCCATCCCGTGTGGGTTAACGGCTTCCTGCAGCACTCAAGGTACACCCTTCATTCCATGTGTCCCATATAAAGCCTGTTCAGGAGTCCTCTGCTGTCCTCTGCGCTCCGCTGTCCGCTGCCCCTCCACCCCCCCGTATCATTTACGGCGCCCCGGCTTACACTGTTAGTCGGGTGTTGGATGTTCGACGGCCTGAAAAAATGGCAAACTCCAAATATCTTGCAATAAGTTGTGACTATTAAAGGCATTTGCTCACAACCATGATTTTGGCTGGTCAAGACTCCATGCTTGCTTTTTCACCAAACAGTTTGTCAAGACACAAAACTGCACTGATATGGCTCCCCGAAAGTCATCCTTCGTTTTCTCTGAGGGTCGTCAGGGAAAAAAGTTACAGATAAGAAAACAGAGGGCCAATCAGATCGGGCCCAGATAAAGCGTCTGGCGTGCTGCAAATCAGAGGAACAACACACTCTGCACAGGAGAGGGAGTTGCAGAAAGTCTTTGTTCTGCGAGGCTCATATCTGAGGCATTATTCGTTCTTCTCATGCAAGCGGGGGAGGAACGATGGCTATGTGGGATGAGTACAGCAACTGAGTGGAGTGTCCCAGAGGAAGAGAAAAAAGCAAACACACAACTCTAAAATAAGGACAACCCTGTTTACCATCTAGCTCACACACTTTTACATACCGGTTTTCTTCTATTTGAATGTAACACTTGTTGAACCACATAAACACCTCCAGGCCCTGCCACATCCACCCACACACGGATGTTACCGCGATGTGAACAACACAACTTACAATAGAATTCATCAGTCTGGAGAAATGGTAAAATTCTTGGGAGCAAACAGGAAGTACATTCTAAAAAATTTGAAGCGTCAAATGTTGCTCTTTTTTTTACCCCTCCATCAGTCAGCCCACTTGAGTTTGCTATGCTCTTATTTTGAAAATACCCAAAAAGCCCACATGCGTTTATAGTTAATACAAATCTCTGAACTTTATTTTGAAATAATTTGAGTATGTTTTTTAATTAACAACAAAATAGTGGCTCAATTCTACTTTTTTCAGCTATCACCTGTTGCCTTTTAATAGATATTTTTTAATTAGTTGCTTGCAAACATGATGCAAACTGACCACATTGCAATGCTGGTTTTCAAACTAATTTCCTCTGACTGATTCATAGAGACACGCATTACATAAGGAGATGATTTCCATCATCTCAGCTGCAGCTGCGAAGTTCTGCCTTTGTTTCCAGACAAAGGCGTCTGAGCCGCCTTTGGAGCGCGGCACAGAGCAGCAACAGCAGATTAGCCCCGCCGCTCTCATTCCGAGGCAGGCCTTTCGAGCTTTTACTAACTCGTCTAAATCCAGGATAATAACAAATCCTGCATGCATGGGGAGTAAGTGACTCAAAATGGGAGCTCCACAGTGTTGTTGCCCTCATCAAGGGCTGATTTCTGCTGTCAGAGTGCAGGTCCTGAGCTATTACTGCAAGAAAGGCCTGAAATGCAGATCGTTGGGCGAAATCTTGAAATTATTAGAATAAAAATAATTCTGATTTCATATTCAGAATTTATGTCTAAATAATGTATTTATCTGCAAACTGATTTCTAGACAAGTTAACAATTTGAACCCAAATTTTACCTTTTTTTTCACATCCAGGTATATAACAGCCTTGCTGATTGCTTCTTTAACATTTTAAAATAGTCAGTTCAAATTTGGCCTTATTACTGGAATTATTGTTCCAGCCTGTTTTTCAGCCTTTCAGCTTGTATTAAAGGGTGAAACACCCAGCAAAGAAAGTTTAATGAAAGCTTTGTCCCACTTTTTTTTTAATATATTTTATCATATTTCCAAGAAAATATTCTGTTTTATTAGTTTGTCATGGAACCTCATTGGTACAATTTGTGACTAATTTCCTAAAAATCTGTTCATAAACGAAACACTTTGGACCCAAAAATGAGAGAGTAACAAAATGATTAATAGGAAGGTAAATGTATTCAGGTAAAGTGTGGACAACTATCCATGTCTGAATTCCTTCCCTAACTACTAAAAAACTATATAGAGGGGGTCAATCAGGTGCTTTAGATTTAAAAAGCTATTCAGACACTACGATCACTACTTTTCTCCCCACAAATATGACCTCACAGATTTCCCAAATTAAAAACCTGATCAATATGAACATTTTACGAGTTACGAATCCACTGTGTTTTGAAGATAAAAACTTAGACGGATTATTAAAAAAATAATTTAAATACTTTTTTCCCCTATGAAAAATCTTTCAAACGTGCTGCATTGTGGTTTATATTCATCAATGAAGTGAGGATCGATGCACAATGGTGTTTTATAGAGATTTCTGGAAAATTTCAAGGGCACTGGATTTTGGAATTGTAGATTCGGACAGCTAAACAACAAAAAAACACACTATATAGTGAACTATATAGTGAATAGTGAAGGAATTCAGACACACTGTCCTTTTTTTTCCTGCGAAGATATTTAATGCAAAAATGACTAAAACAGAGGTAAACAAATTAAAATAATTATACCCCAAAATTGGGAGGCAGTTTTGGGAATATTTATGCTTAAATGAGGAGTTGAATTATCCTTTTTCTTCTTCTTTCTCTTTCGGCTTTTCCCATCAGGGGTTGCCACAGCGAACAAGTCGCATGGTAAACTTAGCAATGTTTTACGCCGGATGCCCTTCCTGACGCAACTTTCTCAAAGCAACCGGGCTTGGGACCGGCACATAAGTAGAGAAGGGAACATGGAGCAGCCCAAATTCGAACCCTGGTTTCACGGACAGAAGGCACCGCAAGCCAGCACGAGCTAAACCAGCTCCCTTTAGTTTAATTATCCTTTTTGATTTTTTAAATATAGCTTATTTATTAGTTTTACTCTAATAAAATGGAATGCTAGTAAAATCAGTAAAATAAGCAAAAATTAAAAGAAGTAAAGAGAAATTTGGAGAAATATTTACTCATCTTTTAAAATAACAAAACCAAATGATAGATGTGAAACAGTTATAGTGTAATATTGTGTAATAACTGATAATATTAGACTCAATGAACAGTTGTCAATGAAAGGAATTTTATTATTTTCTTCACCAAATTAACAAAAAAGCATATTTCATAATAAAAGTTGTCATTTAAAATATTTAAAGTTATTTCAACCCTTATACTGTGTTAGGGTCAACGTTGACCCATGTTTACAATTGAAAAGGGGTCACTGTTAACCTAAAAACAATATAAGGGTTAAAGAACTTGCAACGCATTTATTTTGTTAATAACTAAACTTTTCCTCGTGCTGTCAACCCTTTGTTCTGATTTAATGACGTCACGAGCGGTGAAGTTCCGCTCTTTAAGCAGTCACTATTACCAAAAACACAATGAGAGGGGGGCAACAATAAACAGAAAAATCCAGGCGAGTTTCTAAATAATGTCCGAATGTAAAAGTTTAGCTGCGCGGCAGCTTGCACGTGAAGAGCCGCGAATATTCCCGTCAGGAAGTGGAGGGGAGGGGGGAAAAAAGAGGGGGGAAAATGAGGGAATTCGCGAAAGAAATGGGAAAAATGTCCGGAATGTGGACTCTTTGACAGTTAGCGTTAATTGATTTGGATAGAGACGGCGGGGACACGCGGGCTTCACAGCAGCTGAACAAAGTTCAGACTCAGTCTGAGGGGAATAAAAGCCGAGAAAACACTTGCCGGAGCTTACCTGGCGAGGCTCTGAGACGCCCGGGAGACAGGTAGCCCCCCTATCGGATACCATTATAGCAATTAATTTATTTCTTTTTTCTTTTTTTTATGGGGGGGTTGGTTCGTCCTCACGAAATCCTCTCCGTATTCTTTGTTTGTTTCCCTGCTGCCTGGTCTTCTTCCTGGAGCCGCTTGTTTGAAGCGAGAGGAGGGCAGGAATTTCAGGAATTAGCCGTGGTATGACATGAAGCCTGGAAAAAGCCAGAGAAAAAGACCAAGGGAGGGAAAGGGGGAGGAGGGGGGAGGCCTGACAGGTCACCGCGTCGGGAGGAGGAGGAGGGAGGAGGAGGAGGAGGAGGGGGGGAGGACCCTCCTGGATGAGAAAGGACAGCAGAAACCTTCAACAAGAACTCCATGGTGATCTTCATCAGACCGATTCACCCTCAGCTGACATGACGTCATCGATGTATATAAAAAAGAGCGTTTTGGTCCAGATACCCCACTAAACTTAATCCTTATTTGATTAATTAAAAATAATTCTATTTAAAGGGGTTTTGGTGTTTTTAACATGTTCTTGTGGCGTTTTTCTGATGATGGAGGACATTTATAAAGAAAATTAAGCTTTGAATTCTGTTTCAGGGACCACAAGTTCCCTGCTCCTCTCCAGTCTGATGTTTCCTCTTGCAGACAAATAAATCCATAAATGTCTTTGTTTTCCTCGTCTGCGCTGGAATCTGACTCTAAGCTGTACGGCTGGATAGCTCCAACATTGCTCGCCATTTTTGTTACACCTGGATGATGGTGTAAGCCAGCAGGAGAGTGCTTAAACAGAGGGATGATGGGAAATGGAGTTGGCATGACTCTGAGGTAAACTTCTAATGAACTACTCTCACTCTGCAGAATCTGTGTCCTGGGGGAAAAAAAACACTTTTTGGGCTAAAAACGGCATAATAATGATTAAAGACCACCGGGAGCGGTTTAAAAATAGATCAGAAGATAATCGGGTGGGACTTCAATTTATTTTTTTTGTACTGTGAGTGATGTGAAGTGGCTCAAACAAAACATTTAAAGCTGTCTTCCTGCATAAACAATAAAGTGCCTCCACTGCTGTCTAGTACGTACATCAACAGAGAATAAGGCTGTATTAGCACCTTTACACATTTGGAATTGGAATATAAAAGAAAACAAACACACATCCATTAGATATAAAGTTTGTTAAAAACTGTTTAATCAATTGCTTGAAAAGGGAGTTGGAGGAAGCAAATGTAAATAATCCCATCCTTAGTATGCTTTACTCAACATACTTTACTTTTATTATATTCCGGTTCCTAACTTTAAATGAAAGACATTAAAATATTGTAGAATTCATGACTGCACACTCACAGGTCAAACGTTAAAATGACTGCTTTACAGTTGTCATCAGAAAGGTTTATTACTATACATATTCCAGTAAATCGTTTCCTTTTTGAACCCGGTTACAGATTTGGCTATGATTTCAAATGAAAGGTCTATATTCTGTAAACATTGTTGTGTCTCCTGTCTGTGAATTAATGATTTAGTAGCTTGGATTAAATAAATAACATTAACACAAATAATTAAGAATAGGGGTGGGATTATACAAAAATGGCTTCTTCCCTGTCCCATTCTAGCAATCAATCAAACTCTTTTTGACAGTTATTACAGGATTGAATGTGTCATGTCTTCTGGACTGTAAGCGCACGTATTTCTGTTTATAATTACGAGAAATTAAAATGTACAGAAGATTATTATTAAGTCAATTTATGAATTAATATTTTAAATTGATTTCTATGTCTTTTTATTTTCGGTGTCTTTTGTCTTTTTGTTTTTTCTTGTTGTTGAAAGTGCTTGAAATAAACCGAATAAATCTACGAAAAGCAGCACAAACTTGTGTTATGTTTCTAGTTTATTTAAACTAAATTAGCTACAACAGCTTGTGATGTTCTGGTTGTTCTAGTTAGGGATTGCAAAGCAGTGAAAACCTGTCTGCACATGTATGTTTAAATGATTAAAACACATGATTTAAATAGATTAAAGTTTCCCTTAAAAATAGAATTAAACAACATTTAATTTGGCAAAGTTGGTGATTTAAGTCACTTTTTTAGCTAAATAGTTTTTCTCACATTTTTGACAAAGTTGACAGAAGTTTTGTGTTTTCCCTCAAACTTGTATGTTCTCCCCTGCAGACAAAGGCGATGCACAAAAACTGGACTTGTTGCTTTAGTCAGTGACGTGTGGGAGGTGGAAGCTCAGAGGTGACCGGAAAGTTTGGACTACTAAGCAACAGGAGCATGCGTTGAGCGCCAGAGACCCCTAGTGGAATATGTGGGTATTGCAGGGACATTTTTATCACTTAAGATAATTTTTTCTCCCTTTTTGTTTCAATCGAAAGCCAAGTTTGAATAGAAATACGTCAAATACAACATTGTTGCACTAAAAAAAGCAGTCTTTATTTCTCTAAATGGGCCTATGAATAAAGTTAAAATCAGGATGTAAATGTTGTTGTCTTCTTAGGTCAGGGGTCTGTAACCTAAAGGTTCTGGAGCCACATGCAGCACTGTTATCATTAGATTGTGGCTCTCTGGCTTAAATAAAATATAAATAAGCCCCAGTCTCAAGTCTATATTCACTTACTAAAAGCAAAACAAATGCAAATTTTTCTGAAGTTGGCTCTGGTTTTGATCCCAGACACACGCCTTTTCTATGTGATCTGCAACAAAATCTACATTCAATTTAGCACTTTTTGTTTTGCACCAAACCATTTATAGACATGTTGTTGCTTTAAATCTCTCCCTTGACTTTATTCTACACAACATGACCTAAATATGATGTATTAAAAATAAAGAGTTGGAGTCATTTTTATGTTCAAATCACTTTATTTAAAAATTTTTACTGCATTTAAATCCATTTTAAGGCACCCTTATTCATGTCTGTAGATAAACAATATTTTAAGCTACACGCCTTCTTTCATTTTGGTCACACAACTGAAACCCGAGGAAGAGACATGTGTTCAGGTTGAAAATAAAAAATAAAATATTTCAAACAGTGTTACATATACTTTATAACCCCACATGGACTACAAATAGCCTGTTCTAAAACTCTGTTAAATAAAGTTTACTAGAATAAAACAAGACACTCCTTTCATTAAAAGGAGGAGATTAACTTTGTCTAGACAGTAATATACATTAACTTACAAGCCTCCTGTGGAGGAAGGTTCACTATGAAAGCATCATCATGAAAAAGGTGGAATTGATAGAAAGTTTAGCAGAACACTGGATTATCTGGTTTATTAGAGACAGACAAGCCTTTTCACTGGGATGTACAGTGATACACTGTAGAGACTGAGGGGTTTGCAATAACATCTTCACGTGTTGGTATAACAAATCTAAGGAAATGATTGGTTGGGCTCCCCAGATGTTTAAGTTAAATGTTCACATCCCATCATCCTCCACGTCCGGCGCCCGCTTTCATCCTGCCTGGGATGATGATCCAAGTCTCATTTCTTGGACAGGAACTTCATCTTGTTTCCTGGAAAAAGCAACAAATGTACCTCTAATTCTAAAATATGATATATATGATTTTAAACGGATTATTCCAGAGTTTTAAAGTGAACCTCACCCAGGCCTTTAAGAAACTTGTTCACTCCTCTTTGCTCGCTGCCAGGAAGTGAATCCAAGTATTCCTGTGCTCGAATCTCAAAAAGCCCTGGACACAAGGTCAGAGGTCTTAATGCATCTGTGAACTCCAGTCCATGATGTCATTTAACTGGAGCTCAGTTCATTCCGACAATTGCCTTCTTTATTCAGAGATCCCAGCTTCTATACAGACAAGAGGAGAACTGCAACAAACATTCCTTTTTTCCATTTTAAAAGCATTTACAACCGCATGTACGTATACCAAAAAAACTGCTCTTTTTGGTATAATATTTCCGAAGCAAAGCTCTAAATTAAGATGACAGGATAAAAGCTTTGAAGGCCACATGTTAAATAATAAATACATCATGTGCATCAAACAAAACATATGAACTAAAACTTTGAAAAAAGACTTTTGGAATTGTACCTTTGAGCCCTGGACATAAATAAATGGATTATTTTGTGAACACAAATAAGCATTTTGTGGGCTCATTTGAGTATTGTGGTATTTGAGTACACAAATGAGTACTTTATCTGCATTTTGTGGCCACAAGTTAGTAATTTGTAAGCACAAATTGGAATTGAGTTTGCACAAATGTAGCATTTTTTTGACATTTTATGGGCACAAAATAGTATTTTATGTGCAGAAATTAGTATGTTGTGTACACAAATTAGCAGTTTGTGGGCACAAATTTGTATTTTGTGAACACATCTTAGCTTTTAAATTACATTTTGTGGCAATAAATTATCATTTTTTGTGCTAAAATTACAAATTAGTGGCAACAATATTGCATTTTATAGGCAAATTAGTATTGTATGTGCATAACTTAACATTTTGTGGGCAAAGATATGCATTTATTATGCACAAAAGAGTATTTTGTGAGCACATGTTAACATTTTTTAGCATTTTGTCATCTTTTAGCAACAGTTTAGTGTTTTGTTAGCAAAAATTAGCATTTATTAGTTTTTTTGGCCCAAATTAATAGTTTATGAGCACAGATAGTATTTTGTGGATACAAATGAGGATTTTGTGCACAAAAAAACTATTTTTTGCTCACAAATTAGCCTTTTGTGTGCACAAATTAGTTGTAGGAGTTGAAGAAGGAATCATTGAGTGCATAGCATGAGGGTTCTTTCTTTGGAGACTTCTTGGACAAGGCTTTGTCACAGTGAAAAATACTTAAAACATTAAGTTGTGCACACAAAATGTTTATTTGAGGTAAAAAAAAAAAAAAATTATGATTGCACAAATGGTATCTGCTTCAGTGCCTTCCAATGTCAATACCTTTGAGGCCCTGTCTGCGCAGCTCCCTCTCCTGCATGAAGCCGGTAAACATCTGAGTCTCCATGAAAACCTCCAGAAAGCGCCGTAAGCTTTTGGAAGTGACCGCTTTGCGAAAGGCCTCCCGCTGAAAGGATGAGGGGGAGGAAGAAGTGGGGCTGGGTGTGGCGGCAGAGGAGACTGACTCGTCCTCACGCTCAGGTCCGCCCATGAAGAGGGAATAGTGACCCACCATCTCCACGAAGAACCGCACAAAGGCCTCTGACACCACAGTGCTGAGGGAGTCTAAAGGAGGAGAAGAAAAAAATACTAAAAATATGACAGAAGTAAAATAAAATGCAATTCACTTCTTTTAGAAGTTTACATTTTACATTCAGAACATTTAAAAATCAACTTTCAACCGCAAACTTTTGCAGAAAGGTCTCATTTTATGATCATATGCAATGTTTTGTTTTATAAAAAGCTTGTGTTTTATATTATACAACCTTTATTGATTTGTTTTAACAGAACAACATAAAAGCAAGCCCTAATGTTCAAAGTTTTTACTTTTGTATCTTTTTCTGTCCTAAAGCATCTTTAAGAAGAAAAACTTTAGGCAAGATCAAACAACGCCATGGGCCAGGACCCCCCCCCCCCCCCCCCAACGGGATGGCCCACAAAGTAATAATTAAAGTATAATTAAATAAAGAAGTAAAATTGACCCAAAAACACCCACAAGACCAGACACAAGCAAAAAATCTAATAATAAAAAAATTTAAAAACAAAAAATGCGTAAGGATGCTCGGGTAGAAAGATCGACAAAAAGAGAAAAGAAAGATAAATGCGGCCTCGACAGGGCACAAACCAGTGACCTGCTTGTGCCCGTCCCAAGCCTGGTAAATGCAGAAGGTAGTGTTAATGAAGGAGAAGAATCACCATTGAGCAGATCTTCCTTCTCGCTGGCCAGCTCCCTCCTCTTCTCCAGGACCTGCTCCAGAGCCGCCTGCAGCTTGTGAGGAAGAATGGAGTCCTCATCATCCAGCTGTAAAAGCAACACAAATATAGCGTTCAACGGGTCATAAACATGTCAAATACACCTGAAATCTAAGTCTGTAAATGGAGCGTGTGCCTTATTTGTTTTAAAAACAAGAGAACTACCACCTGACGTAGGAAGCGACTGTTGCCAAGGTCAACGACTAGGACCTGAAAGCAGGGAAAGTGATGTCATTTCCTGAAGCTATTGTTCCGCACAGGAAGTGTCCAGAATCAAGGGCACCACAGGGGCAAACAAGGAAGAAAAAAAAAGGCTATTACTTCTTCAACGGGCATCTCTTTGAGCCGAGGGAGAGAACTGGAGAGGAGGCCGACGATGAAGGGGGTTGGCGTGCAGACGATGTCCAACATGGAGGCCGGCAGCACGGGGATGTATGTGTGCTGCCAGGTGAAGGGGTAGAGCAAAGCCACAATTGCATGACAGCACTGAGACAAAGTGCTGTGAAAAAAGAAAATGAACCAGTCCAATTAGCAAAGTAGAGTCTTGTGAATCTTTTTGAATCCTTAAAAACTGGATGAAACATAATGTTCTTTCAGCAGCATCACAAGATAAGTTTAACTGGACTTCTTTAGGGAGCTGGATTACCCATCAACCATCTTTGTTTTGCTTTCCTCTCAGATAAAAGGAGAAGAGTTGATTTGGACCATCCAATCTAATGCCTGGTTGATAGAATACTATGTATTGTAACATCAGAAAAAGCAAATAAGTGCAGCTTGGGATATTTACGGTATATATAAAAAGGGCTAAGCTTGCTAGCGCCTAACATTTACAATGAAAACATTGTAACATATCATAGGTCCTAAAATACTTATTCACCATATGCAGAGGCAATAAACACGTTTTTTAAATGTTAAAGTGATGCTGATAAATTAACCAAAAACAGAAGATTTGTCAAGCTAATTAAAACCAAAACGACTAAAGTATAACTTTTCCACAACTCTTTCTTCTTTAACAGTAGACTGATCACTGTAGGGGTGTAACAATTTATATAGAATTAATAATAATAATGGATTGGATTTTTCTGCACTTTTCCAAACGCTCAAAGCGCTCACATTGTGTCCATTATTCATTCACTCCTCATTCATACTTGGTGATGGTAAGCTACGGTTGTAGCCACAGCTGCCCTGGGGCAGACTGACAGAGGCGTGGCTGCTGGTACGCGCCTACAGCCCCTCTGACCATCACCGGGATCATACATGCACATCCACACACCAGTGGAGCCACACTGGAGGCAAGGAGGGTGAAGTGTCGTGCCCAAGGACACAACGACGTTTTGGCTGGTGGGAGCGGGGATCGAACCGCCAACCCTTCGATCATTGGATGAGAGGAATCCATTTATATTCCTACAATCCAACCAGATCGATCTGTTGAAGGTGAGTTGTCAATCGCATCAACCTAAACCATTATAAAATCCTTTCAAAATAAAAGAAATAACTAGTGGAATTTGAGACATGGTAGGTTTATTTTACTATAATGTAAAAACACCAAGTGCACCTGCACTGTTCAGTACCCAGTTCAGTGGTGGTGGTATGGGGGGGGGGGCACTTTGGTGTTTTGCCACTCTTCCTAAATCTTCTGCCCAACCCCCCATATTAAATGTTCCAGCTCCGCCCCCGACCCAGGAATTTATCTGAGTTAGACTGGTTGCATTTTTTAATTGACTTGACAGTAGTGATTCGTATCAAATCGGATTGTCCAATATAAGATTTAGAGTAAAGCTATATTGTTCTTGTGAGCTCAGTCCATAATCTTATATTACATTTTGTAATACTACCATCACTAATAATATATATTGTGCACAATTGCATAAACAATTAGGATATTTTTTTGTGTAATTGGAAATAAATTCAGGCATGAAGGGGAACAAACTCATTCTGAAATCACTGAACCATCAGGGAAAAAAAGGAAAATCTTTACAAAAACCAGTTTCTTCAAGCTTTGAAAGGAAAGTGTGATTTTTACCACAAGATGGTGCTATTTTTATTCAAAAACCTCCCGCTTAACTTCACACCACAACTTCACTGACCTTTTGTGAACATGTGAACTTAAAACCCCTTTTGGGATGTATAAAATATATTTGAATACCTTTTATGAAACACAAACAAAAAATGAAATCATTGTGTCAGAGAAGCACATTTCAAAAGCTCCTGCTTAGCCTCTGATAACAGTAAATCCATTAAATGTTCTTTTTTAAGGTAGAATTTGTGGAGAAACTGTGAACTTTTCCCAAAATACAATTTCAAATTAGTCCTTGAAAGGAATTAACTGAAAAATAACAATACTGACAAATAAACAGACCCTATACACATCAGGGATTCTGTGGATGCAGTACCTCAGTTCTGCACATGTGGCAGTTCTGGAGTTATCCTTTGGAGCCGCTTTTCTGGCGGCTGTGACAGTTTTCCAGAAAAGAACTGGCTGTTCCCATAGTGAGTGTATAAGACGGCTGCATTCCTTCCCTCACGCTTGCTCGGGATCTTCTTTTACTCAGTATAACATAATATAATAAGATCTCAGTCGGAACTTTAGTCTTTACGGAATAATAAATGTAATATTTTCTACATTAAATGAATTGCAGAAACTGCAAAGACTTCACCTACTCTGAACAGGATGTATATAGCAAACTCAGCGACAGATCTTTAGGTTTCAAAAACGCTTTCTTCTCAAATGGCCTCTTCCAACATTAACCTGAGTTTGTCAGCAGTGAAGATAACCCTCCGCTCCAGCAGCAGGGAGGCAAATATTCGGAGGAGGAGGCGGAGATTCAGTGAAGAGAAGAGACATTCAAAATCCACGTGTTCCAGGCGCGAATCCGAGGGTCGACACAGTTCTATCACCTGCGGGTCAGAAGATGTGGAAACTCAGAAGAAATGGCTTTCATAACACATTTGAGTTTAAACCTGGGAAAGAGACCCCAGGGCTTCTGCTCACCTCTGTGCCGCAGCCAGGTAGGAAGTTTTTGACTGATATGGTTCTCCCCGGAGCAGGAAAGGGTGCCTCCATAATGCCCCTCATGAAAGGCTGCACCAAAGCCGGAGAGATGGCCCTCCTTTTTTCCACTTCATCCAGGATCTGGAGAAAAAGCATCTACAGTGGGTTGTGTATACTGGTGATATTAATTTTGGGGGATTTGGGTTGTCAATGGACTTCCTTCCTCAACAACAAAAAGCCCAATTTGATTAAATCTCACCGCATTGGCGCACACAAAACAACATGAATAAATACAATTTAATAGCGAATGCTTGGTTAAGACATGATCGTAAGTGTTATTGATTTCAAGATGATGATAAATTAAAAAAAACTGTAAAAAGAAATAAATTAAATATTTGGAAAAACGCTGGCGTTTTCACATTGTTTTCATAGGACGGCTATATTTCCTAAGAATATTTCCTGGAAATCCTCTAACTTTACTGAAAAGCAGCTCAAAACTTCAAAATTAATACTAGTCTGTCTGACAAACTCCAAGTTTGAGAAACCTGACATGTGTAACGTGTCATCCCCTACTCCCTACATAGTCATTCACTTCAGGGAGTACTGTCTAATGAACTCTGTGGTGAACTCCAAATGATGAAGATTTACGACACAACGACATAACTCATTTGATTAATAATATAACATCAACTGCACAAAAGTAACTTTATAACTAACTAACTGGGATTAATACATATATTTCATTGTGATGGTTATAACCCTTTTTTAATTATTTTTTCTAATATTTAATATGTTTTGTAATCTACTGTCTTTTATTATATATACATCCCAAAGTGCTACACAGTCACATTCACCCATACACACACATATTGAGATACTGATGCCGACTCTGCTGCCAAACACTCATGCCAAGAACCACCAGGAGCAATGCGAGGTTCTTGCCCAAGGGCACTTTGGCCCATGAGCAGGCAGGGGTGGAACTGAGCCTGCAAGTAGGTAGGTAGGTAGGTAGGTAGGTAGGTAGGTAGGTAGGTAGGTAGGTAGGTAGGTAGGCAGATAGATAGATAGTAGGGTAGGTAGGTAGGCAGGTAGGCAGGCAGGTAGGCAGGTAGGTAAGGTAGGTAGGTAGGTAGGTAGGTAGGTAGGTAGGTAGGTAGGTAGGTAGGTCGGTAGGTCGGTAGGTCGGTAGGTCGGTAGGTCGGTCGGTCGGTCGGTCGGTCGGTCGGTCGGTCAGTCGGGGGATGTTTTTTTTAATTAACCTATATTTGAATCAGTAAAGCGTTCAATGATTAGTTCCACACATGAACCCTTACTGCAGATAAATCAGGTTAAACTGCAACTGCAGGTTTTAAAGACACAAGGTGAATTTATCGTAAAAATTTGATTAAAAAAATCATCCTATTTCACAGCATCCCGATTTTGGTGAATGATGAGTCACGAAATCCAGGTCAAGCACAATGGCATCTCCTGTTTATGTCTCTTTTAGATGATTCAGAATGACTTCAACATCTCTCCACATGGCTGCAAGCCAGTTCTTAAGATGAAATAATGGCAGGATTAGCCATGATGTTTCAATCAGCAGGAGGGAGTCGACTGAAAAAACCTGGAGGTAATTTGCCAACTTTCTTGGTAATGAGAGTGGATTACATGCCTCGTCCACAAGCCTCAAAAAGAAGTTCACCATTGTTATAATAGATAATTAGACTAAAATATTTAAACTGGAATACAAAGACATTGTCAATAGCCAACTTACATCAACAAATGGCATTGAGTTTTTTAGTCTCCTTTAAGTTCAGGCCTCCTTCTCTGCTCTAATGAATCCAATACAGAGTTTTAAATACCAAGCAGGTTTGTTTCCCCACCATATTAAGGAGCTTTGCAGTTCTCTATATAAATTTTGGCCCCTTAACGACTATGGTAACACAACTGTTAAACCTGCTGAAGTCCACTCAGCATTTATTGGCTCCAGGAGTGGATAAGTGAAACCAGCTTCAGGTTAAAACTCCATTACAAAGACAAAAAAAAAAAAACTTTAGCACAACTAGGGTGGGTTAAGTCAATAGTCCACATTTACAAGTTGAGGATGTTGTTACTGATTAACAAAATGACTAATCCCTCCAGAAATGTTGTTTTCTATGCTCTTTCAGCAATAAAGTTAAGACACCAAACATAGCAAGGAGTCGGTAAAAATAAGGATTCCTCCCATCATATACAGTATGGAGCTAAAAACCTACAACTGCAACAAACAGCAAACAAGCTCAACATGTAGATAAATCTTAAGTTCATTACAGGGAACCCTTTCCACAGTTGAAACCACATCAGCTGCATTTCATATGGGATGTTTTGGAGCCAGGACTGGTGGCTCCAAGGGGGAGTTCTGCAGCTGCGAAGGGTGGTACTTTCAGCAAGGGCGAGGCAGCATGTAAGAGTGGTGCACAACACCAAGCAATATAACAAATTTTAGAAGGAAGTAATAGATTTGCATGTAAGTCTGTGGGAAAGTAGCCACACCTACCTTTGAGAAGAGGTCGAAGCATCCGAGTCGACTGACGATACAGTAGACCTCTGGGAGCCTTCGGCCCTTACCGCTGGGCTGTTAACAGCAAAGAGAAATTAATAGGAGGGGATATAATTTCCATATATTGCTTTGCTAGGATCAGAAAAGTTACTCAAATTCGTATTTAAAGTCAGGTGAAGGAACATTGAAAGAATCAGAGGTGGTAATATTTTTAAAGCACACCAGCAAACGACGACAGTATCCAAACCGCCTGCTTCCATCTTCACCAGTCAAGACGAAAGAAAATGTTTCACTGTAAAGAAGAAATAAAGAGACAGAGTAAGAGAAAATAAAGGAAAAAGGTCATTTAAAAAAAATTAAATAAAATACTTTGCAATTTAACAGTCGCCAAAGGGCCTCACTTTTTGGACTTCAAGTATTAAAAAAAAATTCACAGAAGATTTTAGAACCTATTTGGTGTGCTGTCGGTAGACCCTGTGAAGGTGAACTTGGACAGCCTTTCATTCATCGAATGTTCTGCTTTGGGTAATTATTAAACACCCCTTCTTGGAACAAAAGGAAAGCCGAGAAGATAGATTGAGCAACACAACCCTTTTTTAAACAGAAAACAAAGAGAGGTGACGTTCGAATGGCAGTGTTCAGTGCTGAATCTGATATTTCTCAAAGCATGGATTTGTCATTGTCTCCCCCCAGTAGTTAATGACAGACCAGTCCTGACAAACTATTAGGTCATTTTCTTTAAGGCATTTTACTACTGGGTGGCTATTATCCTCTAAAAATGCCTGAGTTGTCATCATCGAAGTGGGAAATTCCACTGTCCCTGTTTGTTAGACCTCTTGTTGGCCCCCTGGCAGCATTGAGGCTTGGACTGACCTGGGGAAGTTGTCGACAGGCGCCCAGTCTTTGGCATCAGGGAAGCAGAACTGTGGAATGACCTTCAGCTGGTCCTCAGTCTCTCGCATGAACTTAAAACTCCTTTCAAGCTGGACATTGAGGTGACACCATTTGAATCACTGTTAGAAACTGAACAGTTGAGAGTGCGACATTTTTTTTGGGATATAAAAAAAAAATTGTATCACACGTTTGCAGTGCATCACACGCCACTTTCGTGGCTGTGTTTATTTATAATGAGAATGTAATTTTTGATGTCCATTTTTGCTGTTATTTATTAATGTTGTCTTTGCTGCTACAGAAAAAGTGAATTTCCCCATCGTGGGATAAATAAAGTCATCTAATCTAACTAACTAACTAACTAACATTCTAAGTTTGACCATTCTATTCTGTAATCATTGCTTGACATGTACAGAACAAATTAGGAAAGTGAGCAAGAAATCCTGTAGATACAAAAAACATTTTAAAATAATCCTCATTTGCATTCAAATAAGAATGTGTTTGACCAATCTATCTGTTTAAACCCCGATGATTTGAAATGTAATAATTCAATGAAATTCTAGCTTTGTCTGATATGCTACCTGAAAAAAATGTCTTAAAACTTTATTAAGATTCTTAAGAATTTTGCTTTTGGCTGTGAAGGAAAATAAATCTTTCCCAGAGGATCTTTACACTGGGCAGCAGTGGATGCAGTTTATTGTTTATGGAGAAAAACACCTATAAATGTTTGGTTTTAGCCACTTTATATCTTTATGACCAAAACTGAATATAAAGCTGCATCTGTTACAAACTTGGCAAATATGGGAGGGTTTGAAGTGGGGAAGACGTTGTATACTTTAGACTGAAGATTTATTTAATGAAATAATCTTATCCATATAAAAGCAGAATCATATAAAAGAAATATGTACAATATTCCATAGTTTGTGGGTAGGTTCTGTATCAAAGATTAACACAACGACAGAGATAATGATATTGGCAGCATTTTTTTGCTGTGGTTTCCACTCCAAACAAAGAAACAGCTCCACAGCAAACATCTGCTTGTATTCTAGTTTTTGTCATTTTAAGTTTCCAAGACTAAAAATAAGTTCTTCTGTCATTTCATTGCTGTTTTTTCAACATATCCGCCTTTCTGTGCATGGAAACAATAGTTCAACACAGCAATCAGATCTATCAATGGTGGAGGACCATCACTCACACTTAGAAAATTGCTACAAACAGTACAAGATCAGCAAAAAAGGACAGTTCATAATGAATTTTAACATAAATAAAAATGATTAAATATAGAATATGGTCAATATTAGCCTTGAAACAGCATGTGCTCATTAAGAGGAAACTATTAGTTCTCTTATTAGTGACAGCCTTTGTCCTAGTGTTCCTACCTTTAAAGGAAACTGCTGAGTGACTTCTGGCAGATACGGGACTCCAGCCTTCGTCTTGTGGAGTGCAACAACGATGAAATACTCAAAGAGTTTTCTCTCCTGTAACTCCAAGAAATTCCTCTCTAATGTCCGGTGCCGGCCTGCCTGCATGGACTGGACCAAGACGAGCCGCTGACTGTGAGCTAAGACCAGTAAAAGATATTTTATCCCAATTCACATCACTGAACCTTAAGTCTGCAAACATGTGCAAAGGCACATATAATGCATATTGGACTTTCTTGTGTTTTAAGTTTCATGTTCTCACCTTTAAGCTTTTCTTCTGTGTCACTTTCTGACTCGCTGTTTTCATCTGTGAATAAAAAAAAAGTAGAATATGATATCAAATAAAAATCTACAATAAAAATGACATCTGTGACCACAAAAGTTCTCAAATCTGGGTCAGTTCCAAATAACCCATCAGTGTATATTTGTCCATATAATTAAGTAAAAAGATGCATCTAAAAAGAGAAATTGTGCGCTTTTCAAGTCCATCAGTCTCTGAGTAAGGCTTTAAATAAACGAAAAGAGAACGCCACTAGATGTATGTACCCTAAAAGGAAAAAGTGCATTTTCAACAGAACATATAAAGGGGTTTCTCAAATCTCGCTAAAAAGTACAACAGAAACTTTAGCCAGTAAAGTTATTTAATAGAATTTTACTGTGTGGCCTTAATCTGGTCTTTTCTATGCTAAATACATTCACTGGCCATTTTATTTGGCACATTTGTTCAACTGCTTGTTAACGCAAATTTCTAATCAGTCAATCACATGTCAGCAACTTAGCGCATTAAGGCATGTAGACATGGTCAAGACAATTTGCTGCAGTTTAAAAGCAGCATCAAAATGAAGCAGAAAGGCGATTGAACTGGCTGGTTACTGCTGATCTAGTAACCAGTGAGTGGCAGTTCTGTGGGTGGAAATACTTTGATGATGTCAGAGGAGACTGGTTCCAGCTGATAGAAAGTCAACAGTAACTCAAATAACCACTGGTTACAACCGAGGTCTAAGAAGAGGATCTCTGAACACACAACACATCCAACCCTGAGGCAGATGGGCTACATCAGCAGAAGACCCCACTGGGTGTCACTCCTTTCAGCTAAAAACAGGAAACAGGTTCACCAAAACTGGACAATAGAAGATTGGAAAAACATTGTCTGGTCGGATGAGCCTCCATTTCTGCTGCCACATTCAGATGGTAGGCTCAGAATTTGGTGTCAACAACACGAAAGCAGGGATCCATCCTGCCTTGTATTTAATTCAGTTTAATTTTATTTGGATAGCCCAAAATCACAACAACAGTCATCTCAATGGGCTTTGTACCGGTAAATGTAAAATCTAAAGGATCATGAATACATAGAATTCAATAGGAAAATACAAAACTGAACTAACTAAACAGACTAAACTAAACTGGGCAACCCTGCCCTTGGACCCCCATTCATGGTAAGGAAAAACTCCTAAAAAAAAGCTGGGGAAAAAACTTGTATCAACAGTTCAGGCTTGTGTTGGTGGTGTAATGGTATGGGGGATATTTTCTTGGCATACTTTGGGCCCTTTAGTACCAACTGAGCATGGTTACAACACCACAATGAGTTCACTGGACTCAAATGGCCTCCACAATCACCAGATCTCAACCCAATAGAGCACCTTTGGGATGTGGTGGAACGGGAAATTGGAATCATTTTTTTATTTGAATAGGGGGACAGCGCATATTAATAAACATTTCTGTCAATATGCCAGAGTTAGCCAAAGGGCTATTTTTCATCTGCAGTCCCTGGGAAGATGTTAAAGATCACCCTAAAAGATCAAAGTAAAATTACATATTTACATAACATTACATATATTAAACAATGCATTCAATAAAATAAGCAGTTAACCTAAAATCAAATTAGTGATAAAACAATCCAAAATCAGAAAAATGTAAGAACATACGTGCACATAAAAGACATGACAGTAGCGAGGAAATGTACTCAGTGTTGACAGCTCTGATTGTCAATGAGCCATTTCTTTAATTGTGTCTTGAATAAATGATATGTGTTTTGATTTCTGACAGTAACAGGTGTGAAGTTCCACTCAGTAGCAGCTCTAACAGAAAAAGCAGTCTGACCAAAAACGCTTTTTCTGAAGGGAATGATACAGTCTCCTCTGACTGCACTCCGAGTTCTGCTGTGATCTGCTGTCCGGATGTTAACAAACTGGTGAAGAGGAGGGGATGATAAGCCATGAAGGATTTTGTACATGAGACAGAGATTTGAAAATGTGACCATGTTTTCCCAACTCAGTAAACCATGTTTTTGTAATATTGTACAATGGTGAAATATGTTGGGTTTTTTATCCAAGGTTTTAACAGTTTGTTTGTATAATGTTTGGACAGGTTTTAAAGATGTATTGCAAGCCTGTGACCAGACAGGCAAACAGTAGGTAATATGAGAGAAGATCATAGAGTGCATGTACATTTTTGCTGACTGTGTGGACATCTGGTGGCGAATGTGTCTAAAATTACTGAGGTTGAATTTGATTCTGTTGCAGACTCTTTTGATGTGTGATTTGAAAGACAGCTTTGAATCCAGTAGGACACCCAGATATTTATATTCTGATACAATCTGTAGCCTTTCTCCTGAAACAAAAACATCTGGTTCAGCAGTGAGATTATTATTGGACTTGGTGAAAAACATTGCAACAGTTTTAGATGTGTTTAGCTGCAAACAAGAATATTTCAACCAAGCTGTGATGCTAACCATGGCATTGGTGAGCTTCTCAGACACCTGAGAGGAATTACTGCCATGAACATATATTACAGTGTCATCAGCATACATCTGCACAGAAACATCAGGACAACTGGATGGAAGGTCATTAATGTACAATGAAAATAGCAAAGGTCCCAAAATTGATCCTTGTGGAATACCAGTTGGCAGACTGAGAGCTGCAGATTTAAATGACTGGACTTTGACAAGTTGGGAGCGGTCAGTGAGGTAAGAGTCAATCCATTGCAGTGCATCAGAAGAAAAGTTAAAATTGCATAATTTTGACAGTAAGATTTTGTGATTAACGGTGTCAAAAGCCTTCTTGAGATCCAGGAAAACAGCACCTACAACCCCCCCTCGGTCCAGCAAATTCCTGATATTTTCAGTGAAAAAACAGGTAGCGGTCTCCGTGGAGTAATTGGCTCTAAAGCCAAACTGCATAGGATGGAGAGAATAGAGTGTGGTGTCGAGGTGGTTTATAATTTGTTTAGCTACCAGTTTTTCTGCAATTTTTGACACTGTCGGAAGAATGCTAATGGGTCTGTAGTTGGACATGGAATGAAGGTCTCCACTCTTAAAAATGGGAGAGACAATGGCTGGTTTCCAAGTGCTCGGGAATGTTTTTTGTGAGAGGGATAGATTGATAATTTTGGTAATTGGGCGTGTCAGTGATGAACAGAGGTCTTTGAGCATCACTGTGTCCAAGCCAAATATGTCTTTACATCTGGATGGTTTGAGTAAATTGATGGTCTGTGATACATCGGATTCTGTGATGTTTGTGAAACTAAATGTTGGTTGGCTTGCGTCTATTGAAAGATTGTAGGTTTCCACAGGTGTGAAACAGCTCACTATGTTGGCCACAGAATCAATGAAATAATGGTTAAATGCCTCTGCTATGACTTGACCATTGTTTGTTAGTTGTCTGTTTATTTTAATTTCTAGAATGTTTTGTTCTTTGGGGCGATCACCTGTCATTTTTCTTATCTGGTTCCATATTATTTTAGAGTTTCCATGTGATTTTTCAATTATTGTAAGGAAGAAATCTGCTTTTGCTTTCCTTAATGATCTTACCACCTTATTTCTCAGTATGGCAAAAAGACCTCTGTCATGGGTTGATTTAGTTTTATTTGCTTTTTTTAAGGCTTGGTCTCGTTCTTTCATGAGTTTTATGATGTCAGAGTTCATCCATGGAACAGTGTTTTTGTATGGTTTCTGCTTGATTTTTTGTGTGAATTCAGTAATTGTTCTCTCAAGTGTTTTAAGGAATAGTTTGCCATCATTTTCAGTGTCAACTGATGGTAAAATGTTGTCCCACTGAATTTGATTGGCTTCATCTACAAAGTTTTGATATTTATTTTTAGGTATTGTAATAATTTCTTTGACTCCAGCACAAGAATGGAAACGCTTTTTAGTGAGTTTTCTAGAGAGGAGAGTTAAATTGTGGTCTGATAAACCGGTTAACATGTTAAATGATTTTGCAATTCTTTCTGGTCTGTTGGTAAATATGAGATCAATTTGCGTCATGGTAGATTTAGTTATTCTTGTTGGGCCACGGATGACTTGTGTTAAATTAAACCTGTCAGTGATTTGCTTGAGTTTTTTCCTTGAGGATTTGTCCTCCCAGTCAATGTTGAAATCACCCATGATAATAATTTCTTTGTCACAGTTGCTTTCTTTTAACAACTTCTCAAAGTGTTCATAAAATCTGTTATCTGCAGATGGAGGTCTGTAGATAACAACAAGGATAAATGACATTTGTGGTGAAAGGGAGATTGTGAGCCCCAAACATTCCAACTGAACATGGTTTGACCATTGAATTTTGTGGCACTGCAATGTGCTTTTTATGTAAATCAAGACTCCACCCCCCTTTTTAGATCCCTCCCTGTCTTTTCTGTAGATGTTATAACCAGGAATATTCAGAGCTGCTGATGGGGAATTCTGATTGAGCCAGGATTCAGATAAACAGAGAAAGTCCAGGTTTGAGTCCAGTAACAGATGCTGTATTTGCTCACCTTTGGAAAGGAAGCTTCTTATGTTCAGGTGTCCCCCTAGAATCCCCTTTGGTTTGGCTTTAGGGTCCCACACTGTCCGCGAATGATTGACAGTTTGAAACACCGCCCACTTCTTGTTCTTTGCGATCCCTGGGTTCAGCCGTTTTCTGTTTACATTTCGCGGATATGGAACCGACAAATTTGGAGCAACAGCGTGATGCTATTATGTCAGTATGGACCAAACTCTCAGAGGAATGTTTCCAGTACCTTGTTGAATCGATGCCACCAAGGATTAAGGCAGTTCTGAAGGCAAAAGGGGGTCCAACCTAGTACTAGCAAGATGTACCAAATAAAGCGGAGTGTGAGTGTACTTTATTAGCTTTGGAAAAAAAATCCACCACTGTTCAGTCTCATGGATGGACAATAAATGAGTGTGTTTTGGTTGTGGTTGTTTGTAGCCTCACCTCTTCCTGAGCTGGACTCTGCAGACTGAGAAACCTTCTTCATGTGCTTCTTGCCTCTGCGTGCCTCAAAGATACCATTGATTCTCAGCACCATCTGAAGTCAAGGAGCAGTAATGTTAATCTCCTGATTGCATCAAAGAAATTCCCACAAAAATCACTTCATATTATTTTCACAGAGAGATGCTCCAGTCACTCATCCTTTTGAATGCAGGAGGAGGGGACCAGCACTGAACCTCCTTCAATTGGTCATAAATCACCCATCCTGGCAGGAGGCCTCCAGACCTTCATACCTTGGGGATCTTCCTCCGTCTGCGGTTGTGAGGATCTCCGGAGAGACAGGGAGTGTCGTCAGGGCTGCTGGGTGTAGACGGGGGGCTGATGCGGGAGGGGGAGGAGATGCCAGTGTCTCTGTTGGTTTTGCGAAGCTCACAGACTTTGAAGCTCCGTCGCTCTGAGTTTTGTCGGAAAAACCCCGGCTTGCCGGAGAGCTGTTGAAGACGCAGGCATGGTAATGTACTTCAGAGCAGATCCAGAATACCTCTGTGTGACATTTGCAATTAGATACCTTAGTGGGAGTATCTGGGACAGAAGAGGAGAAGACAGGTGAAATGCATTTGCTCCCCAAGCAGCTACGCTCCAGCTCTATGTCTTCATAAGGGTTTTCCTTGGATGGTGGATCTGCAGACCATAAAACATCCAGTAAAAACCCATGAAATCTATGGCAGCTGGGTTGCACAACAGCCCAAATAACGCACACTTTATAAAAGAGCACATGAGTACTCTTTCCATATCAGCCATGCTTGTTTTTCCAGATAATTTCAACTCCAGATGTGCCGAGAACATCTGCAAGAAGCAGTCCCAGCTCACGTTTCACTATGATAAGAGTGTCTGCACCAACAAGCAACCCACCAAGTAAACCAGTTTCCCCACATTGTGTCATTTTCTCTAATTGTTTGCCTATATCTCCTCCCCAGCTCGATCAATCCATCCACCAGATGTGACCTGCAAATGCAAGCTTGGTTCCCCACTCTTTCTCCGTGTGCTGTTTTCCACATTGCTGACTGATGAGACAGTCACGCTAACTTCTGCAGTGTTTCGTGTGCCGTCAGCCATTCACATGTGACAGTGCATTAGCCTTCCAAGTCTGTATTTAAGTTGTGGTGACAAGAACGTGAATAGTTGTGAATTTCAAACCGTTTTATTAGAGATTTATGTGAGAAGAACACACCATCTATCCCTCAATGTCTACATTTTTATGTCACTGTCCTTACAATGTCTTTTTTTTTAGTCTGTTAAGTGAACAATGTCTGCATGTTCTTACGGCTAAAGGAAAGAACAAAAGCTTTACATGTGGAATCACTAAGGTACAGAGAGTTTATATGGGAACATTCATGAAACACCAATGAATGCACAGGTACAATAAAGTGCATCTACTGTACAATCACTGCAGCTGCCCCCCCCCCCCCCCTACACCCCAGCCTCCTACACTGTGAATGCTGACATTGCAGGGCTTGAGGTGGGGTTGGTAAAACACAGCAGACAATAAAGACGGGGCATGTCGTAAGTTCCCCTAATGAAAATTTTAATGAAAAAACTTGTTTGTCTTCAACAACTCCGCTGAACTCCGAGACGCAGACGAAATGAGAAATCCAAGAGTCAGGCAAAACCCGGCTGAAGAATCAAAGAGTCAAACCCAGGGTGCAGTTCCACTGAAGATCAACCAGTTCACAACCGAGTGTCAAACAACAGCTGGGGAGTGAAGGGTTCAGGTTCTGAAACGAGATGGATGATACGTACCCTGAATGTCCTCATAGACATTCTCTTCTGATAAAGTGCATGCTAGGCCCAGTCTGGACTGAGCGTACCAGTCCACCTGGACGCTCTCTGAAGAGGACTGGAGCAAATCTTCAAACTCATAGGACTTTCTGCAGAAAAGAAAGGACAAAATTGGGCAAAAGTAGGGTACATTCCAGGGAGCTCATACATCAGAAATTAAATACTTGTTTTTTTCTTCTGACCTCACAAATGGACATGGTCATGACAATTACAACTGGCCTGCAAAGAAACAGGAACGGCAAATGTAGAAATCTGTTTTTTTTAAGTGTTTTAGCTTTAAAATCCTACTCGATCATCTTTTGATCTATTTTAAGAGTGTTCCCAGTGGTCATTTATTGATCATTTTGCAGTTTTTAGTTAAGATCAAACAAACTCTGTCATTTCTTCTGCAAAGTTGCAGTGGTTTATTCGAATTTCTCCTCTAAGTTGTGGGCAGAACTGTTGACTAGGCCAACCCCCACTTCCTGTCACCCATTTGTATTCACTGCTACAGCTTGTATTCACTGCTACAGCCCCCCACACCCCCAACCTAATATTATTAGTGAGACAAAAATGACGAGCAATGTCAGAGCTATTCTGCCGTACAGTTTAGATTCAGATTCCATCTCAGACAAGGAAAACAAAGACCTTCATCAGAATGGAGCGGAGCATTTGAATTTGAAATAACAAACACCCAGAAATCAATTTAAAACGGAATTTTCTTTATAATTGTCCTCCATCATAAGAAAAATCCCACAAAAACATGTTAAAAAAACACTATTTTCATTCAGTTTGACCAAATTTAAAGGGTAGGGACTAAAGTGAATGATTGCCTGTCCAGAAAGGCTTATCAGAGCATAATTTGAGCAGAAGAAGACCTCCACATATGGTCTGGAATGTAACCGATCCAGTTCAGGCCGCTGGAGAAAGCGAACAATAGATGTGCTCCAATAATGCAATGTTCACATTTTTCTGTTTTCCCCACTGAGCACTTTATTTAGAGCAACCATTTGAATCTGAGTACGACTGAGAAGTGAACATTCCAGCAGGCTAACTGTTCGTGGCTTATGTAGGGATTCACAAACTGGATTGAATTTCACATTTAAAACTTTAGCTACTTTAAAAGCCCAAATCCAAATGAGCGGAAAATAAAAAACATTTGTCCTTGCCAAGGCTCTTACACAAGAACTTGTTATTTTGAAAAAGCATGCAAAAGCTGGAATAAACTATTTTTTACGTTTCAAAACCCAGAATGAGCTGACGTGCACATTTCTGGGATCTAACCATGGAGCTGATTTAATGGGATATTTAGAAACAGGATGAGGTCACCAGTGCCTTTGATTTACAGCATATGAGGGAAAACGTTTTGTTGCCACGGGAACAATTATAGAAAAGAAAGATGGAGCTAAAGGTATTGCTGATCTTTGTTAAATGCTTTCCAGTACATGATTCACAATCTACCAATTTGGAAAAAAGTTGAACCTCCACATCAAACTGAAAAGTAAAAATATCACAGGATTCTTACATTTATTATTATTTATTTACGAACAACATAAACAACAAAAAGAAGTGTCACGTTGTGTTTTTCCTGCAAATCCAGAAAAGGGAATTGTTTGTCGTGAACTACTTGTGTCTCTTTCTGGTCTTACTAAGTGTTGCAGATATGAAAACACAAATAATTTAGCATCTCATCCTGAAAAGAGATGGATCTTGCCTCCTAAAATCAAAGACAAACACCACCACGACGGTCTGAACAACAGATCCAAGACAGAACCCACTAAATCCCTTTCTGGGTCACAGGGCTGCTGGAGCCTATCCCATCAGCTTTTAGGTGAAGGGGGGGGGGGGTGTTACTGTACACCCTGGGCGTGTTACCAGTCCATTGCAGGATTAACATTGTCTACAACTTAGTGTAAGGTGTGAGCATCGATGCTTGAGTGCTTTAACATTCCTAACTCAACTTTCTTCCATTTAAAATGAAGAATATAATGCATTATCCTGAGAGAAAGTGTGTAAAAAGGTTTTGGGACTTCGTAAGTGAGAAGCAGCAACTGAATGCCACTTCCCTTTTTAATCAATATAAAAATGCTAAGTACGTGATTAGTTTCTTAGAACCCCAATTTAAGGAAAACCCAAATGCAGGGAAAGCTGAGTTTTTCTTTTTTAAATTCAAGTTAAAATTAAAAGACTTAATTATAACTAGAATCAGTATTTACAATTACAAAATAAAGAATGTCAAAAACAAATACATTTGGTTATAAATGATAGTTTGACAAAACAAATTACCAATTAACTGAATCATATACAGTTTATTCAATCAATTTTTACATTTGTGATTTGAATACATTCAATAGTTTGATAGCAATACCACATGTATGTTTCTTTTTTTTTTTTAGAAGATTTTGGAAATTATTATGCCTTGTGGCAAAAGATTTTCTTTTAATCATTTCCAGTTTAACCCTTAGCCACGGATGCAAACATGCATCAAACCCCTTTAGCATCTACTTGAAAGCAAAAACATAAGTAACAAATTCAGGTGTAAAGTTGTTCTTTAAGTCTTCCACAACTTAATATCATGAACCTAAATCATTTGAAAGATGTTCTATCAGCTAAGATTCTTTCCTGTTCTGATTTTTTTTTTTACCATTTATCACCCATTTTCCTAAAACAATAATTTAAATTAAAACGATTAAACAATTTACTTTTCTCACTTTAGTTAATCCCTTGAAACCTGGATTTATTTCCAGCTATGAACAAAAAATCACTTATGTTTTTGCTTTCAATTAGATGCAAAATTAAGGTGATTTAGGAGCAGAAGAAGCATCAAAACATCAATTGCATCTAGGGGTAAAACGCAGCCCAAGATTTAATTGCAAGAAAAAAAACGGACAAACTCCAGAGAAAGAGAAGCATAGAGGGGGATGTGTGACGTTATCAAAGTATTACAGCAAAGTGGACGTGGTTTATTTTTTTACCCACTACTTCAATAGAATCAATCTGGATGAATGAGAATCGACACAAGTATGTTCTCTGCTCTCCGAAAAGGGCTGGGAACTGACTGGCTGCTAATGATGCTGATGTTAGTGGAAGGAGGTGACAGTCAATGCTGCCATGGCAACAACGTCTTTATACACAAAGATCAAACAGTTATTCTGTCTTGGTTTTGATAACAGAAACAAATAAATCTGTTCTTATTGTTTAGCCCTCAAGGCTCTGAAGGTTAAGTAGCCGCATGTTGTTGCCACATGTTGACTACGGCTCATAACGCAATTTAGTCAATCACAATCAAGAAATCATAGAGACAGATTTTAGAAAGCGATGGGGGCCACTAATCTTTTTTTTTTAGTAAAGGAGCCTGCAACCAAGTCACATATTGCGTATTTAATTTATTTTTTATCAGACACTGGTTTGTTTTATAGTGTAAAACGTACACCGCAGATGGATCATGGAGGCAGTGGAGATAAGAAAGCGAGCCCACACGAGGGGGCCTTCCTGCTCTCTCATACCTGGAGCAACATCCTCCAGCAAAAAACGGACATCAAGGGGCGGAGTCACTTGTCAAAGTTTGACAGGTGACTCCGCCTCAGTCACAATCAGCTGTTTTTAAAGACGTCACACGCCACCACCTGATGACGACCCTGATGAAGGTGGAAGACATTCCACCGAAACATGTTGGTACGTTTTACACTATAAAACAAACCAGTGTCTGATAAAAAAAAAATTAAATACGCAGTATAATTTGATAGACACAATGAACCTCTTTGAATCAAGTCACATATTGAACGGACTTTGGACATGCATGATCTACAGTATGGTCTCATTCTGAGAACATGTTGGCTGAATGCAAATTGCTTCCCTTCCCCTCCGGCTCCTCTCTATTGCCCCATTTGTGGGGGCATTGGGAGCTGTGGTGGTGTCTGAAAGGCATTTCTTCACGTGGGTTTTCTCTGAAGCACTGAAGTTTACATTTAAATGTAAACATTGAGTTCTTGTTTAAGCATGACTTTTTAAAGTTACAAAACCGATGTTGTAAGGTATTTTCTGAGTTGCGCAGCTGCGTGCTAACGTAGATCACTGGCGACTATTGATGGCGTCAAGTGATAGTAGCGTCCGAATTTGAAGACACAATTTTTCCATATTCCTCCGCTTGGAGGGATAAATGTAGGGATAAGGAGAAGTAGGGAAGCATATCAGATTCAACCTTTGTCTCTGTGAATGAAGGATCTTGAGTTCCAGGGGAAGGTAAACCATGAAGAACATTGTTAATCATGCACGCAATGAATATATTTAACCCAAGACAAGGCCATCTTTTTCGGTGGGGATTTTAGACTTCAGGAGAAGCTCATTTCTGATTTTCCCAAACAAAAAAAGACCCCTTTACTGCTGCATAAGTCATGCTCAAAGCATCGTGGAAAACAAGCAGCAACACACTGATAACATCCAGCCTGAAAGATTTTGAGTTGATGAGGAAACGAGTGAAAACCTGTTTAAAGGAGAAGGAAGAAGATTTTCATTACAGTGTCTGCAAAATGCATAGAAATGTAATATTAGAGGAATTATGAGAAATCAAAAAAACAACTTTGATTTTCTTTCTAATAGCCTTGCCTTATGTGGAGGATATTGATGTGAGAAAATGTTCCAAAAATACATGTTATTGCCGCCGCAATAAGGAAATTTCCCCATCGTGGGACTAATAAAGGAATATCTTATCTTATCTTATCTTATCTTAATATATGTACATACTGATAAAGATGCTGGTATTTCTGGGTGTGTGAAATTTTTTTCCCAATATTTTCTTACCTGTTATTACTGTTCCGGGATTTGTCAAGCCAAGGTCTCTTGCAGACTCCTGGGGGAGGGCAGGTGGGTAAAGGCGGAGGGGGAATGGCGGGTAAAGGGGGCAAGTTCCTTTTCCCCTTCGCGTGGTAAAATCCTGATGTTGTGGTTGGTGGTGCGTGATGCTGAAAGGTCCTTTGAGGTTTAGGTAAAGGGTTTATAGATGGAGCTCCGGGCTCACTGTATACGTTCTCTGCATTGCCTTCTTTTCTCCTCCGTGACCCACCTTGCTGAACCGTGTCGAAAGTCCCAAAAATAGGTTCATTGATTCTCTTTTCTGTGTCCTCCAGCTCCTCCTTTAAAGGAGGACAGAAGTAATTCCCTGGAAATGCCAGCGAGGATTTGACGGGAACTTCCTTAGTTGCCTTTTCCAGTTTCTTCACATGAGTCAAAACTGTTGTCTTTTCTTGTTCAGTGGGCTTGGAAGAATGACATCCCTTCTCAATCATTACTTCTTTCTTTTTGATTGTTGGACTCTCTGGAGATTTGGGTCTAAAATCTCCCAGTTTTCCAACATTCTCTTTTCCTGAGTCTTGCCTGTCCCAGGAGACAAACCTCTTGCTTTCTGTTCTTTGGACCTCTGAACTTTTAGGTTCCCTTTTCCTCAAAGCGTCAACATCCTTCTGCATTGAAGCTAGTGGGCACATCCCAGTTGGACTCACATTGGGCTCCTTTTTGCCCTCCCACTGCGATATCTTATCGCGAATGCTGGCACTCTTGGATCCTGCTGAGCTCTTGTTGCAGCCGAGTCCGTTTTCTATGTTGGGAGTCCGTGGATCCGTGGTAGTTGTGGCTCTTCTGTGAGCCAGCATGGTGCCAGGGGGACCAGGGCTCTCCCTCAGGCTGAGCAGAGGGGCAATAGGATGCTTGATGGCAACAGCAGTCCCGCTCCCGTCTTTTTCCCCCCGTAACCCACACACCTCCGGAGGCTGGGGCACCACAGAAGACGGAGCTTTCCCAACGTTTAGGCCGCAGCACTGGATCCTTAATAGGAAGCAGAAAAATATCATTTTAATCAAAATATCAATTTAATGCTCCCAGTGGCTAAATGTTTGGCTCTTTGATCTGGGTGCTGATTTTTAAAGACCCACTACAATAAAAAAATGTGTTTTTGGTGTTTTTAACATGTTCTTGTGGCAGATTTCTGATGATGGAGGACTTTATAAAGAAATTTAAGCTTAAACTTTCATTTCTGAGTATTTTTTACTCAAACCGTTGTGAATCAGATGAGAAAATGGAAGATCGTGTTTGTGATGTAGAAAATCTACTTGGCGGGCTGCAAGCTCCCTACTCTGCTCCATTCTGGTGCATCAACTCGCAGACAAATAGATCCATGTACGTCTTTGTTTTCCTCGTCTGAGCTGGAAACTGTATGGCTGGACAGCTTCATTATTGCTGCCATTTTTGTAACAGCGCTAATGTTAGGCTGGGCTTTGTGAGGGGCTGTAAGCCAGCAGGGGAGAGTGTAAACAAATGGGTGACGGGAAGTGTGGGCGGACTTAATCAACAGTCCCGACCTACGACCCTGAGGAGAATCTTTTGTTTTTTGAATTACTGCCGCTCTACAGAAACAATGTTCTAAAAACTGACACAGGTTTTTGGATTTGGGCTAAAAAAGTCATAATTACAAGTAAAAGAGCACTGGGAACGCTTTTAAAATAGATCAGAAGATGATCAGAGTGGGAATTTCAGCATATTTGCCTCTAAAGAGTCAAGAAAAACTCTTTTTATGAAAGATCTGAAACATTATGTTTGTCGCCTGCATTTCAACTGTGAGTCATGCCTGCAGAATGGTAAGGTCATCACGGTTTGAACTGCAGCTTTAAGGGTCAAAGTTTACACTCAACTATTTCTGAGGAGGATAAAGCGCACAACATAAAGGGACAGGCTGAGTTGTAAACATGATTCTTTTCTTTCCTAACCCTGACACACAAAGTGATCAAACAAATATGGGAAATACAGCTTTGTAGTGCCACATGTGATGAGAATGATGGATGAGTTAGGAAATGTAAGGGAAATCTGTTCTGGGAAGGAAAGTTTAAGTTGTGAACTTAGAAACATTTACATTTTACATATATTTTATTAATGTTTGTTAGGTGTTGATGTACAAAAGTAATAACTAATTAATCACTAACTAAAAACAAGTTTAAAGATAAAAAAGAACATGAGAGATTTCATGCAAGGATCAGAAATACATGAAAAGTCCTTAAAACAAGATATAATTGTTTATTAACAACTTTTTCCCATTGACTTTAAGGATCAGCAACAGTTTTTGGTGATTGAAAAGCAATATTTGGATGCAGAGTTTGTTTCTGAAGGAAGACACAGAAGGATTTTTAAATAATCATGAATGCGTTTTATGTGCAAATGGAAATGTATCACCAATTTCCTTTTTTTTATGTGCTTACCCCTGGATCGGTTGGTAGATGCAGTTGTCAGTGTTTGCACAGAGCAGCAGGGCTGTCCCACCGGTCATGGTGCTAGCAGCTGGCATCCTGCACAGACAATGATGCTTAGTCATTAACATGTACAACATTATTAGTTTATACATAAATAAATGGACATATTGGTTTGATCTGTCTTTGAAAATCCCTTTAGAAATCAATAGTTTTAGACCAAAAACATATTTTCAGCCATAGAAAGCAGAGAAGCATTTATTGTAATTAACCAACTCAAGAATTGTTGTTCTTTTTAAAATATTTACAAAAAAAGTCTTTTACATCCAAGTCTTTTGTTGTAGAATTTGCTGCAAATACCAAATGTTGCACTTTCACTACTGGCAGCAAGTTGCATAAGGAAGCAACTGTCTGTTGACTGCTGGGCGGATAACTCTGACTTGTCTGACTTGACCGCTAAAATAAGATTAAATGCTAATCGATTTCAGAAATCGATTATATATTATAATATATTATATATTATATTATATATATTATATGTATATTTCTTTGTTTTTTTTATTTATGACAACTCCTTTGGTTTTGATTTGGGCTTCTCGCCAGAGATCCAAGCCAGCACTGAGTAACAACCAGAACTGTTATGTCCCGCCTGGATATTAAAGACTCTTTGTTAAATCGCTACTTGCCTGAGTTTCCTTCCGGGGTTTACAGCGTCTGGGTCTGCCGCGTCCTGCCCGTCATGACAGAGGTAAATCTATGGGTGTGGTGTTAGGGGTGTAACAATTAATCAATGAATCAATCAATTTCCATTCCTAAAAATCAAACCAGATTGATCTGTCTGAGGCAGAATTGATAAAGTGCATCACAGCGGACAAACATACATGTGATGTCATCATTCCAGTCCAATGTGTGGAACACTTTGAATTTTGCAAAGACATGTGACCCACACAGTGTGGTAGAATGTTCTAAGAATGTTCCCTTTGGAATCTTTGGATGTGGAAAGTAAACAGTGGGCTGAACTTTAGGAAACTAAAATGTGAATGGATTTGACATCAATTCTGACAAATCAGATACCTAAATAAAATGTTTAAAGTTTGGACATTTGATACATATTCTCCTGAGCTCACATTCAAGAAGTAGGGGTATGAACGTCCAACAAGCTTACTCCTGGTTGGCGAGAGTGGTTGCCGTAGAAATGTGGACTCAAACTGACTCGGACCAATCACCGCTTACTGCCATTGTCTGGCTCCTACATGGCAACCTCCATATTGCAAAACTGAATTGACTTTGTTGCGTTGGAGCTGGAAGTAAGTCATTTTCTACAGGTGACATCACACTCACTTGGTCCATTGTTATACTCTTAATGGTTATAATACAGTAATCAAAGCCGGTACCATACCCCTATAAAAGGTTTACTCTGTTAGAACTTAGGTTCACTTTTTTAAACTCTTTTATTTCACTTTGGTTCACCTTGAAGTAAACTACGGGCCCCTTCCCACTGGCAGGCATGTTTTACACCAAGGTTGGTTTATTGGGATAGTCGGATTGTTTGGCAGGTGGGAACTATTGTGCGGACCAACAATGCAGACCCTGGTCCCCTGGAGAGCCAGGGACTCTGTTCATTTTAGGGTAAACCAAAGTCCAGAAGTCAAGTTAAGAGAGGAAATGACATTTAGAAATGATGTGTTGCTAAAAAAATATGTAATAAAAAAAGCAACTTTGAAAAATGTTTAACACAAGAGATTGTCTGAAAGAAAACATGTAGTTACACATTATTACTACACTATAACCAGGGGATCAGCAGGAGGATTAGCAGGAGTGACCAGTTTTACTAGTCTTGGAAATAGGCAGTAATGTATCGAATGGAACTATTTGGAAATGTGTGATCATTCTTAAGTTCACACTGTTCACACAACAAACCCTAGTTTAAATCAAACATGGAGTCTAGGGGATGCAAACATTGATGGAGCCCAAATAACACAAAAAAGTGAGCCAACTGTTTGCACGAGTTTAGATTTTCTTTGTGTACATTTTTGTAAAGGTTACAGGAAAAATAAATTTGACTTTATATCCTTATTTTTTACTCACGTGCAGTGATATAATGTCTCATTTAATGACACAAATCAGCAGAACCGCATAACGGAAGCATTAGTCAGTCTAGTATGTGTCACTGAAATGTTTGACGTCTGCCAGATGTACTGAAAACTTAAAGAATATTTACAGTCTGTTGAACATTTCCTGGATACTACGTGGTTTAACACTATCTTATGTGCAGGGAATGGGGTTTTACTTCTGAGCAATAACTACAGGATGAGACCCTGGGTCAGACTGGCCACCCGCCCAGGCTATGCACCACCTTTGGCTAACAGTATCCGGGATAGGCTCCAGCAACCCCATGACCCCATAAGGGTAAAGGAGTAGATGGATGGTCTTTAGGATGAAATCTATTTGTCTACCACATTCATTCATGCAGTCACTTACATGTATCCGTCAGTAGACCTGTCTTAACCTGAAAAACTGCAGGTGAGGTGCTTTGAGTAGCCTGGAATTGAGCCACAAACCCTAAAAGTGGGGGTTGACGGTTCTACTCTCTGACCCAAAGACAGGTCATCCCTTTTAAATCGTCATCATCCCTGGAAAACTTCGATAAATGTAGATAACAAGCTAAAGTACTGCCGCTCTGCAGGAACTATGTCCTTAAAAAAACAACAGGTATTTTGATTTAGGCTAAAAATGACACAGTCATAATTAAAAGACCACTGGAAAAGTCTTTATAATAGATCAAAAATGATTGGAATGGGACTCTAAAATACATCTTTATTACAGGCAGCAGTTATCAAATAAAAAATGTGAAATACATTGAATGAAATGTTTTGTTGGTTGGATTTATATTTTGGCACAGTTATTGTCTCAGATCTGATGTAACGGACAAAAGCCTTTTTTTTTTTACAAACAGTAACAAAAGTCTAATTATGATACTTAAAAGTGGCTTTATATATGAATACTTCCTTTAGAATCTCAAAACTTTATGACATATACGCATCTCTACTAAATGTTCACATTTCTTTATTGAAACACAAAATTTCACACTGTTCCTTTATGCTTTCACGGCAAAACAGTTTGGATCAAATATATTGCAAAGTATTCCATTATTTCAAAGATTTCTTTTTTATTGAAAGAGTACTCCTGGAAAGTCATTTCCACAGTCCTTCATGAAACGTGCTTCAAAATGAGGACTTACAAAAAGTGACACAACTTTAGTGGATCATCTTTCAAATAAAAATAAATGAGCTGATTGAACAATTAGCCCTCTGGGTCCATGAGTTCTGGACCCATTTGTGGGTTGTTTGTGTCCAACAAGCGAACAATTAAACTTCAAGACAAAGTCATAACGCAGGACAAGCTTAGGGCTCAAGCTATTCTTTCCTTTGTCTTTATACACCCTCATTAGTCCAAAGACCAGCCCCCCCAAGAGAAAAGAGAACGGAGGAGGAGGAAGGTTTACGTCAGCCATTCTCTGTCCTGCAGGCCAAATTATTTTCAGCTGTGAGCTGAGTGGGGGTCACATGCTTGAAGAGAAACATCAACTGCATTTCTTTCTTCCTCCCCCACATCATCATTTTTTTTCCCCCTCGCCAAACTTAAGAATGTACGGTACTGTGGCGTCACCAGAGTCAAACGGAATAGCTTTACCGTTGAAGTTTTCTTTGGGTTGGGGGAGGGGTGCATGCCGCAGATGCAAAGAAAGGTCTGGAGATATTCACTAGATGAGCAGTGGCAGCAGAGCTTCTCCAACCACAGCAAAGTCTAAGGAAAGTGGGTATTCTGCTGGACTGTGCAGGCTGTCTGCTCTCAAACACTAAAGTTTCACTTGTCCGAACCCAACTCCTGCAAGAAAGTCAAGCTTTCTCAGCCACACCTGGCAGGCTTCATGTGTATTCCTGCAACAGCAGTACATTTGACAACATGGCATTTTTTCCCTGTTTGGTTACTGAGGAAACTCTTCTTTCAGATGAAGCTGAGCCTTTTGTGCTTAAAGCTATTCCGTTGTTTAGTCCTATTGTTTATGCTGACCCACAGAGCAAGATGGCCATCATGACAATGCAGAGGCTGAAGGAGGCCATCTGCTGAGGCCAATAAAAATATCACGGGAAACTGCGCCTCGAAACGACCTCTACCTGCCTGGTAAGTGAAGGCAGGAAAAGGAAATGGAATTGTGAGGTCAGAGTTAGAGGCCATAGTGGTAACAGAAACAATAGTCTTTAATTACTTTTATTGATGCTTTTCATACTTTTATTTTCTATTAGGAGTTGGAAATCATAATTTCTCTTCAAATGGCAATAGAGTGAACAAGAGTATGTGCGTGAAAGATGGTGGTTGTTAAAGAAAGTCAACTTCAACTAGAAACTGTTGTCTATAATCATATTTGAACCTGAATTTAACAGTTACAGTTTTTGGATTGCTGCGGAAATTTAAATAAATAAAAAATGAGGCTGTTGCTTCTTTTTACTTCATTTGTTTAAACAATGAAACTATAAAAAAATAATGAAAAAAAGTTCCAGATCTTCCTTTCTGTATTTTCATCAAAGGGAGTCTGGAAATCCCAGAACTGCTCAGGATCAGTTTTCAATCCAAAGCGCCATTCAGGCTGGGAGGATTACTAGTTTCACGACTAACGTTCCAACAAGATTTTTTTCTTTTCTCAGACCTGAAAAACCCACTCTGAAGAAAATGAAGTTTAAAATTGCATTTTAGAGTATTTCTTTATTCAAATCGCTGTGAATTAGGGGCAGACTAAAAATGCCATAGGAAAAGGAGCTCATTTATGATGTAGAAATTATGCTGGGCAGACCACAAGCTCCCTGCTCTGTGCTATCAGCACTGGGGAAGGGAAGAGGGGGTGGGGTTGCTCAACAGCAACAGCCCGACCTACAATTCAGGCAAATTTCTAACGAACTCCTGTCGCTCTGCAGAAACTATGTCCAAGAAAACGGCAGGTTTTTTTATTTTGGCTAAAAAAATGCATACACATAATCAGAAAATGATCGGAGTGGGACTTTAAATCTTTGATCCCTCAAGAATCAGATCTGCGGCAGTCAGACGCAGGGCATGAGCGACCCAGATCTGATTCAGTTAAAAACTAATGCCTCAGTAAAAGAAGTTGGTCTCACATTGAAACTTTTAATTTACAGATTTACAGATTCTGTCGAGTCTGCTGTTAAGCGGTGTAGGGTTGTCGACTTCCAACGAGCTCACGCTTGCTTGGTGAGAGTGGTTACCATAGAAACATTGACTCAGACCGATGTGGACCAACCAGTGTTTAGTTGTGTCTTCTGGCTCCAACATGGCCACGTCCATAACGAGAAAAACTTACGACTGAAGTGACGTCGTTTTGTTGGAGCCAGAAGTAAATCATCTTCGATGGGTGATGTCACACTTACTTGTTCCAGTTCTCATATACAGTCAATAGCCTCTATGCAATTAAAAATGTTTTTACATGTTTTTTACTAAGCCAGAGAGCATTACTAACTGAAAAAAAAAACATACCATTATCTACATGTCGTCAAATCTAAATGCTATAGAGTGTTGGTGTTCAGTGGAGTCGGATTTATCACAGTGAGTGCAGGTGGTGCTGTCAGTGCTCCATTCAAAGCTTCGGGGTAATTCTGGGTTGCTGTCAGCGAGCTGTGGGCTGGCGGTTGTTACGATGCTCTATAGATTTTGCCTGTCTACCTCTTCCCTACAGCTGCTTCTCATAAACATTTCATCCTCTCTTTCATTCCTTCAGCCCAGCCCTGCAGCAACAACGGGCGCCGTTACATCACTGTCATTGCCGTCTTTAACCCGTTTACCTAAGCTATTGTCTCCTTAACATTTTGTCATTTTCAGCTTCCTAAAAAGGGCAAAGCTGACCAAAAAAGCTCAGAGTGATATTGAACAAATGGTCTTTAAACAAGGTTTTGAGTGGGTTTACATGTGAGACTCGACTGCAAGAGAACACGATAAATTAGGATTAACATCCCTCTTCTCGATCTTTCTGCACACCGCTAACGCCGAGCACACTACACCCTCCAAAACAACAGTGTGCCAAAAGCTTTGTCTGCAATCAATTTAACACGCTCAACAGCTCCTTCTGCAATGGAAAACTTGGCCGCTCCACTTGCTTGTCCTTCACTCTTTTATTTTCCCCTTTTTCATTCTTTCTCTTTCACTGCCATTAAGTCTTTGGTTTCGGAGAAGTGGGGTTTATTGGCAAAAAAGGTATGAAGGTCCATAATGTTCAACCCTGAAGTGTGGTTTTGAAGCAGGAACATTTGCTTCACACACAAACAGCTTGGAAGAAATCGTTTAGCTTATGTGAAATTTCCAAAGTGGAGTGAGGAGCTTAACTTTGTGGGGGAAAAAAATCTTCAAAAGTCGAATGAAGATCTCAGAAAGGAGAGAAATTGAGAATTGAAGAAGAGGACAGGATAAGAGTAGAAAGGAATGTTATTGTGGCTCTACAGTCTTCCTCTCTGTGTATCTCTCTTTATGTCTCGCACAGGGCCCCTGCTGCTTTCCCAAGCTGATTTCATAGCAAGGCCCTGGACATGGGCCAAACAGCCTAGCTTCGTGACCAAGCATGCATGCTCATATCTCTCTAGAAATCTTCCTTATGCGTGTTGCTGTGACACCAAACACGTGCTACCAACCTTAAAGTTCCACATTCATTTTCCCACATCTTACCTCCCGAATACAGAGATAGTCTTTTTCACTTTCTGAGCTGCACCCTTTGGCCTCCACCCTCTCCTTTCATTGTCAGAGGAGGATGAACGCGAGACGGCATTGAAATGGTGTCAGGCACAAAGCCAGACAGGAACTAAAGGGGGACCCAGCAAACAATTATTTCTCCCTGCGCCTTTTTTTTTTGTTTTTTTTGCTTATCAAGCCATTCTAAATATAACGCAAGTGTCCATTGTTGTGTTTGTAATGCCACACACATAGAATGCCTTGTTATTGTGTCTGTGGTTTACAACTCCTGCAATGACTCACTCTGTGCTTGAAATATGGGCCAAATTATTACCTCAGTAAATCAAAGAATAATGATGGTGTTGCTTCTTCAGAAGACATTTCCTGGTTCAACTGAGGACTGTATACCTACAACCTACATTTCTCTGCTTGCAGTGGTCATCTTTACATGCAGTTTTTCTACATTTTGACAACATGCATTTGTGTGAGCTCATGCTTCATTCACAGCCTGTTTGCTACCTCTCTGCAGCTGCTTTTTCCATTCTGCATGAATTTGACTTGCGTTTAAAACAATGTCTTTTGCACATCTGCACAGTGACAGAGGCACCGTAAAGCCACCATGTGAAATCACATGGTGGCTTTAGCAGCAATTTAGCCTGACCAATGAGACATATTTTTGATAGTCAGCCGATTTGATGTGTTCCGTGTTTCTTTACCGTGGATGCTAAGATAAGTTCCTTCGACCCTGAACTGAGGAAACGGGTGCTACAAAACAACAAGGACGCCAAGAAGCTGAACACCCTTCCCTTCATTATGACCCTAAAACAACAATTGGCGTTATCATGTTCTTTCAGCTCGGGTTCTTTAAAAAAAAACCAAAGTGATCTGGGGAAGATGGTTACAGCAATATGTGCAGATTGTTACTAACAGGCAGTTAAGCTGCTTAAGATGTTAGCAAACAAAGAGACAGAATAATTTTCCCAAAAATTGGATTCAGTGGCCGCACAAGTCTAAATTCTACAAATGAAAACTCCTGTTTAACAAACTAATTAGATAGAAAAAAGTGGATGAGTGTGCAGGGTCTCTTTTGCTTTTAATCTCAAATAAGTGTTGCGAAAGAAAGTTTTTCTTTACTTTCTATCATTTTTTCATTGATTAAATGCACCGAATTTTCCGCACTGTAGGGCACACTGGATTATAAGGCGTACTGTCAATAAATGGTCCATTTTTGAATTTCTGTCACAAATAAGGCGCACCGAAAGTGCATAAGCGAGACAAAAAGTCAGGGATAAGTCCATCATTCAGTCAAACTTTATCAACTGCTTCCACATTGATTCTCAAACTTGTTTAAAACACGCTAAACATTAGCCAACACTATGCCTACACTAAGTCCAAACCTTGATAGTAACATGTAAAAAATACAGTCCAACATCGCTACACCTTAGCCACACATTAGTTTTCACAAAAACACCTAAACTTGCTTGGAACTCAAAAAAAAAAAAACAGACGGACATCCTAACAGAGCACAGTGTACCTCTCAAAATCGCTTCGACATCAGTAACACAACCAGAATATATCCATGTATAAGGTACTTTGAATTACAAAGCATACTGTTGGTTTTTGAAAATAATTATGCTTTTTATCCAAGCCTTATAGTGTGGGGGATGCGATAGCGGCTTGAAGAAGTGACTGTAAACATTGCTAGCACAGAAACATCATCCTGATGAGAAGGGGAGGCGTGGTAGGAGGATTAATCCATCTTGGAGGCCAAGAAAACAAATCTCTTATTCCCTCCATCTGGGTGAGGGTGTCCTGTTTCTTCTCCTTACAGAGGTGGAGCATCTTTCCTCTGACTCCCTCCCGTGAGCATAGAGGTCCATCAAACCATCAGCAGAGCTCCTGACTCATGCAGGATCTGCTCCCAATTACCCTGCTGGCTCCTCAGGACCCAATCATCCTGCTTTTAATTACAGCTCTCTTTTTGGCTGACACTATTTCAGCACAGCTTTATCTAATACTGGGATTAAGTATTAGATGACTTTTGACTTTAGTCCAAGTGGGAAAACATTGATAAACAGGACATGAGCATGAACACACTGTGGCTAAATAAAAGTTTAAAGCTTCTAAAACCTAAAGTGGCACTAAGCAGGTTCAATTATACAAACCACAAATACAAGCACAGGAGGAGTTGCACTGTGTGTGGACACCAAATGGAAAAGTTGCAAGGATTTGAGATTGGGGTCCATGTACAAGTGGTGCAAATGCTAGAAAGGAGAGTGGATCAGGACTTATCCTACAAGAGGTTTTTTACAAAAAGGCTCCAGAGGGGAAGTCAGATACAATGATGACTGCACAGCTATAGCTAAAGTGATCATGACGCCTGGGAGAAGGTACTTGGTGAATCAGTTGGAATGAGGAAATCAGATAGGGAGACTTGGTGGTGGAACAAAGAAGTTCAAGAGTGTTTTAAAAGGAAAAGGTTGGCTAAAAAAACTTGGACACTGAGCAGATAGAAGACAGCAGACAGAGGTACAGGGAGATGCAGCACAAAGTGAAGACCGACATTGCAAAGATCAGCAAAGATGAAGTGAGGAAGACTCTCAAGAAAGGCAGTCGGTTCTGACAACGTATACCTGTGGAGATTTGGACGTGTTTAGGAGAGATGGCTGTAGTGTTTGTGACTGGACTGTCAAACAAGAACTTAGAGAGTAAGAGGATGACTGAGGAATGGAGAAGTCTTCTCATTTCTAAGAAGTAAGACATGCAGTTGTGGAAGCTATGGTTGAATAAAGCTGATGAGTCACGGAATGACGTTATGGGAAACAGTGGAAGCTAGACTGAGGTCATAAGTGAGCATTTATGAGAAAACGTGGGGTTTCATACAGAAGAAAAGGGCCCCTGACACAATATTTGCTTTGAGGATGCTTCTAGAGAAGAACAGAGGTCAGAAGGAGCTGCATTGTGTCTTTGGAGATCTAAAGTCCATTTCTATGTTCACACCGGGCATGTGATGCCCGATGTTCAAGAATGTGCCAAAAGAGTGTTCCTGAATGCGTGTTTAGCAAATTATGTTTACACTGGACAAGCAGGGAGGGGCTTCTTCTTTTTCCTTTTCAACAGTAGGTGACATGTCCGCCACCTAAAGTTGGAAGAGGCTTGGTGCAAAAATGTCAAAGCCGTGATAATCTTGCAAATCTTGCTTCGGGCTTTTTCTGTCCCAGCTCTATTGTGATATATGAAAGACTCGATGTCAAAGAATTCCAGCCGAGCTCAAACGGTTGGCACTACCAAATTCGAGTCCCTGATTGGTAAAAGTTCAACCTGGTTTGACTTTCAACGGGCGTTCCGAAGCCGAAGTGTTGTACATAGTTCCGGAAAATGGTCTGAAATATATGTTCAGCTATAAGTGTGAACACGAGAACGCGGAACCCAAACACACGCTTCTACATAGATTACTCATTGGAAGTGGTCACTTGAACATGTGTTGCAGCGGGTGGTGTGAACAAAGGTTAAGGCCGCATTTACACTGCAGGTCTAGATGCTCATATGCGATTTTCTGACTATATCCGATTTTTTTGACGACCCGCTTACATCATCTTTTAAAAGTGACCCGTATCTGATTTTTGCATTTACACTATACAATGCTGAAACTATCAAACGTAGACGTTGAGGACTACGTGGCAGTATTTCCGTATTCCGCGGACCTCTTTCGGACTTTTGTGACTGCGGTTGTCATGGAGGCAAGGTGGCGACGGAAGGAGGCGTTGCCTTGGGCGGATCTGAGGGGATTCACGGGGGAGTAAAAGGGAGGGCTGCTCGGCCGTCTTATGTGCTCTCTCTGAGTTTTGAATGAGGAAGTGTTTGCAGACGTTGTGCTGTCCGAACAGTTTGATCCAAGTGTTGAACCTTTCCTGCGCAATGACTTCTCTTTTCCGACCGTGGTCAGAAACACACGGGAGATTTCCTCGGGGTTCTCTTTTCCGTTCTGAACCCTCAGCCTCCAGAATGGGCTAAGAAAGACTCCAAAACTTTTGGGGGAGACACCTTATTTTTAATTTACGGTTCTCCGACAGTCCCCCACTCCGCGCTCACACCCCCCCTCTCTCCTTACACACACACACACACACACACACACCATCATACACGCCCCCCAAAGAAATAAACGGCTTCTAGCCTGTTCCATAGCAATGGTGTCCCGCTTGATTAGTTACCGTTTGCGTCCGGACCGGACATAACAGCGGTTTCCAACTACGGTCTGAAGCCTGAGGCTGAAAGGTAACACGCTGACAGCAAAATCAGCGCACAAAATGCCTTAATAAGTCATGTGATCTCAGTTGGTGGTGTCCTGAATTGACGTCACTGAGGTACGACTCGCATTTACTGGGGAATATCCGATTTGTCTGCTTACATGGCACACACAAATGCACGTATCTGATTCGTTTCCGATTTATTTCCACATATGATAGAGGCCTGTATCCGATCTGAGAAAAACGGAATCCATGCGCTTTTGTCCTGCTTACACGTTCACCGATCATATCCGATCTGTGCCACATGAGAGGAAAAAATCGGAATTGGGTCACTTGAACCATGCAGTGTAAAGCGGCCTAAGACAGGATACAGAGATGGTTTGTATGAGTTGTTCATGACACGTGTGAGACATGATCTGAGTGTGGTAACGGAGTTCAAGGTAGGTATACCAAAGAAAATTGTTAAATGAAAAGAAAAATTCCACTGAAACAGATCTGGGAGAAGAACAAGATATTGATTTTATAAGTTGCCTAACTATTGCCTAACTATATGACAAAAAGGGATGTTGACAATGATGGCAGTCTAGTAGCATGTAAAGCTGATTTCAAAAGTAGACAGAACACCAACTGCAGCTACATCCAGTTCTATCAACAGTAACCTGGCCTCCTCTGCACAAAACACATTATCCTCTGGGCCCCACATCACATTTCTCCTCTAAAGCCACAGTCACTATATTGTGCTCCAATACCAAAATCCTCTCTTCCACCCTCACCCTCCTCCCCATTTCTTACTTAAAAATGACACTTGAGAATTCCCACAAAAGCTCTTCCGCCATCCCATTCCTGCTCCTCTGAATGCTTGCACAGAAACAGATTTTCATAATTCACCCCTCTGTCCTCTGGGGAGCAGAGCAAGGCGAGATCTTGGGAAAGTGCTCTTCCTGAGTGTAAACTCAAAAGTCAGAGCTGACAATTTTGACCTCCCCACACCCTGTGAATGACATCTGGGAGCCTGGGACAGCAACAGGGCAAAAAAATAGAAACAAAAATCCAAACAAAGCAAAGTTTTTGTCTTTATTGAATCAAGTTTTAACCCTGCAGAACTCACTACATCATGGAATTGACATTATTTATTTAAATCAAGGTTTTTTTGAAACCCTTTAATGAAATCTAAAAAAAAAAATGCAGTTTCATCTTTTAATGAGGTATAGACATTATCAATTGTGATACGTTTAGTTGATTTGGTAAATTTTTACTCAAAAGAATGTTAGTTTAAGATGTAAAATTATTGATCTGAGTATTCAGGACAAAAATGGCTTATTTACCCACTGTATCAAATTTTTTTTAACATAATGCAACTGTATTATAAAAAATGAATAATCAACTAGTTTAGCAAATTAATACTTGCTTCCAAAACAGCAAGTACTCATTAAAAAATGACTAAAATTCAGAAAAGTAACTAAACGTTTTCCCACCAATTTTTTTCTTTTTAATTTCATAGAGGCAGCCATTTCGAAATTAGCAGAAAAAGTCCTTGTACTGCCTCTAGTGGAATGATGATGAACTGCAGGGAGATAAAAAGACCCAAGTTATATACAATGGATTTTTAAGAAAGGTTTCAGTCATACCATTGAGATATGGGTCTCAGAAATGCGTTAATCAAATACGATATTTAAAAATGTTTTAATTACTGTAATTTCCAATTTATAAAGCACATTGGATAAAAAGGGGCACCATCAACGAACAGTCTATTTTTGAATTTATGTCATATTTAAGGTGCTATGAGATATAAGACACTTTAAGAGAGTCAGTTAAACTTTATCAACTGTAATTTACAGTAATTCTTGAACTTGTTTGTAACACGTTAGAAGCGTAAATCCATACCTTGTTTGCAACATGTAAAAAAACAGGGTGATACAGCTAAAACAAACGTTATTGTGACTACGCTAACTCCCAACCTTGTTGATAACGTAAAAAAAAGACAGCCCGACACCACTACAGATTAGCCACGTTAGCGAATTCACAATAACATGCAACCAAACATTTTGCTGTGTATACCTTCCAAAATAGCATCAACATCATTAAACAACCAGAATCAATCCATGTATACACTCCGGATTATAAAGTGAACTGGAGTATTTTCAAAAAAATTAGACTTTTTAGTACGCTTTATAGTGCGGATATCACATTAAACTTAAATATGGATACCCTAAAATGTAGCCTTTTTAAACTAGCATGCGATCATTAAAAAAGTCTTACACATTAATAATGATGGATAGCCTACCATCACCAAAAGAGGAAAACACCACAGCTGTGCAGTCACTCCATAACTCTGCAGACAGAGAGAAACCACTACTTTCCCTGCTCCAGGGCTTAGCAAGATAGTGTTTAAATAGGATTTGGTATAATCAAAGCATCTGCGTCTGCGAGGAGTCTGCAGTTTCTGCTCATTGGGTTGTTGAACTTGAATGAACCCCCCATACTGTTGTTTTATTGATATATGAAGTGGATTCCTTTAGCACTGTTTTTATTTAAACCTTTGCTTGCTGTATTTGTGTGTATTTTTTGGAAAGTGTGTGTCCGCTGAACTCACACTGCCACTGGTACAAAGCTACAACAACGCAGCGTCAGCTACACCAAGGTTTTGGATGATCAGCACTGTTTCCCATAATTGTCCACACCCCGTCATCAAACTGTAGGTGTAGATGTGACGCCCCTCTTCCTAGACTGTCCTGCAGGAGACACTGCACTGAAGATAGTTCCTACAGAACAGCAAGACACAAATTTACCCAACCATATCCCGTTATTACAAGAAATGTGAAACGTTTCTTCAATTTGGGTCAAAGAAATTAACAGACATTTGAAAAAAGTATGCCATTAGATTTGGAAAACAATCATTAGGGATGCGTTTATTTACTTTTTCTTCTTTGTTCTGTGAAAAGTTGCCTTTAGTTGCCAAATAGTATACTATATGCTAACACTAGCAAACAAGACTGACATTCTATGGGAACACCTGTATTTTCTCCATGCAACGGAGCTCTATTGGACCAGGAACACTTTTGGGTTTTTATTTTTAATGCTGCCTTAACAGTCCTTACTTTTTACTAACTTTTATATAAGATCAAAGATTCTAAATTCGAATTAAAGTTGTTGTTCACCGTTCGACATATCCCTTCAGGGGTCGCCACAGTGAATCAGCGCTCCCTCAGCAGCATGGGTGGTTTGGTAGAGATTTTTATGCCAGACGCTCTTCCTGACACAACCCTGTGTTTTATCCAGGCAGGGGCCCGGCACAGAAGGAACCAAACTGGGGATGAAGCTCATTGCGGTGCCCTAGTTTCCCAGGTGGCAGTCCTACATGCAGCCAACTGAGCCATCCAGCATCTATAATTTTTATAAAAGCATGTGTGACATACTACATCTAAAATACAACAAATTGTTTTTACATAATTTGATCAACAAAGGAATACCTGACACCCACTGTAGAGGTTGTGCTATTGCCCAAATCCATGTGAAGTTGTACAATAGCACATAGGCAAACACATGGGTGGTGCTGTGTCCTATACTCTTGCTTCACATTAGGTGTTAGTTTAAATCCATGCTGTCCATGTTGAGTTTGCACATTTTCCTGATGGATACATGGGGTTTTCTCCAGATAAAGCCTGTATTTTGTTATGCAACAAATTTATTGAAGATTCTGAACTGGAATTGAATGCAATGTGTGTGCCAAAAGATAGTTGGAGCAGCTAATTACAGGAAATAGATAAATAGTTGATATAGAAACAAAAAGTCAAATTATGACCTAGTCTTAGTCCAATAACATTTTTACTTTCCTTCAAAGTAAAAGTTTTAAACTGAATAACAGCTTGCAAGCAACAGGCTGCACTGTGGACAAATGTCCCAGTCAAGGGCAAACACAATGGCAAAAAAGGCCAACTGGATAAATGACTTCAATACGCTGTGTGATGGCATGCATTATTCATATTTACATCAATGTGATTCTCATGGGAGGGTGCACTACCTTTGCATTTGAGCCTGTAAGGAGGGAGTTTTCTCTTTTTATCAACACAGATTCTATCAAACAAGATCATACAAGCCTTGTAGTACATCTGGGAAACAAACAAAATTCTTTAACAGTGGGACACATGCTTTTAGAGAAGGTCTCTGTGTTAACAACAGCAGTTTTTGGGAACAGGGGGGGGGGGGGGTGACTGGCTTGACGGGGTCTTTGAGCTGCCCTGCAGAGAGCCTGTCAAAAGCTGGCTCCTTTCAGACCTCCTGAAGCTGTGCTGTAAGGTTTCTGAGCAGAATACAACAGCACAGATATAACTTTAGACTGGAGGGCAGATACAGTTTAAGCACAGCAATGCATGTGAGGCCAGACCTCATCAGTCATTTATAAATGATAATAAATCAATCTAAACTCTAGTGATAATTCCCAGCAAGCATGCAATTTTTGAATGAAAACTTTAGTGCCTCCACTTGTTTCCATGAAATTATAATTAACTGTATGTGTTTTGATCACTATTCCTAAAGTCCATGGCTATGTCCGAATTCCTTCCCTACTCACAACATAGTGCACTATATAGTGCGTTCGCCATTTTGTAGGGCTGTTTGAATCTACAATTCCAAAATCGAGTGCCCTAGTCATTTCCCAGAAGTCTCTGCAAAAAACCACTGCGCATTCGATGCTCACTAGATTGGCAAATATAGACCACAATGCATTGCGTTTGCACAATTTTTGCAAAGAAAATTATTTAAATGTAATTTTTAATGAAATATCAACGTTTTCATTTTCAGAACACAGTGGATTCATAAAATGAGATTTTCACTTTGTGAAATCGATGAAGTCATATTCGCCGTTTAAAAAAAAGTAGTAAGCATGGTGTCCGAATTGCTTTTAAAAGCCAGGGCACTAGATAGTCCCGCACTGATAGTCTTTCACACAGACACATATTGTGCAAATTGCCCGGATGGAAATTGGTCATATGTGAATATATGTAGAAAAAGTGAGAAAAGTTGTGGTCTTTTCATGACATTTTCACAATGTTTCACAAATGAACCACGTAAAAACACATAAAAAAAACACGTAAATCAGCGTAGAACATGAACTGTGTATGATAGGGCGCCGTTTAAGCGATATAAAAGTTATAAATCTGTGGTACATGCGGGAAAAGTCTGTTAGACACACGTGGAACAGTCGTGGAAACTGCGTAATTCTCAATGGACCAAAAATGTTGAACAGCACTAAACCAAATACGCAAGGATCAATCGTCCAAAACTCTCAATGAACCTTGCACACGTCGACGAATGACAGACGCAAGAAACACCTATGAATTACGTAGATCACGCATGTATCACGAAAGGCAGAAATTTTATACGTGGAAAATGCGCAAAATGCACGTAGTGGCTGTGTACCACAGCCTGAACTGGTTGCTCATTGAACATGCAATGCCAAAGTGTGTTGATGTTGCATCCAGACTGATGAGTTGCACACAGACAACAGTGTTGTAATGAAAAGCCATTGAAGAATCACTTGTAATTCAGCTGACAACATAACGATAAAAGTAAAGAACGATTTTCCTAAAATCAGTTTCCTTCTTTCCAACCCTGACACTCCAGCTTGTGTTAGCCTCTGAAGCTAACTTATGTAAACAAGTGGCCCGATAAGCTCATCCGCCCTATAAAAGCTTCCACAATAATAGAAAAACAGTCAGTGTTTATCTACAGCTGTAAAAACCTTTATTTCCATGGAGTTTGTTGGTTAGCTAAGCTTAGTTAAGTCGACTGACAGCCTTACCGTTTTGTATAAATACACTAGGGTCAAATAAAAGACAAACGCAAGCTAATTATGATTTCCACCCAAAGTTGCAGTAGCAGTCAGGTTTGTTAAATCCAATCATTAAGAATTTCTTCAAGAAAAAATATTCGTGCCATCAAAGACGAAATACAGAAAACCGTTTTGACACAAATGGATGCTATAGAACATCGCAGACATTTCTGTTGCGATGACTTGACATACAACAGAGCAGGAACTAAACCTTATGAGCTTTGACTGGGTGACAGGATAGAGAATCATATTTTTGTTGGTGTTTTTCTGTCATGCAGATGGTGTATTGGCTTCAACTGAATGTATCACTGTGGGTCAGGTCATCGCCATAGTTATAGGCTACATACTATCAGCTGGTAAAACACAAAGCAAAAGAAGTCTTCCAAAGATATTTTATTTTCACGAAAAGTATATATAAAAAACTTTATTTATTAAGCTTTGATAAGGTCAGATGACTAGTTTGGTTTTCTTGATTATCATTAAAGCTTCATTCTGATCATCTTTTGCTCTATTGTAAAAGCGTTCCCAGTGGTATTTTTAATTCTGATTATACTGTTTTTGCCATTTGCGTTATAGCTCTTCCTGATCACACCATTTCCCCTGCTGCTCCTTCAGATGATGAACATTTTAAAACATTCTGAAACGCTGTGTGTGCTTTTCTATACCTGGTACAAAGACGTTTGAAACCCTCTTTGACTTTTTGGGGCCACCTGAGGCTGAGCTGCTCTTTCCTCTGGGGAGGTTTCCACCCCTGACTGCCCTCTCACAACAATACAGGCAACGCATGAAGAGCTGCTTTTGTTCCTAGCCATCGCGCTTATCCTGCCCTCCGTTTTTCACTCTGTGGCTCTCCACCAAGTTTGGAATGACAGCCGTTAAGCTTGCGCGTGTGCTCACGTGTGCACAGACAGCCTAGTGAGCTGCAGAGGAGTTTCTGATGTGAGTTCGGCTCAATTCTTTGTTTCAGCAGCTCTTCTTGTACTTTAACCAGGGGCCCCAAATTGCTATGAATGAAATGCAGATAGTCTAAAATCCAGTCTGGCAAATATGTGCACATGGTTTAAGTTGATTAGCAAAAAGTGAAAAGACATTTCTTAAGTTTTGTACATTTCTTTTATCTGAGGAAAACATGCAAAAATACGATTAAACTTCTAAAAAAGTGTACCTGTCTGAGCTGGGTGAGCCCTGATGAAGTGCTCTCAGAGTGGCTTCTCATTTTGTGAAACCTGACCCGGCAGAAGACAGAATCCACTTGCATGGCTCCTTTTCTTCAGAGTATGCTCCCACTTCCCCTCTGCGTCTCTCTGTCTCCGTTTGTGTACCCCTACCCCTGCTTCTGGTTTCTCTGGCTTTGCATTGCTCCTGTCAGTACCTCCCACCAAGAGCCGGAGTGTGGCTCCAAGTGCACACACACACAAAAATGTGGAAAAAGTCACCGAGTTGGGAAACTCCTTGTCCTTCCCTGCAGCCTTGGGACTGTTTACGGGCCCTTCTCCTCTGCTCCTCTCACACAAACTTCTATCTCTCACTGACACTCATTCCTTCCCGTCTCCTCTCCAACTTTTCCCACCCCTCCTTCCCCTGGAGCCTCCCCCCATCTCCCTTCCTTCTTCCTTTTTACTCTCCTCCTTCTCCATTTTCCACCCCCACCTCCACATCCCCTCCCTCAAACTTTAAACCCCCCACCGCAGAACTAATCTGCAGCTGGCTGGGTGATTGGAGCTCTGGTTGCCAGGGGAACCAAGTATCCTGCTTAAGGGGAAAAAATTGAGTTGGGGGGGGGGGGGTCGGAAAGAGCAATGTTGAGTTCATCTGAAAACATAAATAAAGGCATCCTTTGGGAATTAATCATGAAAAACGGCTCTTTTCTTTCCTAACGTGGAGACAACGCAATCTTCCACTTTATCTCTGCTGGATTCTCTTCATGGCTCCAGATGTGACTGAACAGCTGCAACTAAAACGCTCAGTTTCTGAGTTTAAGAAGACTTGGGCATTGATGGAGTCCATTACAGTTTGCCTCTTTGAGATGAGGAGAAATTAGAACCAGTCACGGTGGCCCTAAAGAGCAAATCCAACCAACAAATCACTAAATGCAAAACAATGTGGAAATTGATCAAGACAATTTAAAAAAAAAGCAACATTACATTTTAGAAATATAAAACAAAATTCCAGAAACCAATTCCAAAAAAAGGTTAAACGTTTCGGACAACAAAAGTAATTTCTAAAAATCCAAATGAAATTTTTAAAATAGAAATACAATAAGAAACTGGAAAAGGTAGAACATGTCAGGGAGGAGCACCTTTTTCTTCTTTTTACCACCACATATTTGCCACCACCAGTTGAAGGATTCTTGGTGCAAAATGTTGACGCGATGCAGATCTCGCACTAGGCTTTTTCTTTTACAGCTCTATTCCAACATATGAAAGAACACGAATTGCAATCATTATTTCTCCTCATGCTCAATTCTCAAAAAGTTGGCACTTCCGTGACTTAGAAGGGACGCCATCCGCTTCTACTGTTTCTGTCCCCTGATTGGTTAAAGTTTGACCTGGTTTAATTTCAGGGCGCAATCGTTGGGCGAGACTTTTGTACGTAGAGCCCGAAAATTCGAAATGTGCGTAGCTATGCGTAAATGTTAGAATCTTGAACATGGAAGCCTGAAAAGAGCATTTACATAAGTTTATATAAACTCATCATTGGGAGGGGCCGCTTGAACGTGCGTTACCTAGGGCGATGTGAACGTAGCTTAATAAGTGTCCAGTAGACATCTACAATAAATGTATATTAGCTATCTAAAAGACAGCTTGTGCCCAGTAGTGACTAGAATTTCTTTTCCTTAAATGAGAATTCCTGGTTAGACCATATTTATTACCCCATTGGTCGATTTTTTAAAAATAATTTAAAGAAAATTGTTTGAACGTTTAGGAATATTTGACTTTTTCTGTTTTAGCACTGCAGAAACATGTGAGACCTGCTGTAAAGTTACATTTTCTTTATGTTTGTTCTTTCAGATTAAGAGAACCTAACATCTTTAGTCGTAACACTTTATGAGGCATTCAAGATTTCTTTCATGTGTCTTCAGATTACTGTTTGGCAATATACAACAGGATTGCTGTCACTGAACTTTTTGATATATACTTTTGGTTCATTGATTTACTATCCGATAGCCTGATAAACAGTTAAGCTACAGTTTTCTATTATTTTAATTGTAAAGTATAAATGAAGTCTGGGATTTTCATGTTAAAGCAAGGGAGCATCATCACTGGAAAATGCACTGAATGTATGTGACTTTTTCCAAGTGCACTGAACCAAGCAAATAGCTTTACACATACTGATGAAGCTGATGAGTCCCTAGATGGTTGGTTGTTGTTTTTTTCTTGTGGTCTTTGATTTGAATCACACAACTTCCAAATGAAATCAAGAATTTTATTTTAGGATCAACATATTGTGATCGACAGGAAGTGCACAGAAAACAGACATGGCAGCATGAATATGACTCAACAAACAACAGCTCCTTCAGACTCCTAGAACAATGTAGTGTAATGTGTACAGATTGGAGAGTTATAATCTAATCCACTTTACTTTCTTATTACACATTGTGATTTAAAAATACAATTAATTATTATTATTATGACACGATTTTTTACAAATTTAATGACAAGCAAAACTCTCACAAAAGTTCTAATCGAATAGCAACTTGTGATGCAAATGTTGTTCTAAATGCCAATTTCAGTCAAAGGTTGACATCACAATGTTGTTTAGAATTGTAAAAAAAACACGCACAACAAGGTTGCATCCCATTATCTATTCCCAAATGGATCTTTACAGAGTATTCGACGGGTTCACTTGAATAGAACACCTTCTCCACTGACCTCTGTGGCTGAAAACTGACCCTGCCTTTGAGATGCAAGAGCTCAGAAACAGCTGGCTTGTTCTTGAATGGCAGGGAAGGGGAAAGGCTGGGAGGTGGAGGCCTGTAACATCTGTTTGGCGTTTATCTGGGCCTATTGTGTTGCAGAGTCTTCTGTGCGGCCTACAGCTGGGAGCCCAGTTTCCAGGCGTCTCACACTGTGACTGGGAACAAGGCTCCAACACGTTCCCAGTCCCTGGTGGTCAGGGCCAGATTAACACGTTTCTGAGCTCTGGGCAGGCATATTTCAAGGCCCTGTTATACACGCCAAAGGGCTCGACAACCAAACAGACTGCAGCTCTGATGTATCTTAGAAGCTTTAAAAAAAAGTATTAAGAAACACAAACGTAAGAGAACAGAACTAAAAAAGTTATTGTTTGTTTTATTTATTTTTCAGGAACTTATCGAATACTGTATGGATTTGAACTTGTTTGATTACAATCTATATGTATCTCAAAAGTTGAATTTATTAAATTCTTTTTTACACTTGTTCCTTTCTAATTCTTACTTTCTCTTTAACTACAAACTTTTTCTGGAGCTGGTTCACAATAAATCAGGGATATCTTTTATTGCCTTTTACTTTATAAAAGATAAAACCCAATGACTTAACAGTAACATTTGTTACTGTTCACTTTTGTGCCTTTGTTTGCAGTGGCGCCACCAGGGGGTGGCCACCCCACGGCCACCCCAGTAGCCACTATAAACTGTGGTAGCATCAATTGTGCGTTTCATCCCAAATGCACAGCCAGCAAGCGGGCAAGTCGCTCTGATCACCTAAACCGGCCCTCACCCCCTCCCCTCCCTGCTGCCTTTGAGTGCGCAGACATCTACAGAGGAGCCGCTGGACGCAGAATGAATAAGACGCGTGGTTCACTTCCGCGTTCGAACCTTCAGATCCTCCGGGCCGGTCAGACAAAAGAACCAGTCTCAGTCACTAAAGATGAACTTTCTTTATTACTTTTTCCTTAAGTCCAAAACGGCGACTGACCGCGCGTGTATGCGCTCCACACCCTCACACGCGCTCTCCCCCCTCTTTTCCTGCATCGCGCGAGCACCGGTTTCAGCACGCACACACACGCGTGCGCGCGAGAACGCACGCACGCACACACAATCACACATCCCAAAATGCTACGTTTCTTTTCTTGTTAAATATTTTCCGTGGGTCTTTAACAATCTGTTTACTGTACTTTAGATCTGTATTGTGTGCAAATACTTGGTGCAAATACGCCCCATCATCAGCGGTGGTGGATGTGCCATTACTTTTTATTAATAAGTAAAAAAAGGATGTCCCTGTCACAAGCCACTCATTTTCATGGCACTATTTAAGCACTGGTTGTTGTGTTACCGCACCATTTTGATGTGTTTTTGTTTCCACAGAGTTACCTATAGTCATTAGTTGATGCTTGTGTCTGTCCATTTTCAGAGAATGAAGAGAAATTCAACATATATTCTTATTCTAAGAATAAAAGTACAGCAGAAGGAGTGAAAGAGACGGTAGGGGAGCAACAGAGGAGTAGTGAGGAGGAGGAAGATGAGACAGAGCAGCATGAATGACAGAAGAGAATGAGGAAGACAAAGATGAGACGGCATCAGAGGAGGGACAGTCAGCATCATTGGTCAGAGAAGCAAGGCAGAACTCAGCATAAGCAGGGGCTCCACCTGTTCCTGGACCAACAGGTGAAGTTAGAATTATGTTACCCTAATAATAAAAATGTTTCATGATTATTAGTCTGAATAGAAATGTCAACAGATATAATTAATAATTAGAAGGATATTTTTATTATTATTTCAGAACAACAGATTTCATTTTTTGTTTATTATAGATATCTCTCAGTCAAGAGCCGAACACCCCAAGCAGACACACCAAAGCATTAAATATAAACAAAAAATAAATAAATATATATCAGTAGTAGTATATACTAATGGTATCTACTAGTATCCATTAGTTATTATACTAGTAGTATCTACTATAAGTTCATGTTCTACAAAGTATCAGTAGGCATTTATCTTTCTGTTGGTTTTCTAAAGGTTGTTTTACTACGTTTGGTAGAGTGAATTTTAAAAATATAGCTCATGGTTTTTGTGTGCCACCCCAAGATTTAATGTGGCCCCCCACTGGCCATCCCCATGAAAAATTTCTGGAGGCGCCACTGTTTGTTTGATGCTTCACCTGAACTTTTACCGTCACGTTTCTGTTTTCACAGCTTATCTATAATCTTTATACTATGTTTTGTTAGAGTGCAAAAGCTTCCTGCATCTGTAAAGCTCTTTGAGCAGTATTCTTGTAGAAAGGATGCAAAAAACTGCAAAAAGACTTTTGTTAGCACACCCAGTATACAAATTTTCAATTTTTGTCTATTTTTTTAGGGAAAAAAAAAGATGTTAAATGATTTTTCCCCCGCAGCAAACTGTCAACAGACTCAGAATAGTTTCTCTCACATATGAATAACAAACCGGAGAGTAACATACCTCCCTGACTCCATACAGTGGTGAAAACCAGAGATTACATCACAGTTCACAAAATATATTTCCAATTTCTTCTTCTTCTTCCATAAGTAGCAAGCTGTCAAATCCTGGTTTCCACTTCATAACAGACATAAATGCAACATGATTTTCATTTGTATTTTTGATTTTAAATTAAACATATAGACACATATAAAGTGTGTGTATGCTGGTTGTAAGATATCACAGAGATTGGAAACAACATTTTGTGAATTTTCCATGAATAGAATTTCCAATAACAACGTGATGTTCATAGAAAAGGGATTTTAGGTTTTGCGCATATTAAACACGTTTGGAATGCGCATGCTCTGTTGCAAAGTTAGCTTAAAATGTTCTTTTTTATTATCATTATTATAAACAAAAATGAATGGCTTAATCGTTCTAAAAAGTAAATCAAATAAAAAAGGTTCGTGTTCAGACGTTTATTACCAGCTTAATAAAATAAATTAATTTGTGTACCTTTCTCTGCCTGTCACGTGACTTCAAACCTCCGTAGCCGGAAGGAAGTGCTCGTTTCAGTGTTTTCCTTTTATCCGTGGAAATGGATGGACTGTGCCGTTAACTGGAGCGTGAAATTCCCGCGTTTGTCTTCATAAGGAGAAGAAGAGGAAAGCCCGCAGTGTCTGGTAGATGAAACCAGCGCCGCTGGTCGACGCTGGGAATTTGTGGAACCGTCGACATCCCACCTTCACTCTTCTGTTGGAAAAAAGCCGGCGTTCAACGGCCGCATCTCGCATGGAGCCCCCTACGTCACGTTTGGTTTCGTCCGGTATCGACACAGCTATACATCGCAAGCCGAGATAAGAGGTGAACACGAGCGGACATGATGGCTATGCTGAGCTTTGGAGGCAGAGCGGTCCTCAGCCTGAGGTTCTCCCTGCTCCAGGCCAGCCGCTTCTGCAGGAGCAGAGCTGTGCAGAGTCGTGGTGCACTTCCGGTCAAAGGAAGGCAGATTTTAGCTGGCATCCCCAAAGTGACACTGGTCTGTTGGGGTGCAGTCAGTGCTTCATGTGCAGCCAGCTGCCAGGAAGCAGCTCTTCCCTCATTGGTGCCTGACAGGAAGTCTCTGGCTAAAGTCCAAGTCCACAAACTGATCTTCTTCCTCCGCCTCAGCCTCCGGGCTTTGGTTCTTCTCCTAAAGTTCGGCCCTCTCCTCCTCCTTTCCCCACTGACCCTGCTTTCCTCTCACTGTGCCGATCGCTGGCTTGACGCTTTGCTGTGGGTGACGGAGACCTCTGGTCCGACCTTCATCAAGCTGGGGCAGTGGGCCAGCACCAGGCGCGACATCTTCCCACCAGAGTTCTGCGAACGCTTCTCCAGGCTGCACGTGAAAGTGCGCCCTCACTCGTGGGCCCACACCAAGCAGTGTCTCCAGAGAGCCTTCGGAGAGAGCTGGAGACGGGTGCTGGTGTTTGACAGCAAAGAGCCCGTGGGGTCGGGATGCGTCGCCCAGGTGTACAGAGGCTTTGCCCGCGTGGACCAAGTGGAGGATCCAGCCTTCCAGTTGCTGGTGGAGGAGATGGAGAAGGAAGACCTGCTGGGAGCCTGGGAGATCCCTGGATTGGGAGGTGTGGTGGGCACTCTGCAAAAGCTCTGGAGGGGCAATGAGGAAAGCCTGTTTGATGAGCAGCACGAGGAAAGCAGCGTGGAGAAGGAGCGGCTGATTCCGGTGGCGATCAAAGTCGGTCATGTAACAGTAATTATATCTGTAAAGAGTTTTAAGAGTATGAATCCCTTTTTTCTTGATGTTCAGGTGGTCCATCCAGGCGTCAGGAGGCAGGTGGAGATCGACCTGCTGCTAATGAAAAGTGCAAGCTGGCTCCTTCAGTGCCTGCCTGGACTGAAATGGCTCAGCGTGTGTGAGATCGTGCAGGAGTTCGAGAAGCTCATGACCAAACAGGTACTCAGAGAAAAGGATTTCAGCCAGAAATCCAGCGACAGGTTTTTGTCAGATTAGCGATATTTGGAGCCGAAAGTCATTTGCAGTAGAAAAATATTGCCATTAAATTTTGAATAATACAAACACAAACAATTAGGTTTGACCTGGAAAAACAACAAAAACTTTTAAAAAAAGCTAATAAGTAGTTCATAGAAGTGCAGGGAGTAACAGGCGCAGCTGCAATTCCCGGAAAGTTTTCATAGTAAATGAAATGAAACTTTTTGAAAAGTCGAAACAAAAATAAAGTGCAGTTAGCGCTGTATCATGTCTTATAAGGTCAAATAATTTATATAAATAGCTCCCTGAAGTTCTATCAACTAAATAAAACAATTTGAGAAAAAATGTGATTGTTGGATATGTCTCTATTCCCAGTTATTCTTTCAACTACCCGACCAAAACAGACAAACAAACAAACAAAAGGCGTTTTTTCTGCTGCTTATTGCCTTATTACTACACTCCTGGTTGCTATGCAGGCAGATGGCGGAACGCATGGTTTGTGTAACCATCAGAGGATGCAATTTCAATTTTATTTGGATAGCCCAAATTCACAACAACAGTCGTCTCAATGGGCTTCGTATCGCTAATTGAAAAAGTTAAACATAAAATCAAAAGGATCACGAATACAAAGAGTTCAATAGGAAAATACTAAACTGAACTAACAAACTGACTAAGCTATACTGGCATCCCTGCCCTTAGACCCTCCTTCACGGTAAGGAAAAACTCCTAAAGAAAAAACGAAGAAAGCTCAGGGGTGTCCACATGAAGGAGGGATCCTCCCCCAGGACAGACAGGCGATTTACCAGAACTCAGAGAAGAATTAACTTACGTAACTCTACAACTACATATTTAAAGTCCAGCAGACGAGCTTCATCCAGATGGAGGTGGGGGGACAGTCGGGGGCGCGAGTTGAGCCGGAGACAGGATCCACAGCCAGGTGTAGGAGCAGTAGTCCAGGCCGGAGACGAGGTACTTGGTCAGGAACAGGAGCACGGACCAGCCAACTGGATAACTGGTGCAGGGCAATGCTGAGGACGGAGCAGGGCGGCAGCACCTGAGCTAAAAATAACCGCTTCAATATCGGCCTGTTTGATCAACCTGAAAACACTCTCGCTACAAAAAGTTCCCCTTTTGACGGGTCATTTTTACCCGATATAATATACCCAACAAAAGTACTTATAAAAAAAAGATCAAAACATGACAACTCGTGATAAATTACAGTTTTTATTTTTATTTTCAACTGTGGTGTGTGTAACAAAATGAAAAAGAAAAACATAGGAAGTTCCTAAAAACATTTTAAAAAATGAAAAATTAGAAATTTGAGAATAAAAAAATAATAAAATGATACTAGAAACTTGGTCTTTGGTCCACCCGTTCTTGGTAAATGTGAGACTTCCCTGGTGAAGACACAGACTCTTTGACACATTGAAATTCATGTAAGTAGTTAAAATCAACCAGTAACGGTGCTCTATGGTAAAAAAAATGGACGATCCTGATTTGAAATTACAAATATCAGCTCTCATAATGATTTGACCCCTAATTTTAATCCTCGCTGATAATTTGACGATCTTGAACGCTGAAGTTACTGTGAATGATGGGGCTTTTATTTACTCTGACTGTCAGATTGATCTACGATGTGAGGCCAAAAACATGGAGCGTTTCCTCGAAAACTTTCGAGACGTCGACCACGTCAGGTTTCCGACTCCGATGCGGCCGTTTGTCACCAGGAACATCTTAGTGGAAACCTTTGAAGTGAGTCATCATCATCTATGCGTGATAACACACTGACAGCTGAGATGACGGCGCTGTTCTGTACCTGGGACTAATATTCCTGTGTTTCTTCCCAGGAAAGTGAGCCCATTTCTAAATACCTGGCCTCGGATATTCCGAAGGAGGTGAAGCAGAGGATAGCCAGAATGGGAGTGGACACACTGCTGAAAATGGTGCCTCAGAAGCACGAATCCTTTCAGACTTCCCCACTAAACAGAGGCTTTTTTTGTCCTAACAAAGCTGATCTCTTTTCCCATCCAGATTTTCATTGATAACTTCGTCCACGGCGATCTCCATCCGGGAAACATTCTGGTTCAGTGTCGGGCGCCTCTCACTGCCTCCAGCGACGGTTCTGGCCTCTCGGGGGAACCCCACGGGAAGACCACTCTCACCGACCTCCTGGACACGGTGGTGGTCAGCGTCCGGCCGGACCCGTGCCCGCTCCAGCTGGTGCTGCTGGACGCTGGCATCGTAGCCCAGCTGAGCGACCACGACCTGGCCAACTTCAAGGCTGTCTTCACAGCGGTGGTGCTGCGTCAGGTCAGAGCATGGAGAAGTTCTGGAAGCATCCCTGATTTTGTTGTTTCATAAATGATTTCGATTGCAAATCAGAGAAATGGTATTTTGTACAAATAAAAAAAAAAGCTACTTGAAATTCTTCAGGGTGAAGAAGTGGCAGAGCTGATTTTGCATCATGCCAGAGCCAGCGAATGCCAGGATGTGCCGCTGTTCAAGAAGGAGATGGCGGAGCTGGTGGATCACGCCCTCAGCAACACGCTCTCTCTGGGAAAGGTGGCTCTGGTTTCTGTGCTAGCATCCATGTTGATCTACGATCTATATGATACACATTCACTGATAATCATACCAACCAGAAAGAGCTGCATTTCAGAGGAAAATGTGGGGTTGAATGCTATATTGCTGAATGAAAATGAAACTTAAAGGGTAATAAATGAATTATTTCATAAATAAATGATCAAAGATAATTTATTTATCAAATCAAAAAAGATATTTTTGTGAAAAATGCCAAAGAAACAGGAAAACAATGGGTCGCATGCTTTATAGCATTCAACCAATAACAAAACATAATATAAGAGTAATAACAATACAAAACATGTTTGAAGAAGAGCAGCCAGAGGTTTAGCCTATAATTTGACTTTCACAATAATAATTCATAATCTTTAGAATATTTTTTACCTTGTTTTTGTTTAAACCTGAGACTTTCATATTTCTGTTGACACACAAAATCCCTCACGGTTGGTTGGGACCACTGGTAAATGTTAGAATTTTCTCCTACTAAAATGGTTTATGTGATACTAGGACGGTTTGATATTTACACTGTCCTGTAATTTGAATAGTTGTGACTGGGAATAATTCAGTCTGCTCGTTTTTGGAACATGTATAAAAGATGTAGTGAAAAGTATTCCCACATACTTCAATATAGCAGGCGGGGTTGGCGAGAACTGTCAAACAGAATAATGTACACAGTGCGTTTTCCATGGTAGTTTGCTGTCAAATATTAATCCTAAAAACGTATTCTCTGGTACTTTTCCAACTGAAAATCCGTTTCTGTGTATTTGTTGTTCAAAATGTCTCTTATGGTTACTAAATATCCCAGATTTAGTTTTATTGAAATCTAGTGATAATCTGTTGCTATTCAGCCATTTTTTTCAAATAGCATATAATTGTTTATCGATAAGGCCGATAATATTAAAATAGTTGTCATCACTATAAAATATATGTGTCATCTGCATACAGTACTAGTTTTAATAATATTTTTTATAATTTCAAGACATTAAATAGGTAATTAATATACATAATAAACAATGTTGGTCCTGAGACAGAGCCCTGAGGGACACCACAAGTAACGTGTCTACTAGATTTAAATAGATTTAAATAGATGTTGCTAACAGAACCAGTATGTCAGAACCAGTATGAAATGAATAGGGGTTTTTGGTGCATATTCTTCTGTCCATGTTGAGTAAGGCATGTGAATCAAACGCTTTAAGGCTTGAGAAACTCCAAAGGCACATGTATTTCTAGGCGGTCAGATGCTTTGAGAGCCAGAACTCGGCTTTCTGCAGGTGCGTCATGACTGATTTTGCGATCAATGAATGTGTCTGCTCATCGCTCGGTGTCTCTCCTTTATTTCGTAGATTCAAGTGGCTGACTTACTCTCCAGAGTCTTTGGTCTTCTCATCAAACACAAGGTGATACACCCCCAGGTTTACCAGTTTGGTCCTAGAATACAAACAATACTACTTTATGAAGCTTTCTGCACACCTATTTTGTGTTTAACTGCATTGAAGTAGCAGAATCCAGAAAAGTTAAGCAGTAACCCGTGGATGGAAATGAAGGAGAAGTGTTACCTATGGCTGAAGAAGTAACTGTTCTGATACAACACATCACTTTGTCTCCAGTGTGGTCTTTTATTTTCTGTCAGCTGCTCCCTTTAAGGGTCGCTATTGCAAATGATTTGCCTTCATCTAATCTTCTTCTGCATCCTCCTGGCTAAAACCATCCACCCTCATGTCTTCCTTCACTACATCCATGATCCTCCTCTTTGGTCTTCCTCTAAGCCTCATTCCTGGTAGCACAAACCTCATCGTCATCACTGTTCGTCCTCTGAATGTGTTCAAACATCTCTGTCTGCTTCCCAGCATTTATCTCCAAAACATCCAACCGGAGCTGTGCCTCCAATGGATTCATTCCTGATCCTATCCCTCCTCAAAAGCTTCAGCACTGCCTCCTAGCCTCTAGACCAGGGCTCTGCAGCCTTTACTACCACTCAAAGAGACGTTTTAACAGCCTTTGGAAAACCCGCTGTTTCCAGTGAATGGCATCATTTCACAGGTTTTTAAAGTTGCTTTCTTTCCCCTGTCGATGAGAACTATTTCCCAAAAAACTAGCAAATATGTGGCAATTAACTAGCAGTTAATCCGCTTCTCCAATGGATTTTTGTCAACAAACAACTTTTGTTCTCATCTTAATCAGGGTGTTTTGGGGCAAAAGCTGCCTGTTTATTCTGGAATGTCTTGCCACATTTGTGTCTTTGTTGTTTGCTAATTCCTCATAACGTTTAAATCAATGCCTGGTACCGTCGCTAAAAGGCAAATAAATCTGCCCAGGTGCCATTAAATGTACTGTTTTCTTCAGGAACTTCCATTTTCTCCAAATTCTCCATGGTTGTCCTACCCTTTCCAACCACGGTTCCCCCTCGTCGTTGCGTTTTCTCCAGCCTTAATAACAATAATAATAACACCTTGCATCTCTCTTTGCTCTCTTTTTCATAAGGTCAAGCTGGAGAGCAATTTCGCCTCCATCGTGGTTGCCATCATGGTGCTGGAGGGTCTGGGCAGGTCCCTCGACCCCCACCTGGACATCCTGGGTTTGGCCAAACCCCTGCTTCTCAAGAACTGTGCCTCGCTGCTGTGAAACACACCCGACACCGTCAGACGGGCCGCTCTCTGAGATCCTTCCCATGCATCTTCAACATCAGGAGGGATTCCACCAGAAACTACAGGATGGTTGCATCCAAACCACAGAGACCTCATTATGTTTTAAAAATGAGAGTTTCTTCATTTTTATTCCTGAGTTTTGACTCAAATTTTGTGGAAATGCGTGTCTAAAGTGACAAAAAACTAGAGATAATACTGAAACCAATCATTTTAAAACTGCTATTAACATCTGCATTATTTATTACTTGAATGTTTTATTAGAAAGTACTGCACTGTACATGTTTATATGTACCGTTTTAATTAAGTTCATTCAGTCGCTGAACAGCCCAACATCTATTCATTTACAATTTTATTAAATCTGTCAATGAAAAACATACAAGACACAGTTCTGTCAACGTCATCAGGAAGAACAGTCAGCATGGCTGAACGAGTAAAGATCAGGAGAGTTTGGTGCAAAACAAAACCAAAATTAAAGAAGAAAACAAGAAAATCCTTTATTGCAAACCCCCTCCCCCTTTCCCCCCAAATGACCTTTTAGAGCTCAGACGAAGCAGCACTGTTCAAGTAAGCAGGGAGGGGAGAGGTGACCACTGTGTTCAAAATAATAATAATAATAGCATTGATGAAAGGAATAAAAACATCTCTAATAGACAAACACAATCACCTCAGTATAAGACGATTTTCTGCCACGGTCACAACAACCAGAGAAAAGTTGTTTTTTTTTTCTTCCCTATATTTAATTAATTAAATAGTTTTTAAAAATATCTCACCATTTACTTATATTCTTTTTTTTTCTTTTCATTTATTGCGAAAATAGGCAACAGGACTAATTGTGGTGATTTGGTGTGTTTGTGACCAATCGGGTGGTTAGGTAGTGGTGCAGAGGGACGCCTCAAAGCAGCAATGCAGTTCTCCTTTTCAGCCACCAGATGGCACTGTCTGAGCATTTTCGCAGGGTCCACCTGTGTGAGCCAGACCCCCACCACCACCTCGCTACACCAGAGGAAGTCCAGTTCTGTCAGCAACAACCCGTTTTCATCTTTTTTTCTTGTTTTTCTGGGGTATGACTTGTAGGTTGAAGCTTCCTTTGTCCGTGGTCGCTTTCCTGTGTTTCCAAGGTCTGTATGTACAAAGGTTTCAAATCCCTGAAGGACATTTACAAATACAAGTGCAACCTCCATGTGACCGGCCCTTTCGGGAGGGGCCGAAAAAGGGGGAAACGGTACCGATCAATTCAAACGTGCCACGGTAGGAATGGGGGGGGGGGACACCAATGTCAGGAATGAAGGCAGAAGATGTAGGAATGTGGAGATCCTGGAATGTGGCACCAAAATATTCCAACACAATTTGAGGAATGTCCGAAATGCGATCGACCTTAGAAAGTGCACAAAACGAAGCGTCTGCTGTTGGTTTCCTTCATGCTGGTCTCCTTAAGTCCTAAACCTAACTTCTCCACACCCACAACTGACTGAACTGGAGGAATTTGGTCCACACTTGTTCTGTCAGTGATGTCCTCTGAGGGCGTTTCCGTGGTGACCCAGATGGCAGAAATCAATGTGGGGTGAGAGTTTGGTGTTTTTTTGTCCTTTTTGTAGCGAGAAGTTAGGGTGTAAACCTTTATATATCAGGAGGGGGCGCTGGCTGGAAAAGTGACTACATGGGGAGATGTTGAACACATTCTCATTCTCACACAAAATAAACTCCTGTCTTTGGGGAGCCTTGGAAGATTTGAGCTCTGGGTCGTCGGTGCGTTTTTGTTTTTTTTGGACTTTTTTTATCACATTATCGGAGAAAATGAATAGCAGTTACTGAGTAGTAGCCAAATCCAAACAGTGTTAAAGACCGACAAACGCAGCGTCAGAAAACCCCTTCCGTCTTCAAGGAAGATCCAACCTGGTGCCGTGTCGTCCCTTACGGCCTCCTCTTACATTCCTTTCGGGGAAGAAGATGATAAAGAAGAGGTTTAGGCAGAGGAACTCATAACGGAAGAGTGGAAAAGGACTTTCAGCTCCTCTGTGGTTCCACGGGCTAACACCAGAGGGGGACTTTCAGGACGGTTGGGACAATAGGAAGAGGATGATGGATCAGCCTTTGTGGGGTTTTTTTAGCTAGGAGTTGATCCAGGGGTGGTTGAGGCATTCGCTGGCCGAGGCTCTCTTCTCAGGAACCATCTCCAGCATGGGCAGAAGGAATTGAGTGAATTGGCTCGCGTCTTCTGGCGACCAGCCGTACTTTTCCACCAGGACGTCGAACAGCGACCACGGCTTCAGCTTGGTAATGTGCCGCAGGTCACCTGAGGGGGCGGGGTTCAGATAAAGCAGAGTCAGCGTGGAGGACAGAGATGACTGAAAATGAAAAACGAGAATGCTGGTTTTCCATTTTCTCAAACAATTCAAAGGGAAGAAAACCCTGACAAATGATGTTAATGAGCCTGAAAATAATGAGGCACATTTGGTATTTTCCTTTATTACTGAATGTGGAACAGAATCGATCATGATTAAAGTGTTCCTGAGAAAACTTTCAGACACCAGCAGTCTTGTTTTTCATCCTTGCATTTTAATGCATTAGAAGCACAAACATCAAAGCTTTCCTTATTTTAATGAACATTCATGCACATACATGAAAAATCGTACATTTGGAAAAACTGCAGTGAGTACCAACTATAGTAGTACTATCGAGAGTTTTGAACTCACTAAAAACACATCAACTGGAATCTGACTCAAAACCTTACAGCAGAATAGCTCCAATATTGGCTGCCATTTTTGGTGCACCTGTAATGTTAGCTTGGCTGGAAGCTAGTGGAAGAGTGAGTAAACAGATGGATGATGGGAAGTGAGGGCGGGCTATCATCAACAGTCCCACCCACAACTCAGAGGCAAATTTCTAATGAACCAATGCTATGCAGAATAAGTGTCCTAGAAACTGAGTCAGTTTTCTTCTATAATTTTAGCTAAAAACGGCACAATTTTAATTAAAAGGCCACTAGGAACGCTTTTACAATAGATCAATCAGAGTGGGACTTTAAATTCACTTTTACGTTTTTGTCATTTCATTTATACGACAGACTCAGACTCTTAAGAAGTCCAGTTTAAAAATGTGGTTGCCGTGGTAACCTCTTTCTTTTGCACATGATGGGGGATGAAACAGAGATTTGACTCCAGTAGAATCCTGCCGAGCCCCTTTGAGCAAGACAGCAGAGACCCCAGAGACGGACCCGGAAAGCGGGTCTAGATTAACGCAGCAAAACCAGATAAAAGGCAGAACACGGAGACGCGAAGTGTGGACTCAGACCTCGGATAGAGACATCAAAGGCCGGATATTCCCATCTCATTGTGAAGAGCAGAAAGGAGAGCGCAGCGGTCATCAGCTCTATCGGGTTCATACCTCACCCGGCCCAAACAGAAGTGATTTCCATATATTATTTAAAGACACTGTACGGCGAGATAGAACCAATAGTGCTCGCCATTTTTGTTGCACCTGTAATGTTAGCTTGGAGTTGTGAGGACTTGCAGACTAGCAGTGTAAAACAATGGATGATGGGAAAGGGAGGCAGGCTTATTCTGCACCTACAGCTCCGCCCACAACAATGAGGCAAATTTCTAAGGAGTTACTGCTGCTTTTTTTTTTGGCTAAATGAGCCATAATCACAGTTTAAAAACCACTGGGAATGGATTCCAAAAGTGGGACTCCAACTTCAAACTGTAGCCTCAGACAGAGCGGAAAAGTTTTAAAACAAGCTTTTAGTCATGATAAGCTTATTTGGTGTTTGTAACCATTACATTCTTTCTCTCTTCACCTCAAAACCTTCCAGCATAAAGTATTTGTCCAGTGAAGATGAGAAGGAAAAGTTCAATAACATGTTCTACTAACGCACCGGTGGAATTAAAATAACAAGCGCTTTAAGTGTTTTAGGGCTGCTATCAATGCCAACGCTATAAAGACTCCCACACTTGCAGCTACATGACCATTTTTCATTTTTAAGTTCAGTCAGTCAGTCAGTCAAACCCAGCAACACCTGAAAGCATTTGTTCCACATAATCATTCTTTCTTGGTGTTGAGCTTTGGAGGTTTGAGAACCAAATGGATGCAGACACAGGCTGCACAGGTAGAAATGCTAACACTGATGTTCTCCACAGAAATGATTCAGACTGAAGATTAGGGCTGCACGATATGAGGAAAACTCGCGATATGCGATATTGGTGATTAATATTGCGATAACGATATAATTTGCGGTATATAAACAAATAGCAAAACAACCAAAAAAATTATTTCCATTTCACTACAACAGTTTAGAAATTATACTCCAAATGACCCTTGTTGACGTAGGAGGCAAAAATGAAACATAAAAGGGCTCATCTGATTGGTCAACAAGGTAAACGGGTCCTTCCGATTGGTTAAATGCATAAAGGGATTCATTTCATTTGTTCAATATTTCAAGCTGCCATGAGATTGTTTTAGCACATTTAAGGTAACCATTTATTGCGATTTTTGCCATCTTTTGCGGTATGCATATTGCACAGCTTAATGTTGCGATAACGATAAATTTGCGGTATATTGTGCAGGCTTACTGAAGATCCATAGAAAGCATGACCTCGTTTTGCAGACTACATCCAGAGAAGCTTATTTGCTTAGTTTAAACCTGCTTCAAGGCTAAAGCTGAACGTATCAAACAACGTTTCTTATCAGCCTTGCTACAGAGGGACAAAAAAGCTTTCAGTCAGCCACCGTTTGTGCAAGTTCTACAAATATGTAGAAAATATGTCTAAAAACGGAAAAATCAGAACTAAAAGACCACTGGGAACTCTTTGAAAATAGATCCAAAGATGATCAGAGTGGGACTTGACCATTTTTTATACATTTTACTGAGCATTGCAAACTTACCTGTAGCTCCTCATCTGAACAACAAAGTGTGGGAACTTTCCCAGACAAAGGTCTGATCTGGCCTTGTGGCGCTCCTGCGCTGCAGGTTGAGGCCCCCACCACAGCTAACCAACCAACAACCAGCAAGCCGTTTACCTTTCTTGGAGAAAAACTCTCGGCTGTACTTCCCGGCAGCGATCACTTTGCGCGGGACCTTCCCGAGGAGCTCCGTGATCAGAGCGATGTGGTCTGCCCACCATACGTCACAAAGGGAACAGGCACGGTTCAGCATTACAGCATGCACACACATGAACACACACGTACACTGGGCTGCACGGTACGGACACACACTGCTGCCTCAAGGAGCGGCATGGACATGCAGGAAGAGAGTTTGTGGAAGAGCCTTTTTCTTAGATTTGGTTTATTTTGCTTTTGGTCACTTTGTCAAAGAAAAAATCTCTTTTTCTAAACTTGGCTCAACATTCTGCAAGAATCCGCCATTGTCCATTTCTGCTCCTGTTTGGCATATGCGTGTGCCGGTCCCACCAGTTCTCTGGCCAGCGCTACCTCTTCTGTTGAAGAACTCCCGGGAATATTTTCCAGAGAGAGCAAAGTGCCTCGGAATACTTCCCAGCAGCTCTATGATGTGGGCTATGTGGTCTACGAAGGAAAGAGGGGTCGAGTGGAGAAGGGGAGGAAAAAAGGTGCCAAAGGGAGGAGGAGGAATAATAAAACCAGAAAGAAACCACACAGGGGAAATAGAAAAATGATGTTAAAAGAATAAAAATGTCAGGGGGACAACAACAAAAAGTTGGAAGGGGGGAGAAGAGAGAAAAATTGAGAAAGTCGCAGAGAGTGAAGATGTGAAACTGTTAAACTGTGCCTCCACAGCTCAGGTGAGTAAAAATATATTACAGTCAGTGGGATTTTATAGCAACAGATTAAAAGCCCTCTTGTCATTTTTAAGAATCTAGACAAATCTTTACTTTAAAAACATGCAGGAAATAACAGTAGCACACCCAAAAACAAAGAATCCATTCTATACTAAAGCAGTACTTCCTGTGTGCTCACAAAATCTCTAAACTGTAGGTTTGAGTGAGGAGATGAGTGGAGGCACAGCTGCAGATTGAAGGTCAGGATCAACAGCAGTAGATAGAAGGGCGTTGGGAAAGGGGTGGGGGTCGACTAAGATAACTTATCAGTTTTTTTTTTTATTACATTTACAACAAGTTCCTTTTTTTGTTGCTTCAGTTTTTCTCCAATGTTCAATACATTTAGAAAAATCAAAGGTATCATATTTCGGTAAATATTTCTAGAAAATAAAATTCAAACCCGGATTAACTTGGGCAAAAGTTTGATCACAAATGACAAAAAGGGGACATTTAAAAGATTCAAGATCCACTTCGATATTAATTGAGTTTTTGGAAATATTCTTGTGGAATTTTTCCCATGATGGAGCACATTTAGAAAGCTTCGATTTGTATCTCTTAATATTTCTTTATTTCAATTTTGGGAAATCAGGAGCAGACAAAACCAATTCTGAGCATATTTGGGAGATAGAAAACACACTGGGTGGGCCACAAGCTCCCTGCTCCGCCCCTGTGGACGACTAGATCCACGTACGTCTTTGTTTTCCTCGTCTGAGCTGGAAAATGGGTGGCTCCAATATTGCTCACCAGTGTTGTTAGGTTGGGCGTGTGAGGGGCTGTAAGCTAGAGGAAGTGCACATAACTAGATAGATGATGGGAAGTGCGGGATGAGTTGCTTTGCGCAGTTTAAAAAAAAATTGTTTTTAGTTTGGCTAAAAACAGCATATTCATAATTAGAAGACAACTTTACAATAGATCAAAAGATAATCAGAGCGGGACTTACTTTAAATGAAAAAAATATTCTTTATTGGGAAACTTAATTTTTATTTTACTTAGAGTTTAAAAAACAAAGAAGCGCTTGAGTATGTAAACATTGGAGAAAATCCAACTCCCATCCAGTTTACAGTGGTGGACAGAATTGTTGGTACCCCTCAGTTAAAGAAAGAAAGTCCACAATTCTCACTGAAATGACATGAAACGTTCAAAAGTAACAATAAATTAAAATGTATTGAAAATTAAATAATCAAAAGCATCCATTACTTTTGAGTTGTTGATTAACAGAATTATTTAAAAAAAAAAAACTAATGAAATAGGGCTGGACAAAAGTGATGGTAGCCATAACTTAATATTTTGTTGCACATCCTTTTGATTCAATCACTGCAATGAAATGGTTTCTGTATTTGTCAATGAGCCTTCTGCACCTGTCCACAGGTATTTTGGCCCACTCCTCATGAGCAAACTGCTCCAGTTGTCTCAGGTTTGACAGGTGTCTTCTCCAAATGGCATGTTTCAGCTCCTTCCACAGATGTTCAATGGGATTCAGATCTGGGCTCATAGAAGGCCACTTCAGAATAGTCCAACGCTTTTCTCTGAGCCATTCTTGGGTGTTTTTGGCTGTGTGTTTTGGATCATTGTCCTGTTGGAAGACCCATGACCTGCGACTGCGACCAAGCTTTCTGACACTAGGCAGCACATTTCTATCCAGAATGCCTTGATGATCTTGATATTTCATTTTACCTTGCACAACTTCAAGACACTGTGCCAGATGCAGCAAAGCAGGCCCAAAACAGAACTGAGCCTCCTCCATGTTTCACAGTAGGGACAGTGTTCTTTTGGTTGTATGCTTCATTTTTGAGTCTACCAACATAGAGCTGATGTGCCTTACCAAAAAGCTCCAGTTTGGTCTCATCTGTCCAAAAGACATTTTCCCAGAAGCTTTGTTGCTTGTCAACATGCATTTTTGCAAATTCCAGTCTGGCTTTTTTATGATTTCCTTTCAACAGTGGTGTCCTCCTTGCTCGTCTCCCATGAAGTCCACTCTGGCTCAAACAATGACGAATGGTGCGATCTGACACTGATGTACCTTGATCTAGGAGTTCACCTTTAATATCTTTGGAGGTTGTTTTAGACTCTTTGGATACAGTTGGAACTATCCGTCTCCTCAATTTGTCATCAATTTTCCTCTTCCAGCCACGTCCAGGGAGGTCGGCTACTGTCCCGTGGGTCTTAAACTTCTGAATAACATGTGCCACTGTCGTCACAGGAAGTTCAAGCTGCTTAGAGATGGTTTTATAGCCTTTACCATGTTTGTCTATAATTTTGTTTTCTAATGTCCTGGGACAATTCTCTCCTTGGCTTTCTGTTGTCCATGTTCAGCGTGGTTCACACCTTTTCACCAAACAACAAAGTGAGTATTTGTCTCCCTTTAAATAGGCAGAGTGACTGATTATGGGTTTGAAAACAGCTGTGATGTCAATTAAAGGACATACCTGAGTTCATCATGACCCTCTGGGCAATTAGTTCTCAGCCTTTTATGGAGGTACCATCATTTTAGTCCAGCCCTATTTCATTAGTTTGTTTTTTAAAATAATTCTGTTAATCAACAACTCAAAAGTAATGGCTGATTTAGATGATTTAGTTTTCAATAAATTTCAATTTATTGTTACTTTTGAACATTTCAAGTCATTTCAGTGAGCATTGTGGACTTTCTGTCTTTAACTGAGGGGTACCAACAATTTTGTCCACCACTGTATTTAAAGCACAGACGTGTCTGCTTCTTTGCTTTCATACACAAACATGGGAATCACAGTATGAATCTGGATCTATAGGATGTAGGACACGAAGATTTAAATCCTCACCTTCGTCACGGGAGTAATCTTCTCCAGAATGAGGCTCAAACAGGTAATCTCCCGTGGCCAGCTCAAAGGCCTAAACAGACAAGCAAACAGTAAAACAGTGATTCCTTTCAGTGGACGGTTTACTTAATAAACCTTCCTCACCATACAGGCAGTACTCCAGATGTCAGCCGGAGTGCTGTAGCCCGCTCCAATCAGGACTTCGATGGACCGGTACTGCCTCGTCTGGATATCCTCAGTAAAGTGTTTATGCTTTTGATGAGAGGAAACAAGAGGAAAAATGACTTTAGGTTATGGTAGAAATAATTATCAAATCGTGTTGTCCTGGTGACTGACTTGAGACCAGGATTGTTGTCGTTGCTGATCTGAGTTTGGGAGTTTTAACATCTTGGAAATTTGTTTATAACATTTAATGAATTTGCTTTTAGCATTTGTGAGTATAGAGGACACCTTTGATTAGAATTCATTTAGAGGGATCGTGAAGAAAACAACTATGAAAATACCTAACTCTGAGCAAAATCCTTCTTTCCATCAGTCAAATTTATCTACCTAAAAATATTAGGGTTTTTTTCCACTAAATTGTAGTGGTTGTGTTGGATTTTTTTTTCTTATTAGAAATGTTTGCAGAATGTAAGCTGTTTTTATACTGTTATGCATAAAAAGTCTGAAGAAACTCTGAACTCCTGTGCAAAGGATTTAGAATAGAGTAGGATAAAATAGAATAGAACTTTATTCATCCCACAGAGCGGAAAATTGTCTTGTTACCGCAGCTCTATAAAAAACAGCAGATGTATATTAAATAACACTAAAACAATCCTGCTTTGGATCAAGCTCAGTCAGATTATTTCACGTTGCGTCTTACCACCCAGCAGGCATTTCCAAGGTCAGCGATTTTGACTCTGATGGAGTCGGCGTTTTGGGGGTCTAGAGGGTTAATCAGGAGGTCTGCAGCTCTGGCCCTGACTGCGGGGGACAGAAGGAAACGGTTTACAAAGTATTGAAGGGTTTCTATATACAGCACAGACACAAAAGGAACTCTCAAGAGGTTTTATTAAATTCCTCAACCAGAATCTACTTCAAAAGCTGTTAGGATTATGAAAATAAACCGACGGAACGGATGTTGAATCAGAAATAACAATCTGGGGAGAAAATTGGTCAAAATTGTCATTCTTATCAGCATGCAAATAAAGCATTATGGAAAAATATTCAATGTGTTGGTAATACAATCATGTGTTGGTTGAAATTGAAAAGAAAGATCTAAATTAAAAAATCTGACATGTTACATCATATGGCACTTAATTCTTTTACAAATATATAATCCTGGATTACAGATTTAAAAGATCACTTAAAAATATCCTGTAAAATCCACAGGAAAATTTACTGAACTAAATAAGAAAAACAATATTAACCTAACATACAAATCTAAGCCATTATTCATCTTTAAATTAACATGGATTGTGAATATTTTTGTACATCATAGCTGCACTGAAGGATAACTATTCCAGTTTAAAGCATATGTTTTGCAAAAGCTATAATTCAGCATTTATTATTTGTTCTATTTTCCTCTGCTGGGATTCCACAGGATGTGATGAAAGCAAAGATAACAGGAACCATTATCTATCTACATTCAACAAAAAACGAGACTATTGGTCAAAAGGAATCAAATGAAGTTAGTTTCAAACGGCTTTCTGTCACTGGACTTTTTCACTTTACAGTAGATGTTTTTCAGTGACATAGAGGACGAGATTTCTAATTTTGAAGCTGTAGCCTCAATAAAAACTGGCTCTGAAACACGGCGTAAACATGAAAAACAGACATCAAATGAGATACACTGACCAAAAATATAAAAGCAATACTTTTGTTATTGCTCCCATTTTTTATGGGATGAACTCAAAGATGTGAAACATTTTCCACATACACAAAATCACCAGTTCTCTGAAATATTGTTCACAAATCTGTCTAAATCTGTGATAGTGAGCACTTCTCCTTTGCCAAGACAATCCATCCCACCTCACAGGTGTGCCATATCAAGATGCTGATTAGACAGCAAGATTATTGCACAGGTGTGCCTTAGACTGGCCACAAGAAAAGGCCACTCTAAAATCTTCAGTTGTATCCCACAGCACAAGGCCACAGATGTCGCAAGTTTTGAGGGAGCCTGCAATTGGCATGCTGATAGCAGGAATGTCCACCAGACAGTGCTAGGGAATTAAATGTACATTTCTCCACCATAAGCCGTCTCCAAAGGCGTTTCCGAGAATTTGGCAGCACATCCAACCGGCCTCACAACCGCAGACCACGTGTAACCACACCAGCCCAAGACCTCCACATCCAGCATGTCCACCTCCAAGATCGTCAGAGACCAGCCACTCGGACAGCTGCTGAAACAATCGGTTTGCATAACCACAGAATTTCTGCACAAACTGTCAGAAACCGTCTCAGGGAAGCTCATCTGCATGCTCGTCGTCCTCATTGAGGTCTCGACCTCACTCCAGTTCGTTGTCGTAACCGACTTGAGTGGGCAAATGCTCACATGCGATGGCGTCTGGCACGTTGGAGAGGTGTTCTCTTCGCGGAAGAATCCTGGTTTACACTGTTCAGGGCAAATGGCAGACAGCGTGTGTGGCGTCGTGTGGGTGAGCGGTTTTCTGATGTCAATGTTGTGGATCGAGTAGCCTATGGTGGTGGTGGGGTTATGGTATGGGCAGGCATCTGTTATGGGTGGGCGAAGAACACAGGTGCATTTCATTGATGGCATTTTGAATGCACAGAGATACCGTGACGAGATCCTGTGGTCCATTGTTGTGCCGTACATCCAACAACTTCACCTCATGTTGCAGCATGATAATGCACGGCCCCATGTTGCAAAGATCTGTACACAATTCTTGGAAGCTGAAAACATCCCAGTTCTTGCATGGCCAGCATACTCACCGGACATGTCACCCATTGAGCATGTTTGGGATGATCTGGATCGGCGTATACGACAGTGTGTTCCAGTTCCTGCCAATATCCAGCAACTTCGCACAACCATTGAAGAAGAGTGGAACAACATTCCACAGGCCACAATAGACAACCTGATCAACTCTATGCGAAGGAGATGTGTCGCACTTCATGAGGCAAATGGTGGTCACACCGGATACTGACTGGTTGTCTGAGTCCCCTGACCCCCTCAATAAAACAAAACTGAACATTCCGAGTGGCCCTTTGTTGTGGCCAGTCTAGGGCACACCTGTGCAATAATCATGCTGTCTAATCAACATCTTGATATGGCACACCTGTGAGGTGGGATGGATTGTCTTGGCAAAGGAGAAGTGCTCACTATCACAGATTTAGACAGATTTGTGAACAATATTTCAGAGAACTGGTTATTTTGTGTATGTGGAAAATGTTTCACATCTTTGAGTTCATACCATAAAAAATGGGAGCAATAACAAAAGTGTTGCGTTTATATTTTTGGTCAGTGTATGAAACTGCAGTGTGTTCCTGGGAGGGAGGTTAATTATGAGCTATGGTAAAGCCCAAAGTTGCTTTAAAAAACTTAATACAGAAATGACCAAACTGCAAAATGTGAACCAACAGAAACAAAAAGAAGATCAAACCACCAAACCTGCATGAAGGAAACTCGGATGACAGTAACTAGAAAACATGACTGCCATCCTAAAATCCCTGCAGCATGCAGTACTGAGAGAGGAAAACATTTTCAGCCTGGAAGTGTCTGAATAAAGTTTGCTCACAAGCTTTATAGTAATAAAACAAAATATCATTTTCGTTCATTCAGAAACTGTGGGGAGATGGGATGTGTTACCCTATATACTACAGTCTGATGAATCTGTTTCCCCAAAATACTAAATCCATGCTATTATATTTCAAAACTTGATCAAACTTTAATTTTATTTGGTAATAAAATTAAAATTAAATAAAATTTTTGCACAACTGAAATTAGAAAACTGTGCAAAAATGGAACTTTTTATCACAAAGTTTTAAATATTTCTGTTAAAAACTAAGTGAAAGTAGAAGCAGAGAAAAACTTTAAAGGTCTTTTTTTTTTTTTTAGGAAAAGACTGGCCTAAAACTAATTCATCAATTGAACCCAGCTTTTGTTATCCACAAAAATTACATTTTCACTATTGAGAAGGATAATTTTGTTATTTAGTTTGTGTATGGGAACTTTTACATGGATATATGAAATGTATACATATCAATTGGTGCATTTTTGAACACATACACTTGTGTTTCTTAAGTGTCAGTGAATAAACGCTATAAACCAGGGAGGATGAGGGCTATTTTATGGGGTCTGAGAAGTACAAAGGGCTACACATGACCTGCTTACTGCACATTTCCTAAAAAACAAAACCACAGACCAATACAGTAATAGTAATGATAATAATAGTATCAATAGTTATTTTAACAGTATGAATTGATTGCTCACATATCAATAGTAATCATTTTCCACAAATCAAATCATTGATTTACAATAGCAATAAGAAAAACATGCATAAACATGAAACAATAATTTATTTCTGTTTAGCTGCTCAAAATTTTGAAAGTCAGGAGGGACACCAGGAAATCCTAAATCCTCTGGTCAAAACAGGTTTTTGAGTTTTTCGAACACTTAATAAGTGAAGATGAAACATTGCTTGCGACATTTTTAGTTCAATCACTAGATTTGTTTACTTGCTTGTTTACCATGTAGGTGGGAGGCCTGACTGGCTTTCTTGTTCTTTATCAGTGCAGCTCTAAACGAAGTTTCGCTAAACTTTCTGGGATTGTTTTTTTAGGCTTTGTGAAAAAAGTCAGAAATATTATATTTAAAAAAATAAGAGATACAGGGGATGTCAGAATTGACTGTACAGTGCCCCCTGCTGTTATAAAGCTCCACCCACTGGTTACAGCCGGAGCAGCGGATCTCTCGTCTTTCCCATCCTCCGTGTTGACTTCGAGAAAGGCTTTTGACTAAAGCTCCTCCCACACGCGGCAGGAGCTTCGGGTTGACACACTGTTGGACAAGCATCAAGCAGCAACTTTGACGCAGGTTAAAAGCAAAGACGGTGAATTTGAAGTTCATTAATGATGCGTGCGAGCAGCGGGAGGGGTGGGGGGAATAATGGAACTGTGGCTACTGATCTGTTGCACTCCTAATTTGTTCCAAACACGGATTAAACTTTTTCTAATTTGATTGAATTCCATTGCCATCAGTGATATTCTTAGAGCATGCCTTGCGGCGCTTGGAGTGGTCCTCGTGAGGCGCCGTGCGCTGGTGACCCCTGCTGTAAACGCTGCAGGGTCATGTCTTACCTTTGGGTGTGTCCCCCGTGCTCGAGGACGACACAGTGCGACTACGGTCTGCAGTGGGGCTACTGGGAGACGGTCCCGCTCCGATGTCTGCAGTTCCCACTGAAATGGGACTATCCGGCACGGGGTCCAGCGGCAGCTCAGGGAAGCGGGGCATGGTGCCTTCGTGCTGCTCAATGGAACCATTGGTGAGCCCCTGCTCCCCCACTTCTCCATTATACAACTCGTACCCGGAGCTGAGGGAGAGCTCCCTGTCTGTGTAGCTGAGCTCTGACTCCACCAGAGGGCAGAGGAGAGACTCTGGATTGGGTGAGGGGGGAGGTGGCGCGAGGGCGTTGTGTCTCAGATCCTGGGAGCTCACCAAAACATGCCCATTGGTTTTGGCTGCATTTGTTTTATTGTTTTGGGGTTTAACTGGGGAGGTGCTTTCCGTCAGGAGATCAGCAGTCGTATCGTCATCGTCTTCCTCCTCCTCCTCCTCCTCCTCTCCGTCATCCTTATTCTCATTCGAGTCCTCTTCTTGCACCACCTTCTCCTCATTTGTTCTGCAGTCATTTTCTGCCTCTTCCTCTACGTCGTTCTCTACCACATCAGTTTTTTTGTCCTCCTCCTCTTCCTCCTCCACCCCTTTCCCCTTCACCTTCTCATCACCTGTCCCTTTTATCCCCTCCTCCTGCTCTTCTTCCTTCTCCTCTTGCTCAGCTTCTCCTTCTACTGAGCATTTCTCTAGTATAGGGGGTATAGGAGCATATTTCTCAGCCACAGGGGTCGATTCCTCTTCCTCCTCCTCCTCCAGGTTATCCACAGGTAAACGAAGCTCCTCGCTCTGCAGCGGTGGAGATGCTGCACCTGATGATGACAGAGAAGCATGAGGGAAGAGGAAACTCAGTTAAAGCAGGAAGTGGGTGGGAGCAGGATAAACACTGAGTGCAACCAAAGGAATCGTAGGCAGTGGAGGATAACGGGAGAAAAGGAGGTTTGGTAGCAGGAGGCAAAAAGGGGCCATGAAAATACTGGTGGAGGAGGTAGACATACTTTTTAAATTTTTTTAATGAATCATCACAGCCTCCTGAATACCCAAGGACAGGAGTGGGAAGAGGGGTTGGTCTCAATTCAGACGGGTTTCATCACAGACAGGCTGCTCAAGCAGGCACACACACACATGTGCACACATATTACAAACACACACACAAGAGTTAAACTCCCACCCCGATAAAACCGTAAAAGTGGTCTTTTCATCAGGATGATGTCATTTTTAGCCAAAGCTGTTGTTTTCTAGGACATCTTTCAGAGGAATTCCGCTTTAGCTTTACTTACAGGTGTGATTCGTCAACCTGACGGGCCTCTCCCTCTCCCCCCCCTCGTCTTCTTCATCTTCTGCGTCCTCCTCCTCGTCGTCATCCTCGTCGCTCTCTCCGGGGACCAGAGCGGGGACTGCTGGCAGAGGGGCCTGCTGGGGTTGCAGCGGGGAAGACGGGTCCTGCTCATCTTGGCCCCTGTCCTCCCCTTCTTTGGCTCTTCCTTCTTTTTTCTCGGCTTCTCTCTCCAGAGCCTCGATCTCCAACATCCGCCGCTCCAGCAGCTCGGCCTGCCGCTTCTGTTTCTTTTTCAGCTTCTTTTTCTTGTTCTTGGAGATCTTTCCCATCTTGGAGATAAAAAAAAAAACACAGGAGAGAAAGAGGGAAAAAAAAGATTCAAATCTGAAGGTAAGGACTAACGATCATCTTGATGAATTTTTGCATCAGCAGTAAATCATCTGAATACAGCAGAAACCTCAAGAAACACTTTTTTTTAGACAGATGAGATGTGTGGCCATAAAAAACTAAACTAAATAACTTTTAAGCACCAGCTCGGTTTCAAACTAAATGTTTGTGTATTTGCCAAACCCTGAAATGTCCTCGCACATCAAAGATTTGATGATCATTTTAGAGTCATTCAAAAAGGAATGTGATGTGTGGTGAGCTGGAGCTCATCTGAAGTGTTTTGTATTTAAAAACATTCTATTTCTTCTGTCTGCTCCTTTTCCAGCATGCATTGCGTTGTAATTTGTGTTAATTGTTGAGTAGTTTTCAGAGAAGTGTTGGTGTGGTTGTGTGGTTCATGAATAAAACAATCCAATTAAAACATCTTGGGCCTGACACAAGGGCATATTATTTTTTATATTAGAGTAAAAATAGCTTTTCCATTCAATTCAATTTTATTTTTATAGCTCAATATTACAGCAATAGTTGTCTCAATGGGCTTCATTTCAGTAATTGTATAAGAACATCATAAAGAAAATAAGTCAAAGAGTTCAATAGGTAATGGCTAAACTACAAACTAAACAGACTAGGCTAAACGTATAACTTTTTCTACAACTAAAGGGTTAGCAACTTAGGCTAGCAAGGATGTGAAAAACTCAGCATAGGTCATCCGGCATATGAATGAATATTCAGAATGGTCGCCGGGCAGTTTAGCTGTGTTTGGTGCCTCCAAAGTTAGGATCCATAGCACTAATCAGTGTGTTTGTGATAAATCAGTGTGTTTGTCATGGTAGAGACAAAAGAGAGCATCCATACTCTTCTCTTGTGACACCACAGTAACCTTATTTACTTTAGTGTCGCAAAGATAAGTGACATTTAATCAATGATTCAATTTCTATTCCTACGATCTAACCAGATCCATCTGTCTGAGGCAAGTTGATCAAATCGACCTAAAGCAGTCTAAAATCCTTTCTAAATGACAAGAATTGCTTTTATTGATATTGGGAAGCCGTTATTCCACTCCAACGAATGGAAACACTTTGAATTTAGCAAAGTCATGTGACCGAACAGTGAGGTACAATGTTCTAATTATGCTCTCTTTGGATTCTTTTGATGTGGAAAAACAACAGTAAAAATGTGAATAGATTTGACATTAACGTTGTTTACTTGTTTGTTTGTAGACATTTATTTTACACTTGATTATCTTGCAAATAATACAAGGAATCTGGAAAGTTTCAGACTTTAGAGCATGTATGCTTCTTGCTTTGATTTTGTTATGTTGTGTATGTGTTGTGTTATGTGTGTGTGTGTGTTGTTCTTAGGTCATACTCACATCTGTTGTACTCACCGGTTTGAGCTGGGGAGCTGTGCTAACTGAGAGAAAAGAGCAACAGGAACAATCAGAGGCGTTATCAGCGTTCAGAGTTTTCTACATTTGCAGAAAAATCTGCTGCACACAGATGTGATGGAAGAAAATGGCAAAAAGTTCAAGAAAATTCCTTGTGACTGTGCCCAAAACATTGCACAATCCCTGTTAAAGAAAGTTTATTTTTTTTTGCGGGGGGGGGGGGGGGGGCATTTTAGAGTTAAGCACAATAAAGCAACTCCGCGGTGTATTAGCCAATTTCAAATAAAATGCATCACAGCAACAAAATAACATTTTCCTCTGCTAAGCACATCTTCACGTCTAATGGTGAACGTCAAAGAGCTGCAAGGCTGTTCTGTGTTTTCCCACTTTTCCCGTCATCAAGCCCTTTTTTTGTTTTGACAGTCGGAGCTTTTCCGCTCATTTTTCCATGTTAAAAAAAAATGCAAAAGCGAATAAGTTGTTAGACTAAAAGCCCGGGAAGACTCGACTAGCTGATGCAAGCAACCGACAGCTCATGCTGAGATTTAACAAAAGTTGAGGGTTCATGTTGAGTTCGAAAAGATGGCTTTCTTTTTTTATTTCTTTCTGTCTTTTTTTTTTAATTCTCGTGGCGGGGGGGGCAATAAAGCAAAAGAGGGAAAAATCTCAACTGAGCAGCTGAGGAAGATCAAAAGGAGCCGTTGGATAATGTAACTGTCTGGAACACAGGCTTTAACATCAAACGTGATTATTCAGCAGGGACAGGAGCTTATTACAACGATCCATTTGTGTGCTGGAATTTTAAAATAAAAAATCAACAAGATGACTTACTTACCTATCAGAGAAACTGCAAATGTCAGTATAATCCAGTCATAATTATCTTTAATATTAGGAAACTAGTATGTCAATGGAGGCTAGGTCTTGTTGAGATCAGTCCTTCTTTTTTTTCTACAACTGTATTTAGTAATTACAAAACAAAGTTGTTGTTTTTTGTTTTGTTTTTTCAAAGAAAAAGAAAAATGCAGCTGAAAAAATGTTAAAATTCCTCCGTTTCTGTCCGTAGATAAAAGCAGGAATGATGTAAAGCATCACCTGCGGATCCAGACGGTGGAGGAGCTCCAGCTTTCTGCCATTCGGTTGCTTCCATGGCCATGCGCCTGACAAAGGCGTCATCTACACACATCAGGATGTTTTCTGGCTTGATGTCTGTGTGGATGATTTTACACTTTGAATGGAGGTAGTCCAGACCCTGCAGGACCTGAGGGCACACAGACAAAGTGGAACATGATTAGAGATTTTCCGTTCAGGTGTTTCATTCTTAGTATTCAGAATTTCCATCTTTTCCCTTTGATCTCCTTCCTTATCCCAAAACACATGTAAAATTATTTTTTTTAAAAAGAAGGAACTGTTGGAATTGTGGTTATTTTCACTTTTTTTTCTTCAACCCCTGAGGCTTTTTTGTTACTGAAGACAAAAACAACAACTTCTTTTTTTTTTTAAATCCTGAAATAGCCTGTATGTGTCTTTCTGATGCTGCTCCACCAGTTCACATGTTAATCAGGTGGTAAACATCCCTTTAACTCCGGTCCCTGAGGCTTATTCAACTTTCTGTTTACACCACTTCGCTGCAAAAAAAGATGGCAAGCAGCTGCTGCTTCACTGTCTGTTGTTTAAAGACCCACTCCGATGAAAAAAGATGGTGAAGGAAATATGTAAAGAAAATTACGATTCATTTCTTTATTGAAATTGTTGTGAATTAAAAGCAGATGAAAAAGTGCTATCGGAAAAAGCCTGTAGCAGAGACGTAGGTGCTACAATGAGCAAGCCACAAGCTCCCTGCTCCGCTCCATTCTGATGCATTCACCTGTAGACAAATAGATTCATGCACGTCTTCCTTTTTCGCAGACGATCTATTGCTGTTGTTCACCATTTCTGTTGCGCCGCTAATGTTAAATTGGGAAGAGAGTGTAAACAGCTGGATGATGGGAAGTGAGGACGGGTTTACTCCACGCCAAACGTTTCGCCCACAATTCATAGGGGAAATTCTAATAAACTACTGCTGCTCAGCAGAAACTATGACATGGAAAACAACACGGGTATTTTGATTTAGGCAAAAAAAAACTCCATGATTAATGAATAAAGCAATAAACAAATAAATAAAAAGTTTATATCCAATTATGGACATGACAGTTTAGGAAGTTACTAACAAAACAAACAAAAAAATATTTTAAGAATTGCAATCTTTATTGTCTTTATGTAGATTTCATCAAACTTATATCAAAACTTTGTTTTGGTATATTTTATGTTTTTTTAATTAATTTATAGGAAAGGTTTATTACCAATGATATAACCAACTGTCCTATTTAAAACTGTATTTTTTTTTACTTTGAGGATTGTCCAGTTAATTTATTTTTGGTCAACGAGAAAACAAAACATCCTTTATAACTTTTTTTATATCACACCAGAAAAAAAATGGGAGAACAAATTTCAGGATGAATTCAGGACAAATTTCAGGACACTTGAACATTTCATATCATATCTTCAAAATAGCAAACAATAATGAAGTGAAATTATCTGTTTCCTGCTTTCACTTTCTCTAGTGCAGTGTTTTTCAACCAGTGCGCCTTGGGAAATTGCCCTCATTAACTGATCTAAAAACATTTTTCATCTCTATGATAACAGCACTTATGAAAGATCATAAAAGACTTTTTTCTTTGTGTTTATTTGATTCTATTAAAGACATTTTGATAAGAATGACGGTACTGGAAGTTGACGGTGCTGCGATTTAGCTACAGCTGTTTTCAGAAAAGTCCCGCCCCTTTAACTGTGTCCACCAATCATTCTTGAAGGCTTAATCACACGTCACCAGTCTGACCAATCAGAAGTGGTTAAGTGGTGTATCTTTCCACATAATCCGGTGTCAGACCGTGGAACAAGTAAACAAAACAATGAAGCTCAGAGACGCTGGTCTGTCTGCCACTACATCTCCCATGATACATTTGGCTAAAGTGACAGCGTCTCAGCACACAATGAGTCTCTCCGCTTAAACGTCTTGAAACAACAACGAACACACATCAAACAATTTTTTAAATCTTTTAACTTAACTTTTATTACATCTTTTAGGTAAAAACAGCTGCAGCTTCCAGCTTTTTCTGCAACAATTATCACAAACATGCATGTGAGAGTGTGGAGGGGCTGTACATCAATACAGACTATGAGTTTGTAATTTTTTTAATTTTTCGATGCCAGTGTGCCGCGGGATTTTTGTCAAGGTTAAAGTGTGCCGTGGCTCAAAAAAGGTTGAAAAACACTGCCTTACTGGGTCTGTAAACAACTTTATTGTTTATAGCAAAGCATAAGAACATATCTTCAACAGTGATCTCCTTTGCCCAACACACGAATGTGCAGAAAATACCTGAAGTTCCGCTTAATTAGCAAAACTTAAACTTACGGTAAATTAAAGATGGCAGCAATAGACGCATATTTAAACTTAATGTGTTTGTTCCTACCAAGCCTCTTCCATCTGTAGCTGGTGGACATGTGCTAGTTAACAGAAGCAAAAAGAAGAAGCCCCTCCCTGCTTGTCAAGTGTAAACACAACGGGCTGAACATGCCCGGTGTGTACCTATGGGTAAATGTGATCGTACACATCATCTTTGTGATAAAGGTCTGAGTAATATGACAACCTCCAGCTGAATCTATGACACTTTAATGAAAAAGTCGGTGTGTTTTGTGTGAACATCCTTACCTGTCTGATTATGCTTTTGACACACTGCAGAGGCAGACCTTGGTAGTTAGATTTAATAATCCATTTCAGCAAGTGATGACCCAACACCTCAAAAACCATACACACATCTGTGAGGATGAGTCAAGGACTCCAACTCCCATCTCTTTGATGCTGGCTCCCACAAAGGCATCCTTTTAATTAGGATACGTATGCCGTTGACTCCAGAGATCTTGAAGTCGTCTATCAGCTGAACCACCATGTCCTTGTTGGGGTCTCCGGGGTCGCTTTCTCTCACCTGCGGGACAAGATGGTGAAGAGGTCACCATGGAAAAGTCTACGGAAAGAGAGGTTGTAAAGGAAAAGTGATGTTTGGGGGGATGGAATCAATGGATTTGATTCTCACACATCGCAGCAGTTTAATCTCATCAAGTGCCGTCTCTGTGTAGTGCTGGGCGCTCTTCACCACCTTCATCGCCACAAAGTTCTTCACTCTGCAATGCGACACAATGAAGAGGTTCAGAATTTACTCGTGTGAATATTCTAGTTACTGAGGTTTAGAGTGCCAGGGCGCTGTGAAGAAAAACAAAAACATCACCAAAAAAACGCAGCAAATGAAAACAATCTTTAAGACGGACCATCGTCATTTTGGTGATCGCCGTGTTTTCTCTTTTACAAGGTGCAGGCTGCACTTCCATGACTTCTTTTCTACTCCATAAGGTAAAAAAAAACTTTATTTCTCATTTTCATTCCACTTATTCACCTAAATGTCAAAACACGTTAGAAATTATCTGACAAAAACCTTCTATCCTTTCATGAGGAAAGGATACTTACTATGCATTTCTATGTTACACATTACTGCACAGCAGTAGTAACAGTTTGCATTTTAAAGTCATTGCAATGGAACAAGCATACATATACTGTATACGACTAAGGGGTATATTATTATTATACGTATTATCTATTTGGCGCGTCTTTTTTTCTACTGTTTCCTAGCGCATGATCGCCACCTAAAATCAGAAAAGGTGTAATGTCAAAGCGGTGCAAATCTTGTGAATTGGGCTCGAAATGGCTGGCGTCTCTGCAATGGCGGGACAAAACAAAACTGTTATATATAAAAAAAAAAAGAATAATAAAAAAAAGAATGACGAGTCTATTGAAACAGCACTTTACAATGCCATCCCGGAACCAAACTGCTTTACACTAAGAAGATACCGGTAATCAATAAAAATAACATCATAAAACTTAATCGGGTGGTAAAATACATGAAGGGCAGATAGAAAATGAAATAAAATGAGTAAAAGAAAATAAGATGCTACTAACTACTGAGTAGTAGAAGCTGTTCTAAAAACGGTAACACAATAACCACAGTGTTTCTGCCATGACCTGGGCACGTCCAGTAGAAAATCGCAAAATAAAACAAAAAGAAGCTTTTTTTAATCTACCATAACCTGTCAATAATGCAGGTTAAGTAACTACAGAACAGAGGATGGCAGTTCCATGGTCATGTGATTAGTCTACGCTCTTGACTTCTGAACAATCGTGACCAAACCTGAGACGATGACCACCGTCAGCGTAAGAAACACCAGTGACACCGCAGAGTGTGTTCGTGCACAAGTCTGTGAAAGGAGAAACTCCTGGATTGATGGTACTATCAATTATCAAGCCAACAGGTGTTGCCGTGTCAACACCTGTGGTTTCAGTCCCCATGGTGACGTGGCAGGTCCTGTCAAAAGGCTCTGGGCTGTTTAAAGTTTCATTGTTTTGCTGGGGTGTGACACAAAAATGTACACATCAGAAGTAGGAATCACAAAGCCTTTCTGTGTACTTTAGTGTGTTTGTGTTCATGTGTTTGTGACACTCACTGAATATCCCAGCATAGCCATACGGTGGAGAAATGGCCCCACCCCAGCTTTCTGATCACATGGTACCGTCCGTTAAATAAATCCCCAATCTTCACGGGATGGTACCCTCCTAAAAAAAAAAAAAAATGAAGGCTGCAGACTAATGTATTTCATTACAATTCACTATTATATTAACAAATGAGTACAAAATAAAAGGGAACATGAAGACTTTCCAGACAATTTAGAGGAGTCCAAAAACTTTCTTTTGAGAAAATTCAGAAAACTTTTTTGAGATTGCAGGTTATTTCTTATATTCAAAGAATGAAGAAAAATGTCAAAAAACAGATCAGAGGAAGACTGAGAAATATCTAAAGACAAACTGAGTGAATGGCATTGATCAAAATTTGACTGAACACTTTCTATGTAAGCCCCAGTGGCTCAAGCAACAAAAGTTGTCTTCTATCTTACAAGCAAAGAGCTGTGAGACCAAAGCAAACGAAATATTTGTTGAAAGAAAGATTGAGAATTTTGACTAAAAATCCAAAATAGAGAGTATAAAGTGAAAAAGACAACAATAAACTCCATTAATACAGTCAGCCCTTTGATCAGAATCCATCTGGGGGACCTATATAATAAGGAAGCCTATTTGTGGCTATGTGTGAGGATGAAGAGAAAGAAACTGAGGAAGACCAAATAAAGGCAGAATCTCAGACTGAGACAGACCATCTTAATCCCTAAATACCCAAAAGACATTTTCTTCTGGGCTTTCATAGTTGATTTGACTTTTTTGTTTTGATTTTTTTATTATTGCAGGCAAAAATTAACAGCAGCCAAAAAATTATTAATAGAATAAAAAATAATAATAATAATAATAACTCTTAAAAAAAGCAGCTTTCAAACCTGACCCTGTGTCTAAAAGTTTCAATGTTCTTTATTTATCTATTTTTTTATGGAAAAAGTTTCCATAAACTTTAAATTGCCCTAAGCAATCTACATGAACAAATCCAAATTAAAATGGGCAGTTAAAGCAATGCAAAGTACATAATATACTCCAAAGAATAAAGAAAGAAACATAAATCATGCAGTAGAAACGACGCGGTTTTCCAACCAACACTGTAATGAAAAAAATAAGACGTGAAACTAAGATATCAAACTGTAGGTAAAGGTCTGAGCCAATAATGGGTTTAAGCTTCCATAAATGAATAATGAGTCACCCTAGATTTAAGTTTAGTACCTTCAGGAACAAATGAGGGTAAGACCTTAAATGTCTTCCTGGAGCATATCGCTGCAGTTCTGATAATTATGACGGAATGAATTCATTAAGAGCTTTAAGATACCAAAAATCCTATATTGTATTCTAAAATGAACAGGGAGCTAACGAAGAGCAGCAAACTCAAATGTGCTCATTGCAGCAGCAGTTCTGATTGAGCAGCAGTAAAAAATAGGAGAGACGACCGATCGAGACTAAAACAGAGGACAAAAAAAAAGACCACAAAGTTGATCTGCTGCTCCAAGTCAAAAGAGTTATGGATAATTACAGCTAAATGACTGCTGGGAGGAGGACGCAGAGAACCCAGTGAGCTGATAACTCTGGACAGCCAAATGTAATAGCTCTGCCTTTCCAAAAAGAATTGATTTATTTTCTTTTCATTTAGGTTAAGAACATTCATCACCATCCATACTTTCAAATCCTTAAACGTTTGGACAAAACAAACTACGACGGAAGCACAAAAACAGGGATTACTCAAACAAAGAGAGTTATGAGAAGCTTGAAGAATAAGTGACAATAGTTTTAGGTTTCCACAGTGGAAAAGTTTATTGAGCGGCCAATGAGTTAAAGAACACCAGTGGATTGCCGTCTGAAAAGATACGCTGGAATGTTTGTTTGGTTTTTTTAACATTGCTTTTGCTGTGTCCTTGGAAAAACAATTTAAAAATCATTTCAAACGTCTAAATGCAGTAGAAACTGTAAGCAAACTCAGAGACATAATAATATCATAAATGTGGAAACATTCAAGCACCTACAACAGGTCAAAACAGGAAACCAGTGACTCATAAATCTCTCAAAACATTTGATTTACAGAGAGGATTAAGTGGCATCACAGGTCTAGGCTTTTTAAGATTATTAATAATGATTTTTGAATATGGGTTTTTTCTATTAATATTTTTGAGATGCACCAAAAAGTGCACCTTAACGTTGTGATGTTTTTCTTTTAACTTAGGTTGATCTCAAATTGGCAAAATATTCAAAATAATTGTTATCAAACCATTTTAAATAGTTCAAAGTTTTCTCCAAATCTGGTCATCAATCTTTAAACTTTAGATTTTGAAATTACCGAAACATAAATGAAAAAAACCCTTTCGATCGTCATATCTGTTCCTTTACCGGCTGGGTCTAAATGGGTTGCTTGTGAAATTTTAACACATGTTCATCATCAGTGATTTAGTGTGCCTATCTTTGACTCACTGTGTTTTAGTCACATGCACCCGTACTGGCGGGTTTGGGCTCTGCAGGTTTTTGGGTTGTCCTGTCCCCCAGAGGGTCTTGGACCCGAGCGACTGCATCTTGAGGGGACAGCAGGGTTGTGTTCAAATTCCTTCCCAACTCACTACATAGTGCACTACATAGCGCGTTCACCATTTTGTAGTTCTGTCCGGATTTACAATTCCCAAATCGAGTGCCCTAGAAATTTCCCAGAAGTCTCTGCAAAAAATACAGTGTCCATCAATGCTCTCTAGATTGGCGAATACAGACCACAATGCATTGCGTTTGAACATTTGCAAAGAGAACGTATTTAAATGTATTTTTTTTAGTAAAACATCAAGGTTTTCAACTTCAGAACACAGTGGATTCATAAATGGTCATCGCAAAACGCTCATTCATACCAATGAGATTTTTACTTCGAGAAATCAATGACATCATATTTGCCGATTGGAAAAAAAAAGAAAGTAGTGAGCATGGTGTCCCAATTGCTTTTAAAATCCAGGGCTCTGCATTGTCCCACACTATATCGTGTTTTAGCAGTTAGGGGTTAGGGGGGAACAGAATGTGCCATTGTTTTCCATGTGGTCAGTGTGTAGTTAAGTATTTGTAAGGCTAATGCGAGTTGCACATGCTTAAGGCACACGGGTGACGATGTCGAATGGTGCACTTTACCCAGCGCTCCGTTCATTAACAAGGTAAGCGTGCTGGCTCCTTATGGACAGCATACAAATACGTACGGGATGTGTACAGGATTTGGAAAAGCCTGTAGGATGCCCACACAAACTCTTCTTCTTTCTCTTTCGGCCTATCCCATCAGGGGTCGCCACAGCGAACAAGTCGCATGGTAAACTTGGCAATGTTTTACGCCGGATGCCCTTCCTGACGCAACCTTCTCAAAGCAACCGGGCTTGGGACCGGCAAAGAAGTAGAGAAGGGAACAGGGAGCAGCCCGGATTTGAACCCTGGTTTCACGGACGGAAGGCGCCGCAAAAAAAGCACGAGCTAAACCGGCTGCAGGATTCCCACACAAAATGTATGTCTAATTTCCTACTTTCTAACAGTCAGGCTGCATGCACGGAGCACACAATTGAAAAGGCTCCTTGCGCATTGTGCAGGGTTCGAGATGGTTACAAAAATCGGTAAAACACAATCTGTGTCCTACCTACTTCACCCATACGTGTTGTTTAAGTGTAAACCGTCGCCCGCAGCATGCCCGTAGAAAATGCATGCATGCATGAACATTTTCTCTCCACGGGCTCACAGAGTTGTCTTCGACCTTGTTACTTTGTGCGGGCCACCTGTGTGCCCCGTACAGGTTTGCCCTTTTTTGTCCACAAACTATCCATCCGTAAGTAAAGTTGTGACTAAGGCTTAAAATATGTAGCATTGTGTTAAAAAAAAACACATTCAAGCTTCTCAAGCATTTGACAAACATCACCTCCAAATATACTAATGTGTTTTAAAACCTCATTAGACCTAATCAAAACAAAACCTTCAGCATAAATTATGAAAAAAACCCACTTTTTTTACGCTAATTTGGAAGAAAAAAAGTTGATCTTTGTGGTTCTGAACATATATGATCAAAATATATTGCACATATGCACTACAGCACTACTGCTGCATTACTGACTGCAATGTAACACTTTAAACATACAGATAACTTTCCCCTGACAGGATTTTTTTTTTAGAAACGTATCTGTTCTTCTAGTTTCTTGACCCGATGAAGAAAACTGGGCTGTTGCTCCAGTCTGGCAAGAAGCAGACAACCTTGAAACACTTGTGCTATAATAATGGCTACACCCACTCTGCTGCAGATGACAGGATGAGGGGAGGAATGACAGAGGAGGAGAAAGAACCAGCAGAAAGAGAGAGGAAGAGAAGTCTATCTGGAACAAGACAGTCACTGTTGAGCTGTGCAGGACAGATGCACAGTGTGGAAGTAATGAACAGGGACGGATGAATTGTGCTTTTGTGTGCCGTCCTGACCTTTGCAGTAGTCTGCGGGATCCTCCTGCTCCTCATCGTCGGAGCCCAGGATCTCCTCCTCCTGCTCCGGGGGGCCAACCGGCTCAGAGGGAGGCGGAGGAGGTGGTGGAGGAGGAGGTGTGCTGACCGGGGCTTTCTGTTGGGTCTCAGGCCTGTGAACACATCAAAAGGGAAAAGTCAGCGGAGCAAAAACCCGATCGATTGTTTGACGTTTCCCGGCTGTGACTCACATTCTCAGACTTTATGAATTGATGCATTTTAGTGAACGTATTTTTTTTTTACTGAGAACAGAGCAAAGTTTATGTTTGTTGACCAGTCCACAATGCAAGATGTTAGTTCACTGGCAAGAGGAACACTAGGAAGTGATGTTTAGTGTGTGCGATAAATGAAACCAATGCAGCAAATAAAGTCCCTGACAAGTTGCTGCACAGAAAAAAGAAAAGAGGTTTTGGGTGCAGAAGCTCACAGCTGAGAAACAGAAAATGTATTGACAGAAGGATAAATCAGAAGGGTAGGCTTTAATCTAACCAACACCAGCAAAACAGGAAATATAAAAGCAAACTTATTCACCTTTTTTGATGGAATCAGAAACAAACAGCAAGCTTACATTAATCTTTTTTAAGAATTTGTTTTCTATAGAAAAAAAACTTGTCAATATCTAAAAGAAAAACTCAAACTAGAGTAGAGCAGGTCCTCGTTCTCCACCTTCTGAAGGATCAATGATGGATCCGGCAGGAGGTTCAGGCTTTTACCACAGCACGCTGCCACGGCTCATTTTACAAACCGCCTGTATATTTTGCTTTTAAGGCGCCTAATTTAACTTCCAGAAAATGTAATGTTGTTTGCAGCATGTAGTGAATTCATAGTTGTTTAAAGAAATGCAGCATTAGAAATGGAATTTAAAGCTTAAATACAACAATCACAACTCTCTCCGTCTTACGTCAGTCTAACATTTCTCACCGCAGGTTAATTTAACCTCAAACTCATGTTGTCTAAGACCAGGGAACCAAGACCTCCCACTACGGGATAGAAACATGATCAAATGATGATAAACAAACACACACTCACACACACACAGCCAGAATAATTATACAAGCAGTCACAGGCTCAGACACATGATAGAACCTTTTGGTGTGTTTCTATGGCAACTGCAAGGCAAGGGGGGGGGGTGGAAGGGGTCTGTGTGTGGCGACTCCGAGCCATCACACGATGGCCGTTTAGGGGTGCTGAGGAGGGATTGAAATTTGACAATTCTCTTCCAAGTTCGTGCGCGCACACACATGGTCCAACGCCGCGTCCTTCAAAATGATTCGGCCTCCTTCTTAAAGCAGTCACGTCCGGTGTCATACATCTAATCCATAAACTCTGTGCTTTCACACTGTTCATCTTGCAACTGAGAGTACAAACACTTACCCCCCCAACTACCCATTACTTCCTGGAGTCCCACTGAGTGCTGCAACATTAAGACGGCACCAATGCTTCAGTTTAAAAGACAATCTGAGGACAGGCGCCGACAAAAAAAAACTAAAGCCAGGAGCGAAGGACTGACCAAATAACATGGTACACAGAGCGAGCAAACAAAAAGGGGACACAGAGAGGTGTGATCTGACGGCCCCAGTGGGTAAAGGAGACAGGTAGAAACAACGAGGGGGCGGCAGACACAAAAGAAAAATAGCAGGAGGACAGAAAAGTCACCATGCAGAAGCAGAAATGCACTTATATAAAATGAATAACACACAAGCAGGATAACCCAGCAAAATGAAAAGTACTAACAAAACCTGTGAGGTACCGTATTTTCCTCACTATAGAGCACACTTAAAAATCATACCTTTTTTCCCAAAAACCGACAGTTCGCCGTATAATCCAGAGGGGCTAATATAAGAAATAATTCTGGTTGTGCTCATTTACTGTCAGAGTTACAGAGAACAATGTCCAAATGTTTGGTTAAATGTTATTGTGAATATGCTAATGTAGCTAACATGTAGCACTCTCTTATTGGGGTTTGGTTTTATGTGCTACTAACAAAGTGGGAAGTTAGTTTAGTCGATGTTTGTTTTAGTGATAGCAGTAGAAATAAATTTTGTGTTGCAAACACGGTTGGGATTTACAGGTTGTGAATGTAACTCATGTTTAAACGTCTTGAGGGGTTGAATTCCATTAAATTCATTGTAAATAATGATTTTGTCAACTCTTCTACCTGTAAGGTTGTTTATCTGACTGATTGACGTTCACGCAGCACGCGCCGATGAGCAGCTGCACAGACTGCTGCTGACTGTTTGAATTTTGTGTCAAATAGATTTAAAAAAACCATTGACACCAACCCAAAGTCAATTTCAATCAACACCAGCACAAACACAAAGCAGGGAACGTGACCCAGTTAGTAAAGGCTGACTGACTGATAGACTTATCTCTGACTCTTTTGTCTTGCTTGATACATTGTTCGGTGTGCCTTATACATGACATAAGTTCAAAAGTAGACCGTTCATTGACCATGCCCCTTGTGATGCCGTGCACCCTACAGTGAGGAATATAAATATAGCGCTTTTCTACCTTCTTCGGAGGCCCAAAGCACTTTACAGTCCCATTCACCCACTCACAAACTGATGTTGAACACTGGCACCAACTTCCCACTAGAGGCAAGGTGGGGTTCAGTGTCTTGCCCAAGGGCACTTTGACACATAGGAGGGAAAGGCAAGAATCGAACCTGCAATCATCTAATCAGAGGTCGACCACCCTGCTGCTAGACCACGTTCGCCTAAGTACCAAATATAAGGTACACACAAAAACGTAGCCATAAGCACACAAGCACAGGGAAAGAAACAGATACAGAAAGTGGAAGAAAATAAACCAAAGAATCCACCAGGAGGGACTGAAGTAACAGCCTATTGCTTTTACCGTTCTATTATTCATTTTCCAACATACTGTATCCACAGCAAAACACAAAGGGTTGCCTAACTGGTTGGTCAGTTTGGTCAGGTAGATGTAAACATTTACCCCCAATGTGGGTAAATGACATCACTTACCAGAAAAAGTGACACAACAGGAAGGACTGTTAACCAGGTGCTAAGGGCCTCTCTGACTTTGGAATTTTCTTTCCGCATCAACCGTGACGGAAGTCAGTTGTCATTTACACATGAATGACAAAACGTACACAGAAAAATATGTTTGCCAGTCAGATATTTGCATCTGGGTTTTAGATGCCAACACGGGGAGTGCGTGGTTGCAGAATTTGAGTCTGAAAACAGACACACACGCGTGTGTGTGTGAAGAAGAAGTCTGGGCACGTCGACACATGCAACAGAAATGTCCACGTCCCAACATGTAAGCTGGAAGACTGTTTTCTTCATGAACCCACTTCTGTGTGTTTATGCAACAAATGCATGTTGTTAATCCACCAAAACAGATTCTTTCAACACACAGTGAGGCCTGACAGAGAGCTGAATAAGCCTGATGGTCAAGATTTGAAGCCTGTGACACCCGTGCACTAGAAAATGAACAGCAACAACACAGTTGACTTAAAGACTGTTCAATTTTGTTAACTTTCTTCTCCAACTTAATTAGCACATTTGTTTTATATCACACACTTTTCTTAACCCAGGAAAGTATTCACATAAATTGATGTATATATGAGAACTGGACCAAGTGAGTGTGACATCATCCTTAAAAAAGCTCCCTTCTGGTTCCAACCAATTGAAGTCAATTTAGTTGCTATTTTCTCACGATACAGATGTCGACAGTAAATCCTCAGTAAATAGTGACTGGTCCAAGTCAACATTTCTATGGCAACCACTCATCAATCGAAAGTCAACGCCCCTTTCAGTTGAAAGCAGGCTGGACAAAATCTTTCAATCAGACATTTCGAAGGTTCGACATGAGATCACATGCTTTTAGCAGGGCATCTGATAGGTCAGTTTATAACTGGAATAACTTGCGCTAAAGAATATATTATATTATCATTATATTATATTTTCCAATATATTGGAAAAAAAAAAAGGGTTAGTAAGAACCTGTTAAAAAAAGGAAGCAGAGCAAGAATGGCGGTTCTATATTATATTGGTCATGTTCTTATTATTTAATTTTCATTTTTCTTTCAGCCTTTTATCTGTTGCTCCAAACGCAAATAAAGAATCAAAACAAAAATATATGACAACACAAAAGCACACTTTTTTATAGTCTCCTGTAGCTTCCCGCTGAGTGGTGCAACCAGCAAACGTTTAGCATGGCGAAATCTGCTATAGCTGTTGATGGGGCTCCAGCTGTCATCGAACAGCAAATCAGCAGAAAGGCTGCAGGAGACTATCTTCTAAATGTGCTTTATTACTGTCATGATTATTATTAAGGGCCTGCTTGCTCATATCTTTTTTAAATTCGTGCGGTCAGTGCTTTTTTTCTTCGCTGCACGTTGAGGACCCGAAAGAGACATGTTAGCATTAGGCTAATATATGCTAAAAACATTAGCCGTGAAGATGCTTAAAACTCCCTAAGGGGAATACAGCAATGAGCATGTTGGATGTAAATGTGTGGGAATTACATCAGCCTTTATTTTGTTCTGGACACTACTGGAAACACAAATTCATATGATGGTTTCTCAGATCGTAGCAGCACTTCCGCCTTTGCCCTCTCCTCTGCCTCTTAGGAGCCGGACACACGGATATAGCACTGACGTCATCGCCCGCCTCCCCGCTGGAAATGCTAAGTCGAATTGAACAATGTGACACTATTCGTTGGGTGGATGTTAAAATGAAAATGCAAACCCCTCTTTGCATTTTTGTTTTAATTATGACACAGAATAAGCGGTTTTTAAATAGAAATGAAAAATCATTTTGAAGTATTGAGTTTTCATTTTAATTTTGAGTCTTTGATGCAGTTATATTTTGAAAATTAAAAAGCATTTCTGTTAATCCATTTAAATTGTCAAATTAGACATTTCTAAATGAATTTTGCTACACATCTACCAGAGAACTTTTTGAAAATGAAATGCCAAATACCATTTTCATTATCATTTTAATTAAGTGACAGAATAAGCAGTGTTGAAGAAGAAAATGAAAAAGCATTTTAGCAGATTGCTTTTTCATTTTAATTTTGAGTCAAAAAATGCAGTTACATTTTGAAAATGAAAAAGCATTTCTGGTTTTGACTTTTATTTTCAATTATGCTACTGAATCGCTTCCATACACATCTCAGAGCACCAAAAAAAAAAACCCTAGTAGAACAGCTAACCTCATTCAAGATCCTACATTATGACTCAGCCAATAAACGTAACTTATTGTCACCAAGGTAACAGGTATTTCTTAGCAACAAAAGCATTGTCCTCTCCTCTTAGTGCTAAGGCGTAGGTTTGTGGCTGCGGCTGTCCTTCAGTTCTGCTTCCCCGTTCCCACAGTGGTGACTCTACCGCCGATTGATTTATTGTTCATCTCTCCCTCTCTCCATCTTGGCCTGTATCAGCAAGACAGCTGACTCATTCTCTCCTCTCCTCCAGAGAATCCGTCTGTGTGCAAAACTTGGATGTCACAGCTATTTGCAGAGCGCAGCTGACGTCACTGGGCTGCACAGCCCCCACATGCCAGTCTGTGGCTGCAACGTATGGCTGGACCGGATGTGCTTTCTAACAGCCAACCACCAAACACACTGTTCTTTGAATCACTGTGCAACTGGCTTCTCTGCTAATGCTGAACCTCGGCAGTGGCTTAGGATGTTTTAACCACCACTCAAAACCAAAATCCCCATCAGCTGCAGGGCACTTCACACTGATAAAACATGACAAGGCAGGTTTAAGCAAAAGGTTCAGAAGGAAGTTATTTTTATGGTGTTTTGGTGTTGTGCATTTGTGCATATGCATGATTTTAAGAACTAGTTCAGACTCTTTAGAAAGAAAAAAATGAACTTAAACTGTGACCTTGTGAGACAGACAGACAAATAATTTTACTTTGTTTTGCATTGAGAAATCCTGCTGTACAATGCAATGCAAATACTGAGAATAATGCAAAGCTACACACACACAAAATAAGACAACAGCAAATAAATAAAGGCTGCACTGACATCTGAGATTTTAAAGGTGGAACTTGGATTTAGAATGATATTTTTTGCCATGGAACCAAACCATTGACTGTATACGAGATATGGACTGATATATATATATATACTGACTGACTGATATATATATGAGATATATATATATATATATATATATATAATACCTGCAGTTGCAGGACTGCAGGTCATATATATATATATATATATATATATAATATATATAATACCCGCAGTTGCTCAAGACTGCAGGTCACGACACACCAACCTGTGCACAGCCTGGACTGATTAAAAGAAAGCCTATGACTCAATGCCACACACGTGGATCACTGAATGCTTGGAGCTGTACAAAATCGCCAGGACACTAAGAGCCTTCATAGGAAACTCAATGAAGCTGTGGAAAACCACCTTTGAAGCCAATGGATAGCCACTTGCACAAGTGTCCATCAAATGTGGGATATACCAAGGTGATGCTCTGTCCCCACTGCTGTTCTGCATAGGTCTGAACCCCCTCAGCCAAATAATCAACAAGACTGGCTATGGATACAGACTACATCAGTCACATCATCTCATTATAAACATTCAACTGCAATGTTGTGGTTCTCTTATTATCCAGAAACTCAGAGGTTTTGTTAGAGAGATGGACCGATGCGTTGTTGAGCATGCGGTCCATCTGTTCAAGCTTTCATCTGGATGACTCCTTCACATCGGAGCAGTTGGACTTCCTTTGCCTGACGGAGACATTGCAGCGGGAGACGGACCACATCCATGCTATTGGCGTGCCCCAGATGATCTGCCTCATCGGAGGATGGGATGGATGACGCTGGACGGGATATCGATGCTGGGGGATGATGTTTAACTCGTTCATACGGTTAACGGATGGACCGACTATCTGTTTGTGTTTAGTTTTCCGATCTCCTGGCCCTTGACAAGTATATGTCTCTTGATTTCTCATTGCGAAGCTCTTGGTCAAAAACTGTTTTTTACCACCTGAGAATGTGGCTAAACTGAAAGACAATGTTAACCAGATCTGACCTTGAAGCGATTATCCATACTTTTATCTCCTCGTTTAGACTACGCCAATTCTCTTTTTTACTTGTTTTACCCCAACAAAAGTCTGTAGACGTCTCAACTGGTCCAGAGAAGCTCTGCAAGGCTTTTAACTGGAACCAATAAGCGCACTCATGCCACCCCTCTACTTTTATCGCTACATTGGCTTCCTATTAAATTTAGAATAGATTTTAAGATTTTAATTTTGGCTTTAGAGCCTTGCATGGACAAGCCCCATCCTGTTTCTGACCTTTTAACTCCCTACACTCCTGCACGTTCCTTGAGGTCCACTGATAAAAATCTTTTATGTGTTCCAAAAACTCGTTTTAAAACTCGTTTTAAAACTAGAACTTGCCTTTGGAACGACCTCCCCCTGTCTCTGCGCCAGATTGATTCAGTTGAGTGATTTAAAGCTCAAGTTAAGATGTTTTTATTTAGGAAACCTTTTGTTGACTTTTACTTGTGTTCACTTCTGTATGTTTGTTTGTTTGTTTACTTACATGTCTGTGTGCGTTTATTGGGTCTCGCTACTGATTTTATATTGCTTTAACATTGTGAAGCACTTTGTGGAGTCGCTCTCTAGGAAAAGTGCTATATAAATAAAGATTTACTTAATTGCTTACTCTACATGGATGACATCAAGCTATTTGCTAAGAGCGAGCGTGACAGTTGGCTCCTGATCCACCCCAGATCTACAGTACTGACATTGGGATGTCATTCAGGCTCAAATGCAGCCAGGATGGTGACAAGAGAGGCAAGGTAGTCCACACAGGAGGGTCTCACTCCCAGAAACAATAGCAGACATGTACCTTGTACATATATATATATGTATATATATATATATATATATATATATATATATATAATATATATATATATATATATATATATATATATATATATATATATATATATATATATATATATATATATATATACACATATATATATGTACAAATACCACACACTACCCCCACAGTATGTAGTATGTATGTATGCTACTCTTTTTACACTTACCCTTACCTTTTATGATATTTTTACTGTGGTGTAAGTTATCCAAGGTGTAAACTGACCAATCAGACGCCTCAATAAACGTATTTGGTCTTACATTAAAAGTTCGAAAAGTTTGAATGACAGCTTACTCACTTTCAGCGGAAGGGGTGTGGACTTCTAACAAGCTCACTCCTGATTGGCGAGAATGATTGCCATAGGGATGTTGACTCAGACCAACTCAGACCAATCAATCTTTACTGAGGATTTCTGGTTCCAATATGGCAGCATCCATATCGCGAAAAAATGTCAGCTGGTGTTTTCAGTTGGTTGGAGCTGGATGTAAGCCATTTTATATTGGACCACTTGAATTAAACCTCCCAGAGCATTCATTTCAACTTTGATTTTTGAAGCCACAACAACAACAAACCACATATCTGCAAAATGAAGCACAGTGGTAGGTCTCTCTGCACAGAAACATGTCCCTCTATTTCATTAAGAGTTCATAAAGTGACACAAACAACCTACAAAACCATGTATTGCACACCTGCCCACGTCTGCAAAATGATGTGCAAAGGCATAAAAATGTACACATGAACTTAAGCAGTCAAGTTAAGCAGTTTTTCGTTGTGACTGACATAAACTGTAATATATTCTTGTACTATGGTGCAGAAACTTAATTTAACATTATTGGTTTCAGAGCAAGACTAAAGAAATGATTTCTGGTCATCCCAGTCAATCAGACAATGGAAGCAGTTATACAGGCCCTAAATTCATGACTGTGCCTCCTGCTGTACAATAATACATGCCATAAAATAAGCTCCCATTTTTACCGACTCACACAATGATAGAGAATTTCACCATAAATACCTCTGACATCTTGCATCTCTTAGATTATCACAGATAGGGGTTTTGTCTTGATAAATTATAAAATTGTGTCATGTTGCATAACTTGCTACGAAGCCTGGGATCAGACACGACTAAAATAAATAAATGAAGCGTTCCCACAAAATAATATTTCATTCCCACGGAATAATTAATGCGTAGGAACGGAATATCTGATATACATTTATCCTGTTGTCTTTGAATACCACAGTTACATGGACCGCGTTGATTGGTCAAGATGCGTGTGCGATCGTGTGATACGATGGGATGCGTAGCATGTAGCCTTGGATGTCAAGTAGCGACTATGTTAATAAAGACAAGTCCTGTATATTATTCTATAAATATCCCATCCGCCTTCTGGCTGTCCGCTACCGGCCAAACCAGCTGCCCAAATCCCGACATGGCAAAGCTCGGGGTGGGCCAGAGGTCGTAGCTCATAGCTCGAGCGAGCTAGGTCCGGAGAATCGCTGCAGTATGGGGAAGCAGCAAGCTTGGGCATCCTAAATATTATGATATTTTTCTTATTTCATCAGAGACAATAATAAATAGATTATTCTTGTTTTATTTCTCTCCTCTTGAGCGAATGGGTCTGGGAGAGACACTGAAGTAGCGCGAAAGCTGTTTTGCGGCAGGACAGAAGAACCCGTGCCGGGATGAACCGCGCAGACATAGAGCCATGATTACCAATGCTTTTGTGCTTTTTAAAATAAATAAATCTGATCTCTAAACGTCTTCAAAGTCTTCCATCCAATGTAATGAGAGACACACACAGACAGAAATGTGAAGGTATCTGCTGTAAATCCAAGTATCGCTAACATCTGTGTTTATGAATGACTAATCACGTGAATAATTATTGCACTCGCACAAATTAATTATTTCGAGGGAACATAATATTATTTTGAGGGAACGAAATATTATTTTGTGGGAACGGAATATTTATAATTTTACCCATGCCATTTTCTGGGCTCAGTAACTAGCAGAGATGATCACACCATAATTCTTCCATAGAGAATAAACAAAAACAGTTCTATGTAGAAACTTGCAAAAAGAGAATCTTTGATTTTAACAACAGATGAAGTAAAGAAGGATTTAAAAAAAAAAACTTGAAAAAAAGGAGATTCAACAAAATAACAAACGAAGGCCTACATTTTTAACAGACGGGCCACAATTTAACCAAATAGACTGTGACAATCTAAAAAACAACAGAATTTTAAGGAGTCAAAAATCATTGGCTTTAACATAAAATAATCTGCAGAAAAATTAAATCCTCCTTAATAAATGCACAAATCTGACAAAACGGAGGAATCAGTTGATCCTAAAAGGTAAATATAGGGATTTAAAACTGGCAGCTCGCTGCGGTACTCAAAGAATAGATGGAAATCCCTCAATTTGCATTTGAAAGACCTGACCTGACTGATTCAAATATCTGTCTCTGCCTTGCGTTACCAATCTCTTTTACATCTGAACAAATTCTGCAGAAAAAAACTATTAAAAAAAAACTTTAGTCACCTAAAAGTTAGGTGGAACACAGCAATCTGAATGTTGCTCATTATCTACCTGAATCTGAGGGCCTTGTGGCGCAGCCGTAAAATAGACAAAGCCAGCCCCCATCTCTTCTTGGACGAAAAACTGAAACCCAGATCCATGGCACGGCAGAAGAGATAGCTGAGCGGAGAACGGTGCTGCTTTGCCTCTCTTTTCAAACCGAGCAAGGCTGTAGATCCAGCAGTACATAGACAAGACCATCCCAGCCCTGAATTCCATCAGAAGTCACGTGGCAGAGTTCTGCCGCCCACCTGCTAATGTTCTGTCTCCATGTCCAACTCAGTTTGGAGTTTATAAACACACAGACACTAATGCAGACGAATCCAGAAAGTCCCTGTCCATCTGTTTAATGTACAAACATGCATTCCCAACATGTCACATATAGATCTGAAATGCAGCACAGCTAATTAAAGTGCCACTCCTAAGAGAAAATACACACTATAATCGTAATAACATTTCCACTCTACGTCAAAGAAAAATTTAAGAAATATGTTAATTTATAGTGTATTAACTTGAAGAAATATTTTTATTTTTAATATTTTACACTGTTATTATTTGCTAATTTTCTTTATTGCAAGTAAATATCTCCACTTTCAAACTATGCTGTCTGGATCTATTGTTGGTTTACTCCAAAAAAGAAATTCACTTAATAGCCAGTTTGAAAGCAGCAATACTGTATCTCCACAGCCTTCTGGTAACAGCCTTCTGCAGACACAAAGAATGTCTACTGAGCTTTTGTGGGGTTGACCACCACCAATGGAAATAATCACTGCACCCCAAGTGGGTCACAAGAATTAACAGTATTACAGAACTGGTTTTAGGTCAGCCGCAGTCCAGTTCATTAGGTTTTTTTGGCAGCTTCTTGTTAGCATTGGCTCTGGTGCTTTACATCAGCTGCAGCTTGTTTTACAGTAACACCCACACTTAACTCGGCCGTACTCTCTTCCAAATACTGACCCTTCTCAGGCCAAAGTCGACACACAGGAACCAATTCTCGCACATGTATATGCATTTATTTCTATATTCATGATTTGGAAGGTAACCAAAAATCTACTACAAAAAGACAAATCTTGAATAAACACTGTAAAGCCCACCTCATCAAAGAATTGATGGAATAGACAGATTCCTTGGACTTAGGATGTTTTTTAAGCCCTATAAATGCACAAAAACATTTTGCAGTATCATTTTATATGAAATATAGACGTATCAATTACAATACGTTGGGTGATTTGGTACGTTTTTACTCAGAACTCTTAATTTAGGATGCAAATATAATGATATGAGTGTTCAGAAAAAAGCACCTTATTTACCCACTGTCTCAAATGTAATACACACATTTTTAACAAGGTGTAACTTCCCTCTGCTCTACTCCCTGTACGACTGCCCACCTGCCCACCACAGCAACATCAGAGGCCCAGAGGTGGGGCTCAAATCTGATGGGGACGAATCTGCCTACAGAGATCCGGTGGAACGGCTGTCAATATGGTGTTCAACCAACAACTTCCTCCTCAACACATCAAAGACCAAAGAAATAATAATAGACTACAGGAAGAAGAAGACGGACAGGAGAGAGTGGAGAGGGTGGCAGATGTCAGATTCCTGGGAGTCCACATGGAGGAGAGCCTGACCTGGAGTTCCAACACCAGTGATCTGCTGAAAAAAGCCCAGCAGAGACTGTATTTCCTGAGGTTACACAGGAAGAATAATATCAACCAAAGACTCCTGGTGACCTTTTACCGTGCCACCGTAGAAAGGGCTGTACAATGGCTCAAAGGTAAGCTCTCCAGTGGGTCATCAACACCATTTAAAAGATTGTTGGATGGCCTCTCCCCACTCTGGAAACCCTCCACAGCTCCTGCTGCCTCAACAGAGCAAAGAACATCATCAGAGATGCTTCACACCCCAAACACTTCCTGTTTGATCTGTTGCCTTCAGGCAAACGCTACAGGTCAAGCAGAGTTGGAACAAAAAGATTTCAGAACAGTTCTTATTCAACTGCCATAAACAAGTTAAACATGGCTAGAAAGCATTCAACCTGGACCTGTTCTTGTAAATTATGATACTGTGGAAGTCATTCATTCATCTTCTAAACCCGTTTTGTCCCCTTTCAGGGTCATGGGGCTGCCGAAGCCTATTGCTGTCACTTGTGGGCGAAGGCAGAGGACACCCTGGACAGGTCGCCTGTCTGTCGCAGGTCCACAATCACACATACTCACATTCGTACCTAGAGACAATTTAGAGTAACCAAATACCCTATCAAGCTTGTTTTTGGACAGTGGGAAGAAGCCAGACTCCGCGGAGAAAACCCATGCATGCACGGGGAGAACATGCAAACACCACACAGAAAGGACCCTATTGGTGTTCTGGTCCAAGTCCCTTAGCCGGGAGATGAACCTTTTTGCTGTGAGGCAAGAGTGCCAACCACTGCGCTACCATGCAGCCTTACTATGGAAGTTTTCTTCATATTAACTATTTTTATTATTATTGTTTCGCTGGTTTTTACAATTTTGACACATATTAAAGCACTTTTTACGTTGTTTTATGTATTATTTATTATTTTTAGTAGTACTTTTTTTAAGGTATGAACTTTGCACTGACCAGGAGGCACTTTTAATGTCATTTTACTTGTGACAAAGACAAATAAAGATCTATCTGTAATACAAACAGCTAATTATCAACACATTTTGAAGTCTTTCAATACATCAGGTAGTTTTTGAAGAAATGAATAACAATCGATGAGTTATTCTTAACATAAAGTGCTGAAAATTAGCAAAACTTTTTCCCGCCAAACATGTTTTTAGATTTCATGGAAGCAGCCATTTTGAAATGAGCAGAAAAACCCTTTTACTGTCCCTAGTGGACTATGGATGAACTACAGGACAGAAAACATGGACAAAATGGGTTTTTAAGGAAAGTTTGGATCATGCAGATGAGATAGGGGTCTCTGAAATGTGTTAATCAAATAAGATGGTTATATAGGAATAAAATGGACAAACTTTCCCAAAGATAAAATTAGACAAATGAACCTCTAAAGAATGCCAGCAACAGGAAAGAACAGATTAAATGATTCAGAACAAAAACAAACTGTTAATGCAAAGTTATACCCAATCTTTTATTTTACTAGTATAATTTATTTATTTTTTTTAAAACATCCAAGTTCATATTTATCCTGCACTTTTTGAGATGCAACAAGGGATATTTTTTAGCTTTTATTTAAAAAAGAAAAGTTAAAGGAAATTACTAGAAAACAAATGGATTTTGTAACTGCACTTAGGCCCTGGAGTTTTTAATAGATGGTAAAGGTTCTAAAGCAAGGGTGTCCAAACCTTTTGTTGAGTTAAATATGTGTGAGGGCCAACCTTTTGGCCTGGATTCTTTAAACCCTTATAATAACATTAAATAAAAATTAACTATTTATGATTGTTGGTATACTTTTTATTTCTTCCCATAGAGCAAAATTTCCCAAGAGACATATTTACCAATATTACTGTGAATTTCCTATTTGAAGACCAGAAGTAAAATAAAGAAACGCTCACTGTAAACTTCGGCAGTGGCTCAGGTGGTTGAGCAGGTTATCCATTGATCAAAGGGTCGGTGGTTCGATCCCTGCTTCCCCCAGTACACTATCGTTGTGTCTTTGGGCAAGACACTTTACCCTCCCTGCCTCCAGTGTGGCTCCACTGGTGTGTGAATGTGCATGATTGTTTAAAACGACTTATAAAATAATTTAGCCAATCATAATCAAGAAATTGTACACACAGTTCTTAGAAAATGTTGGGCGCTGCTTATTGTTGTTTTTTGACAGGGGCCTGCAAGCCAGTAGATTTTTGAACAGGGGCCGCATTTGGCCCACAGACCAGACATTGGACATGCCTTTTCTAAATGAACCTTTGTGCTTTTGTAAATGTAACTTTTAAGCTTTGACTTTCAGGAAAATACAATCCTAAAAAAAACAGTGAAGGCAACACAAATACAAGCCTATAGAATGTATAGGAGAAACCGTAACCCTTGTGCTATCCTAGGCACTTTACCATTGGGATTGGGTCATCTAGACCCACTAGACAGTGCTCTGAACCTTTTTTCTTCAATAATTTGTGATCTTCACTGGTGTCCATGGATTACATGAAATCTTTCCACCTTTATCCACCTTTGTCATGGTAGGGAGAACACGTCAATGTAAGGATTGGGTCATCTAGACCCCATAGGATAGCACAAGGGTTAAAACCTAAAAAAACATTTGTCCAATAAGAGCCAAGTCTCCTGTAAAAGCAGAAATAGTAAACAGAAAAGGATAAACACAGAATCTGTTGTTGTTCAATTTAACACGTGACATAGGGGGGAAAAAATCTATATTTCTGATCTCCCCACCCCCAATTCATTGAATGCCAGAAAATCCATAGAACTAATCTGCCCTCATCTCATTTTGTCACATTTTTCACAGTAGCTTCATTTATAGCTAGGGTTAACCTTAACCCTAACCCTTCAGGAGGGTCAGTGAATATTAATGATAAAACAAAGTCTCAAGAAATATTGGCTAGATTAAACACCTTTACTTACACTACTGTTAAAGAGTGGCACAGATTTTTTCCAAAGAATCCTATCACAAGCTCCAACAAGCTGCCTTTGAGTGCTTTCAAATCAACAACATGGGTGTGTAAAAGCTGGTTGAGGTGGTGTGCCAGAAGTCCTCTTATAGTCCAGAACTCAATATAACCCATTCACTCAAAACTGATGTGGGAGCGCACACAGCCACACACAAGAAGAGACACAACAGATGAGCACTGTTCACAGTTATGCAGCAGACAAGTGACTCGGTCCTACAGAGATGGAATATCTCAACAGGGAAAAATACAAGTTTATCAGCTTGTTGGGGTGAAAGTTTGTCTGTGACACGAGACAATAGGAGATAAAAAACAAACAAACAGAAACTTCCATGAGAGCTCGGTTTTCTTTCTCCCAAATGTCCAGACATAGGCAAAGCCACACAAACAAACACATTCCACTCCACAAACACAAACGGGCCATTATCATTCCTCTGCTTCCACACTGCAGCATCAGTAGAGATTAGTCCACCAGTGACCTAGCATTAGCAACACACTGCGCAAGCCTGCAGAGAGCCATCTATCTTCCACTTCCATCTTTGCTTCCTCTCCCTCGCCCCGTCTCCTCCTTTCCTATTCTGCATTTTATCTGTGTCTATCTGAGGCTCAAGTCTCTCCTGAGGTTTCTGCTGTCCTTTTTCAGTTCTCTGCTTCTCTGTTTCTAAGCCTTCCACCTCCATCTCTTCTCCCCCAAATAGTCATTGGAGCCTTATATCCTTGTCTTTTCAACTCTTCTGTGACAAAATCTCACTCTCCGCCTGGATTAGACAGTGCCGCACTATTTCCTGAAAAGAAAAAGACGCGAAATCTTCCCCTATAGTTTTAAATCCGCAGAACCTACATATGTTAAATATATGACAGCCTTTTAGACTATTTAAACAAAATCCCAACTCTATCATTTGCCTCAAGCCAGAGCCAAAAAGGAGTTATTACCTAAACAACGCAGCAACAATTGTACTACCTCTGTGCATAAAATAAAGATAAATCGACAAGAAGCGTTAATCAAATCTAAAACAGGAAGGTTCCGTCATAATAACGCAAAACTACTTTCTCATGAACAAATATGCGGATATAAAAGCGACTTTGATTTATTCCAAAATATTTAAAACATCTCTGAACAATCCCTGAATCAGTTCTCAGTTTCCCACAGGTCCATGAAGGATTTTGTAAAACATATAGTGAAACCAGCACAATATTGAGGCACCTTGGGGCACCAGAGCAGGTACCCGAGCACGGATCACATGACCACTCCTTGGAGGTATCACCATGGCACTAAAACACAGCTTGTGAGGTGTCTTGTTCCTGCCAGCTTGGGTCAGTAATTCCTATTACTGATTAACCACAAAGGAATCCACAGAACAAAGTGGAAATTCCCAGAGTTGCTAAATGGTCAAGTTAGACTAGTTTGCCGGGCCACAAAATTTCAGGGAATCTGCTTATTTGCCAAAACACACCTATGTTGCATGGCTGAGTCACAGAAAGCCTTTAAGAAGACAGAGGGGATGACATGCCTTTTTCTATTTATGTCTGTTCCACATTCAGAAGCAATAAATAAAATAGAATGGAGAGGGAGAAACAGTATCAGTTGTAAAAACGTCTACTGATACACAACTTTGGACACATCATCTGTGGTATTTTCTAGGTGTTTCGGGTCCTGCAGCAAACATCTTCCTTCAGGAAAAAATATATTTAATCCTATGTTTCCTTTCAGACAATGGGGGGGAGGGGGGGTTCAGTACAGTTGATAGTACTGTGTGGATAATGGAGGCCAGAAAGCCAGACAGACAAGGCAAGCTGTCTGTTTTGCTAGCTAACTTGCTGCCATGCTTCATTAGCTACTGTCATGTCATATTCCGACTGGAGCTGCTTGTGTTTGTGTGCGCGTACACTTGGTATGTGGGTCGGTCCAGAGAAAATGGTGGGGGCCATATAGGCCAGTTTCAAAGCTTCATGCACCGTTTGAATGTGATGGCTTCTGGAGGTTAGACTGTCTGCTTAGTGGGACTGGCAGAGCAGCTGGATACGTTCCAATGCTCACTGTTGTAGTCTCCAATGCTCCATCTGCTCCAGTCTTTTCTCTTCGAATTCTGCCTTGCTCTGTTCTCAAGCTTTATATATTTCCTCCTACTGCTCCAGAGCAATTATTTCTGCACCATGTTTGAGTATCATTCATTCTTGGTTTAGTTTTGAAAGAATTGGAGGAGGAATAGAGGGCGCAAGAGATGTGGAAGAAGTCTGTGTTGAAACAGATAAAGAATGGGACACATAAAGGATGTAGATAGCATCTTATAAACAATGACACACAATAGCCTGTGAACTATGTTCCATTCACACCTTAACAAGACAACAAAAACATTGCTTATCTGTTAACAAAATTATGCTACCTCAGTCAACAACCCAGAGATCAATTTTAAGACTGAGTCATGTAAGCCATTATAACTACTTTCATTTTTGCCAAAAACATAATATGTTTAATTCATTTTGCTCCATTTGCATCAATGTAAAAAATACTGGTAAGGATTCACTTTCCCCACGATTTGGTTCAATGGTAACATACAGTTTGGTTTTAAACTGAGAATTGTGGTGTCTCTACTATCCTTAGCTACATTAACAACACCCTCATCAAAGCACATTCCACTTCTAGTGGAAAGTACGTGGAAGGTCCACTTTCAAAACCTTTGGGGCTCTACCTACAAAACATGCAGCCATTATACACATGTTGGAACATAAACCAGGTCAAACTTTGACTAATCTGGGAGTTGGACATATGGCTGGCGTCCCTTTTTTATTCATGGAAGTGCCAACGGTTTGAAAACTGATCATGAATAAAAAATAATAATTGTAGTTTTGCCCAGCTGAAATTATATAACACTAAGTCTTTCGTATATCGGAATAAAGCTGTGAAAGAAAAAGCCTGGAGCAAGATTCACGAGATCTGCACCGCTTCGACATATCCCAGCGTCCAACTGTAGGTGGTGGACATGTGCTAGTAAACAGTAGAAATAAAAAAAGAAGAACACCTCCCCTGCTGCTCCAGTGTGAACACCATGGGCAAAGTAAGGGTTACTGCCTTTGAAGAGTGCATTACCAGAAATTACGCACGACGTGGAAGCCTGAAATGTCTGACACGAAGCGGAGGATGGTTGCTTCAGTGAACTGTATTCATTTCTGATAATGCACACTTCGAAGGCTATTAAAGCAGACTATTTGTTCCGTGAAGCGGTACCGTGACCGCAGCACGGACCGCGACTGCAGCTGCAAAGGAAAGCGAAATATTTTCTGATGGTTACGATTAAATAAAGCATAAGTTCAGAGAGAAGGTTCACCTATTATCGCTTATTTTTGTCCAGATGATGAAGCTTAAGTTTGTTTTAAAGAAGCCAGTGCAGTGATATAGAACATTTAAGCTATGTCACCGGAACTTCTTTTTGAGGTGTGCATTATTCCTGTGCGTCATAACTTTTTAATGCACACCTAGCAGCCAATCAGAATCGAAAATCACCTGGACCATGGTAAAAATGCGAGTTGAAGACTGCATGTTTAGTGCGTTCATGAACGTTCGTCACATGCCTGGTGTGAACGTAGCTTTAACCTGGTTCTGGCAGTCTCCACGTTCATCTGAGCTAAAATGTTTATACTAACAAAATACAAGTTGGTGAAAATACAATAAACTGACTCGTACTATATATGAGGGGGTAGTTTAGTTTATGAACTAGTCTAGAGTAAATCCATTTTATCTGGCTGACTAACTTCCAAACTATAATTTCAATACACAATGAATTCTGCTTACACTGCAAGCATTGATGGATAACAACAAAAAGACACACTCGCTTGAATAACCCATTTCTTAGATGCCTACATGCACCAAGTCTCATTAGTGTGTTTCTACCTGTTAAAACAAAAATAAACAGAAAGACATCCTCTATTCCCTGGGACTTTAAAATGCCTGAAGGTTCAACAGTAGCATAAAGTTGAAGACATACTTCTTGCGCATAATGATAGTCATAATGAAACTCCTTCAAAACAGCCTATCAGATACACAAACTGCATTGGGTGAGAACAACCACCTAAAGTGCATGCTTTGGCTTGCTTGGTTTCTCAGTTGCAGGCTTCCTGTTGGTAAGAGGCTTAGGATTTCCTCCAGAAGAAACATCATCAGGGCCATGTCAGTAGCTTGGGGAGGATGGAAAAGTAAGCATAACGGGGAAACATTTTCACTTCTTCTTTAACTTCTTAAGACCTGGCGTCCGCATACGTGGACATCACATTTTGGTTTATATCACCACAGTAGTTAGTCAGTCCCCCAGTTAACATGTAGGTGGATTGTTACACATTCAGGTCCATCTCCACTCATCCACTGACTGCATTCAGAGACAGGTCTTCTTTGAGCTTTAACACTCTTTAGAGAGCAGTTTTTAAAGTGATGTGTGCAACAACCCAGCCCTGCAGCAAAGCTTGTAAACATATCGCTTGTCCGGTTGTATTTCGTCAACTCAAATATTTAATGGTGTTAAAAAACACACGCCCTCAACTAATGAGACCAACCCACTGAAGAGGAATCTAAGCCAGGAATGTCAAACTTCGTTGGATGGCGTCCTGCTTATTAAAATGATCTTAAAATATCAATGCACTACCTGTTGCAGAAAACCTGCTTTCGAGAAAATGCGAAAGCAAGGCTGGTTGGAAAAAAAAGCAGGACAACTGAGCCTCTAGGACTGATGTTTCACATTGGTGACCCAAGCCATTTAGATGAAAAACGTACAAGCTGACATGTGCGCTCTCTCACTCCCTGTCCTCCATCCATCTCTTCTTGCCTTAAGTGCCTGGTTACACAACAGGGATCGTCTTCTTAATGCAAGTGCATTTTTAAAGCGACACCTCTAACACCCTTCAAGATCAACTCGTTTAGTTGATCATTTTTAGACACATTCACACACGTCCAACTCTTTCTAGTTTGTTAACAGACATACCTCTATCTCCCATGTATAGCCTTGCTAAAGTATTTGTGTGGGCAAGTATAAAAGTGTGAAAGTATTTGTGACATTTGAGGTCCAGATGGTGGTGCAGACATGGAAATTATGCCGTGCAGCTCTAAATAGAAGCCAAAAAATTACCTCTAAAGTTCAGTTCACTCTCAAAGAGGTTTCACTAATTAAACCAAAGAGCAAGTCGCATTAAAGCTCTGATATTAGTTAAAAGAGCAATGCAGACAAGTCATTTTTACATAACACAATGTAAAAAGCAGGATTTGCATTAGTTCTAATAAATTAGCCAGTAATTTATAGCGGGATATTCAAATAAGTCAGCCCTAAATTTAGAATGATGGTAGCTCTAACCTACTAACTTAACCAATTAACAATAAAATCAAAATTTTACTTTAAGCAAAAATAGCATTTATCTTTTTTTAGATGGTACCAGACAACAAACAGTACCATATAAACATTAGGCATTTCTTTAATAACTTCAGCTACAAATGTCGGCATGAAAATCTTTCAGTGAGAACTAGAAGACAGATGTCAAGTTAGTTGAATTTTTGTGAAACGCTTCATCCAGCTCCTAGCATTGAAGCTTGGCTTGTAGCACAACCTTGATATATGGAGGAGCTGATCAAAGAATTGATACTTCGTAAGCAATTCTGAGTTAGACAACATAACACAATTCACAATAAAGTCTCAAAGATACCCTCTTGTTTTTTCCACGCGGGGTATGTTAGGGAGGTCATTCGAGACTGTGGATGTCAAAGAGGGCAACAGTGCATGCAGGAGTGCAACTCTTTGTCGTTAGCTGGCATGACATGACAGGTGAATGCTGCTTTATCTTTACTTTCTGACTGCTGTGGCGTAAACAATAGAGAAAACTGATGAGTTGGGGGGGGGGGGGGGTACAACAACTCACTTTCCCTACGATACTGTTCAAACCGTAATTTTTGGTTTGTATGTTACATAACAACAAAAAACTATAAATTCGAAAAAAATCCATGTTTTAAATTCACTAATAAGCAGGTGACAACCAAGAAAAATCTTTCAGTTGCCTCTTACAAAGCCTGGTGTGATGTGATAAAACAATAAGTAATCAATCTTTAATTTGACACTTTGATCATATACATGCTGGTATGCAGTATAGACGCTTCAATTCCCTTTTCCCATGATTCCCCATTGTTCAATGGTGTAACATGTGGTCCGGTTTTAAACCGGGAATTATGGCATCCCTAGTACGGATCTACTCACATCCCATAACAGAGATGCTGACATCGTATGGCATATTTAGGACATTTCTGTCAAAGTTATGACTATTCTGGTCCCTTAGTAAGTATGTATTTGGTTCCCTTGGCTTTTATTCCAAATTTAACTACCCTGCACAAATGTCTACAATGCCACTCTCCTCTGTGCCCAACGACGCATGTATTATTGGCTAATATTGTTAGTGACCATTTACTTTTGCCAATCTGTGTGGCTGTAGATCTATGTACTTAAGTGTGCCAGTCTGAAGTTTGGCACAAGCTTGTGTGGATGGCAGCAGCTCTCACTGATCGTACTTGGCAAGGCATCAGTGGCTACCTTAGTCATGGAGTCTGCCAGCTCCTAACCCTCCAGCACATGTCAAATCAACTCTTGCTGCTCCTTTTTGCTCCCTGAAATAGAAATATGGGCTTTTGTCTGATTAGATCTTGCAGAAAACATCTCAAATTTCACAGCGTCGCTTCTCGATTGACCGGCAACCAAAACTACCATCGAGGTTGTTGTTTTTTTCACAAACCCGTTTTGTCAACTTTGTTACATTGAGGAAGGTTTTGATATTTGACTTTCAAATAACTGCCCAAAAAAGACATCAGAAACGCCAATTTAAAAAAAAGAATGTAAAGTATACAAATAACCTCTTCAAAATAAAAGTCGATATTTGCGGTGGTTCATTGAACACACTCAGCCTGAACACATGCATTTTACATTTACATTTTTTTTTTAAGGAGGGGGTTTCTGACCATGCCTTATATCAAATTCATTCCAGTTTTAGGTGCTGAGGTGTGTCATGTGGTGAGATGTTGTCCTGCACTGCTGCTAAGATGCACTACTGCTGCTGCTGCTGGTGTTGTCTGTGGTTGACGTGAGCAGACACTTGCTGTGTAAGCTTAGTGCTAAAGCACTCGGTGCATGCTGGCATTTGGGTAGGATTGCAAGATTTCTTTTTTTTTCCGCCATGAAATGTAGTTCGACATCAGCGTGAGGACAGGGGTGTGTTGTTGTTTTTTACCTGGATTGTGCTGTAAATGACGTTTAGGTACTAAATGTTCTGTTAGGTGTTTGTACACAAGAATGTGTCCTTTCAGCAGTCACCTGAAAGCTTGCAGCAACATGCCAAACACTGGCTTTAACCCATTGCATTCTCACTGCTGTGACCTAGACAATAGAAGAAACCAGCTTAGGGAACGCAGACAAACAGAAAGAAAAACGAGTCAAAACATGGAGGGGATCAGGATGCTGCTGCTAGGAGGAAGCTTTTAGAGGAAATAAAACATGAAAAAAATAAACGGGCATGCACGCTTGATGTATGCAGATGAAAGGATACAAGTGTGGGGAGACAGAGGGAGGAAAGAAGATGATGTGTTACCTTTCAGGGGACGAGGATTTCTCCGAATTCACTGACATGAGCGGAGCCTGGTAGCCGCTCTCTGGTCAAAGGACCACAGCAGACGACAAAACGGAACAGAAAAATCGCTTTTCCTTTTCTTTCTTTTAGCTGTAATTTCCCTGTGATCTGTCTAAATAAAAGGAGAGAGGAGGGTTCCTTCTCCCCCTCCTCTTCTTTCGGTCTCTCTTGTCCTTTTGCTAAGAAGAAAAACAAAAAAAGGATGGAGGGCCGGGATCCCCAAAGGACAATAAGACACAGCCTGGGTGGGAGTCTGCGGACGCCGATGTGTGTGTAAGCTGATAGTGATAGAAGCAATGTCAGTCAAGCGCCCCTCCTCATGCTGAAGCCTCCTTCCTCCCACCCTTCTCTTCCTTCCTTCCTTCTCCTCCTTCACCTTGCCTGTCCCTCACTTTTGCTTTCAGGGATGCTCCTTCTCCTCCTCTGCTTCTTTCCTGTCTGCCGGGTGTCGCTGGTTGACTGTGAGAGGGGGGGGGGGACAGAGAAAAGAGTCGACAGTGTCTGCCTCTGTCAGCTCTCCTCAGCCTCCCTTCCCTCTCTGTCTAACTGCCTCTATCAGGCCTTCTGCAGCTCTGCACAACAACAGAGCCCAGAGCGAGGTGGAGCATTCCACTCAGTGCACAGGCGTAGGGGTGTCAGCGCGTCACACAAACGGGGAAATGGATACGTTTCTTTCAGAGGCATACACTCCTCCTCCCTTCTCTACTACAATCTGGTCCTTTCCGCTCTCCCTCTCTCTCTCAATTGCCTTATTACGACATCCTGTATCTCAGGGCAACGCTGCACAGATCTCCACCCACCCCCCTCCAACATCCATGTTAGCGGCATCCGTCTTCTTTTTTATCTGATCTTGATTTCCACCTCTGCCTTTTCGCACTCCTCCATATGTGTGGCCATACATATTTTTCCTCCGTCAGTCTCATCTCTCCATTTTTTAACCCCTTCCTTGGGGCAGATGGGTCTGCCTCTACATGAATGCGCAGCTCACAGAAAGGTAGCCAGGGGCTGGGCAGTGATGGAGGTCTGCTTTAAAAAAACAAAACAAAAAAAACTCAATCTGACCTCAATACTGTGCTGTGTGAGCGTGTGCAGAAGTATGTACACAGCCACATTAGCAACTGTGACAGCAAAACTGCAACGTGGTACTTTAAGAGGTATCCTGAGGTTAATGGAACTGACTGCTACTAGGGGGTTGTACAGTAGCAATTCAAATATTCACTCTATATGCACATGTTTCGGTGGAATGGTGGTAATCTTTACCAAATGTTTTGCAAATTAACAGTAACTGATCAACTTATGTAAAAACCCGCTACTTTTAAATACTTACAGAACATTAAAAAACGTCATACAAAATGAAGCAGACTGGTCTGTAATTGTCATCATAGATAAGCATCCACTGTGGGACACAAAACATAAAATAAAATAAATCCAGGAATTTATTTATAATGTATAATGATGCCAAAAATTAGAATTCTGTCCTTCATAGACCTGTCACTTCTATTTTAATAAGCTCCTCTGTCCTCCACTCATGTATAACTGTCACCTGTTTGAACTGGTTATCTGTACAAAAGACACCTGTCCGCACCCTTAAACAGTCAGACTGCAACCTCTCCGCCGAGCTGTCCAAAGAGCTGTCGGAGAACACCTAATACAAGACTGTTCATCTGAACTAGACTGGGATGAACCAATCAACAATAAACAAGCAGCATGGAGAGAAGAGATCATCTGGAAGTCCTTAAAGATCTCACCTGGTGGGTACAAATGATCTTGAACAGTGAAGAACTGCCCGGAACTATACAAGGAAACGGACCGATAACTTGACACAGACTCTTTTTACTAAAGATCATCTTTTGAGCTCCTTTCAAAGTGGTCTTTTAATAAAGATTATGCAGTTTTTACTAAAATCAAAACTACTCGTTTTTTAAGACGTTCAGAAGTTCCTAAGAAATTGGTCTAGGGTGTGGGCGGGACCATTAAGGCTAGGCAACCCCCCGCCTTTATTGCTGAGAAAACTTGACTGCAAGTGATGCATCTGAATGGAGCAGAGCAGGGAGCTTGTGGTCCGCCCAACGTTTTTTCTACATAACAAATTAGCTATTTTTCCAACGGCAATTTTTTGTCTGGTCTTCTTTTACAACAATTTAAATAAAGAAACACTCAGTTTCTTCATTTATGTCCTTCATCATGAGAAAAAAAAGAACATATTAAAAACACCAAAACTACCATTTTCTCTGGAGTGGGTCTTCAAAATAAAGGTTTTAATTGAGCTCAAACTATCAGTGCCACATTCAGATAAAACCAGGAAGGTTTCAACCCGGTTTTATCCGTCTCTATGGAAGAAATCGTTTCCATCCAGAAAAACTGACAAGGTTTAAAGAAATAAAGATGAAAATAGAAGCAAAGTTGACAGAATCAGTGGATCCATATGGTAACAGAGCTAGCAAAAACACATGGGAGGAGGCAGAAATCAGGAAACCATCTTACGCTTTCAATCCCATCGTCATGCAGTTCTAATTTCCCACATAAAAGAACTACATTAGGCACACATGTCTCTGAGCCAAACTATTGTCCTAATTTTCTGTGGATGTGGGCCAACGGGAGGGCAGAAAATCTTGGTCTCAGCACATTCAGATGGCAGGGCGAATAAGGGGGAAAGCACTCAATATTTTCTCATTGTATTTTCCATATTGAGCCAGCAATACAGCAAATAAAGAAAAGAGACTTATTTGCCTAAAGTTTGTTCATTTATTATTTACATACAACTAATGGACTGTAAAAGGACAGCATGGTAAGAGCCGTTGGTGAGACACTTTAAATGTAGAATATGATGACAAATTATTCCACACAGGAAAGATCCTTTGGAAATGAACCTGACAAATGCCTTCTGTTTTTCCTTGAATTATTAGACAATCCTAAATGGACAAGAGGTCAAATGGAAGCAACATAACTATGTTGATTAATTCAGTGTTAACATTTTATTTTGTTTACGTTTAAATAATAATCAAAGCTCCTACGATAGGTTTCAATTTTCCATTTCCAACGCTGATCCAATTGTAATTTCCAACCGAGAAGAATGAGACAGAGGGGAGGGGATGGTGACTCTCATGAGAAGCTATATTTTAGGAGTTGGTATTGAGGCTGCCGGGAGCTATCTTTAAGCGGCCTACTTCTGCTCGCTGCCTGGTGGATGCAGGCAAAAGAAAGGGGTTTATGTAGGCAAACACCCGCCGACACACATACACATAAAAAGCTTTTTTTTATTTTTTTTAATGCAAACCATCACTTAAATGTAAACAGATGTCACAGATAATTTAATGTTTGGGAAAATGCAGCCCGATCAAAAAATATAATTATGGTGAGCTGTACACCTTAAGGAGGACAAATGAGATGCTGCGACGAAAAAAAGTAAAATAAAATAAAATACGTATTTGTGCAAGCATGTAAATGGTCTGACTGACAGCAGAAGGAAAACACTGCCCCCATGAGGAAGAAAGAGTAATGAAGATTGGGTTTTTGGTGTTTTTAATATGCTTTTGCTAAGTTTTTCTGATGATGGAGGGCATATATAAAAAAATGAAACTTTAAATGACATTTTTGAGTATTTATTTATTTAAATTGTTGTAAATCAGTAGCAGGTACTTAAATGGTGTTTGAAAATGAGCTCATTAAATTGTGACAGAAAATACACAGGGTGGACCAAAAGCTCCCTGCTCCATTCTGATGCATCCACTTGCAGACACATATTTGTTGCATCTGTAATGTTAGGTTTGGGGGTGTGAGGTAAGCTAGCGGGAGAGCGTGTAAATTGAATTGAATTGAATGACGAGAAGTGGGGTAAAGCTTCCTCCACGCCAACAGTCTCACCGAGGAGGCCCGTTTCTAATGACCTCCTGCTGCTCTGCAGGAACTATGTCCTAGAAAACGACATTTTTAAAAAAAATTTAGCTAAAAAAAAGCACGATTAAAATGAAAAGACCACTAGGAACACTTCTACAGTAGATTTAAAAATGATCTGAATGGGATGTTAATAGACATTTTGTAGCTAAACTCACAGAAAGTCCAATCAAGTGAAGTCAGATTTCACGTTTCATGATGAATAAAAAGAAATATATACAAAACCAGTGAAAACCAGTCTTTTTTATAAATGTATGCTTCAGACTAGGCCTGCGCAATAAATCGCAAATTTATCGTTATCGCAATATGCATATTGCAAAAGTCGGCTAAGTTTGCAACAGATAAATGTGCTAAAACAATATTATGACAGTTTGAAGTAATTAACGATTCAGAAAAATCCCTTTATGCATTTGAGCAATCAGATGGACGCCTTCACGTTGTTGACCAATCGGATGGACCCCTTTGATGTTTGCCTCCTATAGACAAGGGTCATTTGGAGTCTAACTTCAGGTATGCTGACTTTTACTTAAATTTAACTGTTGCCGTGATATGGAAGAATTTTTGGTTGTTTTGCTATTTGTTCATTTACCGCAATACTGATCACCAATATCGGATATGGCGAGTTTTCCTCACATCATGCAGTCCTGCTTCACACCCAGACTAGCTTATATGGATCTTTCCTCTCCTGTAGCCACAGCTTCTTCTCCAGCTGCCATCATTTAACCTGCATCACCTGTATGAGATTTTTATCTTTAGCCAGTTTCACTCTGGAAACTATGACGTTGAGCGTCACTTTCTTTTAAAGCCATTTGAGATCTTTCAGTTAATATTATCAGATGATGCGTTAAATAACTTTGTTGTTGTGTATAAAAATGCATTCCATCCTGTTTCTTGACTGATTCTAGTGCTGACAGTTAGTCCAACCAACGTTTGTGGTTGTGTGAACATGTGTGAAACTTAAGGGTGTGATGCGATACAGAGGGGAAACTGTAACTGACTGTCTGTCTGCACGTCTGCAGCACACGCACACATGTGCATAGATGCATGCTTCTTCTTATTTTCTGTCATCTGAAGTAAACACCACACTGTGTATGTGACTCAGAGGTGGTGCATTTATTTAATGAATGAGTCACCGCCCCCTGACCTCAGCTACATCACCAAATTGGCAAGTTGAAAGGAATAAGATGGGAGGCTGGGTTCAATCTAACACCCGGTTTACCTCAAAAAGACATTTTCATCTCAACAAACGAAGAGCTTTATTTGTGCATATAAAAGTTAATTCAAAGTGTTCTCTTTTTTCTACAAAATACTGTCAAATGTCTTTTTTTGGCGACACAATGGAAAAAATTTATACATTGTTTAAATGCTTCCGTTGCCTTGTATCAAGTATTTAAATGTTGCTACATTAAAAGCATCGTCTCTCAAAACTAAAACCAACGGCTCATAATAAAAAGACATTTTTGAAACCGTAAAATATGATAAATAATGAACTTGCAGGGCATAAACAGGGAAATGCATTACAAATATTATTAGATGCATGACTGCCCTCTTCTGGAAAGAATAAGTACTACATTTTGTCCTAAAACTACTAATCAAGAAGAACCTCTTGTTCTCCAATGAAGGTAATTAAAATAGGATTAAGTAACCAGAAAGATTTCAAATGAGGCACATTTTGAGGATAAACCAAGATACGTTAATCAAAAGACCAACCTCAGTGCACTATTTAAAGTATGGGAGGGAATTATGTGTTTATAGGAATCGGTGTGTGCAGTGTGTGTTTACCACCGCACGCAAAAAGAGCTCAACACACAGCGAGAGACATCCCAGTAAAACCGGTCGGCATCATGTCTGTGCAGGGAATGGCACACAGCCCGAGGTCCAACACCAATCTGGAACATTCTTGTGTCTTGTGAGATCTAACTTGTGGTCTGCAGCAAGCTGAAAGACTGCACTCTGCGAGTTACAGGGTCAGACAGTTTCCACATCAAAAAATGAAGACTAACCATGACAGTAAAAAAAAAAGCCTTTCAAAAGGCAAATCGAGATAAAAAGAAAAGAAAATCAAAGCAGTTTAAAAGAAAAAAGTCTATTTAGGGGAAAATAAAGTATGTCAGAAGAAGAAACGTCTCCATGTTTAAGTAGCAAAGCAGACAATGAACTTCAGTGCAGTTTTGAAGAGTTGCACAAACTAAAGATAAGGTGTTTTCATACAGTGTGTGACACATCAGTGTTTACTCAAACTCTAGCAGTGAGAGCGGAAGTTATAAACTAAAATGCTAATAGAGCTGAGTGTTTGGGCTTTGGGCTCACAGCCCCTTCACTCATGTTTATGCCGACAGCAGCAGTCTGGGTGCGAAGGAGCAGATGAGGAATCCGCTCCGACTTGACAGACACGAGTTAGTCTGCTGCAGTGACACCAGGGCAAATAGGCAACTGTGGCTAGACGGTAAATGTGGGCTTCAATTTCAGTCGACTCCTGTAGAAGATAAATGAAATTGATCTTATAGCATAAAGGTCTGCAGTTTTCATGTAATTATTGGTGAGAAAAGGGGAAAAATATTCAAATGTGCTGCGTTGTAAATGATTCAACCACATTACTGGCAAAAAGAGCATATTGACATCTCATCATCACTGACTTCCTGCAGTTTAGTTCACTGTAGCATGTAATTATGTGGACAAATGTAAGCCAGGTTTTGGACTCCAGCTTAACGCTTCATCACTGGAGGCTTAAAGTTATTTAAAGAAAAAACTTTAAAAAACAGAATGTTCAATAAATTCTGTATCTAAAAATCCTTTTTAAATGGAGTCTGCGTACATTTCCACAGCTGCATGAAGAAGTGACAGAAGGACATATGGTTTCATAAGGAGCTCTTCAAATCCTACACAGCTGAAGATGTGGGAAAGCTATTGGTGTCTTGTGACATATTCACAAATGAATATTAGAGACTGCTTTGAAGAATCGACTAAACTATTAAGATTTTAAATAGAAGCAAAATGTGAAAAGGCTGCAGCAAATCACTTCAGTTTGATTTATCTTTCAGTTTTCTGTGCAGATGAGTTAAAAAATGTAATAAATGGCAATTTACCAAACAGTACTTAAAGCCTTCCTTTAATGGCAGGAGTGCAATGTTGATAACAAATATAGAAATGATTTCTTTCAGACGTTGTTTGGATCTTCTCCGGTGTGCACAGGGCGTAACCAGAGGATAAAATATAAACAGAGGATGCAAAGAGGAAATGACGCACACAAGAACACTATCTGTAAAGCTTCATTTCAGCCTCAAAGCCTGACCTAAATCAAGACTGAAGCTGAGGAAGTTGATGGGAAAAATGCAGTCGATTTAGCAAAATCCAGGAGTTCTTTGCAGCTTTATTTTTTTTGTTCTGTGACTGGATTGTGAAGCTAACCCAAAGGCTGCTCAGCCACAATAGCATGGACGTTAAAGTCCCACTCCGATCGTCTTGTGATCTATTGTAAAAGCGTTCTCGGTGGTCTCTTTAGTATGGTGATACTGTTTATTGCCCAAATCAAAAAGAAACTGTGTGCATAGTTCCTGCAGAGCGGCAGGAGTTTTGTTAGAAATTCCCCTGAGTCATGGGCAGGGCTGTTGGAACAGAGCAACCCCGCCCCCACTTTCCCTCACCCATCTGTTTCCAAGTTTTCCCGTTAGCTTACAGTCCCTCACATCCCCAACTTCACATTACCGGTGCAACGAAAACGGCGAGCAGTATTGGAGCTTTCCAGCCGTACAGTTTTAAGCCAGATGCCAGCTCAGATGAGGAAAACAAAGCCTTAAATAGATCTAGTCGTCTACAATCGGATGCATCAGAATGGAGCTTGTGGCTTACTGCAGCAACTTGTACTTCACACTTACAAGTTTATTCCAACAGTATTTTTCATCTGCTCCTGACTCACAATGATTGGAATATAGAAATACTCAGAAATACAATTTTAATCATAATTTTACTTTATATATGTCTTCATCATGAGGAAAATGCAAGAAGAACATGTTAAAAACAGCAAAAGCATGATTTTCATCTGAGTGGGTCTTTAAAGGCATCCCAGTTATGCAGTGATCTCAATGTTTTTCAATGTTCTGGAACTGCAGTACACATGCTGCACTAGCTCCTGCACAACTAAGCACCAACTCTTTCTTTAGAAGGACTGTTTGCAGAAAACATAAAACTATGGGAAACATTCCTTTATGGCTGCAGAAGTCATTTCTTACCCCAGATTAGCCAGAAGGTGGCAGTGCAGAGTGGCAGTACACATCCATCTTCTCCAACTGTGATAAGCTCATGTCAGCACAGAATTACATGTCCTATTAACGTCTCCCTCTCCACTGCCTATGACAGTCCACTGGCCTTCAGGTACAGGACTGAACTCAACTTCACTTCACAAGCACAGATCCTTTTTTGACCCCTTTTTTTCTCATCACGCCGACTTTTCATTCCGCTGTTTGTATAGGTACGGTTTGTCGTTTTGAGGAAACCATGGGCGCAGAAGCGTTGGGGGGGGGAAAAAAACCTTAACAAGCTTAAAAACCCTTAGCATCAGACAAGTATCCAATTTACTAAATTAAACAACATCCACCTTACCCAACTGACCTGTTACACCTGTTACACGTGCTATTCTGAATGTTAGGATAATGAGGTGAACAAAACCGAAGTAGACCACATCTAAGTTCATTGTAGTCTGTCAGACCGCAGGAACACTAGCATTACAGCTACCGGGGGGGAGACCTGCCCACTCAGACAGAGAGGAAGTGGCAAGTCTCACCCTGAAGATTACGTTTGTAACAATTAGTGATCCGAGAGGAGTGAAACCAGTGTTGACACAACAGTATGAGTCAGCATTCTTTCAATTATTTTGTCCCGTTCATCTCTGAGCAATGACTGTAGTAAAGGAAACGATTATGTTGTGGTTGCTTTGATTAATGTTTTCACTTTCAGATGGACAGAAACTGTTTTTTTCCCCTCTTGTATTTCCAGTTTGTTGAGCTGCTCATCAGATTTCAGAAAATGCATGAAAACTTTTTGAAACCTGCATCATTGAAATGTTTCTGGATTGGTGGCAAGTTGTTGCTCACGTCTTTTTCAGATAAAACTAGAAATATTTTTTATCCATCAATTCTGGCAACACAGTGTATGAAGAAAAAGAATCAAACTGAAGCACACATGATTTCATGACCAGGGTTGGGAAGTACCAACCTAGAACACAATGCACCTGTCAAACGTCTTAACAACTGGATCATCATGCACCTTTAGGCCTTGTCACACAGCCACTACGTACATTTTGCACATGTGCCACTTTTGACATTTTGGTCTTTTGTGATACATGTGTAATGTATGTAATTCCTAAGTGTTTCTTGGATTTGTCATTCGTCGATGTCCGCAGATGTCCATTGAGGGTTTTGGCCGACGGGTCTTTAAATGAATTCAGTTCTAAGCCGCTCAATTTTTTTATACGCAATTAGTAAATACAAAATTATTACGTAAATCTTATGTAATTGTGCATGATTTTTGCAAGATGAAAAATGCAAATTTGTGACTTTTCACGTGTGTTTCACGTATGTCTAACAAACGTTTCACGCATGTACCACCGATGTGCAACTTTTGTATCACGTCTACGGCTCACATATCACGATCAAATTAGGACATTGATGCATGAATCAATGCTAAATTGCATATAACAGCACAATAATCCTCCATGGTTCATGTTCTGTTGATTTGCGTGTTCTTTGCCTTGTTTATTTGCACTTCTTCCTTGATTTTAACATGCTTCATTCGCGATACATCCAAAAATTTCATGTAAAAACTACAACTTTTTCAAGTATGATCAATTTTCATCCTTGCAATATGAGTGAAAGGTACATTGGTGGCTGTGTGACATGGACTTTAAATCACATTCTTTAACACCAGTTATTGGCTAAAAATCTAGACCACATTAGTTGGCCAAAATGAAAAAAACACCTAAGCTGACCGGATGCATCAACAGACATATCATCATTTCTATTCAATAAAAACACAGCTACCTGTTGATCATTTTAGCTTACCTTAATATGTTCATTAAATGTTTGATGACTTTGAAAAACACAAGAATACACTTCCAAAAAGACACAGGTCTTAAACTTCAGTCATGTGTCTTTAAATGTGTTCAGAAGCTTAGGGGAAGAAAATATAAATATTGAGAGCATTCACTGAGCATTTAAGAAAAATTCTAGTCCCCCTAATTTAATCATTTTGCTCTATAATCAGTCTGCTGAAGACCAAGCTAAAGTCAGGGTGAGACTAAAGCAAGCCACGATTGTGAGTTTTATGGGATCACAACTGAAGTGGGGTCATTAATTCCTAGCAACAATTTATCGCCGATGCTGGAGTCAATAGACCCAGATTTGCAGTTGAGTATAAGTAACATGCTCCACTGTCCGTCACTAATCCTCCGCCTCTGGCAGTGAACTTTATGCACTGAAGAACAAAGCTTGAAGAGCAAAGACATGGGGGGAAAACACTGTTCAGTGTACAAGGAAAATTCATCTTTAGTGCTGACCCTCCACTAAATTCCAGTGGGCTGCTTTATTTTCTCTATAGAGATTATTGATGGCTGTTCAAAGTGAAATGAAATGATTAATAAATGTTATGCAAAGCAGCATATATTGAATTTGATATGTTTCATGTGAAATAGTATATTCAGCTGTTTTTTTATGCAGTGCAAGCAAGCAGATAAAGAAATGAATCGCAGCATTCTGATAGGGTATAATAGAAATAAATACAATAGTATTGCAGTTATAAACACAATCTGACTTGTCCTGCTTTAAGACAGATCTAATATACACACCTGTTTTTACTTAGCGCTATTCGAAGCGCCAAGGCTCATCTAATGACAGAGCACATGCAGGCACTGACGCGTTACCTACGAAAGATCACTGATCAATAGAAGGCCATAGTGCTTTCACTGACTTCAACGTGCACTGATCGATTTGCTTTTACAGCTTTAGAACTGATTCCTATCAGCTTTGACAGTTATAAAAGTGATTGTCAACTTCAAACAGACTAAAGGTTATGCATCTTAATGGAAGACTTTTTCCATGTATTTTTGCCGTGCTTGTATAAGTTGTATAAAAAAATACTAGGATGGGTGTTTAATAAGTCTTTTTAATTAATAAAACAAGCTTTTTCTGAAAAGAATAAATACACATATACTAACATATGTATATACTTACATATATAATTATGCATAACAAACCGCAAATTTATTGTTATTGCAATATTAAGCTGTGCAATACGCATATCGCAAAGGTTGGCAAAAATTGCGATAAATGCCGTATATGTGCTAAAACAATCTTATGGCAGCTTAAAGTATTTAACCAATCAAATAAGTCCCTTTATGTATTTGACCAATCGGGTGGACCCCTTTACATTGTTGAACAATAGGATGGACCTCTTTGATGTCAAATGCCCGCCTTCCATGTAGACAAGGACCATTTGGACTGTAATTTGTAATGTTGACTTTTGTTTAAATTAAACTGTTGTAGTAAAATGGAAATTATGTATTTAGATGTTTAGCTATTTGCTCATGTATTGCAAGTTATATCATCATCATCATCGCAGTTTTGATCACTAATATCGCAAATCACAGGTTGTGAGGTCTTTCCAGGTATCTGTTGCAGCCACTCCTCCAGCTTGGGGGTTACTGCCCCGAGTGCTCCAATTACCACAGGCACCACTGTCACCTTCACTTTCCAGGCTTTCTCCAGTTCATCTTTGAGTCCCTGGTATTTCTCCAGTTTCTCATGTTCCTTCTTCCTGATGTTCCCATCGCTTGGCACTGCCACATCCACCACAACGGCTTTCCTCTGTTCTTTATCCACCACTACAATGTCTGGTTGGTTCGCCATTACCATCCTATCAGTCTGGATCTGGAAGTCCCACAGGATCTTTGCCCTCTCATTCTCTACCACCTTCGGAGGTGTTTCCCATTTTGACCTTGGGGTTTCCAGTCCATATTCTGCACACATGTTCCTGTATATTATTCCAGCCACTTGATTGTGGCGCTCCATGTATGCTTTCCCTGCCAGCATCTTACACCCTGCAGTTATGTGCTGGATTGTTTCAGGCGCCTCTTTGCCTTTGAGGTCTTTCTAGGAATCTGCTGTAGCCACTCCTCCAGCTTGTCCCCAGTGCGCCCCCAGAGCATGCAACGCGTGCTGTTGTGTTATGTGTTATTGTGGATATCTAAAAGTAACAGTCATTTTTCGTTTTGTGTTTTAGGGGCAAACCACCGAATAGAGGCTAAAGTAATTTGTTACCTCTTAGAGAAGTGGTCTTTATTTGGAAAAAGCAAAACACGATGACTTTTTCAAATTCAAAAAGTGTGCAACCTAACTTTTCTCCAGTCAAGAAAGAAGGGAAGTAGAAGCTTCTGTGATACTCCTTCCTCATAAACAACAGTTATTGCTCTTCAGTAAATGGCGTATACTTATATAGCGCTTTTCTACCAACAAGGCCCAAAGCACTTTACAGTCACAGTCCCATTCACCCATGCACACACACATTCACACACTGGCCACCACCAGAGGCAAGGAGGGGTTCAGTGTCTTGCCCAAGGACACTTTGACACATGGGCGTGCAAGGCGGGAATCGAACCTGCAATATTATGATCATGGGTCGACCGCCCTACCGCTGCACCACGGCCGCCCACATGGAAAATGGAAAAAGAAATAAATCTCTTTTGTACTACAAAAGGTAAAACACAAAACAGGCTATTGAAGTGGGCATCTTCAAATGTACTGGCCTCTATATTGCTTTTCCCTTAGAATTTGATATGTTTTTATAGTTTTCTTTTGTAAAGGACTTCAAACATGAGAAACTGCATTTCCTTCAAATCAGAAGACATCAAAGTCTTGTGAAAACACATTGACTCATACCTGCTGCAGCCCATTTTAAATAGGTATTCAACAGAGTACATACCTATGAAAAAAGATGCTTTGTTTTCAGTGGGAACGTACATGAAAGGGTGCATATTTATGTTGAAAAGGCAGCTGTGATGCCAGAGGCGGCATTAAGCTTGACATGGCAAACAAAAATGATCTTTTTCAAACTTCTTTGAGTGAATCACATATTTGTACTCTTCTAAAAACATGTAACTGACTTTTTTTAGAGAGCTCACTAGTTTTTATTTTGGTTATTTTTTTGCCAAGCCTCTGAGTGCTGTCAAACCAAAAGTATATCCAACATATGGGTCACACACGGGTGTTAGAAATAATTGTGTACACCATGTAGGTTGTACGCTCCTGCAGACGTTGTTTTTATGAATTTATTTTACAGCTTAAATCCTATATATGACCAAGAGTAAAAGGTAAACAAGTAAAAACAGTCAAAATTAAACGTTATACTTTATTTCTAAACTATAATCCCAAAAGGACTATATAGTAGAGGACTATCAAATGCCCTAGATTTGAACACAATGCTGACACATAATCAAGACTTTTTTTTACGCTAACTATGACATCACAGGTTTTCCAAAGTAAAAACGTAATCAGCATGAACATTTTACAGGGATAATTTATGAATCCACTGTGTTCTGATGATAAAAACGTAAACATAAATGTCCACATATTTTTTTTCCAATGGAGAATCGTTCAAATGATCCGCATTTTGGTCTATATTCGCTAATCACGTGTGCATAACTTGTGTATGATTTTGAAACTGTATATCTAGACACAAAATGCCTAACGCAATTTAAAGTGCACTGAGTAGTGGAGGCCTTCGAACACAACCTTAGTGTCCAATCTGTTGTTTTGGTGGAGCGGTAAGCAAAAATGACCAAATATTATCTCTAGACATTCCGTTGCCAAGTATGGTAAGTTTAAAGACCCTTTCCAAAGTAAATGATGTTTTTAACATGTTCTTGTTGCATTTTTCTCATGATGGAGGACATCTATAAAGAAAATTTGGTTTAAAATTGCATTTCTGAGTATTTCCTTATTTAAAATTCTTGGGAGCTGAGGAAAAAATGCCAGCTGAAAAAGCTTGTATGTGATGATTTTGCCTAAAAACAGCAAAATTATCATTAAACATCGCTGGGAATACCTTTACAATATATCAAAATATGATTGGAGTGGGACCATAAATAATATAATAAAATAAAAAACACTTGTCTTAAATTCTCTCAGATATTTTCCAATTATATGACATTTTTGTTACTGTATAAATTGTATCAGCATTTCAAATGATTATCTAAAAGTTTCAAACAAGCCAGGTTTGTTAATTTCTAGGTTTACTTAACTTAATAAACTAAAGGTAATTTTGGAAAGAGCTCAATATTCCACCAAAATAAAATGTAAGTAACAAACTAAAAAGCAGTTTTTCTACTATAATTGATAGATACATCAATAATAAATTAAATTAATATATGTGGTAATAGTGAATATACAATATAAAACTGAATATAATATTCATCACAAAACTCTGGCCTAGGCATTGGCTCCTTCATGTGCAACTGGTTACTGGAATTCCTGATGAGCAGCCCTCCAAACATGTCCAGATAGATAATTACGGTTTATCCACCATCACCATAAACACCGGTGTACCATAAGGCGACACCAATAACCAGCTGCTTAGTACTCCACCATCCACATTAAAGGGACAGCGGTTGAACATGTGGACAGCTTTAAGTTCCTGAGAGTCCACATCTCCAAGGATCTCACCCGGACAACTGGATGCTCCAAGCTGGTAAAGAAGGCTCACCAATGCCTATTTTTCCAGAGGACTCTGAGGAAGAACCACCTCTCCCCAGACATCCTGGTGAATTTCTACCGCTGCATAATCAAGAGCATCCTGACCAACTGTATCACAGCTTGGTACCGTAGCTGCTCTGCCTCAGACTGGAAGGCACAGCAGAGGGAGGTTGAAAATTGCCCAGCGAATCACTGAGCACCACTTCCTGCCAAAGGGGACATATGTAGGGAGCAATATCTGAAAAGGGCAGGTAAAACCATCAAAGACTCTAGTCACCCAACACACAGACTCTTCACCCTCTTGCCCTCTGGGAGGTGTTACAGAAGCCTCCAGAACAGCTTCTCTCCATCACTCCTGAGCTCTGCCTCCTAAACCACATGACACTTACGGACTGAACACACACGCAATAGCCAAACACATCAATTAAGGACTACATCTCCACACACAGACAGGAATGGACTAAAAACCATTTAATCCACCTGCACCATATTTGCCAAATTTTAAACTTTCAACCTAATGCACAATGTAAATACTTGTTAATAACCATTATAGGTGTTCTATGTTATTGTAAAATGAACATTTGTACATATATTTATATTGCTAAAGCACTCTGGATTATTGCAAACTACATTTCATTGCTTTGTACTTGAGACATTGCAATGACAGTAAAGTTGAGTTCTATTCTATTCTATTCTATTCTATTCTATTCTATTCTATTCTATTCTATTCTATTCTATTCTATTCCATATCTAACTCGTCTCAGTGAATAGTAATTTCCAGCAGCCCTCGTGGGTGGTCCTTCAGTTGGTATCACCTCTTCGACTACCGCTGACGTCGCTCCAATAGCGTGATGCCATGACGAAAGCCCCCCCACTCTGCGCTCTCATTCGCGTGCACACCACGCCGCTGCCCCCGGGACGGGCACGCGGGGGGAAATACGGCTGCAGTGAGACCGCTTCTGTTTGTTTGTTTGTTTGTTTGTTTTTGTTTTCAGCCCGCGTGACAAAACCACATTCACAAAACGGGTAACAATGCAGTGACAGAGGCGAGAAAGTTACATAAGAAGATGTGACAGTTCCCAAACAACAGAGCCTGCCTGTACTCGACCGCTGGAGTCATCACGTGACATTTCACTGTTACGTCTATAAAGCATCACTTAAGAAAGAATGAACCACGAAGCTAACAGGACTTGAGGTGGTGATGGCGTAAACGTTGCGGGGAACATCACTGACACCACTGAGGAGTCAGGTGGGGTCATTGTTGGGGTTCAAGTTTCCCCCTATTTTTTAGGTAACTTTTCAGTTTTCAGATCAAAATGCGCATGTCTGCGGACATATCTGTTCACGCGGACCGTAACGCCGACGCACCGGCACGAGCCTACCGTCACGCGGAGAGTCCGCTGTCAACAAACTAAAACCCCGCGCGCGCAAACCTCCCCCCCCCTCTCTCTCTCTCTCTGTCTCCGCACGGTACCCAGCTGCTGCCGCCGCCGCCCCGCGTACCTCCGCTGGTGACCCGCTTTGTCTTTCTTTCCTTTCGGCCTCCTCTTTCTCGCCTGGATGGCCATCACTGTTGGGAGAAGTTTACGTTGAGTCACCAGCACCATTGAAGTCCGGGGAAGGGAGTCCATGGGGGGGATTTGGAAGAGAGAACAAACACAGAATCAGCATCGCCGGGCTTTAAGGCTGGTTGCCAAGGGTCACGTAGCGTAGTTTAGCATGCTGTGTGAGGAGATTTAGCACCGTGCTTTCCGCCCAGCGACACGTTAAACATAAAGTTAGGGCGATCATTAATGCTAAGCCTGAGGCTGAGAGTTACGGACCTTTTTTGGAGCTCATGTTTCCTCCTCTTGCCTCTGCAGAAGCGGCCAGCGCGGCGGCAGCAGCCGGATGCTCTCCCTCTACATTCACTTACTTACACTACCTCAGCCATACACTGGGGATGACACGGGCGCCCCCTGCCGTTCAAAGACGAAATTGCTTTAAAAACTCACTCAATTAAATTTGTTTTTCACGTTTTGCATTTTTCTTATTATTTAAATTTAAGATTAAAATTTCATTTCTGAGTATTTCTTTATTCAAATCATTGCGAATCAGGAGCAGAAAAAAAGCACTTTAAAGAAGAGCGTATTTGTGACTGCAAAATACGCTGGGCTGACCACAAGTTTTCCGCTCCTCTCCATTCTGATGCATCCACTTGCTGACGAATAGATCCATGAATGTCCTTGTTTTCCTGTACAGCTGGATCACCCTGATATTGTCCTCCATTTTTGTTGCACCAGTAGGTCAGGGGTGTGACGGGCTGTAAGATAGCAGGAGAGCGTGCAAACCATAGATGCAAACAGAGAGCTCTCAGCAACGGGGAAGGGGAGCGAGGTTGCTTTGTGATAAAAGTCCAGTCTAAAACACAGAGTTAGGCATGTTTCTATTCAACAACTGCAGCCCTGTAGAAACTATGTCCTAGAAAATGCCACAGCAGAGTTATGATTAAACCACCGGGAACGCTTTACAGTAAAAAAGCTCAAAAGATGATCAGAGTGGGTCTTTAAGGTTTGCATGCATGAATGGAAGAAATAAAAATGACAGTTTTTTCACAAAAATGAATAGGATTTTTAGTTTGTATTGTTTCTCATATAAAAATCAACCACCGTGTGAAATAAATGTCACAAATGGCATAAAAGCACAAAACACAATTTTTCTTAAATAAATAATTAATTTTCACCATACTTTCCTTTATGTAGTGTAAACAAAGGCAACCCAGAATAGCAGCCAAAATACTAAACATCCTTAGAAGAAAAGCCCCCTTTTCAGGAAACAAGAAAGATGTTTGTTTTTTTAAATATTCTACTCAGTGCTCAGAGGAAGTTTTTGTCTTAATATCAAAAAACTCTCAAGGTTTTCTTGCAGATTCACCTAAAATGCAGAGTTATCCTTGTTCTCATCATTTAAAGTAAGAACTGAAACTCTAAAAAATGTGCTGATTGGATGCCTTGTATTTTTGGCCGTCAATGTGTAGAGAATAACAACTTTACCTCCCAGATTTAATGGTCAGTAGTGCAGCGGTTACTTTAAGTAATTGATTTCTTCATAAAAATCATAAAAAAGATTTTTGCTCAACTTCTGTTTTCAAAGTAGTTTTATAACATCAGGAGATTTTGAGCACTTACTTCCAGCTCTCTCTCTCATGGTTCCATCAAATTTTTTAGCTGAGATTCCGACCCCGAACTATTACAAAACACTAATATTTTTCCAGCCATTCAGATGTATATTTGATAATGTGCTTACAATCATCACTGTGCTGCGTGTCCCAATTTCAACCATGCTTTAGCTGTGGGACAGATGGCCTCGCATTTGTCTCTACAATGCTCTAGTTATGGTGGATTGACAACCCAGCTCCTGTGGATCCAAAGAACAAGTCTAAATCCTTTAGTCCTCAATCTCTTTCCCTGGCAGTAGATGGAGTGTTTTAGCTAAAAAGCTGTGTTTGATTTTTTTTGACTTGCATGCTACTCAGAAAAAGACGCCTCCTGCCTGATTTCGGAGTGAAACGGCTTGGGTTTGGGTAAAATGTGAAATAATTGTTGTTTATCCTAGAAAATTTGCAAGATATCACATAAAAGTTGGGACACCAATGCTGAGGACTGCTTTACTTGGTATTGAGGATTTAAGTTTAGAAAGTCTCCATTCATAGAAATGTCAAACAGACTAATCTGCCATCAATTGACCAGAATATTAAAAAAGTAACGCATAATCATATCCATCAGCTCAGTTTGAGTATTATTCAGAATAATTATGTGCCATATTACCAATATTATGAACAATAAGAGATATTTAGGAATTAAGCTCACCAAAAATACAATAAACTTCATCCAGTACAGTTGAGGATCCCTGTAAGGATTTAGGATTAAAAAAAGATCTCTTTTAAAGAAAATTACACTTCCAGATTATTCCAAACGATAAAACAAGATTACTATTATACATGAGATATGTATGTGGATTAAATGTAGCCTAATAGACTGTAAAGGTAAAGCACAGAACATGTTTCAGAATTGTTATGCTCTTATATCATTTAAGACATAAAACTCAGGGTAACAGATGGGAAATAAAGAGCAGGTGGGGTGGAATATAAAAGTATAAAATAATGAATTAAAAAAGGATTTTAAAAATTAGCAGGTTTTACATTAAGTCTAAAGTTATGTCGTTAAATTGAAAGAAGAAGATCAGACCAATTTGCTGAGTTATTACTAATAAAAAAAGTAAAAGAATTAGATGGAACGCCATCATTGTTAACAATTAAGCAATGATGTGGAAGCAAGAATGCCAGGTTTAACCCAAAGGGTTAATTTAAAAAAACAAGTGCAGAAAATCTCCTTGACAAAGATTCTACAGTTATGGGTTGCAGGCCATTCAATTCCCCCTTTTAAGTATTAAAGTTCAACTTTTACAGAGTACTTTTCATTCATACGTAATGCTTCCTAAAATAATCCAGTCTTGTTAAGAAAGCCCGAATAGATTAAACAATTAATAAATTGCACTTTCACTGTTAATGTTTAATTTAGACCTGATTTTCTGCACTTTCTGGTCAACTGTTTTGTCTTTACAGAAGCATGCTGGTCCTTGAACATGTATAATACCTATTTTTTCTCCTGATTTAGTTAGTTAGTTTGCACTGCAAATGTGTTCTGCGTTCCAATTGCTCCTCAGAATGTGGTAAGCACTGTCCCCTCACGGCAAAAAGGCTCTGGTTCAAATCCCAGCAGGGATCTTTCTGTGTGGAGTTTGCATGTTTTCCTTGGGCTTTCCTCAGACACATGTTAAAAACATGTTTCATAGGTTTATAGATGACTCTAAATTGTCCTTCGTGTCTGTATTTGTGGTCTTGCATTGGACTGGCTACCTCTCCACAAGCCAGTCCCATCCCAAAATGTGCAATACGTTTGTCCAAATGGAAAAACGTAGTACTTCTACAAAACGGTGCTATCCAAGGTGTGCTGTACACTATCCTCATCCTACAGTAGCAGTGATGAGCTCCAGCATCTCCACGACCCTGCACAGGAGCACAGGAAAAGGTGGGGAAGATGCACAAATAGAATTTACAATCGAAAACATTTTTTCCCCTTTGTTTAAATTTCGCTTTTTACTTGGATTATTTGTTTCATAAATAGACAGGGTCTTTAATAAACCCTGCGGAAATTTTAAAATAGCCATCTGCTGACAATCATAAAACCCACGCACGCACGCACGCACGCACGCACGCACGCACACACACACACACACACACACACACACACACACACACACACACACACACACACATTAAAAACAATAAAGATCAATGGTTTAAAAAGCAACTTATTAAAAAAAATCAATGAATTACATGGATTAAATATAAATAGATTAACTAATTTAAAAATCAGTGGGTTAAACGAAGAAAAAGTAATTGCCAGTTTCATATTTTACACACAAAAGAGTTTCTCATTTACTGACAGATAAGAGGCACCACTTATTTATTTTGAGGATAGGACCTCCAGTTTAACCTTTTGGCAACTCCACCAAAAAAGAAAATCAATGTTTTTTTGTTTTTTTTTCTGATTGCTTATGGCCTCGGGTGAGTAATACATAAATTGCACACTGTTTTTAATACATTTCTTTAAAATAAGTTCTACAATTTGGCTGAACAGATAGTTAAAGAGATAAGAGGCCGGCGCTCAGAGAATTTCCAAATCTAGGTTGTCTGCTTGTCTATTTTAAAACTATATTTATTCAGGTTCTGGGTTCCAGTATGTAAAAGAGCAAGATATGTCTTCATTTGGTTGAGTGAAAAAAGCACAAGACCTACCTTTGGTAAAATAAAATAAAATGACAAAAAAAAGTGTACTGATCCATCTGGAAAACGGATATTTTTGTAAATATAATCTCTTTGCTCATATTTTATTTAAAAAAAGAAGAAGTGTGACTTACAATAATTCATTTAAGGTTTAAGTGAAGGTATTAATCACCAGTGTTTGTATTTATTCCCAAGAAACTCTCTTTTAAATTTGAGGTAAGAGTTTAAAGAACTGTAATATTCGAGGCAACATGAAGGCGTCATGTGGACAGGTCTTTTAGCGAATGAGAGCAGGGGGCGGGCTCTACGGTTTTAAGACGTATTTCCGGAAGCACGCATGCACGTGCGCGAAAGACTGCTGCTGTGCAGTCTTCGGTGTGTTTTGAACGTCACTAGAGGCATGTAAGTGTGATTTTCCTAAGGATTGGATGTTTTTTTAATCAACATTTTAAATCACGTTGGTGTTTGAAGAGTTCGCTTTGGTCCTTTGAGGTTAGCTAACCCTGCGCTTTGCTAGGTTTTGCTTACCAAGTTTCGTGTTTGTGTTTTTCAGAAACAAGTTCGGATCCTTGAAGCCGTTGCCTGAGCAGCAAGTGTTGAACAAGTTGTATGTTAAAAGAGTGTGTCAAATACATTTGCGTTTATTACACACGATTGTATTCATACAATCTCGCCAACTGTGAGTCTTTCTGGGTATTGACGTCCACCATGTTTTATTTTTAATTTTAGTTTTTTGTTTTTGCATCCTGTCTCACATTGATAATACAAAAACCGAATCTGCTGGATTTCTAATCAGATTCCATTTAATGTAAACGTGTTAGCATAATGTGAGATAATTGAACATTCATAAATACATTTACTGGGTGGTCCTATAGTGTTGATGTTTAATGTATGCTCTGTTTTTTTTACAGCTTTGCTCTAATGTCTGATTTGGAAAGTCCACCTCCTCCTGCCCCGGCCGGAGAGAAAAGAACTTGTCCAGAAGATGAGGAGCAAGACTTACCGTTAAAGAAACAAAAAACTGAAGCTGATCACGGCAACAGGGCTGCTCCCAGCCAAGATGAGGAAACGTCTTGCTTGCCTGAAGAAGAAGAAGCATGTGAGGGGGAGGAAGAGGAGGATGGGGACACCTTCGCTGACATGATGAAGCACGGCCTGACTGAGACAGATGTGGGCATCCTGAAATATGTCAGCGACCATGAGGGCTTCTCTGGAATCCTGAAGGAGAGGTCTGCATGCTTCCAGCCAGAAATGCATCATCAAAAGGATTTGCTATAAGTTGTTTAGTGTGACGCATTCTTTTTGTTCAGGTACTCGGATTTTGTTGTGCACGAAATTAACAAACAAGGGAAAACGGTACACTTAGATGACGTCTCTGTACCAGCAGACACAGAGGTAAACAATCACTTTTATCATAAGGAAAAAATAACTTTATGCGAGAAATGTGAGCAAATGATTAAAGTCCCACTCCAAAAAACGTTCCCAATGGGCTTTTAATTATTATTGAGCCAATTTTAACCAAAATAATTTAAAAAACATGTCGTTTTTTGCAGCAGAACAACAGTAGTTCATTAAAAATCCCCTTCTAAATTGGTGCAATGGAAACGCATTCCCCCTTCCCCTCCCCATTGCTGAAAGCTGTCTGTTTACACACCCTCCTGCTAGCCTGCAGCCCCTCAATCCCCCAGCCTAACATTATCTGTGCAACACAAACCGTAGAGTAGAGTTCTGAGTCCAGATAACAGCTCAGATGAGGAAAAACAAAGACGCGCATGGATCTATTCATCTGCAAGTGGATGCATCAGAATGGAGCAGAGCAGGGAGCCAGCAGCTTGCTCTTATAGCTTCAACGTCTCACCTACAAGCTTTTTCAAACGGCATATCTTTGCCTGCTCTTAATTCACAACAATTTGAATAAAGAAATGCAATTTTATCTTAATTTTCTTTATTTATGTCCTCCATCGTGAGAAAAATGCCACAAGAACATGTTAAAAACACCAAAAAACAGGATTTTCATTGGAGTGGGTCTTCAGGTATAGCAGGTTCTGGACATTTGTTTGCATCTTTATAACACATTCATATCTTTTGATTACATTCTTTAAAATAGCCAGGAATGTGTTGATATCCATTACTGGAGGAAAGCCTTCAGTCTGCCATGAGTAAAGATTTCCCTTTATTTCAGGAGGTCCAGGGGGAGGAGCATCAGCCAAAGGACGACGACGTGCTAACAGAGGAGCAGAAGAAGCAGCTTGGCGACCTGCAGCTTTATAAGAACAAGGAAGGAACGGTCTCCATTCAGGTGCTTCTACTGACCTCCAGCCTCTTTGTAATGAAAGAAATGTCTGAAAGGCCATTAAGTTTTTGTGGTATTCCTTCTCGGACCTTTAACGTCTTTAGGTTGTCGATGATACAAAAGAGAAGCGGACCCTCATCCACAAAGCAATCAAGACCCAATTTCCTGGTCTGGAGACAAAGACTGAAGAGAAGGATGGCTGCAGGTTCATAGTGGCTTATCATGTCGCTGGGAAGAAGGCTTTAGCAGGTGGGTAGAGGGGAAACAGAACCACTCATGCAATTAGTGGAAAAAAAGGAACTGAACTTGGAGAAACGGAAGAATGCATTGCACGTTCATTTTTAAAAAATTCTTTTAGTTCATGTCTCATTTGCTCCACCACAGAGAATTTAGGATGCATGTTCAGCACACCTGCATGCTTCTGCTGCAAGTTATGTGAATCTATTGAACATTCACAATTTTGGTTACAGAAAAAAAAAAAACTTTCTTAGTGGAATGCTCTGACAACCTTAAGAATATTTTTGAAATAATTGCATCACAAAACGGAACAAAAAACCTTCAGCTTTCATGCAACAAAGCATTGACAAACAGCCCCCCACCCTCAGCTCCCTGCATGAGGCGTCACCCCGACGACTCGGCTCCCAGTCTGTCAGAGCCTCGTTTTTAGTAACCTTATTTTATCCCCTCTTTGCTTGTCTCCTGTGGATAAAAGTCAAAGCATCTACAGGTACGTTCTGACTCTCTTTACAGCACAGAAGAACAGGTTCTGCTTCTATATTTAATCTGAATTCTGTGGGAAAACGGCCCACTAATGCACACATGGAAGGGGACAATCTGCACACATATGACTGGATTTTGCAGGGGGTTTGTTCATGCAGGTTTCCATGTCTGAACGCAACCTTTTTTTTCCCCTCTGTCTTTCAAAAAAAAATAAAGCTCCAAGAAAACACTTCTGGCCTAAAAACCGTGGTAGTTTCTGCCACTTCGTCCTCTACAAGGAGAACAAAGACACCATGGATGCTATCAACGTGCTGTCAAAGTTTCTCAGGTCTGTGTGTGTTTTTCTTTTTAAGCAACCTCCAAATAAACGTAAACGTCTACATATTTGTCGTGATTGTTGTGTTTGTAGGCTCAGACCCAACATGTTCTCCTACATGGGCACCAAAGACAAGAGAGCCATCACAGTGCAGGAAATCGCAGTGCTCAGGTAAAGACATTGGCTTCGCTGTAGAAAAAGCTGTGTTGATTTCCTCTTTTCCCTCATCGGGTGTGCCGTTACATTTTGAATTCTATGACTTTGTGCTTACTTATATTATATTACTTATATTACTCAATGAAAAAAGCTTCATTTGTTACCAGAAAGATCGATTCTGGTGGGTGGTCATTTTTTTTATTAAATCAATGTTCTGTATCAATTTCTCTGTTTGAGCAGGATCACAGCAGACAGATTAGCTCACCTCAACAAGTGCCTCCTGAACCTGAAGGTTGGAAACTTCAGTTACAAAAATCATCCTCTGAAGCTGGGGGAGCTGCAGGGAAACCACTTCACTGTCATCATCAGGTCAGCGTGTGTCCTCTGCTGTTTAACCGTGACGGATCAGCTTAAACTGTGGATCACTTGAAATCAGGATGTCAAACATTTACACCTGCAAAGACGCTTTCAGAAACCTTTTCTTATCAAATGACTCCTCTGTATTTGTCGCTCCAGGAACATCTCAGGAACAGGCGAGCAGGTCCATCAGGCCATGACGTCCCTCAAGCAGACGGGCTTCATCAACTACTATGGCATGCAGCGCTTCGGCACCACAGCTGTGCCAACGCAGCATGTTGGCAGGTGATATGGGCTCCAAATAAGCGGCAAACTGTTGCTCCTAACTTCATTTCTTCTAAAAACCAATTTCTCTTGCTTCGTGTGTGTCAGAGCCATTCTGAGGAACAACTGGAATCAGGTGGTGGATTTGATTCTGAAACCTCGTCCTGGAGGTAATCCCGCCCTGTTCTTACTAGTGCGACTGGGTTTGAGTTGTAATTGTTTTTCTTTTCTGCAATCCGTCTGCAGCAGAGAAAGAATATTTGGTCCACTGCAGAGAGGAGTGGGCTAAGACTCAGGACCCCGAGGCAGCCCTGAAAAAGCTGCCTAACAAGCGCTGCCTGGAAGGACAGCTGCTGCGAGGCCTGTCCATGTACGGCAAGAAAAACATCGTCACAGCCTTTGGACTGGTTGGTTCCTTTATTTTCATAGAGTGAAAGTGCTCCCAAAGCATGACAGTTGTTTCTGTTTTTGCAGAGTTGTAATCAGCTGCCTTCATCATCATGTGAGGAGGTTCACCTGTGCTGCAGCACTTCTCCAAATCCAACACTTGAATTGTTTTCTTTCTTCCTCGTTCACAGATTCCGCGCAACAACCGCCTGATGTACATCCACAGCTATCAGAGCTTTGTGTGGAACACCATGGTGAGCCGCAGAATCCAGGCCTTCGGTCTGAAGGCTGTGGCGGGCGATCTGGTCCTCCGAGGAAGTAAATCCATCACTTTTCTCTCTAGCTGCATACTTTCTGTTGTTAATAGTGGAAAACATTTGGGCTTTTCAGTGAACCATTACTAGATTTCCCCTCCCCTTAGACTAATAAAATAACTCATTTATGTTCAGCATCAGCTTCATTTCTTGTTTGTTTGATAAAGAATAAAATAAATGAATCAGATTATTCATCTAAAGAGGATGAGAGTTCTTAGATTCACTATAACTCCTGAATAGAACAGAGATCTTCAAAAAAAAATCGTTGTTTTTGTTGCAGCTTTGCTGTATCACCATTCGTCTGATTGGAGTATTGATAAGGGCTTGGAATTATATCTGCCTGCTCCGTATCCGTTGTAGTTTTTTTGTAAATGACTTTTGCTACACCTGCTGCCAATATTTGATTCTTAGCTAGGCAGCAAACGTGCTGCATTTGTCTTGCAGGCACGCACAAAAAACAGATTATTAGTTTATTGCACTGTCAATCAAATTTGATGCATCGATCTTGTATTAGAAATCTATTTCCAACACCTAAGAATAGAAGTTCAAAGTTTAAGGTCAGAAATGTGTATTTTTTTTCTTTTTTCTGGTGTCTGACTCACTAAGTACATTTATTGAAACCCTTTCAAATGTTTCCACTCCAGTTAGACTTTTAGGCTCATTAAGTGTGCGTTTGTGTTTGTGAAGCCACCGCACATGTGCTGTCAACCGAGGAGGCCGAGCAGCACTCCATCCATGACATTGTGATGCCGCTTCCTGGGTTTGATGTCATCTACCCCTCCCACCACAGTAAGACTCCTCCTGATGCTTTGGTACTTTCAGGTCATGAATGGTTTTGGTGTTGATGCTTTTCTGTATAAAAATACCATCCTCTCCAGGCAAGTGTTGCAGACCTGCGTCATTTTTTACCTAATTGTTACCTAATTTTTTTGGTAAAAGTGTGTTCTTCCAGGTTGTGAATAAAGGCTTGTTGTGTTCCGTCAGTCGGGGACGGTTACAGAGAGCTGCTCTCGGCAGACGGGCTGGACATCGACAACATGAGGCACAAAGTGAGGGACTACTCTCTGGCTGGAGCGTACAGACGCATCATCATCAGACCCACCGATGTCAGCTGGTCAGTACTTCCTGTTTACGCCTCTGCCCAAATGTTTTCACCCGTCTCTGCTGTGACTTTTATGAGCCTGTTTTGATGAAGATGGCAACTTTCGGAGCAAGTAAGAGATCTTTTTGTCTTGTTTTTTGGTGCAGGGATGTGATTCAATACGATGATCCCAGGATCTCTTTGGTTCATACCGACTTTGAGAAACTGGAGAACAAACCGGCTCCTGTTTTCAACACAGGTACGTTTATTCTAGGCCTCATTATGTTAAACAGATGAACACTGTTTAACACAAGACTACACTCTACAAGCATTAATGATCCAACCTTAAAGATGTTTTGAAGTAAGAGAAATATTTAGAAAAAAAACTGTCTTTGTATGTTAAGCAAAATGGATTAAATGGAGGGAAATGCTCGTTTCTAATTCCAACCAACTTGTTTTCCGTTGTGTTTTTGGCTCGTTTCTGATCCCTGCTGCTAGAGGGAAAGTATCGAGCTCTAAGGATGGAGTTCTCCCTGCCTCCCTCCACCTACGCCACCATGGCAGTCAGAGAGGTCCTGAAGCTGGACACCAGCATCAAGAAACAGACCCAACTCAACACCTTGTGGTTCAACTGAAGCCCAAAATGAATTACAGCCACCATTATGTATGGGCCACACACTGCAGTGAGTGTTTAGTGTGGAACAGAAACCATTTTCCATTTGTTCTATGAGAATCTTTAATTTTTTTTAAAGCAAGGAATATAATTTGACTATTTTTTTTTTAAAAAACTATGTTTTACTTTGAAAGGTTTCTGTATTTCAGTGAGAAACATATAAAAAGACAACTGGAAGCCTTTAATTGTCAGGACGCACAAAAAATGAATGTTGACATCATTAAGACTGTTTATATTAGCTGTTAGCCAACAAGAAATTAAAATGGTCAAGATTTAGTATAAAATATTTGTCTCCTGGATTTTTTAAAATCATTTAAATGTCATTAAAAAAGATTGAATTCAGTTTTTCTGCCTGTTTGAGATATGATTGTCTGCACAATGTGAGCAAATATCTGATTCTCCTGTCTCCCTCTAAAAAAACAAGTCTTCCTTCTGCTGAAGACACCCAGAAGGACGTCTGTCAATGAACTGATCTCAGGAATCTGACAGCCATTAAAAACAGATCAGTTTGTTGTTGTAGTCCAAAGAGTAGCACAATTACAGATATAAATGTGATCAAAAGAAGCTTTTGACACAATAAATGTAACTGTTGAACAGTGTAAACTGTAGTACATGTAGTTGGGATTGTGTTGAGAGCGAGAAAGCAAATTGCAGAGCTGCGCCGCAGCGACAGGGCTGGAAGAGGGAATATAAAACTCTTGTCTAATCTCCGCTGAACAAAAGGCTCACAGTGAAAAGGGCCATTTAGAGCTCTTGCTGTAGAGAATTAACTCTCAGATAAAAGTAAAACATACATTTGGTGAGAGATTAGTTTCTATAAGAGGCCTCTTTCAATAATGTATTTTACCGATTTTCATGGGAAAAAACTTTAAAAAAGAAAAATAACTTGTTGAAATGTTGAAACCGTGGCTTCTTAGCATTTATAATCAACATTTATACACAACATAAGTAATTTTTTTAAATAAATAAGATTGGAGTGAAATGTTTGAACTTTATGTCAAAGACTAATCTGGAAACTGCTGCTCCTAAAGTCCCACTCTGATCATCTTCTGATGTATTTTCAAAGCATTCCCAGTGTTGTTTGAATTAGGATTATGACGTTTCTTTAGCCAAAATCCAAAAAACCTCTCACTTTCTAGAACACAGAGCAAGAGCAGAGCAACAGTTCTTTAGAAATTCAACTCTTGAGTTGCAGGTGGGACTGCTAGCCCGCCCCCACTTTCCATCATCCATCTGTTTACGCTCTTTCTTGCTAGCTTACAGCCCCTCACACCCCAACCTGACATTACTGATGCAACAACAATATCGGAGCTATCCAGCTGTAAAGTTTGACAGATGGGGAAAACAGAGACGTACATCTGAATGGAGCGGAGTAGGGAGCTTGTGACCCGCCGGCTGTATTTTCTACGTCACAAATAAATGTAAATTTAAATGTCTTATTTTGTCTGCTCTTGATTAACAATGATTTAAATTAAAAAAATACTCAAAAATGCAATTTTAAGCTTTACTTTCTTTATATATGTCCTCCATCAACAAAAAAATGTCACAAGAACATGTCAAAAACACAATTTCCCTCTGAGTGGATCCTAAAATGCGACAGGTGTTCTAAAAATGATTGAGCTTCTGAACTGAACTTTTTTCTGAAGACACTGACTAATTACATCTCAAGGGTTTCCTATTTTTAGAGAAAAGTCTAAAATAATTCTGGGTATTTTGTTTAAACTGCTAATTTCGACCATTATAATTTTTTCCATCTGTAGTTGCATCTAAAATGAGGAGGAGGGTCGTCTCCGGACTTTAGGACTAATTTAACATGTTGATGGCAGGATCACAGTTCTGGTAGAAGATCTGGAAGGAGCTGTCAACATAAGTGACCTTCTTCAGGAAGATCTCCAGCTGCTGCACCGTCATCTCCTGCACCTTGTTGTCAACCTTGTCGTTGAGGCCGTGAGCTGCAAACGCGGGGAACTTTGAGCGCTCAGAGTATGGAGCATTGTGGTCAAAGTTGGTGCAGCAGTACGCTGACCAGAGGTAGGTGGGAATGCCCAGGCGGTTGATGTTCTCTCGGCGGATGGTGTGGCCTGACGTGGTGATCCCGGTGATGACGTAGGCGGTGCCCCGGCAGTAGTTGTTCAGCCTCTGACGTATGGTGTGTTCGTGGTTTTTCCAGGGGCCGATGTTGAACTCTCGTACTTGAGGGACTACGTTGGTCAGCGTGTAGGTGGCGGCCTTGTCGTCCAGGTCGCCCTGGTGCTCGTCTGGATTGAGCTGACCGCGTTCGAAGATCACACTGTTGGAGTAGTCTTCCAGCACAGCCTGAGAGTCCTCAAAGCTGCCGTGATGGTTGTCTGAAGGGAGGTGCTGCATCTCTCTGGAGTCAGACTTCATGGACAGCTGGGAAGACGAACATTACAATTCACCACAAGGAGATTCATCTCAGCATTAAATACATTTAAAGTCCCATTCTGATCATCATTTTGATCTATTTTCAAAGTAATCCCGGTGGTCTTTTAATTATAATTATGCCGTTTTTTGGGGGAAATTCCAAAAACTGTTGTTTTGTAGCACATAGTTTCTACAGAGCGTTCATTAGAAATTTTAAATTGTGGGGGGAACTGTAAGCCTCCCCTTATTTCCCATCATCCCTTTTGTTTACACTGTCTTCTGCTAGCTTACAGCCCCTCATAACCCCAACATAATATTACCGCTGCAACAAATTGGAGCTATCCAGAAGTACCGTTTTGTACTAGCTACCAGCTCAGACGAGAAAAACAAAGACCTACAAGGATCTAGTCGTCTACAAGTGGATGCATCAGACTGGGGTAGAGCGGGGAGCTTGTGACCTGCCGACTGTGGCGCCGATATCTCTGCTATAAGCTTTTTCCAGTGGCTTTTTTTCATCTGCTTCTGAATCCCAATTTCAATAAAGAAATACTTAGAAATGCAATTCAAAGCTTCATTTGTTTTACATATTTCCTACATCAGAAAAATGCCACAAGAACATGTTCAAAACACCAAAAGCACAATTAACTAAACAACAAAACCTCATGCGTGTGTATCCTGAAGTATTTTTGTCAGAATTTAAGAAAGTGTAGCATTAAGTAGTGTTTTCAAAATAAAGCTTTGGAAAGTTAAATGGTGGTGTGGAACCTTTCATGCTGTTTATAAGAAATGCAGGAATAGCAAAGACAAGGTTCAGTCAAGGTTTAACCTTCTGAATTTGTATCAGGGATATGCAGCACAAGATAATTATTTTAAACTCAAACTTACTCTCAAACCTTCATGCAAACACAAACCTGCTTGCATCTTTTCCTGACTTAAATATCCTAAAAGCTCCCATTAATTTTGCAACAATACTACATTATTATTTAAAATTTAGATTGTTAAACTGTATTTTTAAATATAGGTTATATTCTTACATTCTACAAAAAAAGTTGATTAAAAGTTTAGAGCTTAAAGAAATTTGTTTAAATCAAAAAGTATTTTGTCAGCCACTAATTGTACAAGTTCACTCCCACTTAAAAAGATGAGACGCCTATAATTTTCATCTTAGGCATATCTCAAAAATGATAGACAAAATGGGAAAAACAACATTTTTGCGAAGTATTTATTTGTAAATTATGGTGGTAAATAAGTATTTGGTCACCTACAAATAAACACGATGTCCGGCTCTCACAGACCTGTAACTTCTTCTTTAAAGGATCCTCCACTCACTCCCTGTAATAATGGCACCTGTTTAAACTGGTTACCTATATGAAAGACACCTGGCCTCAACCTTAAAGGGGCTGGGAAGACTGAATCTGCAATAGGTAAGCAGCTTTGTGTGAAGAAATCAGCAATGAGAACAATTATTAGGAATGGAAGCCATTTAAGACCACTGATCATCTCCCTCCTTCTGGGGCTCCCCGCAAGATCTCACCCCATGCGGTCAAAATGATCACAAGGACAGTGAGCAAAAATCCCAGAACTACACGGGGGGACCTAGTGATGACCTGCAGAGAGCTGGGACCAAAGTAACAAGGGCTACCATAAGTAACACATGACGCTGCCAAGGACTCAAATCCTGCAGTGCCAGACGTGTCCCCCTGCTAAAGCCAGTACATGTGAAGGCCCGTCTAAAGTTTGCTAGAGAGCATTTGGATGATCCAGAAGAGGATTGGGAGAATGTCCCATGGTCAGATGAAACCAAAATATAACTTTTGGAGAAAGAATGTTGAGTTGCATCCAAAGAACACCACAGCTACTGTAAAGCATGGGGGTGGAAACATCATGATTTGGGGCTGTTTTTCAGCAAAGGGACCATGACAACTGATCCGCGTAAAGGAAAGGATTAATGGGGCCATGCTTCATCAGATTTTGAGTGAGAACCTCCTTCCATCATCAAGCTCATTGAAGATGAAACTTGGCTGGGTCTTACAGCATGACAACAATCCCAAACACCTGAGTAAAGAAGGAGTGGTTTTGTAAGAAGCATTTCAAAGTCCAGGAGTGGCTTAGCCTGTCTCCAGATCTCAACCCCACAGAAAATTGTTGCTCCAGAGGAGATCTGCATGGAGGAATGGGCCAAAAAGACTTAAAGAATATGTTTGACTGCTGTCATTGCCAACAAAGGGGATTGAACAAAGCATTGAGTTGAACTTTTGTTATTGACCAAACACTTTTTTCCCACCATAATTAACACTTAAATTCTTTAAAAATCAGACAATATGACTTTCTGGATTTCGTTTTCTAATTTTGTCTCTTATAGTTAAGGTATATATATGATGAAAATTACAGTTCTGTCATCTTTTTAAGAGGGAGAACTTGCTGACTAAATACTTTTTTGCCCCACTTTACATTACAAAACTATTTATACTTGTTTAAAAAAGTGAAACCATTCCAACACATCTCTTAATAATGGCTTTTCGGTGGTTTACTTTGAAGGGATGATAGGAAAATAAACAGGCCAGTTGTACCTTTGCATTTTTATTGCCAATCAGTTTGAACTTTCATTTTTCTTTTTTATAAATACTTGCATAGCTGCAAAAAATCCTCAAATAAAGATGTTTTTCCGGTCCCGAACAAGCTCTGTTACCTGTGGTTCATACATCCACGGCACGTCGACCTTCTTGAAGCCGTCAGAGCGTTTGAAGGTGTAGGCCGAGTAAACAGGGATGCGGCTAAAGGTGTCATAGAGAGTGATGAACCGCGGTTTGCCAGCATAGAACTGACAGATCTTCTTGAACGGCTGCTCCTCAAGTCCCCGTGGCAGCGTCCCCATGTACAGGAATTGCTTACACTCCGGTGAAAGGATTTCCTGCACCTCTGCTCCCACCATCCCAGCAAGAAGAAGGCACACGAGCATTCTATCCATTCTGCGTCCAAAGAAAAACTGCACCAACGGCACATTTAATCTCTTTAAAATACTACTGGGCGAGATCATTTCCCTGCACAGAGGAGGCTTGAACCATGTCGGGTTTGTCATGCAAATCCTTATCTGGTTCAACCTTGCAACCAGCCATTGCTGAGTTTGGAAAGCAACTTTATACGGCATTCACAGGAAAGACTACCTTTGTCCTTTACACCTTTTATGCATACTGTTATTAGATAAGAGTTTATTTTGGAACGAAAAGCATAAGAACTAAACTTTATACTCTCAGAGATCAGGTTCATGACTGTAATCCACCGTAATATTTGAATGGGAATCTATTATTGAATCATAGAAAGTGTTAAGGATAAGTATAAAACCTACAAAGTGTGCATCTGGATGAACACATTAGTTAAAAGTCCTAAAAATGCAATTTAGAAAACTTTACAAAAAACATCACAAAAAACCAGGACAAAAGCCATGAAGAGCAGGTTATAAGATGCAAAATTCAGTTAAAGGTGTTAAAAAAAGGACTAACTTGACACAAGTTGTAAAATTTTCTGTTGGAAAGTTTACATCTAACCTTTTGGTTTGAGAATATTCTGAAATGTGAAGGAAAGGATTAATCTGCATTGATCGTTGTCAGCTAAAAACACCAGATCTTGTCTAAAAGTAGGTGCAGCTAAAGAGGAAACGCCTAAACCTTCTATGGTAAGTTTTACTTACAAACAGAAAAAAAGTTATGAGAACAGATCTCCATCATAGGAAGCTGAGAAATCAAAATGCAGTGGCTTACTAGAGTGGAACCCGGGTGTAAAAACATCTTTGTATTCACAGAATAATGTGGTTTTGCACTGCCATGCCATAATTTAGCTTTAATAAAGCTTTATCTTTACCATAGTTTGGGTGAGAAAAGTTTGCAAAGTTGTGTGCTTTTCTTTCCTTCCCACCATCTTAAAGAATGTGTGTTTTTAGACGAGAGAAAGGCCTGGAATGTTTCCCCAAAGCCTATTCCCACCACAAAGGGCTGATGGCAGCGTGACCTCTCGAGGGACAAACACTTCCTGTTTACCATCCGAGCATCCTCTGTGTTTATGCTGTAATTCTATGCTGACCTGGCGGTGCCCTGTCCTCCATCAACCATTCCAACAACCATTAAGTTATAACTCATGTCGGAGTCACACAGCTGTTAAAGAGAGTAAAAGCTGAGGGTGGTGGGACAAAGACTTTCATTTTAAACAGAAATGGTTACAGTATTGTACCTTAATTTTAAGTGAAAATAATGTGTTGCCAGACAAAATCATTTTATTTGGAGAATTGAGAAGTCATTAACCACTTTTTTATTTATTGTTTGTCACATTTTTTTGTCAATTTTTGGAATACATTGTGAATTTTTTCCTAAACTGTGAATTTGAACAACTTACATTTACAATATTTCTTAGTTGGACTACGGCAGTTAAAATTCCAAATAATACATTCTGTAAAACAAAAATGAAAAATAGGTGTGGTTTTTGTAAACACAAATATTTTTCATATTTGTCTTCATGTTCATATATTAGAGAAATTGAACAATCGGCCATGTTCTCATGTCCCATGAGTCAGCATTTTTCTTAAAAAAAATTGAGTGAAAAACTTTCTAAGAAATTAGTCGATTGTATGTAACTACAAATTTTACTCACCCGTGGCAGATTCAGGGTATTTCTGTTGAATAAAATATGAAAAAAAGCCCAATTTAATATTCTAAAAATAACCCTGGAGCGTTGAAATGATCAAACACAGTAAAGGAAATTATTCTCTCTTTTCAGGAAATGTGCACATAAGATATTATTTATGATAAACTTTGGCTAGTGGATCAAATTCTCTTCATTTTTTTTAGATAAATATAAAAAACAATTAAATAACAATAATTACCATCTAATTTATCCATGGATCTGTAAAAGTACTGTTAAGAACCTTAAAATGTTCCGACACACCTGTTCTGAACTGTCCACCTGCAAAACAATAATCTCACCAAAAATGATTTATATGTACTTTGTTTACAGCAATATTTCACTAAAACACACTTAAATTCAAAATGTTCTTTTAAAAAGTTGCATAAAACAGACATTCATTAGCCACAGATTGATTTTGTCGGTTTAGCCAAGAAGAAAAATGTATTTTCAGCTGAAAACCTTTTGTGGATCTTGTTTGAAGCTATTTTCCGTTCTGAAGTTGTAGATTAGATGAGAGCGCGTAATTTATCCTTCGTTCTTTCAGATTTGATCACTGTAACCAGAGTGTTTCTGAACATGCGACACACCGAGGACAGAATATTTGCTTGCATTTGCACATTTAAAGGTGTTTGCATGTGTGTGCAGAGGACGAGCAGCCTGGACGGCCTTGTTTGTCAGGCTGTTTGTGTGTGGGCTCTCCGGAGGTTTGCAAGTTTGTTTTAAAGGGGGCTTGTGTTTGCAGACTGTCACTGGGGTGGTCTGGTTCCAGAAAAAGGAGGGCTTCAGTTGGGTTCACTTCTGTCTGCGGAGACGACATATAAAAACATACAGACTGAAGAGACAACAGCAGAAAAGAAAGGTCTTGACGAAGACGACGAGATGAAGGCTCCACTGTGGAACTTACTTTCATGAAGCTGTAGATGCTTAAAGTGAGTATCGTCTCAAAACTAAATCAAGTTTAGAAAGTTATTTTTGTGTGCCTATGGATTCTGAATTTAAAATCTTTTCTCATGTATTTTACTATAATCCTATTGTTTATAGTCTCCAAAATTATTTGACTTTTATTTTTATATTTAAAGAAGATTCATGCAAACGTCCAATGATAAAAGTTTCTGTCTTTGAGTTTGTAATCACAAGGGAAGCTTTCCTGAGTATAATCCTATTTTATGTCTTTAATTTTCAGACTTTCCAAGTCAAGACTGATGAAGCGAAGGTGAACAGAAGTTTCTGTTTTCCTTTTGGACTTATGTGAACTATTACCTAGAATAGACAGATGTCGGATCAAGATGTCCCCTCTTCCCCCAGCCCTACCCCCTTTCTCCTCTGTGACTACAGTGACTGGTCGCCCTCCCTTTTCATCATCCCTTCAGTCTACTTGCTGGCCTTCCTGCTTGGTTGTCTTGGAAACGGCTTGGTGCTGTGGGCCTATTTGGACCGCTCTGAGGGCAGGCAGACAGGGGCATGGGGCAAACAGAAAAGGGAAGTCAGACAGCTGTGCTGTAGTTTCAGAACCAGGATCAAACACGCTCCCTATGGTTGTTTTTGTCCGACGAACAGATCAAATGTCACTGATTCTTCAGGACAAAGCAGCAGACCCCCGTGTCCTTCCTCCAACACTCATCCTCCTCTCATCCCTCGTCCCTCCAGGTCTCTAACAGACTCCCTCATAGCCAGTTTAGCGTTGGCTGACCTCTGCTTCCTTGTAACTCTCCCTCTTTGGGCAGTTTACACAGCAATGGGCTACCACTGGATCTTTGGGCAGGCTCTTTGTCAAATCAGCAGCTTCCTTACAGCTCTCAACATGTACGCCAGCGTCTTCAGCCTGAGCATGCTCAGTCTGGAGCGGTATTGGATTTTGACCGGTCGCCAGTCCTCCAGCCAGCAGCCACTACAGAGCTGGCCCTCCAGAGCTTTTTGGGTTCTCGGTGGCGTGTGGGCGGTGGCAGGTGTCCTGGCTCTTCCTGGCTTGCTGCTGCGCTCGGTCAGGGAGATCGAGCTTGAGCTGGACCCCGAAAACAGCCGGCAGCTGGACTCCAGAAATTCCATCCTTTCCTGTCAGATGGATTACTCCATAATGATTGGATCAGAGCTGGATGACTCAGAAAAAGAGAGGATGGAGATGTTGTGGGCTTCTGCCTTGAGCATCAAATCAACTCTGTTCGGCTTCCTGCTTCCTTTTATCATCTTGCTGGTTTGCTACTGCTCTCTGGCCCAACTCCTCAGCAGACACTTTGGACGGGGCCCTGGTACTGACCGCAAACGCCAGAGGAGACTGCTCCGGGTGATTGTTACTTTAGTGCTGGCGTTCTTTCTGTGCTGGCTGCCCCTGCATGTTAATAAAACCATGGCCATGCTCCTGGAGTTTGGATTTGTAGCCTACTCCTGCTCTTTAGACCAAAGTCTGCTGGCTGCTCACCCGTATGTCACCTGTCTGGCCTACATCAACTCCTGCTTGAACCCCTTCCTCTATGCAGCCTGTGATCCATCCTTTAGGAGGAGATGCAAAGGAGCTCTCCTTACGCTGTGTGGAATATGCAGAGGAAGAGGAGAAACCAAAGCCAGCAAGATTGATGAACCTGATGAGAAAGAGGATAGGAGCTCAACTTTTCCCATGAGGACGCAGGACACACACCGGTTAGAGGATGGGGAGGGAGAGGAGATGGTGCTTGCAGTGGCTGAGGAGGCCTTTTGAACTCAAATTCTCAAAGCCACTGTACTATCTTCCTGATAAACAAGAGGTCATTAAAAAAAACCTTAGAAACTATTGTTTTTTTGTAAACATATTGACTAAGAGTATGGATAAACAGCGCACTCTTTGTTTATTATGTCACATTCTCCCCCCAAAAAAGTGTCCACTTCCTAAATTGTGACCTGTGATCTGACCATGTAATGTGTTCTATTCATTGTTTTATTTTTCAAAAATTCCTTTTTACTTAGCTTTTGTTGATGATTATTAAAATGTGTACCAATTTTTTTTTAAAAAAAAACAAGATCCCAAAATGTTAATTATATATTATTTGGTTGTCCAGAAACTACCCAAAGGTTTCTGACAACTTTGAATCGCTTTTTTAAGCACAACACAATTTAAATCAAGAAAATCAACACTAGAAATGCATTTATAGGCAAGAAAAAAGAAGTTTATATTGAAACCTCAACGTCAACATAAAATATATGTTATTTCTTTATTGAAACCTCAACCTAGGTTGCACAGTGGTTAGCGCTCTTGCCTCACAGCGAGAAGGCCCCCAGTTCAGGTCCTGGCTGCGGGACCTGCAACAGAATATCAACGGGGGACCTTTCTGTGTGGAGTTTGCATGTTCTCCCTGTGCATGTGTGGGTTCTCTCCAGGGTTTCTGGCTTCCTTCCACCATCCAAAAACATGCTTCATAGGTCAGTTGGCAACTCTAAATTGTCCCTCGGTGTGAATGTGTATGGGTGTGTGATTGTGGCCCTGTGACAGACGGGCAAACTGTCCAGGATGTCCCCTGCCTAAGCCCACAAGTGGCCAGGATAGGCACCGGCAGCCCCGTGACCCCGAAAGGGATAAAACGGCAGAAGAAGATTAACCTTAACCTCTCTGGGTTAATCAAATTTGAAAGACATATAATATATTAGATTCCAAAAACATTTTATGTTATGAACGTAAAATTAAACTGAATCAAACTCCACTGCATTTAAAATATCTTTCATCACTGTCTGAGTTGCAATATTACAGGTTTGAAAAGTTTTGGGTGATGTTTGTTTTCAATTTGTTGTTTTTTTAAGACTTGCATTAAAAATACAACACGTAAAATGTAAAATGTTACTTTTAGTGTTAATGATAACTGACTTAAAAAAGCTGCGGTTTTGTAATCCAAGTACATGTAACTAGTGAACCATTTGGCAAACAATATAGCAAAGACCATTGGTTAGAAACATTTTATAGATCTGTAAAAAAAACTATATTTAAAAAAATAATTTCATGCTCACCCATTTGTTCTGCTAAATTCAGCATGAATTTAACAGGGCAAAGTGGTACCAAGTTGGGGAACTTTATGTGACAGTAAAAAGCTGGAGAGGACTTTACAGGAGAGATCAGACTTTTTAAAAGCAAGTATATTTAGAATCTATCACAAACTATAGAAAAGAAAATCCTCTGACAACTGTGATCACTGTGAAGAAATAGAAGCAACAGAGCATTTCCTTAACATGCCAATGACAGACCTCTGACAGTTTGTTTATTCCCTGATTGAGAAAATGAAGAAGAACAGTATAAAACATCAAGGCTCATCTTTTTTATACGCTTTTACCAGAAAAACAAAAAAAAAAAACATAATGAGATCATCATACTCTTCAGATCTGAATTGGTTGGCACGGGTTGGTTTACATCACCATGACGATCATGTTCAGCATGTTGCTGCTGAAGTTAGCAGCCCGCATGAAGGTTGTGATTTGGTCCAAAGTTGCTTAAAATATATTTTCCTTTCAATATTGTACCCATTAAATAAACCCATTTATTAACAATTCCATAAAATAATTGATAAAAAAATTTGTGAAAATGGGCTCTTTGTTGGCTGTTGTTGAAGGTTGTTTCTCCTTCAACAGGTACTAAAGTTAAATGTTTCGCCGTGAGGCTGTAAGCTTGGCTCACCAAACAAACTGGAAGGATTCTACGAAATGAATGACTTCATAATTTAAAAACGTATTTTTTAGCTGTTCTGGGAAAGTATTGATCTACCTGTGGTGCCTTTAATTATTCAGCTTCTCCCTGTTTTAACCCTTGTACTATCTTAGATGACCCCACCCTTACATTGACGTGTTCTCCCTACCATGACAAAGGTGGATAAAGGTGGAAAGATTTCATGTAATCCATGGACACCAGTGAAGATCACAAATCATTGAAGAAAAAAGGTTCAGAGCACTGTCTAGTGGGTCTAGATGACCCAACTCCAAATGGTGTCCATGGGTTACATGCAACCCTCTTCACCTTTATCCACCTTTGTCATGGTAGGGAGAACACGTCAATGTAAGGGTGGGGTCATCTAAGAGAGCAAAAGGGTTAAGACAGGATTGATTTAAAGACATGCAGACACGTTTGTTGATTGTATGAAGGGGATTACATCAGCAGATTTCTGTTCAGGTCCAGCAGTCCAGAATACAGGATGTCCGGGAGGATGGGGATGCAATAAACCTTCACGTGACACAGGAAAAAAAGTCTTAATTGATCAGACGCACAACTTTATGATTTTTTTGCTTTTAAAGCTAAATCTGTGTCATATCTGCTGCACCTGGAGGGGAACTAGGGATTTGTCATGAATGTCTTGAGCAGAAGGTTGTAGACCTGTCTACCAAAGATGTTGCTAAGCTAAGATTCTTTAGACCATTAAAACGATTGCCTCTTCAGATTTTTGAAACCATTTAAAGATGTCATCTTCTCCTGCCAGCTTTCTACATGGGAATAAATAAGTGTTTGATCCCATGTTGATTTTGTAGGTTTGCCCACCTAAAAAGACAATAAATCCTAATGGTAGGTTCATTTCAACAGTAAGAGATGGAAAATCAAGATTCTACTTTAAAGATTTGATATCAATTTATTTACTCTTCACTGAGGAAAATAAGTATTTGACCCCCATTAGAGTTCTGGTTCACGCAACCAGTTAGACTGATCTAAACATGTCATTTTAATTTATTGTTAATTTAGTTCAATTTAATTCAATGTCTATTTAATATTATTTTTATTTTGCTATTTTTGTAATCCTTAAAAAGCATTTATGGATGACACGTTACTCTTAATCAATAATCGTATAGATATTGACTCAGATTGGGGGGACTTTTTGCTGGAGGGTCCGCACCCCCTCCCCTTTAGCACCGCCCCCCCTTAGCTCCGCCCCTGGGAAAGAACATCCCAACCTTGATGTGAGCAGCGTTTGCCTGTAGAGGGCGCTGTGGTTGCAGCAGAGTGGCTCTTCTCCTTCACGTGTTGGTTGCTCATGCGTGTGCGTGGATGTCCAGCCTCTCTCCGTGACGGTGTCTCGGTGCTCGCCCGCCTGCCGGGGCGGGGCGGGGGCGCGCGGCGTGAGGATCTCTCCCTGAGGGCGCGCGCGCGTCTCGGACACTGACACTCCATCAGCGAGCATGCAGTCCAGCAAGATGAAAAAGGACGAGTCCTTTCTCGGAAAACTAGGAGGCAGCCTGGTCCGGAAGAAAAAGAATAAAGAAGGTAGGTCAGCTGGAGCAGAACCGTTATTTCCCACATGTCTGTCAGTCTGCGGGTAAAAAGGCCATCACTCTCTGTGATGATCTGTTTCTGTCCATGGTGCTGCTACAGACACAGGCTTTACACAACCTCATACAGAAAACACTCTCATCCTCTCTTATTGATTGATTGATTTATTGGTCATCAGGCTCCACAAAGTAAAGAAGTTGTTGACATCATTGATGCTGTTTGGTTTAGACAACAGCAAAAACCTTTAGGCGTCCAGCATGAAGTCAAAACATATAAATAGATCACACACAGACACACACACACGCACACACACACACGCGGCGGCCTGATTCTGGATTCCAAGTGTATAAAGATAAGGCAGCATGAGTCTAACTTGTTGTGTTTGTGGAGAGTTTAAACTGCTTCTCTGACTGCTGTGTTACAGCTGGTTTGTGTCACCCCCACAGAGTGACCGGTTAGGCCGAGGGTTGCTAAACGTATTTGTGTGTGTGTGTGTGTGTGTGAGAATGAGTGATAGGCATGTGTTTGTAATTTCCATTCTTAGCTGGACCACCAGGAGAGCATTTGAGTCATTTGAACTGTTTGGAACCTCATTTCATTCAGTTCTTGACCTTTCATCTTCATTGATTCTCCTCATTTACAAACTTTTGGATTTTTTTGTAAGTGTGTGGAAGTTTTATCGAACATAGAGACTATATTGATAGTGTGTGGCTGGGTAAGGGCAGTCCTCTGTACTCAGAAACTGTTTAAACCAGGGGTGGGCAAACTACGGCCCCGGGGCTGTATGTGGCCCACTGCGCCCCCAAACTGGTATTTACCCCAACACAATAAATAAAATGGCATTTGTTTAGGTACAGAAAGTTACTCTGCATCCATGTGGTGTTGGATGATTTGTTGGTTTTCTCGTGTTCATGTGTGTTTTCCAAGTTGGAAAGTCCAACACCCCATAAATGCAGCATTTCTCTAATTTTGCATTTTTCCCTGAGGGACATCAACCCATTGGTGCAATTGACACTAAAATGGAAACAAAAGACGCAGTTTTGAAATAAAAACTCCAAAATGTTCTACTTTAGTGTATGTGTATATATATATATATACACATACATATATCTCCATGTTAGTTCTTTCTCCAATACCAAAATACTCCACACATCTGCTCCTGGTTCGGCCCTTCGGTCAAATGTTAGAACCCTTTGTGGTCCACTCCTGGTTTAACCCATGAGTCCACTAAACCGTGTCACAAAAGCAAAGTATAAGTGAAGTTTGTTGTCATGCTTTTTTGTTTGTTTTTCACTTGTGGTGCTTTAAATTTGTAAAATGAAACACCCAGACGGACGACTTACACACACAAATCATCACTGATAGAGTTGTATTGAAGCACTCATGGACGCTCCTGAGCTTGCTGATGAGAAAAGCATTATTTGGCAACACACTGGACTAATGGCAGTTTTCTTTCTCTCTATCCTGTTAAACTCAGAGGAAGCCTGCATCTGTCTGACAACATACAGTCTGTGTGTCAGCAGCAGACAATGCCATTATAGTTTATCAGGAAGTTTGGGCAGTTTTTCATATCTATTTTAGCAGGATGGTTTAAAATACTGAAAACAGTTGAAGTGAAGACTGCTAGAAGGATGGATGCAGATAAAAGTAAGTCCTTTTTTATTTATTCGCCTTTTCAAACAAATACTTTTTTTAGGAAATAAAATATTACAAATACATTTTTTGTTACCAAACAGTCCAAAAGATTTTGTTTTATTTGTGCTTTTTATTGTTGTACACAAATAGAGAAAATTCAGCGTCATCTTGACTATCACATATTTTTAACTTTTGATACTTGATCAATTTATGCTATGAAGATTTTTGAAACCGTGTTATGTCTGTTTTACTGATATAATATTATTTTTTAACCATATAGATGATTTTTCTAATGAATATAATCTGTATATATTTTAGAAAACTAATCTGCATTTGTTATGTTGATTTCTATTTTAAGTAATTTATCTTGGTCATGTGGTTTATTGATACCTAAGGATTCTTAATTCTGGCTGATAAAGTTATGAACCGGATATTGATAAACCATGTAATAAAATGGTATAACGGGGTGGGATTATATAAATTTGCTACCTTCCACTCCCTTTCAAGCAATATTTAATTTTATTTCTAATTAAATTAAGTTTGATACGTCATTGTATGAATGTATAACTGATGATTGTATTGTTTTTGTGTACTATTCTTATTTGATTGCTTGAAAAAAATCATAAAAAGAAAATCTAATTATTGCTTGAAATAGTATACGCCTATAGACCTCTTGTGTCCTTAAATAAGCAATCCAATGAAAACTGTGTTTTTAGTCTTTTAACTTGTTCTTGTAGCATTTTTCTGATTATGGAGGATGTATAGAAAAGAATTTAAACTTAAAACTGCATTTCTGAGTATTTCTTTATTCAAATCGTGCTGAATCAGGAGCAAATGAAAAAATACCGTGTGAAAAACCTCTCAGTTGTGACGTAGAAATAGCGATGGGTGGGCCAAAAAGAGACAAAGGAGACAAAGACAAAAGAGCTCATCGTGGACTGAAAGGAAGGAGAGAAGAGGCTGGCATGGCCATGAGGAATCCAAACAAACTGGACCCAAACAAGCAAACCATTACAAACCATTACAGTTAGGAACAAGAGTTTCAAAGGCTGCAAAGCTTTTATCTCTAGCTTATTCAAAAATATGGATATAAATGTAAATGACTTGATATTGGCTAAACGCTGCTTCAGTATTATCACTTGGCCGCTGTTCCCCACTGATCATGCCGGCGTCAGTCTAAATGTCCACAACTATATTTAAGCTCCAGGCTGTCTTCTCTATTCTGTCGCATTATTTTTATCCCTTCCCCACCACCTCTGCACTAGTCAACCTGCTTCTAGAACCTAACAGAAACAGGTCGATCCTAATCAACTTAATGCTTCATTTTATACTCAGAGGCATCTGGAATGCAAATGGCATCTCACAGTTCTCGAGGGTCAGCACTTAAAGTCCAGGAGGACAGCATCTTCTGTGAATGTGTGACAGCACCCGGCTTCAAGATGAATGCGCTTAAATTCGATTTAGTGACATCTTCTTAATGGATGCGGAGTCGGGGCCTGATTGATTAGCAGCAACATCGTAAAGACTGCGTTCATCCGCAGGGCGGATTTCCTCGCATGTTCAGATCTGACAGGTTTTAAATGTAAGAATTCCTCATGATAGATAAATAAATAAATTGCAGTATGCACTGTGACATGAGGGGCCATCACGCCACCTGTGATTGGCCCCTGTGTTGTCATGATGCTTCCCATCCTCCAACCCCCTCAGATACTCCTGTAACTGGAGCGCAGAGGTGGGGTGGTGGTTTGTGACCGAAATAAACACGTGATGACGCCCCTGCCACTGCTCAGCTGCACTGACCAGCACACACACACACACACACAGACAGACACACACACAGGCTAATCACTGGTTTACTCCTTCATTTCGCTCCCCGCCATCAGGGAGAATCTGTTGATGTTAAAGCGGGGGACATGTCGGGCCTGTTGTGTGGGACTAAGAGGAAGAAGCAAGGTAATGTAAATGTCGAGCTCTGAGGAACTTTAAAACAGCAAATGGGGAAGCAGGACCTGTTACCTTAGTGCTGCAGTTTGGATTTAAATTTAGCCACTTGTGTTTTTGCGAAGATTTACCTTCAGTGTTTATTGCTCTTTTCAGCCTTAATGAAAGAGGAGTTTCATTTGATAATGGGACTGCTGAGGCGCCGAGGCATTGCTGGTCACAGTCCAAATGAGCATTATTGCAGCGGGACAGACAGGAAGTTGGACAATTATGATTAGATAAAGCAAGCCTGTTCTGTAATCTCAAACCCAACTACTGATGTGTAGTGAGATGAGAGGACTAAATCTGATAATAACTCTGAGGGGACCACGCTTCCTGGGCTATTTTTGTTTATCTTCTCCTGGCTGACGCTTTGAAATCACAGTGTGGTTCATAGCGCACTCATCTAGATTGGTTTTATTTTAGGTTTTAAAATAATGAAAAAGGACTTTTCGCTTTTTATTTTCAACGCCTCCTCAGGCATCATAAAGTCTCATATAAAGTGAGTTAAACAATAGATTTGGGATCATTGATTGTGATCCAGTCTGCTTCAGGAGGTTCAACGTCGAATCCAGGAAGATAAACTCAATAAGCCCATTAGGGGTAGAAAGCCTGCAAACCCCTGGAGTGGCTATCACTGCAGTGAGTGGAAACACGTTCACTACATCAAAGTGTGTAGAGTTTCTGTTTTGAGTGTCTCATTTTTAAAATACATCTCAAGATAATATAAAACAATAAAAGTCAATACTGTAAGTGTGTTTGACCAGTGTGTAGCACTAAAAAAATAATTTAGTCCAAAAGGAAATGTGTGTTTAGACATGATTAGAAAAAGTTGACATGATCTAAAACAGAGCAAAGATATTGGGTTAAAAAGATTTGAAATCAATAGCTTTTATTTTGAAAATTCATTACTGTTCTACAAGTATTTTGTATCTTCTGCGAAAAAATAAAACATCAAAAAGCTGAGAATCCATGAAAGTTGTGTTTAATTTTCTTTTGACACCATCAAGAGGAAATGAAATTAAAAACATGTTGTACTTCAGTGTAATAATGAAGTAAGAGCTTGTGTTGACATGTTTCTCTTTGGTGTCCTGTTATCTCACTAGTGAGTGATCTACATGAGGAGGGGAAGAACGCCATCAACGCTCCCCTGCTTCCTTCAGGGACGGAAATTCATCCGGAAGATGCTCTGCTGGGTACGTGTGCCTCACCCATAATCACATGCAGTAAGCCCCTCAGCTACATCTAGAAAAACACATCTTATATATTTTAGGATCATTTAAAAATGCAATTAATACATTTTTATTTTACTTTTTTACCCAAAGTCTAGATAAAGAGTCTGCACCCTAAGGCTCCGGAGCTCTTTTATCCCTCCACTGCGGCTCTTTGGCTTTGAAGAAAAATGTTAATGACTTAAATAAATTAGGTTTTTTTGAAGTTTTAGTTCTTTTTGTTTAGTTTATCAGATTTTGTGGTGGATTTCCATCAGAATATGCTTAAAAGACATAGTATGTTATGCAGCACAACAGAATATTTGTGTCTATAGGCAAAGTGCTGAAGGTATAGAATTGCATTTATATCTATTTTGATTTTTTTTTTTCAAAACTTGGAATTTTAACTAAATGCTGTTTTGCTTATATTTAATAGTAAAAGGAGGATAAGGATGAAGGTTCTCCGAAGTTGTAATGAGAGAAAATAATATCTTTGACTTTCCTGCATTTTTAATTCAAGTAAACCTGCTGAGGATCTTATTTGACACAGGGTGTATTTTATTTTGAAAGGATCTTGTATATGCTCCTTTCAAGAGTAAAATAAATTAAAATAGTTATATATAAGAAAAATGTAACATTGATATACTATTGTAAATATCTTTATATAGTATAGTATAGTTTTTCGGAAAAATAGTCTGGGAGTTTGTGAACCTAGCTGGGTTTGAGTCCATAGGAAACTGACCTAAATGGGTCTTTTAACGGTAACGGTTGCAGACCTCTGGTCTATATCCACACTGCCACACCCCTATAGGCAAGTAAAACTTAAAAGACAAACTACCTACAGTAGGATTTTCTTTTTGTGAATGTGTGACAAAACAGAATTAAAGTATGAATACAGAGTTTTAGAGGTTAATCAGGTCACATTAGGACTGTCCACATGTAGCTCGGTGGAAACTTTGACTGCTGGGTTACAGGAAGTGAAAGTGGGTGGAGACGTCTGTATCTTAAGTTACATTGTGATTCATGTAGAGTTGTCAAAAAAAAAAAGAAGTTTTTGGTTTGCCTCCTTAAAATGAGGCTTTCATTGTTTTTACTGACCCACCTTTTGAATTTCCTGAATTCTCTCCCACAGAAGAAAATGCAGAGAGGATCATGTTGGACCCAAGCTCTCATGAAAACCCCAAATTCAAAGACCTTGTGAAGGTATAGTCCCCAATCACTTTGGGTGAGAAGTAAGGAGGGAGAGCTTCATTGTTGGTTTTGTCGTAGACCCTGACTGAGTGGATCAACAGTGAGTTGGAGGAGGAGAGGATCATAGTCAAAGACCTGGAGGAGGACTGTTATGATGGACAAGTCCTCCAGAAGTTGTTTGGTGAGAGTTTTTAATTTAATTTTTTCTCTTGATAGCCTTTAACTCCCTGTTAGTGTACATTTATTTGAGCAGAAATGTCTCACTGCTGACGTTAGTGTCAATGAGGAGAGAAGAGAAGAGCCCCCTAGTGGCTATTTGTGGTCTAACAGGCAAACCCATGAAGATTACAAAAAAGTTACAAAAACTAATTAGCCAAATATAAATTCTAGCACGTTAGTCACATCTATTCTTTCACAGAGAATATCATTTCTGTCTTTTGTTCTGTTCTTTCCGTTTTTGAGGAAAAAATAATAAAAATGTGATTTCTTTTTTAAGTTGCACAAACATAGACATTAAAAAGGATGACAGGAAATCATGTTATTAGGTTGTGTGTGATTTCATGTTTTCTTTCAAATCCTGTTTTGACGTGCGTGTCCCTTCCTCCTTGCGTTCTCATTTTATGCAGTCAGACTCTTTTGTTGCAGCTGAGCTGTATATGAACCTACACAGTAGAGACACGGCTGGGAAATATTCTCTTAATTACTACTTAAAGCCAAAAAAAAGTTATTTTTTTAACGAAAACATAAAGCCCTCATCAAGGCTGTCATTATTTTACTTTTTGCTCTGTTTTATTCCAGGTGCATGTGTGTCTTTTAAATCATTTTTGATTACTTGTTTGCTTTTGAAAATGTAAAATTTGTAAGTATTTTTGAACTTTTTGTGTGTTTCTATAATAATTTTAGATATTACATATTTAATGAGCTCCATAGGTCAAGCAATTCTCATTATTTTGGCAGTGGATACTTTACAACTATGCAAACTTGAAGCATTCATTCATCCATCTTCTACTGAAGATGAATGAATGAATGCCTTTTGGGGTCACAGGGTTGCTGGAGCCTATCCCAGCTACTGTTAAGTCAGGAGGAAAACATCCTGGACAGGTGGCCAGCCTGTTACAGGTCTTGAGTACTTAATGTTGTAATTCCTCAGAGATGTTTTTCCCTCTTGTCTTGTTGGTGACAGAAAAGCTGTCGGGCAGGAAGCTGAACGTGGCGGAGGTGACCCAGTCGGAGATTGGCCAGAAGCAGAAACTCCAGACGGTTTTGGAGGCTGTTAACTCTGTGCTCAGACCTCACGGCTGGACTGTTGAGTGGAGTGTGGAGTGTGGGTGTTTGCTCTTTTGAGTGTACTCTTTCAATAAAATGCTGCACCTCAGCAATGTCAGAATAACTTAAGAACACATTAGAGTGTGGGAGAGCCACTTAAATTTATTTTTTTTATTCTATAAGCTTACATTTTTAGTATAGTATAGAAATTTTTAGAAGGTTTTAATAGACTCAAAAGTACAACATGTGTAAAAGATTCTAGATACTTTAAATTTACCAGCAGCAAAGTTTTTAGGTTGTAAACACACCAATGTGATTACCGTATACTAAACTGCAGATTTGGTCCTCTATCTCACTGCACAAAGGAATTGATGCTCCTTAAAACATTTCAAAACAATAACCTGAAATATTCAGCCTTAATAGCTTTTTTAAACAGATCTTGTTATGGTTTTGTACCATTGTCTAATAAAGTGGATCACTGCAGGCTCTAAAAGGATCAACTGTAGACAATTGTGGAGCATTTTCTCAAAAAACTCCTTCTTTTAGCATTTTCTCCAACCTGACTTTAGTAACTGAACAACACAATAATGGAAAGGTCTGAACAGCAAATGAATTTGGTGAAAAAAGAAAGCAGTTTGGAGGTGAAGCTGAGTGCAGGACATACTTAATCAGTTTCTTTACCTTCATTATTTAATAAAAACATTGGAACCTGCTCCTCTGACAAAGAAATGATTAAATTGGATCATTTCAAACAGTCATGACTTTTGATTGTGAATTACCCCCAGAAGCAGGAAAGTGAAGGAAAGCCTGCCATGCATAATGAACAGACTTGACATGATAGAGGTATATAAACTGAGGAGACCAATTGTTTAGCTTAGACCTGGGTTGGCATTGGAAAAGCAGAAAATAAAGAAATTCTAAAGTTTATTCATCAACTCTTACCCAAAACAAACCAACAAAAAAAAAAAAAAAAATAAACAAGTAAATGAATGTAGACACCAGTTTCCAGACTAATAGTCATTTGTATAATTGTATTAACTATTTTCATGTGTTATTTTTTCAAATTATGCTTTTATTTTCCCTTTCATGCTTAGACCTGTAAATCTATCTGTCCATTTGGATTTTATACACTTTGCAGAAGTAATATTTTTTAGCAGGTACATGCTGTGTTTGTGAAGGACCAATGAGGAGTGGATTGTTTAGAATAAGTTAAAATAAAAAATCTGACTTAAATCTGATGTTTTTTAACCTTATGTTCACAGCTATTCATTCGAAATACCTGGTGTCAATCGTTTACCTGCTGGTTGCTCTGGCGATGCACTTCCAGGCCGCCATCAGACTTCCAGAACACGTCTCTGTCCAGGTGGTGGTGGTCAAGGTAAGTCCATGCCCTTTTAGATTTCAACTCTGTTTCTGAAAATGTTGTTTTTCATCAGACTTTTCTCTCATTTTCTAACTGATTAACTCCTTTTTTGTTTTTTCTTTCTCTGAGCAGAAACTTGAAGGCATCCTGCAAACTGCTGTTCTAACCAAAGAGCTGACCACTACAACAGAGTAAGAGCCAGAACTAGCCTTCAAATTCCAGCATTTTAGTGTAAAATGTTAAGGTATTTTTACTTTGAGTTCATTTTCCACCTTGTGCTTTCTGTTTAACTCATTTTCAGAATGATGATGGGAAGATTTGGTAAGTTCTAGCTCTATACTAGTTTATTTTAAAGTTTGTTTTTCTTTTGTTGCTGTGTCAAATGAACAGCTTTGGCAAAGGAATCAAAAGTGTCGATGAAATTACATTTTCTTGCTACAGAATGCCGTAAAGTAAACTTTTTTTACATTTAGTAACAAATTTGCTTTGTTTTCATTTTTATCCTTTCAAAATAAAGTTGCACAAACAGAAAATCATTGATTTGACTTAAACCAAGCCACAAAAATGGCTCATAAAAAGAATTTTCTGGCTAAATATAGTGTATCAAATAAATGCTAATTTTCATGCATAGTTTAATCTGTAAATTCTTGTTTTCATAATCCAAACTATAATCCAAACATTTCTTTTTGTGACAGAAAGGGATGCATTTGACACACTGCTGGACCATGCTCCGGATAAACTTAATGTAGTGAAATCGGTAATGTTCTTCTTCTTTTTATAATTGATTTTTTTTATATAATGATTTAGAGGACACTAAAAATGACAGAGATTTTTCTCCCCAGTCACTCATCACATTTGTGAACAAACATTTGAACAAACTGAACCTGGAAGTCACTGAGCTGGAATCACAGGCAAGACATGCTACTTAACTTTAAAAATATCTTCCAATGACATTTATAGCGACATGACTTAAAATGTTAATATTGGATTTTCCTTCCTGCTACAATTGTGCTTTTGTGTGTTTAGTTTGCTGATGGAGTGTATTTGATTTTACTGATGGGACTGTTGGAGGACTACTTTGTCCCGCTGTACAACTTCTTCCTCACTCCAGAGAACTTTGAGCAGAAGGTAAGCTCACTTTATTTCAATAGGAAGTTAAACGAATTAAAAAACTCACTAAAGTGAAGGACGTTCTCCATCAAATTTTGTTTCCTGTCAGGTTCACAATGTTGCATTTGCCTTTGAGCTGATGCAGGATGGAGGTTTGATGAAGCCCAAAGCAAGACCAGAAGGTAATACACATTTTGGATTTCTCACTGCCCGATGACATAAAGGGGAAAATGCAGCTGGAGGAGATTCTGCTGTGCCAACCGTCCACCGTGGCAGTTATACTAGGATTTGTCCAGTAGGTGGCTCCCTTGTTTTAGGTTTTGGCAGCGGGTGGAATTTGAACAAATTATGGCTAAAACGGAAGTTTGCAGGCTACCTTTTTTAGTAAGTAGGAAACTTTTTTAAAGCTTTTGGTAAAAATAAATAAATACAAAGTTAGTTTTTACTCCTTGGGCTATCCTAGGCACTTTAAGATTGGGAGTTGGGTCATCTAGACCCACTAGACAGTGCTCTGAACCTTTTTTCTTCAATGATTTGTGATCTTCACTGGTGTCCCTGGATTACATGATATCTTTCCACCTTTATCCACCTTTGTCATGGTAGGGAGAACATGTTAATGTGAGGGTGGGGTCATCTGGACCCCATAGGACAGCACACACGTCTGATTTGTGACTTAAAGTCCCACTCTGATCCTCTTTTGATCTGTTCTAAGTGGTCTTTTGATTATGATTTTGCCGTTTTTAGCATAAAAAAACTCTTTTTCAAACAAAATCTTTTTGTCTGCTCCTCATTCACGACAATTTGAATAAAGAAATAATCGGAAATGCAATTTTAAGCTTAATTTTGTTGACATATTTGCCCTTCATCATCAGAAAAAAGCCACAACAACATGTTAAAAACACCCAAAACTCAGTTATCATCTGGGTGGGTCTTTAAAAAAACAAGAAATCCAACAATGTTTTCGCTGTACTTTATTTAATAGAAAAATGGGTTCACTCAAAAATATGCAAATGTTCATATTAGCCTCATATATCCTGGAATGTGCTCTCCTGGGAACGTTATGGAATATGCTTTTCCACATTCTATTTATTACATTCCTTCCACTTTTTTGTATTTTGCTCCATAAATACTTATGTTTCTCCTCAAAGTCACTTGAGACTGACCCAAATAACAAAGCCAGTTTTGCAGAAGGCAAAGGTTTATTAATGTAGCAGGTACATCAGATTTCTGAACCCCTCCAAAGTCATCAAGGCCTTTCCAGCAGACACTAAACGTACGACTGCAGCTGTTTTAGTGCTGAAAGCTGCTGTTTTTCTGGCTGGCCTTAGTTGCAATGATCACGCTAACCCCTGATATGGAACATATGTATCTACACATGTGCCTACAAGGAGAACAGAGAAGTTCTTTGGTGCTTTCCGTCTATTGAGCTGCATATGATAATCATTTGTGAATTCTCCAGAGCAATTTCCCGGCTTCAGTTCCAAAATTATTAATTTGACATCTTGAAGGAAGTGAGTCCAGCAGTAATCATAGTAGAGTTTCCTTTGAGTTACAAATTTGACTTGGTTGGACCGCTCATTTATTTTCAGCTTCAAAATCCCAAATGTCTACTAGTTTGTGGTTTATATCAAATTTCTGTTTTTTCCCTTTAAAGCAGTCCAAGTCTGGTAAATTCCAATAATTTCTGCTATCCTCAATTTTGTTTTCCAGATGTTGTAAACCTCAACCTGAAGGCCACCCTGAGAGTCCTCTACAATCTGTTCACCAACTACAAAAACTCTGAATGAACCCCTGAGCTTTAGTGCCGTTCTGACTCCTGTACCTGAGTCCATCCTGACGTTCACCTCTGAAAGGTTTGGCCGAGTCGAGATGGATTAGCGCTCAGAATGTTGGTTTATGACTGTCTCTAAATGTCAGTGTTTATTTATTTCATCCTCTGAGATTGTCTTCTGTGCAGGAAACTGTGTGACCTTTAGCTCCTCACTGTCACTAAAAGACGGCACTGTAAAGCTGGAAAATGTCCATGTGTGAAACTGAAATTGACAGTACTATTAAATCATTTCCCAGCAGACATTCTCCTGATGCAAAGAAGCTGATCATTTGAATTCTTTACTTATTATGCAACTGATAAGAGGCTTGATAATCAAATTTACCAGCAAAGCTGGTCACATTTGTTTTTGTTTTTATCTAACAGCTCTCATTTAGATCAATCTTTATTGTCATTCTCACTGGAAAAATGAGATTCAACATTTGTTTTCTTGTCTGTGAAACACTCAGACGTTAAAACCACGCTAAAACCTATGACTGAAAATAAGAAATAAAAATATATTTATTGTGCATCAATCAATCATTAAAAACAAGAAATTTAAATACATTTCTTGCTACATAAAGGTGAATTAGTCCTTAAAACAAACCAGGATACGCAATTAATAATGAAGGAAAAATGTATATAAAGGAAAACAACCCTGTGATCCTGAAAGGGATGTAAGAAAATGGATGGACGGACGGACGGACGGATGGATGGATGGATGGATGGATGGATGGATGGATGGGTGGATGGATGGATGGATGGATGGATGGATGGATGGATGGATGGATGGATGGATGGATGGATGGATGGATGGAAAACACTACATGACTACAGACAATGAATCATTGCACATGTCAAGCAGTCTAGAAGTCAACCAGTTTTAATTTGAAGATTTTTTGAAGCCATGTTTAAGATATTTATTGTCTTTTTGTGAAGTTATATTTGATACTTAACCATGTTCACAGAATAAGTGAATAATGCAGAATGTTTGAACATTCTGAGCCTTAAAGCAGTTCAAAAAACACATTAACTCAGTTCATCAGACTTTTTTATTCCATGTGTGGCTTATAATGGACTGGAATCCTTGTGTGGATTTTCCCGTTTAGAGTCCAGCTCTGACTCTAAACCAAATGAAGCAAGAATGAAAATATAAAAAAAAAAAAAAAGCAAACAAACTTGGCATTCAAATTTAAAATCTTTTGATGCGTTCTGTAAGGGAAGTTGCAAAAATCATCTCCAGCAGTCTGTAGAAATAGACGTCATGATGGATATAGTAGTCTGGTTGCCTCGAGCAGGAATGATAAACACATTTATAAAGAGAAAACGGTCAAATTAAGTATGAACGAAAATTCTGACTATAGGAAAATACTTTTTTCTGTTTTAACTGGTAATTGGATCAAGACATCTCCCATCTTCCTGCATCAAGACTGCATGTTCTGCATTCATTAGAAATCATTTATTTGACACATACATAAACATGTTATACTTCTATTATGCTATAACTCGTGGTTTTCATGCAAGACAAGCCATATACTTCTCTGAGACACTCAGAGTCTCAGAGAAATTTTCTAGTACTCAAATCCTGGTATGACACAAACCAACAAACTCAAAAATAGACCTGACAGCTGTCGAGCAGTTCAATTCTAGCTGCAGTTGGGAAAGTTTCTCCTTTAGAGCCCATGCCCCGATCGTCTCTACACACAAACAGAGAATTGTTTTTATAAAAAGGGCTCTATGGTAACCATTCCTGTCATTTCTGTGTCACTCAGGATCCACATTTGATGTTGCCTTTGTGCTATTCTCAGTGGGTTTCAAATCGATTTTTAAGTCATTGCTTTCTTTACTGTGGAACAACTGTTTTGAAAATGAAACCATACATCCGTGATGGCCAAACAACCTACCAAATTACCTTTTTCCTTGTTTACTTTCATCGTAATATCAACATTTTCTGAGGGGAAAAGAAGTAAGTTGTTGAAAGGGAAAGATTTGTGTATTTTTTTCAAATACTTATAACATAATTTGATTGGAGTTTAATCCGGCTTCAAGCCGTAGGTTAAGAGAGGAGAAATTATGTTTTTCCTCAAAGCAAAACCTGTGATGTCATCTAACATGGTCTTGAAATGCTGTTATTGAGGATGTTTTCATGGTTGCATGCTGCAAAAAGGCCTCTACCAAAGACAAAATAAAAGGATTTTGGTCAAAAATACCCACTAAAAATGAATCTTTCTGTTGCATTATATAATGTCTGACTGATTTGTTCACATTTTTTGTCATTGGAATCGTTTCATAGGTTTGAGCATCCTTTGTACACAGTGTCTTTTATTCTATAATATTGTTTTTATCTGTACAGTGTCCTTGCATGACTTGAATGTAGTTTAATGCATCTTTTATTTTTTTCCTCTGCTATTAAAGCTTGAGGCAGGACAGGCTGCAAGTAACTCCAAACACATTGAACCTGAGTGCGGTTACCTCTGCCTAAGGTACAGAATCTCTGCAGGAGTCGCGCTTACACTGACCAGCCTTTCAGCTGAGCCTCAGAGGCCACCTGGAGACGTGCTCCAGCACATGGCGCACTCCTCCTCATGCATTTTACAGGCAAACTGAATAATTGAGAGAATGGATGAGTCAATCTAGACTGATATAGAAGTGGATGGATCAGGCCTTGTGCATTTTTCTTTTTCATCTTGCTTATTAGGAAATAAATGCTTTGAATCAAACTGAGCGAGTGTTTCATTTAATCTCTCACGTTTGCGATGGGTTCGATTTGCGTTGGCTTTCGAGGAAGATGGGCTTTTGAACAGCCAATTCCTGCAATTTGGAATTAGCTAAAGGAATCATAGATTTATTTTAGGCCTTTTTATTTTCTTCTCTCATACCTTTGTTGCTATGGTAACCTACATTCCCCAAATTGCCCCTTGTCTGGTTTATGTGTGGTCCTTAGTCATTATTCCTCCAAAAAGGAAGTGCATATAGAGGGGGGGGGGTATGCTATTTGTTCTTCTTTCTTCATACATTCCTGCACAATTTTTCTGATATTATTTGGACTTCATGATGTAAAATTGAGAGAGCTTGGGGACCAGATGTCTGCGGATTGATTCTCTCACAGACCGAGGTGTGTGAGGCAAACCTGAGTGCCTCAGGCCTTCAGGCGTCACGCTTTTCTCTGTTCTCCTGTGTGCAAACAAATCATTCGCGCTCAAGAGTTGTCCGTGCTCTTTTTCTTCCTAAAACGCACTCGTCTTTGTTCAAGTCTCAAAATGCAGATCGTGACACCGGCACAAACGGCTTCATCAGGAAAACGCTCTGCTGCAAAGTCTGCATCAGAAAAGAGGAAGTATGAGTTTTTTTGCCACATGTATTCGTTTGGGCTTCACTCTCTGTTTTCCCCTGAAATAATGGTTGGAAACTGAGTGCATGCAGGTCCACCGCTCTAAGAGATGTCACAACATCCCCTTTATACTTGAACGCAGCCTTAAACGGCTTTTAGTGCTGTTTTGTTCGTGGGGTTGACATCTGTGAAAGGAAATCCGGTTTGCAGGGGATTCAACATTTCTTGATCTCAGTGCGCTTGAGGTAAGCCCCTTCAGAAAAAAAAAAGTTTATTTTATTCAAAACCTCTTCAAAAGTTACGATCAACTTCAGGAAAGGGAAGCATGTAAAACCGCCAGAGGAGGAGAAATGACTCACCCAGACTCCTCAGTGCTGTAGATCCAGGAAGCAGCAGTTTGACACAAGCGAGACGTGACTGTTTTGTCGTAAAGAGTGACTGCATGCATTTGCTCTGCCTCGTCCCAAACGTGGTGCTTGTTGATGTTCAGAGACACAGGTGAGACCAATAGGAAGTATTTAAATGTTTTTGTTGCATGTACTGGTGAAACAAACAGATAAAGGAAGTGAAATTAACAGATGCTTTGGTTCCTTATGGTGAACTTTAAAAAAACAAAACAAAGACAATAAGTCATTGTGTGTTAGCAGTTTTGGTCATAAATATCTTTTCAGAATCTTCTGCTTTCCGACTTTATTGCTTAAAAAAGTATTTCTGATTTTTATGTTGATTTCATGCTTCCTGTCTGCACAATCTTCCTCTGGTGGTCAGCTAGTTTCTGATGCAACACAAACCCAGAAACCTAACAACGGAGGCTTTATTGATTTCCTGTAAGAAGACAAACTTTCAAAATGTCTTTTTCTACAATTGTTGACGGTTTTGGGTGTTTAAACAGACTGCACTCTCTTGCAGGCCTGTTGAGCAGAAACTTCATTCGGAGGAGGAAACATGGATGCTGATCCATTTGACAATCCCATGTGCAAAAATACTGTAGATGCAGAGTCCTTTCAGGGTTTGTCTTCTTTTTAAACACATTGTAAAGCTGCTGGGAATGTGTTAAAAACTGATGGTTGCTTTTGACAAAAAACCTCATATAATAACAGTTTCTCTAAAACTGAAAAACTTCCTGAAGTACTTTGATGTTTGCTCTTAATTTTAACCCTTGTGCTATCTAAGATGACCCCACCCTTACACTGACGTGCTCTCTCTACCATGACAAAGGTGGATAACGGTGGAAAGATTTCATGTAATCCATGGAGACCAGTGAAGATCACAAATCATTGAAGAAAAAAGGTTCAGAGCACTGTCTAGTGGGTCTAGATGACCCAACTCCCCATGTTAAAGCCTAGGATAGCACAAGGGTTATGACCGTGTCACACAGCCACTACGTACATTTTGCACATTTACCACATTTGCAATATTGGTCCTTTGTGATACATGCGTGTTTCTTGCGTTTGTCATCCGTCAATGTGCACAGATGTCTGCTGAGGGTATGCACCAGCGGGGCCTTATGTAAATTCAGTTTTGAGCTATTTAAAATTTTTGTTCATTTAGGAATTACACATTATACGTGCATTTTACATATTTTTTTTTGCAATTTGTACATAAATCTCATGCAATCGTGCATGGTTTTGTGAAATGCTTACGCAAATTTGTGGCTTCCCATGACCGTTCCAAATATGTCTGATGGACCGCTCCCTTCGTGTACCACTTTTATTTCACGTTTATGGCGCACATATGTTAAAATTGCATAATTGATGCACAAATCACTAATAAATTGTGTAATTGAAATCTGGAAGGATTTAGTTTATTCTTGAGGTGCGTCTTTCCAGAAGAACAACAACCCAAGCATCCAAAAAGCAACTCAAATGTCAAAAAGACATGAAAAAGAATGTAAAAAATTATGGTGTGTAGATTTAAATCAAACAATACATATAGAAAATATATATTAGGTTCATGACTTAAATTCTACAACTTGACATAATGTAATTTATTATATCATCAATATCTTCTCTTGTTTGGAAAATCACATTTTGAGCCTATTTGTTATGTTGAAATATAGAGAAATTCTGAGCTTTTTTATTCTATCTTGTTGTGAATTTAAACATATCAGATGCCTTGCTAATGCTAAGTAGTTTTAGGAGATTTTTGCCACTGAAGTAAACATTGTTTGTTGTGATCTGCAGGAGAAATGACAAGACTGTTTATTCCTGGGAGTCCTGGTCATTTTCCTGAATACATTTTACATGACATTAAAAATTTGTACTGCATAATAATGGATTGAATCATCACAGAAGACTGAACATTTTCAGAATTTAAAAAGGAATGTATCAGGAACTGCATTTGTACCTGATGCGGTCACCAACCCGAAAAGATAAAGAGGATCTGTTTTGATTTATTATACCTGCCGCTTCTGCATTTTGCTTTAGTTTTATTAAACATTAACAGATGTCTGAGCTCTTTTTTTTTTTGGTTCTTTTTTTTCATTGTGTATCTTAACCTTTAAGCAGAAATAACAGTGTTTATATACTAGATTGGTAAAACGTGATTGTTATTTGTTTTAATTTTTAGGAGAGAAAAGGAAACTTATTCAGCCAACGTCTTTAAAGGACCCAAAACTAGAGAATCTTAAAGAGGTAACAAACTAATTATACTTTACATTTACTCAAAGTCTTTGCGGGAAAAATCTTTACTAAAAATATGATGTGTCCTTCCACGAGCCTGAAACAAAGAACATGAATCTTTTCTGATGCAGGGAGAGTTAAGGGTTTGGGAATTCCTAATTAACGTCATCAAAGGAAGAGAGGAGCCTGCAAGATACCACTTTAAAAGACTCCTTAGTTTATTAAGAGATCAGCTGAAGTGTTTTAGTCAAATATTACTTCTAAATAAACCTGACATGTCCTGCGGTGAAAAATTCATACTGTTACGATTTTGGAAAATAGAAATACAGTATAAGAACTAATTTAGTATCTGTCACCATCTTCGTTCCATTCATTACCTAGTGTCAGAAGTGAATACAAAGAAACATAAAAAACAGAAAAGAATAGGTCGCAGACGTATTTTCTCACCCTTGAAATGAAAATGAAGAAGAAAAAAACATGAGATGAAAGTGTTTGATGTCTCTGACTGTGATTAATTGTGTCCTGAGAGGCATTGGTTGATTGGATCAATAGGACTTTGAAACCAGAGCACATAGTGGTTCAGAGCCTGGAAGAGGATATGTATGATGGATTGGTCCTTCATCACCTGCTGTGTGAGTTAATACAGATTTGATATTTCATTAAACTTGAAAGTTACAGGTATTGTAACTAACAAATGACGAGGTTCTGGTTTCTGCAGCCAGGTTGGCTGGTGTGCACTTGCCAGTGGATGAGATCGCCCTTACCACCTCCGCTCAGATCCAAAAGCTTGAAGTGATCCTCGAGGAGCTGAACAAGAGGCTGGGTCTGCAGGACAGCAGCGTGATCAAATGGAATGTCAAACGTGAGTCATACAAGTGAACAAATGGTCCCTTCTGGCACCAAATTCCCTTTACAGCAGGCTTTGATGGCAGCTCAAGGGTTCCATCTAAGCTTCCACCAACTGTGAAGGATTTTTGTGAAGAAAAGAATCTGTCGGCTTTGTGGCGTCCTGTAAGAATCAACCATCAGTGCTTTGTTTGATGACGTCGAATCACACAAACCAACATGTTAACTACAGACAAATCAAAATTCTGCTTTAGTAACAAACTCGTTTTTTTTATTCTGATCATAAAATGTATGCATATAGTTATACATTTTCCATCCTCCTGCATATGTGTGTGTAATCGCAAACAGCAGTGTCATCAAACATGACACAACTTGTTTTTTAGAAACAATACTCTAAGGTAATCAGATGTCAATGAATGGTTCACTTTTAAATTTATGTCATAAATAAGGCACAATAAACTATAAGACGCACCAACTTCACCGTAAAGAAAGAAGTTGGGACACCACTACAGCTCCAAATGCCCCTACAATTGGAGGGGTAGGGGGAGAAATTTGGATTCGACCTCACTGTGACTACGCTACCTCCCAACCCAACATTAAAAAAAAAAACACAGTTAGAGACTGCTACGCGTCAGCCACATTAGCGTTTTCACATTAACACCCAAAAAAACACTTTGACAGAGAACCATGTACCTCTCAAAGTCTCTTCCACATCAGTAAACACAACCTGTATTCATCCGTATATAAGGCGTTCTGGATAATAGGGCTTTTGAGTGTGTCTTATGGTGTGGAAAATATGGTAAACGTGTATTTTTACCCGGGTTAATTTTATATCTGAGGTTTATCTTAAGTTTGAAAAAAACATCTGAAAATCACATACTGATACAATAAATGTTTCTCTTACTCCTTAGCAATGTTCTGCCATAAATGCACAGACTCCATTGTTATCAGTAGAGCTATTTATCATTAGGACCAAAATAACATTCAATTAGAATCTAAATTCTGATTTACTTTTTAAAAAATGGGTTAAAAAAGCAAACAAACAGGATTGCAATCAATACTGACATTTCCACACAACAATGAGTATCGCTGATTAGCATGCAGGGATTTAGAGATGGCAGATTGCAGGCTACAATTTCCCAGATAGAAAACAAATGCGGTGAGTGGGCTTTGATGATATTTTAGAGGAAACGAGGAGCTAGTTATGCAATTTTAACCTATGGATTTGTTCCAAAATGAATATAGCAGAGAGATATTTAGGTTATTTTCACCCGAAACATTAGACTTGTGGTGTTCTTCTACACAAATGAAAACTGAAATATGATTCTACACATGGATCCTTTTTAGACAACTTGTTAAAATAACATTTTTAAATGTTTTAATATGTAAATTTATCTTTCATTTTGCATCCTATTTCAATAACTTTCAAAAACAGCCGCATTGCAACATTAGTTCATTTGGTGTGGCAGTTTTTATTCAAGCTGTACACACAATTTGTGGGATTACTGTTATTTTCTTTTAAGTTAGCTCTTCATGCACATAAAATGTGTTAAAATGTCCAATTTCTTTGACAGCAGTAATTACAATATAAATGTACAACTGTCACGGTGCCCCCGGCTGGGCCCTCATCATCTCATCCACCTGTTGACAACGGCTGTGCCTCATCAGCGTCATCTGGATCCAGGCTCTTAAGGAGGACCAGGACCTGTACTCGACGCTAGTTCGTTGTACTCCTCGGTGCTTCTCTGGCCACTCATGCACAATCTCGCTCTAGTCACCTTGCCTTGTCTAATCCCTTGTCTGTCTGCCTCTCAGGACTCTCGCTATCATCTGGACCTACGGTCGTACTCACCTCTCGCTGCCTCTCGTCTTGGCTTCTCGCTGGAAGATCCTCGGACCACGGTGTTCGGCCACAAGAACCTCCAACCAGCTCCTGTGGATTTCCCCTTTGTTAATTCTGCCTCCAGAATTAAAGAAACTTTTGAACTCACCATTCTGTCTGCCGAGTATCCTTCCGGGTTCCAGCATCTGGGTCTGCTAAAGCCTGCTAGCCATGACAACAACAATACATTAACTTCTTATTTTCCCCAGATCTTTATAATCTCTTTGTTTTTATACAGGATGGTGCTGAGTTTTGACACATCAATTCAAAGTGACTTTTTTTTGTTGGTGTGTTTGTTCTCTGTTGTTTGGCTGTCAGTCATCCACAACAAAGACCTCCTGGCCACAATTCATCTGCTGGTTGCCATGGTGAAGCACTTCCAGGCCGAACTAAATCTGCCGCTGAACGTGAAGGTTGAAGTCGTGGTTGTGGAAGTAAGTTGCTTCACGCAATCTGTTAAAAATAGAAAAAAAACTCAAGAAATCGATGCGCTGTTGTGACAAACTTCAATTTTCAGGTCAGTCGAAGTGGCATCAAATCAGAAGTGCAGACAGAGGTCCTAACAGAAGACAGGTGAGTAGTTTTCTCTCCCTTGTGATTCTGTGAAGGCGAGAAATGCTCAGCCCTTTGTCTTCCTCTGCAGCAACGCAGGCTCTGACTCCACTGCCAATTCGGAGGGTGAGTGAGGCAGGGCACAGGTTGAACTGACATGACATCTTGAATGTCATCCAAACACTATTAAAGCTTACTAACACTTTTTTTGCCATCTCATCACCCAGAGGAAGATCCCATTGAGCAACTGCTGAAGCTTGAGGCTCACAAGGTCAACACAGTGAAGAAGGTACAACAAGGGCAGCAGCAATGCAGAAGAGCTGAGGCAGATTAAAGTACTTGATGCATTGGTGAATTACTTCAAGTGGTAGAGCTGGTGTAGCTAAAGCGTTTCCACCCTCTTGACAGCCTTTTCTAGTGCCATGCCACGTCAAATCTTTGTCTTGACCTAATTTTTTGTAAAAGTCTAAACAAGTTTTGGCTCTAAATTTTTGTAGTTTTTTCCAACTTAACTTTCGTAATGTAAATGTTTCAATATTGGTTTCTTTGGTTGTGAAGTGTCTTGTTCTGAATACAGTATGTTCAGGTTGTTAAAAGATCAGATATAGATTTTGATGTTGAAGAGTCATCTGGTTATTCCTGCTGGAGGTCCTTCATCACATTATGCCCTAGTCACAACTGCCCTTACAGGAGGACAGGGGCTCTCTGCACACAGCAGGGCCAAGCCTTAAGTTTCTTTTAGAAGTTACTTTTATAAGTATTCCTTATATGTGGGGTCATGGGACTGTTAACGGAGGGGAATGGGGGGGCTTTTTTTGCATTTCTAACCTGGCTGTTAGAAATGAGGACATTAGACAATCAGAGAGTACTTTGTTTGGACGTCCTACAGGCACTTAAGTGTCACCTGCACACCCCCTACATTCAGCATTCGGACGCAGTCAGCAAGGAGCCAGTATGCGCACCTTACTAACAGTTAGATTAGATCAACGTTACACACATGTCATAAGTGTGTGTAACTTACATCAGCCATACAAATACTTTACGATACACTTGCCACACACACGACAATGGTACATTCCATCTTGATGGCGTCCCTTACGGTAGCCACACTAGAACTGTAAGACATGCCGGAGCTCCCTTTAAGGTTTGTCCAAGCCTTAAGAGCCCCGACAACCCAGAAACCTGCAGTACTGGTATGAGTCAACCTCTGTAGGAGGTTGAGTTTTAACATGAACCAACCCAGAAAACCACAGTACCGGTATGAGTCAACCTCTGTAGGACGTTGAGTTTTAACATGAACTTCCCTTTCATTGTTAAAATTAAAGTTTCAAGCTTAGATGACATTTCAAGTTTTTGTTAATTTCAATGAAAATATTCCCTTTGATTAACCCGTTTCACAGAAATAAAAGGTGTGAGAAGCAAAAAAAGCAAATAAAGCAAGAACATTTTACGAACAGGCTGTTTTTCCATCAGCCGCCTGATGCTCACAAAGGTTCTGACGTCAGCCTTTAAAAGCTCATGTTAAGCTAAAATATTTACAAGGACATAAAAAAAAACATTTATTATTTACCAGGTCAATCAACAGCCTATTACACAGTGGGATTGCTTAAAATAAGACAACATTTACACGGTCTAACTGTTCCCAAAGGGACAGAGACAGTGTTTTAGCACATTGTCTATAGGAAGTCAAAAGTACATCTGTAATTTTAAGAAATATGCCCCATAGCCTTTTATTGTAGAAGGATCACAGTGTGGTTTTGAGACAGTCTGAAGCCAAATGTTCTACTAATATAGAGGTTGTTCATACTTGGAGACAAATTGGTCAAATTTTATGGATCAGAAGATCAGACCTTTCTCAGAAATCAATATCTCACTGTGTCCTTCTGTAGAAAATCCCATGGTGGCTTTGGAGGATCCAGGTGTAAGCTGCTGTATTCACCTAACTTTAGCACAGCTTTAGGGTATTATCTTTGTTTTACTGAACTAGATATTGACATAAAATGTGTTTTTGGTTAAACACAGTTGTATTTATCCAGCTTTGAAATGTGGTTGTTTAGTTAGTTGACTTTTATATTTCATATCATACCTGCATATCAACCTATGGATGTACTAGGTACCTTCAAGTTTCTTTATTCTTTTCTGACCTATCAAATCCATTTTCAGGCCATCTTACATTTTGTCAACCAGTCCATGTCAACCATTGGTCTGCATGTGGCTGATGTGGACAAACAGGTACGGGTGGTTGTTCATTACAGCTGTACAAACAGAATGACCTCTTCCTGTAAGATTTTACCCCCTTCTGTTTTCCTTCTCCAATGTTGTGTGGGATTTTATGTCCAGTTTGCTGACGGGGTGATGCTGCTGCTGCTAATCGGTCAGCTGGAGGGCTTCTTCATCCCGCTGTTTGACTTCAACCTGACCCCTGTTAATGAGTCTGAGATGGTACGTCGAGCCTGCTCATGGCACAGATTCAAACTGGAATGTTTGAACCCACTGTGGGCAGCGTTACCAATAACATTTACAACATGTTTAAGTTTGAATCCTCTCATATTAAACAGATTTTCTAAGTTCATAGAAAGAATTGTCTCAATTACAGTAAGTCTCTGAAATATAGAGAATATATTGCTAAATGTTTGATAAAATCTTATCAAAACTTAGACTGTTGATTAACATAATATACAGGAAATCTATTTATTTGACTGCTATGGTGAAATGAAGTACAAAATGATTGGTTTAGTGGCTTTTTTACACCACTTCATTTACTTTTTTTATTTGGGGCAACAGTCATAAATCTATTAAAAATAGGACAGTGGCTCTACTTTTAGTGGTGTGGTGGGTTTGTTTTTCAGAAGTTTGTTAAGTTTATTTTCAAATGAGACGAAATATCTTCAATATGTTACATTTTCACTACAATCAACATTATTTAATGTATTTCTTAAAAGACCCAATCGAATAAAATTAGTGTTTTTTGGGGTTTATAACATGTTCTTGTGGCATTTTTTTGAAGATGAATGACATATTGTAAGAAAATTAAGCTTAAAATTGCATTTGTGAGTATTTTTTTATGCCAATCGTTGTGAATCAGGAGGAGCAGACAAAAAAACGGCATTTGATTTGTTTTTTTATTTGTGGCATAGAAAATACACTGGCATGACTGTTCTGCTCGGCTGTCGGAAGGGGAAGGGGGATGGGGTTGCTCTGCGTCAACAATCCCACCCACAACTCAAAGGCTAATTTCCAATGAACGACTGCCGCTCTGGAGAAACTATCACCTAGAAAACGATACCGGGTTTTTAAATTTGGCCAAAAACAGCATAATCAGAATTAAAATACTACTGATCAAAAGATTATCAGAGTGGGACTTTAACTGTATTTGGTGGTATTCCTTATCATGCATTACATTAGCAGTACATTTCAAATGTGTTGTACAATATCACTGGATTTCAAAGCTCTGTGCTTAAATTGCTAAAGTTTAAAAATTATGCATATTTTAAATAAAACTTCAATTTTGAAAGGTAAATTAAATGTATGTTTAATGCAAATTTCAATAGGTTTTGCTAAAACGTAACCTATGGTTTTAAGTGATTTATGTAGAGTTTTTGTGTTTATGTTTTTCTTCCCAACTTTAGCTTCATAATGTGACCTTGGCTTTGGAGCTCCTGAATGACGCTGGTTTGAAGCTGCCAAGTATTGACCCACAAGGTGAGAAAAACCTACTTCGATTTCATTTGTTATCGATTGCTCACAGCAGATAAGGTAAAACATTAGAAGCCAGAAATATACACCCGTTAGTAAAATATACAAACAAGAAGCTCTTAAGATGCAGGATATCAACCATGAACTAAATGAAATAACATTTTCTATCGAGGGCGTTAATCTGAATTGGATGGAAATGTCAAAAGCAGTTTGCTTGTTAGGTGACCAGGCGACTCACTGAGGTCCAGCAGTTGGGAGTAAATCTGTGCTGCAGTCACGATTTGACAGCATCTTGGTGGGAAAAAGCTTTCCGAATATGAATGAGCGCGATCTGCGTCTTGATAAGAATCACTGGGGATGATTGTTTTAGTTGGAGGGCTTCATTCTTCATTCAGTGTAAAGTGGTGGGGCAGTAGACTTTTGTGTGGTGTCTGTTGATAGTCACAGAGATTTAACCTGACCCACCCCTGAAGCTGCATCTATGGTAAAAAGTGTTTGCCAGGAGGAAATTATGTTATCTTTATTCATGAGAACTGTGATTAACATGCAAATGCCAAGATACTCGGATTGCCTCCATGTTCTGTTTGCTCGTCAATTATGTTTGATTCAAAACTTAAACTTTTTCAACTTTCCTGATCAGGACATTCATCTAAAAACCACAGTCATTGAAAAACAAGTTAAGTTGCAGCTCTCCCCATTGGTCTTAATGAACAGTCGTGAAACTTTTATTTATTTTTTTGGTTTAACAAGGTTAAAAAAGATCTTGACCAGAGTTTTATCTCTGCACTTTGAATTAAAAGAACATTAGGAGCTACATTCAGAACTTGAGCGTGCACTAATGCACACATCAATCACTGGCTCCTTCTTGAGCTTATGCAATTATTGTGTCAGTGTTAGAAAGCTTTTGTTCTAATTTTCTATCAGGGGACTTACTACTGCAGTGGAAGACGAAACATGATCCTTTCATAATCTTTCACATTAAAGACTAAAGTTGTGTAAGTGCTAATCAATCAGATTTATTTCTCTTTCACTTTAAAAAAAATCCTAACCTTTTAGGACCCGAGCTCTTGGTTGTTATGCCCCTTCTATGTTGTAATCACAGGGCACCAGTTAAGCAGAATTAGCAGGTTTTTTGATTATACCAAAATAAAAGCGCTATCATACTTAAAAGACCACTGGGAAGCTTTTAAAATAGCTCAAAAATGACTGGAGGGGTTTTTCTTTTTTTCCTTTAACCCTTGTGCTATCTTAGATGACCCCACCCTTACATTGACGTGTTCTCCCTACCATGACAAAGGTGGATAAAGGTGGAAAGATTTCATGTAATCCAGGGACACCAGTGAAGATCACAAATCATTGAAGAAAAAAGGTTCAGAGCACTGTGTAGTGGGTCTAGATGACCCAACTCCTAATGGTAAAGTGTCTAGGAAAGCACAAGGGTTAAACCACATCTCTAAGTGTTAATAAAATAAAACAGATGACAAGGCAAGCTTTTTATTTGGGCTTCAATCTTTGTTTCAAAGTCAGTGTGACTGTGTGTTATAACCCACCAGCCACATTCTGTTTTCATTTCCAAAGTAAATTCTCAGCATGATAACTGCAAATGTGAGGCCCTCCAGAATTATTCTAAGCCAGGAATAAGTGACTAATGCAATTCATTTTTCTTGTCTTTTAATTAACAGCATAATTGCTGTGATAGAAAGAGGAATCCCATCACTCAGGGCCTAAAACTGAAGCATGCTGTGCGCATTAATTAGGTTAGTTGGTGATGTCGTTGGTCTTTATGTCACTTTCATTCATTCAGTGTATCCCACAACAGCGAGCAATATGTTTCATCCCAGCGAGGACGTATAGATTAAGTTTCAATCTAATGTCTCTGGTCTGCCTGATCCTTTGACACGTGAGGGTTACCAGCTAACTTTGTAAAAGCATCATCGTATTAAGGCAAGCTGATGGTTCTTTATGTCTCCACTCTCTATGTTGTGACAGATATCGTCTCTCAGGATGTTGCCGCCACCTTGAAGGTCCTTTACGCCCTGTTCAAGAAGCACAGTGGTAAATGAGAGACGAAGTCATGTGGAGAGCAGCAGCAACAAACATGGCTGAGTGGTGTTTGGCAAATTCCCAAATTTGCAACAAGTGTAAAGAGCAAATGTGTTTCATGTAAACCACATCTTATTTTAATGGTATAAAAGCAATTCTGAGGACATTAGAAGTAATGCTGAGTCAGACTATTGTAAAGTTAGTTATTTTATATAGAGCTGACTAACTTACTGTTTAACAAACTGTTAGAATTTGGATTTTAGAAATTAAAAACGACCAAAATCATCCAAAGACTTATTCATTTAGGACATAATAAATACGGTTTAAGAGGATCAAACATGTAGAAATGAAATAGCTGCAGTAAAGACATCAAACATTCTAAAATTATTATAAAATTTAATGATTATAAAAGGTGATGTAATAAATTAATAGAAGGGATTCCTTGTTTGTATTTCATATTTTTTTTCCAAATGTTCTGTTTCTCTCTTTTACCCATAATTGATTGTTTATTTCTTGTAATTCTGTGCAAATATCGTTTGTATACATTTAAATTTGGAGTGAATTATAAAAAGGTTCTTGGACTTGATAATTTAATCCAAAGACTTCATTTTACAGCTTTTTTGTTTATCAGTTTATAAATAAGGTATAAGAAGCAAAAAAAAGAAGTTAAATGACCACTTTTAAAGAAAGTATTTCCACAAAATTGCTCAAGTTAAGACACAAAAGTTGCTATAAATAGGTTTTATTTGTATTTCCAAATGGAAAATGCACAGAATATACTTGGCTTTATTGTTGAAGAATAATTTTTTCTCAGCAGCAAATTCTTTTAGTAAAAGTGTATCAAAAGGCTGAAAGTGTGAGGCATTCAGTTCTGTACACCTGACTGAGGTATTGATGGCCAAAGAATGCTAAACTATGTGATAAAAGTCAGTTAAAAGAAAAGTGCCAGAACCAATTACAGCAGCAACGCCAAGTCTGCTCTTCCCTATCCTATTGTTAAACATTTATTGTGAATCGATCAAGGATCCCTCAAAAAGAAGTGGACAAGACTTTTACTGTTGAAAGAGTCTAAAGGAAGCTGAGGTCAGCAATTGTGCTAATGTGGTCTTTCACAGAGTTCTGCTCTATTTGACACACTTCTGTTAATTGAGGCCCTTTCTTGACACTCTGCTGAGGTGTTTGAGTTCTGCTGTAGAAAAATTGATTTATTTCTTCTTTTTGTGAGGCTTCAAGCAAGGGTAAAGTGTAAAAAGCCTGCTGCAACCACACGAAAAACTGAACTATTCTTGTCATAAACAAAGAAAGACTGAAAACTATTAACTTATAATCAAATTTGGTTTTTCTCACCTTGATCTGAAAATGTAAAAAAAACAATGTGACACCCATGAGTCAATAAAAATCATAAAAAGGATCCTATTTTCCGCACTATTGGGCACACTGGGCTATAAGGCATTATGTCATATATAAAGCGCACCAAACTATAAGGCGCATTAAGCAAGACGTTCACAGTAATTCTAGAACTTGTTTGTAACACACTTAACGTTAGGCACAGTAGACATTTAAGCCACGGTTGAAGTTTACGCCACGTTAGAGGTGTTAGCATACTCATAATACCTATGATTCCTAATCTTGTTTGCAACTCGTGAAGGAAAAAGCAGACTAACATTTGACAGAGCGCCTTGTACCGCTCAAAAGTATAAACCTTTTGCAAACAGTAATAATTCTGTGCTCAAAATTAAGAATGAAAATATATTTATTTTAAGGCTGATGTTTTAGAAGCACAAAAAGTGATGGAAATTCATGTTGCTGCTGCATTGCCCGTACGTATTTTGAGTCCGTACAAGGCTGCATTTTCTTGTTGGCTGCACGTATTTTAAATTAAACTTAAAGTCGCATTATCTGTCACGCACCTAGGTGTGTGAAATATGTTCCCCGTATTTGATCTATCCCCTGGAGGAGCAGTGAGCTGCAGAAACTGATGGTGATGGATTAACTGCAACCTGTAATCCCAATTTAACCCTTCCTCTAGGTCTGGGCGGCCAAGGAAAAAGTTTAGCACTGGCCACACGTGTTTCGAAAATTACGTGTTAATAGACACTTTCTTATAATTTAATTTCATTGTTTTTGTTTTAAAGAAACTAGTTTTCCTTAATATTGGTATAACTGCTAAAAAAATAAAAAGGAAAGAAGAAAATGTGATCAAAAATAAAATACTTTTCTAGTTATAAACAGAATACAACAGCCGCATGACTAAAGTTGAATTTAAAAGTTGATCAAAGCTTTGGTCTTCTCATGTTTTCTTTTCTGAATGATAAGAATTGACAGTAACTGTAGTTATAATACTGAATTGTCTTGGGTTTGGATTGCAGAGTAGCGTAGTGAAAAACTGCTCCATGGGACATTCATTTTGAGCTTTTTCCTGCATGTCTTTGTCACAGTTACCCATTCACTCTGACTAGATGCAGCATGGAACTTTTCATATTTGGTTTTTCACTCCCATGTTTTTGTCAATTTTCAGTAAATTTCTCTACTTCTTTGGGTTCTATCTTTCATGTCTATGTTTGCATGGAATTGTTTGCAACTTAGTGGCAAACAGGTACAGAGCGGATGAACTACACAATATTAGACAATGAAAATAAATGTAATATTATAGCAGTGTTGTATGGTCCACCTCTGCCCTCGCCGCCGCCCTTTGACCCTCCCTCACTGGCTGAGTGGTTCCCTCTTCCCTACCCACCCTGGGGAGAGTTGCATGGGATCTGTACATTAAAAAAACACTTTTTTCAAAATGACTGCGGTTTTGTTGGTTTTATCTCCGTAGCAACCCTTTTATATTTTGGTTGCTAAGGCTTGACGAAAAGGTCTTTGGCAAAGTGATCCTTTTGATTTCCTCGGCAACTGTGGTTTTTTGTTAACCACACCCACATTCCTAATATGTTCATATTGTATGTCAATTTGTTTCAGTCAGCTTCAGCCAGGGATTCATGTTTTACATTTTCACAATATTTGGGTAAAAATGTGAGAGCAATACCACTTTTGGAAGTTAACACTGTTCAAAATCTAATCATTTTAAACCAACATTTTTTTCCAAATAGCTTCCCAATGCCGCTCGAGGAGTTAGGAGGTGCTGGAAATTCCCAGGAGTATAAATGTGTAGACAGAAAATTCAAGATGAGGGCTTCTTCACGAGGTCAAAGGTCAACGAAACTTGGGTTGTGCTTGTAGACTAAATCTGGTGGCGTGTGTGTAAATTTTGTAAATATCGCTCAAACAAAAGGTTTTTTTCTCATACTGTAGATTTATGGGAAATCTCAGAATGTGACACTTTGCCACAAAATGGCTGCCAAGCTGTAGGTCCTGTGGCCATCCCATAATAATTTCTGAACTTCCTTTGGATATCCCTGACACATGTGTTTTGGTTTTGTTAGTGAATTTTGAAATATTTAATTGAGCCCCATAAAGTACTTTGGCCCCATTTGTTTATTTTGACGGTTCTCCCTCTGTGATGTCATCATTATTTGAGGGGGGTCGTTCACTATGTCAAAAATTCATGTTGGTACTAGGTGCTTGCAGATTCTGGTGAGTTATTGGGTATGTGTTGGGGGAGAAAATTTTACTCCAAGGAGCAGTAAGAAAGAAGAATTGGAAAGTGCTGTGGGACAGAATAAACCATTTTCTTGAAATGTTCAATAGTTTACATTTCCCAAAATTTTATTAGCTCTTCACTGCAAGTCTGAGTTGCTCTTTGACTAAAGTCAAACTGCACAAACTATGAGGTTAAAGTATAAACCTTTTGCAACAGTAAAGGGTAACCATTGCCCTCACTCTTTTGAACTTAACCTTCCCCCAAGAAGCTTTGGTTGACATTCAGGAGAGTAATTTGTTTTCTTTCCATCGAGAGTATAGATAATAGCGCTAATTCATTTTTCATTTCCCTTGAGAATTATGAAGATTTGCACAAAATTCCCTTGGCAACCAGATGGACGTACGGTTGCTGCACAATGACTTTTCATTTATCCTTTTGTGGCATTTTACAGACCAATTTATGGATCATGAAACCCAAATGACTCATCTTATTACTCATCCTCTTTTCTGGCTCTTTGTTTTTAGCTTAACCGAGTTACCAAAAACAAAAAAGACGAACAAAAGAAAGAAGGAAAGCAAGAATGAATGAATAAGACTTGAGGACTCACTCTAATATTGCAGCAATAAACAAAAACATGAGGCATTTTTTAAACTTTTTATCAAGTAACAGTAAAATTAGCTTGATAAAAGCATTAGTCTACAGCCAGATGATGAAAGACTCTGAGTAGCAAATCAGTGGGCCGCAGAGATTAGAGTCTGACACAGAATGAAAAACATGACCAGAACCAAATCCACGCACACTCTCTGAAAAATACAACTGGAACAAACCAAAGTACGCTTAACCCTTTTATGCAACACCTTACAGTAGTGAAGTGTTTCTGCAATCAAAGTAATTCAGCTGATTCTGTGCCGATGCAACACTTTACGTTAATATTGGTGGAAAGCTGATTTTCTCCCTGTCAGAACCAGCTGATATACGGTGATTGCATAAACCGTCAAACAGTTACGGTATGTCAAAGAGCGTGTGTTATTTAGGTGCACAACATCCTAAAGGGTTAAATTAAAATGTGAGGTCACTCCAAAAGGAAATGCACATATCCATATAAAACCTAACAGCCAAATAATGGTTCAACAAAAACTTGAAGAGCAGCAGCAATGGTCGTTTTACAACATCTCTTTGTAGCTCACAGGAGAGCAGAGCAGGTTCAATTATTCTCCAAAGGCATGACATGTAATTATTGCTCGTCACCCATGGCCTCATTTTCTTTGTTAGATCTTGTTGCTGCAGGACATCTTCTGAGGTTAACTTTATTGTTTCCTGATTCATGCAAAAGCTGCTGTAGAAAGTTCTGACATCATTTTTACATGTACTTAATATCCATACATTCATCCATTTTCTGAAGCCCTTTGAAGTCATGAGGTGGCTGGAGCCTATCCTTGCTACTGTTGGGCGAAGGTGGGTACACCCTGAACAGGCCACCAGACTGTCGCAGGGCCACACAATCACACACACTCACATGTCACACACTAACTAACCTTTCAAGCATGTTTTTGGAATGTGGGAGGAAGCTGGAGAGCCTGAAGAAAACCTAAGCATGCAAGGAGAACGTCCAACACTCCACACAGAAATGTCGGAGCTGGGATTTGAACCAGGGCCCTCTCACTGTGTAGGGGGGGCGCTAACCTCTGTACAGCTGTTTAGCCCCATAACATAGCCCCCTTAAAGACAACAGATGGTCAAACTTAAACATGGAGCAAACATGGGTGAACCTTTCCAGTTTTAATTTTCCATCCCCCCCCCCCCCCCAATAGTTATATATATTGATAGTGAAAGAAATTACGAACATTTTTTAATTTGAAATGTGTGAGAAATTCCTGGCTTGAATGTGTAATTACTTACTTTTCCCATCGCTGCGTGCAAAATATAATTTCTAAATAAATACCAGTTGGAATCTATTCAAAATGTTTACAGGAACCTGTTGTTGGTCATTTTTTAGAGGTGGCTTGAGCTCAGAGGGGCTTTAATTAAGTTCTTGTTGGCTCCTGGAGGAAGTATTTTAATGGGGGAGGAAGTGTTTGTCTCTTTGACTTTACTGGTGCTAGCCCCTTAGAGTAACAACTGTCCCTGTGTGACCTTATTGTAGGCTCCCCAATGTGGCCTCTTCCAGCACAGTGGGCGGGTCATTATTTTCCTTTTTCTTTGGTTTGATTTGGGGTTTAGTTAAATCCGACTTTTCTTTCTTTATTTGCTGTTTATTTTTCTTTATTTCTTGGTTTAGCCGTGCTTGGATGTAACTGCCTCAAACCATGTTTTCACACTTGTTTGCCACAAATGGGACCAAGCGAAGCCTGATAAAATATCACAGACTTTTTGAGTAGAAGCCAAACAAAAAGTGTGCCTTTGTTGTAGTCTCCTCCAACTTAGAGCTGGAACAAATTATACTGTTTACTCATTTCTTAGTTTGTTTAATTTTCTTTTACCTACCCATATAGGAAACAAGTTGTAAAGGGTCTCAACACTGACAAAAAGGCATGATGCAGAACATTTCCAACTCAACAATCACTCAAGGACTTTTCCATGGAAAGTTGTATTTCATACAATATAATTACATGTAGTAAAAATGTTCCTTTTTTCGAATGTATTATACAGTACTGTAGTTACTGTCCTGAGTCAGATACCAGCTCAGACGAGAAAAACAAAGACGTACATGGATCTACTCTTCTACAAGTGAATGCATCAGAATGTGGCGGAACAGGGAGCTTGTGGCCCCCCCTGTGTCTTTTCTACGTCACAAATACAATCTTTTTTTTTAACAGTTTTTCTGTCTGCTCCTGATTCACAACAACTTTTGATTTGATTTTTGATTTGATTTGAAATGGTTTATTTCAAGCAATTAAGTAGAAATAATACACAACAGCAATATAAACATCAGTTATACATTCATACAGTAACTAATCAAACTTAGGATAATTAGACATATTAATAAATATTGCTTGAAAGGGAGTGGGAGGAAGCGAACTTATATAATCCCACCCCGATTATACTGTAACCATTTTATTACATGATTTATCAATATCCGGTTCCCAGTTTTTATCAGACAGAATTAAAAATCATAAGATATCGATAAAGCACATGACAAAGATGAATTACTTAAGTATTACGTCAAAAATAACTATTTTAGAAATCAACATGGCAAATGCAGATCAATCATCTGAAATATATGCAGATTATGTTACTTATAGCTACGCTAGCAAAGCCATTCATATGAATAAAACATAATACTATATCAGTAAAGCAGACAACACTGTTTCAGGAATTTTCATAGCAAAAATTTCATCAAGTATCAAAAGTTAAAAACATGTGCAAAGTTATGCTACATTAGGAAAGATTTTTGAATCAGTTTATCAAGTTTTGGAGAAAGTGAAGTAATATCATTAAAAGTCAATCAATTTAACAATTTTCAATAAGTTTTTTAATATTTTTTTTTTTTTTTTTTTATAATAAAGAAATGCTGTAGGGGAAGAGTAAAAAGGGTCCATAACTGTCGATTGTCCAAGGTTGGTATTTCTTCTTTTACTGATAACAGCTGATCTCCTGGGTTCAAAACAGTTTATAGTTCTCTTCGATGTTATGTCTGCAGACATTAGATTCAGGTCCATATCCTTCTTCAGCTGATATCAGCTGCGGTGAAAGTTGAGGTCAAGTTGTCTGCAGGTCAGAACTCTCTGCTGTTATTCAGGTGACGTCAGACATACAGAGAAGGTGATGATTCCAGGTGTCATATTTCTTGAAATTATTTGGCTCTTTGATTTATTACTCCACGTTGTTTCAGACAACCGTAATCAAGCACTTCTCAAAGTCCTTCATGGTGCTCACAACCAAAACCTTGGTGCGGTCCTCTGGACCGAGTGGTTTAACGTAAATCCTGCAGCCTTTAACCCAAGTGTTCTCAATCTGCTTACGCTTCCTGAGAAGCCGTGCATGTTTTGAGATTTCAGCATTCCTCCTGGTCAGATGGTCGTTCAGATAAACAGCAGAACCTCTGAGATTTTTGCGTAGATTCATCAGAGCTAGCTTGTGTTTGTGATTCACAAACCTGATGAGGATCGCTGGTTTATCCGTCTCCTTTCTCCTGGGGAGCAGGTGGCAGGTCTCGATGGTATTGAGATCCAGGGAAATCCCTTTAGATGTGAGAAATGAATGTATTTGCTGCTCCAGCGACGCACCGATCTCCGTATTGGCACTGCTAGCTACGCTAGCACTAGCATTAGCAGTGCTAGCTCGAGGCTTGATTGGTACTCCAGTGAGAATGACATTATTCATCCTTACTTGCTGTTCCACATCGTCCAGTCTTTTCTCCAGAATCTCGACCTGGTTTTCTCGCTGCTCGTTTTGAGCCCGAAATCTTCGGAACTCTTCCATCATTTCCCAAAGTGGCGTTAGCTTAGCCGACACTTGTTCCATAAAACTTTTCAGCGTTTCTTGAATAATGTCAAGAGTTTTTTTGAGGTCTTCATATTCATGGGGTTTCTTCGGGGGCATGGTCAGCTCTCTTTTTTGGAGAAAAATCAACCTTTTAAGTAATTTGAAGATAGTTGTATTCGCAGAGAGGCACGCCACGCGTCCTGCCGTGTAACCCGGAACCGGAAACTTGAAAACAGAAATACTCAAAAAGGCCATTTTAAGCTTAAATTCTTTTACATATGTCCTCCATCATGAGAGAAATGCCACAAGAACATGTTAAAAACACCAAAAACACAACCTTCATTGCAGTGGGTCTTTGAGCTTTCTTCAAAGATTCATGCAGGAGGCGTCTTATAAAATGATCCAGGAACTCTTTTTAAAGTGAAATTCTGGTTGTTTTTCTTTTTTAGTTTATTAGCAAACTGACTTAGCATTCATCCAGCATACATCCAGACTGAGAGGCACTGAGCGCTTGGAGTGGAAGGAGTCCTGGTGTGGAATTATAATGTCTTTTTGGTTTCTGCATTACATTTCAGGTCATTTCGCTATGAGGAAGTGCATTTTGAACTACTGCCCTGCCCTTTAAAATTAGGTCCCTTTTTACACATCGGGTCACAATGTTACATAAAAGTGTACAGCTGCTTGGAGAGCAGTGACACAACATTGTGTTACCTTTGCTGTTTTATGGAACTCATAATTCAACCTTCTTTAGGAGAAAACTGTTTCTTTGGCTTCTAATTTTGACTTCGGTCTAAAAGAGTAGCCAGTATTTATATCTGTGCTGCTGCACTTAAAAAAAGCATTAAGGAGGATGTGACTATGTTGCAATGCAATCACAACGCTCAGGCAAAGGTGTGCATAAACACCACAGGAGTGGAATTACTGTTTAGTAAGTGCATCGCCTCCTGTGGTTTTGTGGGTCTATTTGCACATGCTTATTGTACCTTTAGGCAGCAAACAAATTATTAACAAATGATTTCACATTTGATTTATTTTATCAAGTATAGCACATGGCATCTGGGTAAATCTACATTTGTTTATTTGTTTCTAAGCGATTAAACCTACAGTCTAATTTTTTGATTTTACAGTAAACATTTGTCTTCATCTGAATATTGCAAAAATTATAAAACAAAGTTTATTTTATTGATACTGCAAATATGGTGGTTATTATTTCTGCCTATATACATACTTTCTTATTTCTCAAGATACATTTTTTCTATGCATATTTTCCTTATCAATCCTTTGTGTTGATGACAAGCTGGAGCTGCAGCAGCTGGTACCAAACAAGGCATCAGCTGCTGCAAGTGAGAGGTCACGGATGTAGATTCAAACATGACATCATGCACAGAATTACAGAGGAGAAAGCAGCTGGAAAACCAGGCTGTCTGATTGGATACTTATTCAGTAGGATTAAAAAATAATAATAAATAATAAAATGTGTTTGTATCACCTAAAAGAAATTGTAAAATCCAACTTTATTTTTTAAATGGAGATGGTTCAAATAAAAGTATGCATTTATTTATTTTTCATTATTCTGTTTAAATTAAAAACATTAAGTGAAGCTGTCAATATCATAAGTAAACCACTATAATGACAGGTCTAATGTCAAGCTCAGTGTCTTGGTTCTTTTTTTATTTAAAGTATATATTTTTTAATTTATTCTGTCATGTTTTGAGCTGCTTTCTATGTAAAATGTTTGATTTGTTCCCCCACCTTAGACTATTTTTAACTCTAAGGGGACTTAAATTTGTGGTGCAGAAAGGCATCTCTTTTTGCAGGTGAGCTGAATTCTAAAGCTTTTTTGTTTGATGACTTTGACATTTGTTTAAATTTAGTTTTCTTTTCCTGTTTCTGTTAACTTTATTAAAAGACCACAAGACTTTTTTGCTGTTTGACATACAGACTCTTTAACTGTTGACTTCCTGTTTTCTGCACCTGCTGCAGTTTCTGCATTTTATAAGATTAAGTTAGAGTTGTTCAAAATTTGAATCTCATAAAAAAAAACCTTTGATCCCAGCAATGCACACAAAGCAGAAAACATCCAGATGTGCTTGTCATTATAAAATATATCATGCTATATGTAAAATCTATCAATTGCTTACACCAATTTATCTTGACATGCACTGTTACTTTACAAAATATTTTTGGAAAAAAATAAATCCAAAGCCCTGTGACCCTGAAAGGGATTCAGCGGAATCAGAAAGCTGCACAAAAAAGAATGTATTTGTTTTCTGGTTATTAATTTGCAAACAGCAAACAATTTGCTTTCAGACCATTGACTGTTTATAAGCACTGGACCAAGTGTGTGACATCACCCATAGAAAATGACTTGTTTGTTTGTTCCAATTCTCGAGTGTTTCGAAGACCACCTACTTTTATTGAGACATTTGATTGGTTAGTTTATAAATTGAATAACTTGCCAGCAACAACACGGTTAAAAAAAAGGTATCAGAGCAAAAACACTTATTCTGACAAATAGAATGACTGAGTAATCGCTGTTTTTTTCTCAATATAAGACTAGGTTTTCTGCTTTTTGGAACCAGCAGTTACTTCCTGTTTGGAACAACAGGGGGGAGGAGTCACCCCGTCCAGTTCCCATATATACAGTCAATGTTTCTGACACAAGACTGCAAAAAAACCCGACAAATTTTATATTGCTAAAGACACTAAAAGTGCAGAACTTCTGTATTTTCCTCATATTTCTATTGTTTTCTTTTTTAACTTGTACTGTGCAACAGCTGAGCAAGCAGATCAGAGCTGAATGCCTCTTGTATTCGACAGATTTTAGTGTTACAATTGGGGTTTATGGATCTTCAGACAGACTGAGTGTATATTTGTATAAACCCCTTTTGTATTTGAGGCTAAGCTTTATTAATTGAAATTATATTTGTATTCATTCCAAAGTTGGGATGTCAGATATGGGGGATAAGGGGTTAGAGTGGGGGGTAGTCGATATTACAAAGTTAAAACATAAAAGTGTCATAAGTAAATTACATAGCTTAGTTCACACAGCTACAAAAACAAAAAATAAAAGTTAAAAATAAAAGTTAAAATTGTTTTTTATTGAATTTCTCTTAAGGAAATGGAAAAATTGGATTGGTCAAAAAACATTTAGGTTTTCAGAGAAAATTATAAGGGCTGGAAAATGTTAAAACAACATTTGCGTAACTTTAGGTTGTCAGATAAAAGCACTCCTATTATACTTTACCACATAACATAACAGATCAATGAACAACAGGGAAATATTAATTAATATTAATTCAATAAATAATGAATATCAATGAGAAGTTTTATGCATTGGCCTTTAGTGACATCTCGAACAGCAATAAAAAGCATTTCAAAAAGTTTGATTTACTGTATATATGGAAGCCCAATTATTAATTATACTGTATTTTGTTTCAAGTTATTGTGTCACCTCACCAATGGACTTTGCTTCTATACATCGATCAACTTCATCTCTGGTTGCATTTTCTCACAGAAAGTATATGATAACAGACCGGTTTCAGAGCCTTCAATTGCAAAAGAAAAAAAACTTTTATGATTCATTATTACCTTTTTTTTTACCTTTCTCCATATACCTGAGCTCATCATGCTGTGTTGAACAAGCAACAGTTGCCACAAGGCCTCTGGGAGGTTTATTGGGCCGGAAATTGTGTTTGAAGCTCCAAACTGGCAGAGTACCAGCTCCTCCTTTTGTCCCTCTAGACACTTGTGTTTGTCTGTTCTGTCATGGTTGGTGCCTTCTGCTGCTTTCTTTTTGTGAGACAGAAGGAAGAACTTAAAGAAACTGTATTTGTATTCACCCTCTTCAGGTGGTGCCATATGTGCATTTGGGTTTACACATTGAAAAGAAGGTCTTTTTTTGTTGTTTTGACATTTGAGGTTCGTGCATCTTCTGGAGTCTTTTGACTGCCTTTGAGGGGAAACATGCCCCCACATGGGGCTGAGAGGCTGAATCCAAACCCAAGCTGCCTTTTCTGTTTTGCAAACTGAAATTTTGCACTTCTCCAGCCTCGCAGCTGAGCTGCTACTTTTCAGGTTTTCAGGACCAAACTGCTTTTGTGCAGTTTTTCTTTTTTCCTCTGGGATTTTTGTGTTTGATGCCCCAAACAAGGTTCCTTTTTTGTTGTTGTTGTTGTAGAACATGACATCACATTGGCTTTAAAATCCAACCATGGCTGCAGAGTACGTGTCCATCTTTGTATCATTATAGTATTAACTCTATACGGAAACGTTCTGAACCTACAGAGATGGGTTTATGTAACAGCTTCTTTATTTTCATTTGCATCACCGTGTGAAAACACATCTCCTCCACTGAGCTTCTGTTTCACTGTGACCTTACTCCTACTCTAAGCTCCTATTATGATTTCCTGGTAATATGCTACTTAATATTGCTACATAATCTTCAGAGGAAAGTGTTTGTTTAGACAGCTTTGCATTCGGCCAGTATCCTTTATGTCTTAGTTTACTCATGCTGATTGCTGATTATGAGAGGTTAGAATTAAATGTTGAATGCTGACTGGAATATCCCCAATAATGAAGCTCAATAGGAATCATTTGTGTTGATGAGATAGATCAAGGATTGGATTGTCATCTAACTCCACAAGGACAACAAAGAAGCTACACAAAAAATGACTGAAACCAATCTGTTGTTTAAAGATCTGTGCCAAAAATGTATCATTGATTTATTCAAATTAATTACATCAAGTTCACGTCCTCTCACTCCCTTTCAAAAAATTAATCAATTGCATAAGGACAAGAGAAAATATATATGTTTCCTCCTCCCAGGTCTTTTGAAAGAAATATTTAAACACAACTTTTTTTTGACAAACTTCCTATTTATTGGATTCAATTTGTCCTGTATTTTATGCACAGATATATCTGTTTATGATTCTGAGTGGATAGATTTATCTGGATTTAAATGTATTTCTTTTCATTTTAATTTTTCATTTCTAATCAAATAATTATCATTTTAAGTTTGATTTATCTATGTAAATCTCTTTTGTTTGCTATTTTTAGCTTTTTGTTTTGATTTCTTGAAATAAACCAATTCCAAATCTAGTTGATTATATCAGCTCGATTTTTTTCTCCAAAAAGTTAAAATAAAATCAATGTCATAACTTGGTACCCAAACCTTTTTTATTATTTCGCAGAGACGTTGAATTGATTGCAGACTCTGCAACTTGATTCTCCAAAAACACAAAAGAATCTAAAGGATTATTGATGATGAAATTAGACATTACCTGGGGATGTCCAGTAAAGGGAAAACATTCTAACCAGTCAGATCTGGTGTTACTGACTGGAAAGACTTTACACAATCAGATAAAAATATCAGGTCATTTTTCTCAATAAATAGCAAACAAATGCTTTAGTGCTTGGATGTTATCGTCCTTGGCAATACAGATCCACTTGGAGATGTGTATCTACATCAGATGGATCTTAATGTGGTTTAAGTGGCTCAGAGGATCCGGTCTGCTAAGAGGACATCATAGCGCAGAGACCTAATGGAGCTTTAATTGATCATTGTTGACTGAACATACCCCAGGCTCCTCAATAACAGCAGGATGTAGAGATCCAGACAATGGTTTATACTGTAAATAATGATGTATGGCACCAGCTGCTCTCAGACAGACTGATGGCTTTGGCTACTGTCAAACAGGAAGGAGGACATAGGTGGACAGAGTGGGCAGAAAGCAACCGAATGTGCTGCAACTTGGACAGAATAGCTGGCAAACTTAGGTGGGGGTTTCGTGCAAGTCAGAGCTTGTTAGAGGAGCTCAAAAGGACCTTGAGCATGTGGTTACAAAGTTTGTGCTGGCCTTTGTTGAAGGGGTGCAGCTGCAGGGGTCTGATTTGAGGTGAGGTGTTGAGTTCTGACACAGCCTGTCTTACTTTTGAAGCTCTTTTGCTTTAATGATGTTTCTGCGGTGGCTAACCTTGCTACAAATTAGGCTCCCATAAGAATACATGCATTTGTTGGAGTCAGACCAGGAAAGCAGGTAATCTGTGTATGAATCTAAAACAAAGCAGATAGTGTATTTTTTAGAGTATAAGTTGCATATTTTATATAGTTGGGCTAGGGCTGTAACTTCTACTCAGGTGCGACTTATTCGCCATTTTTCAAAAATAAAGACTTGTGTATTTGTTGTTGTCTGAATATAAACCTCTAGAGGGACTGTAGATGTGTATTTGCTACAACACAGAACAAGTGCGAAGTTGTTCAAAAGTGACACAAACAATGAAGAATTGAATAGATTTAGTGATTTAAAGTGATATAAAGAGTTAAATTGACTTCTCCATCCATCTTCCTTTTACCTATCCAGGACCGGGTCTTGGGGGCAGCACTTCCCTCGCCCCGGCCACTTCTTCCAGCTCCTCTGGAGGGACCCCGATGCGTTCCCAGGCCAGCCGAGAGATGTAGACTCCCCAGCGTGTACGGGGCCTCCGTCCAGTGGGACATGCCCGGAACAGGCATGCACGGAATACTCCGAGTTTATCGAGGTTGACAGAGCGTCTCACCCTATCTCTAAGGGAGTGTCCAGCCACCCAACGGAGGAAGTTCATTTCAGCCGCTTGTATTCGGGACCTTGTTCTTTCGGTCATGATCCCAAGCTCATGATCATGACCAATTGACTTGTTTGCATGTTATTTATGTGGTAATCTGAATGATTGTTCACACAACCTAGGATAAAAAAAGGATGTATAACCTTAAATGCCAGTAAAAATGATAATCTGCCTCTCTGCGTCTTTGTAATCTATCCCTGAGGTCAGACTATCTATACAGTAACGTCTGTACATAAACCTCAGTTTATACGTTCTTTCATCTGTCGTAACTCTTCAACCGTTTACGCTATTAACGTAATTCCAGCGGATTCTGAAGTGGAGATATGCAGCCTTGTGCCGATCTGCAGCACATTACAGTAGTGAAGTGATTACACTGTCAACTTAATCCCCTTATGCTATTTTAGATGACCCCACCCTTGCATTGACGTGTTCCCCCTACCATGACAAAAGTGGATAAAGGTGGAAAGATTTCATGTAATCCATGGACACCAGTGAAGATCACAAATCATTGAAGAAAAAAGGTTCAGAGCACTGTCTAGTGCGGGGGTCGGCAACCCGCGGCTCCGGAGCCGCATTTAAAGTGATATAGCGCCGCCCTGGTGGCTCCCTGGAGCATTTTCAAAAATGTTTTAAAATGTAAATAGATGGGAGAGAGACATATACTTTTTGTTCTAATATGGTTGCTGTAGGAGGAAAAACAAGATAAGTATTCTTTATTTTTTCCAATGCTGTAAGAGCTTCAAGATTGATAATGCAATGCCCAGCAGGTGCGTCACACACAGGAGCCAAACTGGCTACAAGTTGTAGTGTTGTTCAACTGTCTGCCCTGATGACAAGACGCACGTTTCCATAGAGTCTCAAGCAGTACAGTGGAGAGAGGAAGGCTGAGAGCATACTAACCTTTCCTTCATAAATAATCCCACTTTGTTGTAATACGCATTACGTTGAACATTGCACTCTAGTGATCAAGCTCTCTCCCTTCCACACTCATGGTCCAACAAAAAGAAACAAACATAACAGGAAGAATAAACTAAGGTGGAACAACAAAACTGCCATAAGAAAAGAAACGTGGGCAAACAGAAACGCTCATGCTGAGCCCTAATTAGATCAGGAAACTGCGTCCCACAATCCCTTGCTGCTAAAACCTTGAGTAAGAGTGTTATGAACTGAAGTCAGGTCCATGCTGTTTGTGCTGATTGTGAGCGATGGAACAAATGGACATGAGACAGAGAAGTAGAGTCTGCCCCTCCTGGTAGCAATATGTCATTTAAATTGTGCTGGGATGAAATACTTCATTGTTTTGTGCTGAAACACCCTCAGCCCACAACATATTAAATTACTCCAATAATCACATGACCAGGCAAGACATGGATCTGTGTGTGTTACCCTCAGCAACAACATGATGACACATAATTACCGTAGGTGATTTTAGAAAGAACATTTTTGCATTTTGAACCTTACACATTTAAGTTGTACATGGCCAGTTTTAATGGTATTTGTTTTTAGTATAAAAAAGTAATATGGTTGAAATAAAAAAAATCACCAATAAGAAATTATCAGTAATCTGCATCAGTAATTGATTTCAAATATTTGATGCACAAAGTATCGAATCTTAAAAATGTGGTATTGCCCATCACCACTGGTGACATCTCCAGTGCTAAAGGGTTAAACACGTGGATTTATTTGGTGCAATTTTTTAAAATAATTTTTCACAAAGAAATAATGTGTTCCAACATTTTAAAGGATATACCTTGTGTCAAACAGTCGAAAAAGCTCGTTTTTCCTCACGTTAGCCATTATTATTGTGATTTCAGAAGAGACTCCTAACTATTTAGAGATCAAAAACTTTTTTTGCGTGCTGTTAGCATCATTTGAGTCTTCATTTGCCAAAGAGCAGGTGACACAAGAGGATTTAAACACTCTGGAAAAGATAAAACTTTATTTTTCCCTGTCATGACAATACAAAGTCAAACAACTGAAGTAACAATCCAGCTGAGAACAGTTATATTCTATCTATATTTCAGTACATAGACAGAATCTGGTGCACGTCATCATCATCACCACCACACCCAAAAAAGTGAGGTATCAACCACTAAAAAGCTTCTTTCTGTGTACAGGTGGGAGTTCAACTATAAGGCATCTATTACCATGACAACCAGGAGAGACTGAAACAGATGTGTGCCACCGTCTTCCTGCGCCATTTATTTTTTTCCTTTACGTTTGATATAAATATGGAAAGAGGGTTGAGTTGATACAGTTTACAGTACCACACTACAACAGGCCAGAGTCAAAACTGTTTCTAACAGAACAAAAACATCACAAAACCATGTTGTTACGTTAAAAACGAAGAAAGAATCCCCCTTTTGTCTCTATAGGGAAATCCAGTTTGACCCTGAAACAAAACATCAGAGGATAAGTGATGCTTTTGTGTTACATAACTGTTGATAAGAACACATCTCCTTGTCTTTATTATGGGTCACACACTACACTGAACCCTTATAAAGCAAGATTTCCACCATAAAGCATCAGATTTTACCCACTTCTTCAGCTTTGAGGACTAATTAAAACTTTTCTGTCCTGCTGCACCTGCTACAAATCTCACCTCGCTGTTTGGTTCTGCTGTTCTCACTCGGAGAACCGGGTGAGCGTGTGAGAGGAGTAAATTAGAGCCAGTGCTGATCGCTTGGCCAATTATTTCACTTGGACACATCCTGCCTCTGTGCCCCTGGAAGTGATGGCACAAGTCTGCTGGGGCACAGATCCAATTAAACTCCAGCTATTGAAATGAGAATTAGGCTGCTCTAACAACTCGGCAAATTTGAATATTATTGCAGATAACTCAGGGATGATTCTGGCAGACCTGTTAGGTAGTTTGAGACTAGTAGAACTTATAGAGATAAGGTTTGAAGTTCCGCCCTCTCTGTTTTCCTTCATTTGAATGAAATCGGATTTTCTCGCCATTTCCGAATGATTATTTCTTCAGTGGACATGCAGCCTCCACAGCTGTCATTTTTACAAGTTGCAGATGCAAGATTGGAACGGACACGCCGCTAATACACTGCGTGCTTTCTGCCAACTTGCTCGTCACATCCTGTCACACGGATTAACAATGGCATCAGCGGCTGCTTTGTGGACTTTCATCCCAAAAAGACAGGAAGACTTTTTTGAGAAAAAGTGTCAGGTAATTCTAAGGCTGCCAAAAACCATTTGGTTTCAGGTGGAAATTGAGTTTTACAAAAGATTTGTGCTTTCTATTAGTCAAAACGACTGAAATTCTTCTGATTCAGACAATAATACACAGAACAGTAGAGTATATTTAGATTTTTTTTTTCCAGTCAGCATTGATACAGATGTCAACACTTCATTAAATAACTGTTTTGCCAGTATTTTAGTGACTATCAGGAAAACCCTTTACACTTTAATGACTAAAACTGCATTATTAATTTCTTTAAAAAAATAAATCAATAAATTCTTATAACCTACTAGAAAATTTGATACTTTTTTTTTAAACAAATCATACATGTGCTAGGTCAATCTTTACAAAGCTGACATTTTAGGAGACCTTTAGGGTTTGTAACTCTGAAAGTTTCCTCTGGTTCAGGCTGAGTCATTGCTGCTTTAATACAGTGATTTTTCAGAGAGGAACCTTTGACCTTTCTCACCGAGCTTTCTCTCTAATCAAGGTGCTGTACATTATTGCTGGAAATAAAAGGGGGATTCTTTTTAAACATATTCTGATATGGCTAATTGCTTATAGTCTCTGTCATTTGTGTTGCAGGCATGCCGCAGCCTGGATATTCTTGGAATTATATTGGTTAACGGGCTTACTCTTCCATGCTGCTCCAGGCCAGTGAAAATGTCACACACGAGCCTCAGAAGTGTGTGTAGGGTCATTGTGGGTCTGAACGCTAAGGTCTGCAGTTGTGTTTGACTGGGCATAAAGCTGCTTTCTGTCTCGAACACATCCCTGATCATCACTGTTCTGGTGTAAAGACAGAACTTACAACAAGTTAAGCTCTGAGTTCAACTGTATGACGCTTGTGTGTGTGTATGTGTGTGTGTGTGTGTGTGTGTGTGTGTGTGTGTGTTTCTGGCCAGACACGCACACACTCCAGTGGCTTTTGCAGAAGGAAGGCCCAAAACATTTCACACACACAGACATTTAAGTCTTGTTTTAGCAGGTAACAAAACACATTCCTAGGTGAGAGATGCTGCTCAGCAGATCAAACTAGGCCACATGTTCAGAAAGGCAGCCACTGCATTCTTCTGACTAGTTCACATAAATAAATCACCAAATAGAAATATTCCAAACTGTGTCTAACTGCTACTGAACACAAAGTGACACAGCAGTGTAATTAACACTTTTCTATCTAGAAAGATGATTTTTTTCTTTTTTGAAGAGAGCCAAGTCGCATCGGTTTTTCATAGTTTAACCGCTTGGATCTGCTTTCTGGACACTGCAGGCGCTTCCAGATGTTTCAGGGCAAACACATATGCCTTTGATTTCAACCGCTGACGGGTCATACAGACCTGGGCGGCTGTGATTGCATGGTTGTTTTGTGCTCCTCACACGGAGGCAGTGGCCCCTTAAACCTACTAACAGTATTGGCTTGGCCAGTGTTGGTGTGTTTTTCTCTGCAATCCAGAAGGCTGATATGGGATATCTCCTCCATTGGACATAAGGAAACCAGCTTTGGCTTCTCTCCAATGTGTCCATCTGTATTGCATGATTCTGTAAAAAAAAAAAAAAAGAAACAATTTCAATACATAAATAACAAATAAACATATAATAAAAAACAGTAAATAACAAAAATATATTAGTAATAATAATAATATTATGAAGAATATATGATTGTATAATATGCAAAAAATAAAGCTATATTATAAATGTTTCTACTATGCATATGTTAATATTCATATTATATAATAAGATAGATCAAATATAAACACATAAATGTGTAATGAATAAATATTAATGATAGTAAAACAAATACTTTAAAGATGAAAGATTTTTAAGGATTTTCTCCAAAGAAAGACCATTGATGCAAAAAAATAAACCAACACAACAATATAGCTCAGGAGGTATACTGTATAAATCAAAGAAAACAGGAATGCATTATTATGGTAAAACAGATTTTCAATATTTAATTTAAGGTTTGACTGCACATAGATTTTATTTTAATGCCCACTGAAAGAATTCCTCTCCCTTTCTTTTCAAATTTGGGGATTAGATAGCTTTTGTTGGAATGTGGAATTTTTCCTGCAAGTGATTTTTTAAAATTTTGGGTTGAGCTTGAGTTATGCGATGCATTCACAAAAAACTTTATAATAAAGAGGAGAGGAATAGATGGCATTAAGAGTGCCTTAAGTGTCTCACACTGTGCTAATGTGAAAGTAACTCAGAATAATGTCACCAGATACATTTAAAAAAACATTTTTTCTTGCTGGTTTAAATATCTTAGACAAATGTCTAACAAATTTATGGAAGCATCTATGGCTAAAGCATAAACAGGCGGCTGAATAACAGCTGTTTTTATTATCACTGGCGTGTGAACTTTGCACGGCCTCGCAGCTATAAACACCAAAACTCTGAGAGAGAGGAAAATAACTAATACCTTGCCAAAAGAAAACTGAATTCTTTTCAGCTGCTTTAAAGCATTTCATTTCACTTTACAGATATTTAAAAAGTACACCCAGATGTTTTCTTGAAACTGATTCAATGAAAAGGTATCTAAAAGCAAAGACTACAAATGGATTCCCTCAGTGGAAACTAAGAGGTAGAAGAAAAGCAACCCAAAGTGGTGCAAGTGAAACGACTAAGATGTCATTGATGCCTAAAAAAATATATATATGAAGATGAGAGAAGCCTTTATGTTCATCATAGAGAACTGTGAGAGACAGAATGTGAAAAATCATAATCCAAGAAATCACATCGCAGGATTTTTAAAGAATTTACTTGTATAAAGGTTAATAAATGAGTATTCTAAGTAGCTCCTAAACATGAGTGAGAATTCTGTCTTTACAGACCTGTTACTTCTTCTTTCAGATGCTCTTCTATCCTACACTTATTACCTGCATCGTCACCTTTTTGAACTGGTTATCTGTATAAAAGACACCTGTTCACCTCCCTAATTGGATTGAAACCTCCACCATGACCAAGACCAGAGAGCTGTCAAATGACACCAGCGATGAGATTGTACACCTAAACAATGAATCAATCTACAATAAACAAGCAGCTTATAGAGAAGAGATCAACTGTTGGAGCAATTGGAAGACTTACAACATTACTAAGAATCTCACTACACCTGGAGATCTATGAAAGATTGAACCTGGTAGGGTTCTCAGATTGAGAACTGGTAAACATCCCAGAATTACATGAAAGATCTGCTCAATTACCATGAGAAAGCTGGGACCACAGTAACAAGAGTTACCATAGTAACACACATCTTCCATCCTGCAGAGCTCCAAAGGTCCTCCTGCTTTTGCCGGCACACGTCCAGGCCCATAAAAGGTCTTCCAAAAGACCATCTGGATGTTTCAAAGGAGAACTGGTAGAATGTCATGTGATCAGATGAGACCAAAGTGGAACACACTCTCCAGGGAATAATGGAGTGGCTACATAAATATGAGATTGATATTAAGATTCTGGAGTGACATAGCCAGTTTTTAGACTCCAATCTAACAGCTAATCTAGGTAGAGAGATGCTCTTGAGAAGATCTGCTAGGAGGATAGGGCAAAAATAGCGGCTACAGCGCAAACCTGGTGAAGATTGGCTGGAAAATTCTGACTTCTGTCATTGAAAATTATGGTTCCATCACAAAGTATTAAGGAGAATTTTGTTACTGACCAAATACTGATTTTCTGCCCTGTTACACAGATCATTTATTCATAGAATCATTTAATTAAAGACTTCAAGGTTTCCTAGATTCCAAGCAAAGGATGTTGGCATGAAAATTGGGAAAAGAGCCAAGAACACACAAGCTAATAAATTGGGGCAGCCTTACTTTTCAAACAGCAATCAGATTTACAAGAATTTTTTATGAGTCTATTAGTCCTGTAAGGACTCCAAGCCCACCGCTGTGTGATGAATCATGTCCACCAAGCCCACCTTTTAGGCCCAGAATGATACAGCTATAAATAGTCTGTGATGGGAAAACAAAAAGTCTCCAAGTTTCTGATTTTTTCAAATTATTTAACTAAAATTATTTTGTGGTTTTAGGAAATAATGGGAAATGATTTTTCAAATAAATAATCAGACACATGGCTGAAAGATGAATTCAGCCTCTTCAATGTCAGAGCTGATTAAAAGCTCAACAGAAAAATGTGTCTGCTTCACCTTGAAGCATCTTTGACATTAATCATCTCCCAGCATGCAGAGAGTGTTTCATTAACTGGACAAGGACTTGGAGTGGTGCTTTGTCAACAGGCAGTCCCCAGGTTCATTTTCTAAAGGATAATTCTATTATAGCAGTCGGGGGGTTTAAAGAGGGAGGTGCACATGCTTCGTTCACAACCAGACAGAACGAAAAGGCCTTTCAGCCCCAGAGTGCCGTTCCCTTTGAAGACAGCACAGTGGGCGCTGGAGAGCAGGGCTGAGGTCACCTATGAGCAAAAAAAAGTGACATAACAGACAGCCGGCACAAAGGGTGGAGACTGCATTTACTATGTGTTCACGCTGAGTCACTACAGGCTGGCAGTAAGAGGCCGTGTTACGATGGCTGATTAGGCAGGTGGTTGCTGGATGTGGCAAATACCATCCTTGCCACGGCGAAGCTGAGCTGGCTCACCAAGCGAGCAGCCAGGAGCGAGTGGGCGGATACTGACACACGCCGCTGGTGCTGCTGCAGCTTGGACGAATTGAGCGCTCGCCAAGGAATTCAGAAACAAGATCTGGTTGGTTTTTCAGTGGTGTCGTTAGATATTGCCCAACATCTCATTTCTCTTGCTTTCATCTCTGACACTCCCGACAGATGCTCAGCATACATTAAACTAAGGATGAGTCGTGGGTTTTTCTAGCTTGTTTTCTGCTGTGATTGCGTTAATGCATTTCCACAGGAAGTGTGGATTAAGGCTGACTCGGGATCAGCTAAATGCAGTTGAGTATGCAGTCGGACCAGACTGAGATGACAGCCGCAGATCAGATCTTTTTTTTTTTGCACTTCAGAGACAAGCAGCAAGTGTGAGCAAACAACAAAAGGAATGTCAAATGATGCAGCAGGGGAGGAAAGTCACATTTAAAGTTTAATTTTCTCTGGTTGTGATACACGGATAAAGCTGCTGCTTCTCAGAGCTACTAACTGCAAGCAAACAAGAATCCTCTGTGTGTGTGAGTGTGTGTATGTGTGTGTGTGGGGGGAGGGGGGTATTCTAACTTTTTTGACCTTAGATTGCATTTTGCTGCTTTTATTTCTGAAAGTTTTTAATGTTTTTTAAAGCGCATTTCCAGAACATAATTTATGTTGTTTTTAAAATTTTTAGCACAACAAAAGAGTGATTAGTGTTTAAAATTAATGTGCATCCACTCTCACTTAAGTTAATATTGTCTTTTTTAATATTACTTGAAGTTATTGTCTAATATGAAATACAATTGTAACTTTGGTGTTAAAAATACTCATTAGCTGACATCAAAAGACTTTTGACCTATTTCTAAAAATAATTTACATAATGTGTCAATGCCACCACAGAGCGACATAACAAGAATAATATCCTTCCTCTGCCACAATTTGTTGATAAAGCAACAGCTTCCTTCAGTTTCTGCACCCTCTTTTTCTATCTAGTTTCACAAATGTGCATGGACCAAAGGAGCCTACTATAGCGCAGGTAATAAAATGATACAAAAAAATGTAACTTTTTGACCACTAGGTTTAACAAAGAATTTCCTTTAGGAAAAATGCACAATTTAGGGAAATCAAGAAACCAAATTCAGCTTTTCTCTCAATATTTAGTTTTTATTTCCCTTTTTTACGGGAAATATTTCACTGCACCTTTGTTCACCCATTTCTATAATTAATTTCTTCTCTATTTAATTAATGTTTGTTTGGATTTTTTTTTCTCCATATTTAGCTGTGAACATCACCAGTTTTAAATGAAACTGACATTCAAAAGTTACATTAACCTACAGCGAAGCCACAGTCCAGCACTGTGGGCCTCGTCTATGGAACAACCCTCTGAAGGATGTTTTTGGAGTATTTTCATAAAAAAACTTCCAACTCAACTTTTTATCTTAGATTTTAAAGTATTTTTTTTTACATTTCCTAGTGTTTTAATGTGATTTTCTACTATGTGTGTGTGGGAAGCTTTCATTATTTTTTCTATTTTGACAATTTCTTATTAGTTTATTTAAAACACTTTTAAGGTGTTCTGTGATAGAAAAAACACTCCATAAATAAAGTTGAATTTTAATTAAGACTTTAGGTTGATTTTCCTTAGCTTATGCAATTCTGTCAGAATTTCTTTCTTTGTTCAAAGCTTTATTGTTTACACCTGATATTAATTCCTGTCAATATCGCTGGTTCTTGTTTTTTTGATAATCTTGCTCTCTATAGACACTTTATGTATTTATATATGGTAGTTCCCTGTTTTCAAGTATTGGGATCCATAATATGTTATCTGAATACTGCTTTTAATGTATGTCAAGTATATTTGTTCGGTAGCGGTCTCCACGGCAACCTCCAGAGTAGAAAGTTCTGGTATAAATCCCAAATGAATCTTCTCTGTGTGGAATTTAAATGTTCTTTCTGTTCCAAACACATTCCTATAACAAGTTTTAAAGGTTAACTGAGAATCCAAAATGTCCCTTAGGACTGAGCATGTGTGGCTGCATGTCTCTGTGTGTGAACAGTAGTCCAATCAAGGTGCACCCCGCCTCCCAACGACGGCCAGTTTAGATAACGCATTAATTGATTAAAAATGATGTCACTGTAACCATAATTTGCATAATTTCATGTACTCCTAATATGACTAACAGCACACCAAAGCAAACACTGTTGAGGTCTTTATAGCACAAAGTAGGTCAAGAGACATGATTAAAAAAGGGGGTGACTTTTGTGGCAATACATTACAGTTGTTAGCTTTACAAAGGAGCAGATACTCTTTCAGACATGGAAGAAGTTGACTGTGAATGCATTTTGAACATTTTCAAGCGGTCTTTCTTCTCTTCTGTTCTACTGTCTCTTCAGCCTTGCATAGATCAACTTAACTAGCCGCTCTGAGGGGTAAATCGCACTCCAGTCTCTGCCTGTGCAGTGTACTAATGAGATAAATCAGTTATCTTCTGATACAAGCTTTGGGAAGAAAGGCGTCTGTGGATCACCATGTTTAGTAGTAATTCTTCAACTGAAAGGTCGTCAATTCAATCCACAGCACTTTCTCATCTTGAAGTGTCCTTCAGCATAACAGAACATCGTACAATCACCATGAGAGGCTCATCAGGGTGTGGTTGGAAACCAAAGCAGCTTCATTTTCGGGGTTATTTGGATGAATGAGAACCGCATCAGAAACACTTTGTGGGATCTAGTTAGAGTGCTGATGGTTCCTTTTACTGTATGGTACATACATGTATTTAAGTGGTATTGACATGGTATTTTTTGTACCTACTGAGTACTCACAGGGTTTTTATGTGATATTTTCATGGTACATTTTTGTACCCACTGGCTACTCCCATGGTACTTGCTGTGAACTAGGTACCACATAGGTGCTATGTAAACACCTATTCTCTTACATATGGTGAGTACCTACCATCATCTTAAACATGGTATATATCGTCAAACATACAATTAACAAGTACAAATAAGCTACTGTATTTGTACTTACCCTGCCCTTATATGTGTTGAGTTACACAAGAGATACATTAACTCATCACATGAATATCCACCATGTAAACATCCAGTGTCCAAAGCAAAATACCCAGCAGGTATAATACATAAAAAACAGTAGGTACCAAGTAAGTATAAAACCAAATAGTACCGCATAACTACACAGCAAGTACCATGTAAGTACCCAGTAGGACCAACAAAAGTATGATGTAAATGCCACTTAAATACCTGTAAGTACCATACTGTAAAAGGAAGTGTGGGTCATTTATTCAGTTAAACCCTAAACACCTAAGCAACTTGTTACTGCTAACCAGAGTTATGTTTTTTAAATACTAAATACTAACTCTTAGTTTCTTACTTGAAAAAAGAAGAAAAATACAGAAACAACAAAAACGTCCTGCTAAAGGAAATCAAACCCTAATAATGACCAGACCTTTTATTTATCTCATTCCCCTCTTCTGTACACAATTTTGAAGAAAAAAAATCTTTTATTTGTTCAGTCTGAAGTTAAAATTTAATAAAGGGTGAAGAAAGTAATACTTTTTTAGGCCGCCCACACTGACCTCCCCAGTATTCTGTAGTGGTGCATACTATCCTGCTTACATCGCACTATGGTAAACAGCGTTCCCACACTTTAAAAGCCGAGGAGCTCTTTCTGTGTGTGTGTGTGTGTGTGTGTGTGTGTGTGTGTGTGTGTGTGTGTGTGTGTGTGTGTGTGTGTGTGTGTGTGTGTGTGTGTGTGTGTGTGTGTAGAGAAATATCTGATACTTTACCACTGCACCAGCAGTCATTTGTGTTGGATTCCCAAGTTTGTGTACGACTGAGTTTTTTTTTAGACGCTGCCAGTTTGGGGACTTGACCCAATCCCTTTTTTTTACTGGAGAGCAGATGCTGAACTATTAACCTTCATCTTCTCCAGGGAGAGACCCTGCAACTAAAGCCTGGGCCAAAGGGATAACATGCAACGGCTGCAGCTTTGGTAAAAACATACAGCGTCATTTTTTGTGATTGCTCTCACAAAAAAGTTCCAAAGATTATCTGGATTCTGAGAAATGCTTAGCTGTGTGAAACTGCACACAAGCTATTCTAATCTTGTCCCAGAAACTGCTTGTGATTGGGTTTAGCTCCAAGCATCTGCCAATCTTTTACTTATGTTAGTGGTTCTGGAAGGACATTTTTGGGTCGTGGTAAATGCTGCTCCGTTCATTAAAGCGCGGTTAGGTTTTATACATTGCAGGTGATAATGCCACATCCTGTAGTAGCACCTGATACGTGTTGTTACATCAGCATGCTCTAGTTTCTCAGACTTGCTCAGTTTACTGGTTTTAAAGTCCCACTCGTATCATATTTTGATCTATCTGAAGTGTTCCCAGTGGTCTTTTAATCACGATTATGCCAGTTTTAGGTGAAATCAAAAATACTTTGCAGTTTTCTAGAGCAGTTTTTGCAAAGCAGCAGTAGTTCATCAGAAATTCACATCTGAGTTGTGGGTAAGATTGTTGGTGTAGAGTAAGCCCAGTCCTGCCTCCTGACAACCATCTGTTTACACTCTCTCTCCCCGCCAGCTTACAGACCCTCACATCCCCAACCTAACATTACTGGTGCAACAAAAATGGCAAGCATTATTGGAGCCAACCAGCCATACAGTTTAGAGCCAGATACTAGTTCAGACGAGGAAAACAAAGACCCTCGTGGATCTAGTCATCTAAAAGTGGGTGCATCAGAACGGAGTGGAGCAGGGAGCAGCACATTTTCTACAAAAAAAACAATCTTTTTCAAACAGCATTTTTTGTCTGGTCCTAATTCACAACAATTTCATTAATGAACTAGTATGAAATGCAACTTAAAGCTGAATTTTCTATATAAATAGCCTCACTCAAGAGAGAAATGTCACAAAAACATGTTAAAAACACAATTATTCATTGCAGTGGGTCTTGAAACACCCAGCCTTGCTTTACAGCCAGCACACCACTATTAGACAGCAGTCTGACTGTTTTAGGATTGATGACACCTATCATACAGAACAGACCTTATGTCTAATGAGGTTGCTCTGCGGATACGTTTGGTCCGAGCTAACCACGGTTTCTCCAGCGGAGCGGCGTCTGACTCCCCTCTGCAACTTGCAGGCACAGACCATACTGCTTTGCGAAGCCATTTGTCAAACCTCTGTACCATTAAATTATCATGACCCCAGAGAGATGTCATCCTCTTGGAAGACACTGCGTCCCAGTGAAAGACACGCGGCGTGTGAGACAGAGAGCGGAATAAAAAATTGACTGCACAAAAGCGCATGTTTGCTCAGGCTGTGCTATGTCATCGTGTAGCTCCATCATCAAAGTTTAAACAATGTCTGGCCAAAGGAGGAGAGTTCCCCGCAGCCACAGCATGTCACAGTTCACTCTTGCAATCATAAATCATCTTGTTTGTCTCAACAATAGTCACCTGTATTGTAGGCGGGTGCACTTTAGGTCTCGTGTGAGAGCTCTCTAAGGTAATAAAGTGATTCACTGCAAAAGATGGACTGTTTTTGTATGTGTGTGACTTAAAATCTATTATTTTAAGCTAAACACAAGTTAAAGGAAACAAGATTTATTCACACTCCTCCTTGCATTAACATACTAGCTTAATGAGTGAGTGGAATCTAAATCCAAGAAAATGTCTCAAACCAAAGTTTGTCTTTGGTTGGTGATGAGCAGAGAACAGATATTTTTAGATGAAAGACACGGAGATCTGAGCCTGCAGAAAATTATCCATTAGTGGGCAGAGGAGCAGAATTCTTAAACACTAATAAAGGCCGTGTTCAAGGAAGCTGTTAAGTAAACAACTGGTAACATGGCTGGTTAGTTTTAATCGCCTGTGTGTGATGTCTTCATTTTAATGTTTGCACTTAAGGGAAAAAGCATTTTGCTCTTGTTTTGAATGACGCTGTTTAAAAACTGTGGACTCCCAGAGTAAGCAGGCGGCAAAACGGAGCAAAACTAAAACAATATTAGTTCAATGTGTGTTCACTTTTTAACAGTGTCTGCTGTGGAACGCTTATTAGAGCAAACTACATCAAGAAAATATCTGCAGAGGTTTGTATAATGAGTGCCGCAGTTTCCTCTGGTGTTTGTATTTCTTTTTCTGTAATCTAAAGAACAGACTGAACATTAAATCAACTGTGCTCTGGTGCTTTTAAAGTTTTGATGTGCTTTTTTCTATTGGCTAAGTTCACACAGAGGTAAATGAGACAAGTAGAAGAATACACAGCATTCCAAATGTTAACACTCATGTAAGTGTTTTTGCAAGAAAGACTGAGCTTCCCCAGGGTCATGTGTTGAGAATGAGCTGCAGAAACATGAAAATAAGTGCTGCAAGGAAATACAAATGAAGCAATTTTAATGTCACAGCCCTCTTGACAAGAGTCCGAGATCATAGGAAGTACAGATTAGGTTTAAAGGTTTTTCTTAGGGTGTATTCAGACCGGAAAACTCCATTGATCCGGACAGAGACGGCTTGATTTGATCCGGATCGAGTCCTGAACCTTGCGCTTGGTCTGTAGTCAGACTGCCTTCTACCAGACATTTCTGTTTCGAACAAAAGCTTGTAAACAGAAGTACATGACAAAAAGTCATTGGCCAGGAATTATGAGGGGCAAAGCAAGTACAGGCAGAAATTATGGAAGTAATAAACTTTGCAATCTTTGGCGGGATAGTTCACCTATTGAAACTTTATTTTTCAAGAAGACTTTTGTAAGGTGGCAAATGAGAACAGTATAGTGGAAGAGCATTGCTTCTGAATTTCTTCAAAAATATGAAGAAAATGCACATTTCTAAGGTTGTATTGATGATGTCAATGATGATACTAATATTAATTCAAAGATTGGGAGTAAGTGGGGGGCAATGCTTTTTGTCTTGCCCCACATAGCTCGGGACCTGCTTAAACTGTTCTATGATGTTTGTAACCATACAAATAACCTGCATCTATTTCTCATTCTCAACATTTACTCGTTTTTACAGATGGGTGCAACAGCGACTCACCATGCAGTGGAGGTGTCGTAGGGCAGGAGTGTGGGGCTGTGGCTCTCCCCTCGAAGGCTGTGTCTGGGCTGATGGTGGCTGGGGACCATGGGCTGGGCTTGAGCCTGGACCTCACTCTCCTCCGGCATGGACTGGTGCCACTGGTTCCGAGCCTTCTTCAGCCAGCGTCCTCCCAGACCCCACTTGTCTAGGTAGATCCGGCACAACTCGTAGTTCATGGCTGAGTAGTAAAGAAAGTCCAGGGCGAGCAGCACCATGACGAAGAAGCCATAGATCCACACGCCAACCAGGGCTGTATAATTACTGCAAAGCAGGACACAGACCAAAAGCACTGGCGGTTTTATTTGAAAATTCTTCACATTTTTATATCATTGATCTGTATAACCTTAAGCCGAGCTCTTTGAATTCCAAAGCTGCGACGACGTTGCCAAATGTTAAAGTTTTCTGATGTCTGTGTGGCAAAACTATCAAATTCTCCCTTGCTAAAACAGTAAAGATAAACACTCTCCATCTGCTCATTTAGCTGCTTCTTAAACTCCGATTCTAAAGGATTCCATTAACACAAGAGACTCTTTTTCATGCAGCTCCAATAATTTTCGCTGAAAATCCCCTCTTGTATTTTCTTTTCACCTCCCATAAATTCTCTGCATGTTCTTGCATGATCCAGCTAGATTTATATAGGGCACATGTGAACTTTATTTTAGTCCACCCACAACCATAAAGAATAACAAGGTAAATGAGCAGAAATAGTATCTCCAGGCGTCTTAGAATAAGCATCAGAAAACAGGGAGATTCATCCATCTGGAGGTGACAGTTCTGCCCAAGCTGCAGCTAAGGACATCTAGTGAGGGAATACCACACAAACAGATGATGACAGAATATTGAAAATTAAACGGCATAAAGACATTGTGATTTTGGTGTTTCTAACATGTTCCTGAGGCATTTTGTCATGATGGATATATAGAGATATATATCTATATATATATAGATATATATCTCTATATATGTAGTTCACCACTGTGAACAGATTGGGGCTGTAAGGTAGCAGGAGAAAGTGTAGACAGACTCCTCAGTTAAGGGTGAAAGGGAGAGGGGGCGGGGTTGTCCCAGCCACAATTCTGAAGCAAATTTCTACTGAAATGAAATAAAAATCAAACATGAACTGCTACCGCTCTGCAGAAACTATTTCCTAGAAAAGTGGCATATTCCTAATTAAAAGACCATTGGGAATGCTTTTCAAATTAATCAAAAGATGATCGGAGTGGGTCTTTTGAGAAAAAGACCTTTCTGACGTTTTTTTTTTAATTATTTCTAACAACACAATGAAATAACTAACACTGCACTGATTAGAGGATGTCAAATGTCTCTAGTTTTGTTATATCAAGTGATTATGTTTGAAAATGTTGCAGCCCTTGGAACAGGTATCCTAATTACCTGCTTTAAAACAAACATGTGAGCCGCCGATATCATCTGCGCGGGTGCCGCAGCTGAACCTAAATGAATTTGATTATATAATTATCTGCTTTAATATTTGCTCAACCTTTCAATCTGAGACGTGTCTACTTGTGTCTGTAGGCTCCTCCGAGGGACAACTCGTTTTCCAAAAAGGAGCACATTTAAGTTGTCTCATGTGCAATCATTTGGGGATTTGGTTTAATCAAACAACTAAAACTGGTGTCAATGAAAATCCAACATGACATAGTCAAGGATGCAATCTGTTAAAAGGACCTTGCTTCCCTTTCCCTGTCAGGCATGGATCATTCAATCATCTCTGTAGATCATCTCTAAGGCTGCACACTTGTGAGAAGCATTCTTGTAAAATGTATGAAATTTTTCACTCTAGCAGCGGTAAATATCAAATCTATAATTAAAGTCTGAGCGTGCAGAATGAAAGATAGCATAGGTGTTTGCCTGTTGTTGCCTGGCCAGTTGTAAATATCAAACCTGCAGCTCTGTCAGCCATGGAGGCGAGATGAAAGATAGGCCCAACAGGCCGCCTGACGCTGAAAATGAAATATCATGACCTGCGGCGGCCCAGCAGGGACTGTCCAAGGCAGCAGCGTGCTGTGAGGGCATTAGTACAAAGAGCTGTGGTTTTTGTCTCTCAAACGTCCCGCTGAGAGCTCTCACAGAACAGGGCACACATTTTCCTGTTGTGTGCCCCACCTTTCAAGGCCTGATGTTTGTAGTGCGTATTACGGTTTTCTAAAGTCACCAAACTTTTTGCATCAACACTTGCACTGTACTAAAGTGAAGAACACCTTAGCAGTAATGCATATAAAAGCCATCACTTAACACCTGAGCCACAGTCTCATGCGTGGGCGTCCAACTTCTACAAAGCTGCCTTTACTGTCGGCTCTCTGCGGTGGTTTTAATGCCTCTGGAAGTAGATCAATGATCTCTTTCAGCAAAAGGCGCACCGTGTCAGTAAAAGCACTACAGAGACAGTGAACTTTGTGTCTGCACAGCGTTGATTTCCAATGAGCCGAGGAAATATCTGCCCTGAAAGTGCTTGTTCCCATAGCCTCTGGCAAAGAGTGCTTGAAGGTTCAGGGAAGCCCATTTTTACCCTGCGTTTGCTGAGAAGGCAGGCTTTTTGATCATCTCTTAATCTTTCTAATCATTCATTGTTAAATATTAGATATGAATGTAACTGCAAATGTCAAAGAATTCTTTCATTTTCCAATTCTACCCTAGCTTATCAAATAAGGATTTTGAAATTCACTTTAGCTATTTGGCCAGGTTTAATTTACAGAATTGTTTTATTTTTCCTCAGTGGTCTTTGAACAACAGAACTTTATGATACAGGAAGAAAGCTTTATTTGAAATTCTTAATTGAAACGTTCAGTGACTAAATATGAGGAGGGTTTCTTCTGGTCATATTTTCTAAAGAGTGAAACTCTTCCACTAAAGTGCTGAGTGGACAAACATTTGTCCAATTATGACCTGAGCAGGAACTAAGTAAGCTGAAAAGTAATAAATTGTCAAACAAGGATACTAAAGTGGGCACAAAGTAAAAAATGCCACTTTGCTACGCTCCTATTCCAAACCTTCCTTTTAAAGCCATTTATATAACATGGTCCATGTTTTCTGCCCTGTAATTCACCATCATTCCACTAGGGGCAGTATAAGGGGTTTTTCCTGCTCATTTCAAAATGGCTGCCTCAATGAAATCTCAAAAATACTTTTTGCAGGAAAAGGTTTTGCTTATTTTCACAACATTGTAGTGAGAATGACTCGTATTGTTATAATTCTTTTTTAAATAACTACTTGCTGTATAAAACAAATGCAACATTTGTTGACATTAGCCGCATTCACTTAGGCAAAAGTAATCGGAAAGAACGCCTGATCGGAAAGAAAATGCGTCATGTTAATGCGCCGTTCGGAATACTCTGCCCCGGTCAGACTCATTTGGATCAGAATTTCTTTCCGATCGAGATAGGTGGGTTATACCGATCGTTTATCCGATCGTGGAGCATGTAAACGGTCATTCCGATCGTGTGTCACTGCTGCTCTGGGTTACGTCATGCATAGACGGTGTTTCTGAGAGAAAGCTTTGAGCGCAGACGGGACAGACCAGCTCTGCGCACGCCCCGGGTGATTTACACTACTGCGCATGCCCAGATGATTCATTCCGAATGAAAGCGTGAGCCATGGGAACGTTTGTTCTAATCAGAAAAAGGTTTTCTGTGCCCATGTGCACGGGTGAATTTTAACCCGACCATTGATCCGATCAAGATATTCTGCCCATGTAACCGCGGCTAATGAATTCTTTATAATACACCATGTTAAAATGTGTGGATCAAATCTAAGACAGTGGGTAGCTTAGAAGAAACAGAAATGAAAAAAAATTATTAGAAAACTGAAAACATAAAATTGCTTTTCATTTTCTGGATATTTTTACATTGTTCACCTTTTTGAATACATTTTGTATCACTTTTTGGAGCCAGAGGTAATTCAAAGGCTGACCGGCTTCAAGAGGTACAACAAACAGCAGCTCCTACAGTAAAGTACAAACTCTGCAGTCTCAGAGTCTGCCTTCAAGCCATTTATTTCAGGGCTAAACAGAAGAAGTAATTAGATGGGACCAATGGAAGAATATGAGATTCATCTTAGGATAAGAACATAATTTTACAAGGATCAGCAGAGCAAACGGGTTTTGACAAACAATACAGAAAAAGCTTTAAAAAGCTGGTAAAAAAGTAGGAAGGTTTAAACTTTTTTAAAACTTGCATATTATATCCAAAATCTGTAAGAATACTTTAGGGAAATAATCATATTAACTCGTGACCCAAACCAAGAGCTCAAAACTGAGTCTTTTTGTACTCACTTATGTCCATAACCATCTGATACGGTGGTGAGGTTGACCTGCATGACCATCTGGAACTCCGTGTCGTTGCAGCAGTACTTGAAGGCAGTCTTGTTGTGGTGACAGCAGAACATGTAGGTCTTGTTGTCTGAGAGGCGAGGACAGTGAAAGCCGAAGTGAAAACGCTCTTTGTGGTCATAGTAGGGCTCGCACACTCTGTAATGAGCTGAGAGGGCTGCAGCAGAGGAGAAAGACAGAAAAATAGAAGTTGCTGGTGTTGAACACTCACACACTCCATGCAAATGTTCCACATGACCTATGAAACAGAAGTTATGTTTGTCTACCAGGTCTTAGCTTCTCAATAGATGTTTGGGTGAAAAACTGCTACCAAGGAAAAGTCTGTATTATCTTTGAAGCAAGATAATACACATGGCTGGAAACTATGGAAGACAAGTTGCGTGACCCGTACAGGTTTGCCTGTTTTTGTAAGCATAAGTTCCCTCTGAATAACTGGAAGAGACATCTTGTTAAGTCTGGTTAGAAGTCACTCATTTCTACATTCTGCAAACATACTTTCTTTCTTTTAAAAATATTCCTTAGATGTTTCTTCTTAGGCAACTATTTACTTATCCACAAACGGTTTTTGGATAGAGGAAAGAGAACTAGAAACCACATGTCTTAAAAATCTAAAGAGACTCATTTTTCTGGCTGCTGGAGTCATAAATGCTGGAACAGTGAGTTCATTAGAGAGTAATGGAAAGATGCGAGGAGCAAATTGTGCTTTGGCATTTTTGCATTCATATGTAACTGTGCTTTGGAGTCCCTGTAGCTTTCAATGAAAATAAATAAATGTTTTCTTTGGTTCTTGCAGAATAAAATTAAAGCAACATTACTTTTGCTATGGACTTTGGTTTTAAGCAGATTTATCTTGACAGTGAAATCACAAGAATCCTATAAGCCGCCCCAGACTTCATCGGAAGACAGACGGGGATGACACCGGCTAGAATCTGTGTGCATTCGCTGCTCCCCCCAGGCTTTGCAGGGATGCAGTTGCTTTTGTTGCATCACATTTGCGAAAAGTAAAACAGCTTTTTTACAAACAATCCATATTGTTGCTATTTACAATACAGCAGCTATGTAAAAACTGCAAAGTGAACAATTGTTTTTATGTCTTTAATGTGCTTCTGCACTTGTTCTGTTACTAATAACAGAGAGCAGACTGTTAAAACCAACCACCTGTATGTCTGGGCATTATAAAGGATGCCTCTGTAGAAATGACTTATCTTGATTCCTATTATTGTTTTTTTATCCTATTTTTTAACAAAATAAACACACACACACACACACACAGGACACCAATGCAAACATGAAATCAGGGGCAATGCAGAGATGAAAGAAAACACGACAGAGCTCTGACAGATGAACACTGTCAAGCTGAATTTGAAAGTAGTTCATTTGCAGAGATTCAGGAATTATTTGCTTGAATGATTTTATCACTTGCAAATCCCTTTTTTGCTCCTTTTTTTGTTTTTGATATGACTCTTGGTTTAAGCTGACTTCAATTATGCTTGTGCATTCATGTCAGGTTAGCTGCACGGAATTCGTTTTTGTTTAGCCACATTCCTTTTGTCAGTTGAGCCAACAAATCCTGCAGCATTTGTTATTGAAACTGTTAAGTTGATCAAATTTAAAGTCGGTTTACATAAAGGTCTATCGGTAATCACAGGCATGGGTGGATAGAAGGCTCTTGTGGGGTATAATGAGGTCGGCGTGGACGCCTTTCATTGTTTCAGCAAACTCAGTTTCAGCAGCAGAGTGGTTGAAATGGAGCGGTACCTGAAGAACACAGCTGAACTTGAAGACTAGAACAGCTGTAGACAGCATTTACAGATCTGTGTGTTGACTGGATGAGCTGGAAGCTAGAAACAAAAGAAAAATAATCCACTGACCCTGGAAAATGATGGATTCGTGAAAAGTCTGTGGATTCTCAGAGGAACAACAGCTGCTCCTGAGGCCATACAGTAGGAAACCAGCTGCTCAATTTCAAGAAAAGTTGAAGTTTGGCTCCTGCATCACACTTAGTTTAAACTCTAAAGTCTAAATCCACTATGTGATGTTCGAGCAGAGCAAACACCAACATTTAGGAACCAGTGAGTCTTTACAAACTATTTATCTGTGGCTCCAGACATGGCAGTGATATATTTTACACAATAAATCCTCCCAAGAGTCACGGAAGCCAATCACATTCATCAGACCACCGCCGGCTGACTCTATCCAAAGATAACACAATACCTGCTATGGTTTATTTTTGGAAATATTTCAACAAAGAATTTGTAGAAACTAGGATATTGACTACCCTGTTCCTCCTCTGATGTTCTTATGCTTGCTTTTGACTCCTGCCTGCTTGACCCTTATTTAGCGTTGTGGACTTTTAGCTAAGCTGATAAACCTGCTGCATTTGGATCCAGTCGTCTGCCTGTTCTTATGACACCTACCATATTTTCCACTCCATAAGGCACACTTCAAAGCCTTAATTTCTTTTAAAAAAAATCACAGTATGCTTTATAATCTGGAGTGTCTTGTATATGGATTAATTGTGGTTGTACTTGATGATATCTAAGTAATCTCGTGAGGTACTTGGGGCTCAGTCAAAATGTCTTTTTTTTTAGAGATGCAAATAAAGTTGGCTATTATTGTGAAGATGTTGACCTGGCTAACGTGGTATCATCGGACTGTTTTTTTTTATGTGTTACTAATAAGATTAGAATAGTCACAGTAACGTTTGTTTTTGCAGTCTGTTTTTTACGTGTTACAAACAAGGTTGAGAGTTGCAGGTATTGTATATACGCTAACATGGCAAATGCTTCTTACACGGTTAATCGGTGGTATCAGTGGGATTTTTATGTGTAATAAACACATTCTAGAGTTACATTGAATGGAGTTCATAAAGTCATTTATCTGTGACTTATCTGTCTTGCCTAATGTGCCTAATAGTTCGGTACGCCTTGTATATGGCATAGGTTTGAAAATAGACTATTCATTGATAGTGCACTCTATAGTGCGGAAAATAATTCTTAATTGAAACGTAAATGATAGGGAAAACTGAAAGAAAATTGAGCATGTAAGGAAATAAATCAAGTTAAAAAAAAGTGTAAAAATAAGTTTGTTAACTGGTCATAACAGTGTAAATAAATGTTTGTCCTTGTGTGTAACTTCACAAACAAGGACAGAAAACAAGGTCTTGGTTTAGAAATATTCTTCTTTTGAATATCAGGCCATAGCATTTAATAATGCTGTCATGTTGTGTTTGATAGTGTACAAACGTCCTAAATATAATTCATCTTTTACATCTGATTTCTCTGCACTGCTTTCGTAAGTATGCATGGATTCCAGATGATTTTAACTAACACGTTGACAATCCTTCAGAAACGTATGTCCGTGATTTTGGGAACACTTTAACAGCTATGGATTTTGTTCAGCATGTGAACGTGCCCACCCCCAACAGAGGTCACACTCTGGATCTCATCATTACTCACGGCCTGAGTAATGATTTTTTTTTTTACTCTTATGTTTCATGACGTTTTATCACATCATTGTATGGCGGCTGGGTAGCTCAGTTTGAAAGGTAAAGGGCTGCCATGCAGGAATCCAGGGTTCGATTCATTGAGGGGAATAAACAATGGTACTAGGGGCAATCACCATATCGATGGCGAGCAATTAACATCTTTGGGCAAGACCCTTAACGCCACTGCCTCCCAAGCACAGCTCAGCTGCAGCTCACAACTCTCCCAGGGGATGGGTCAAATGCAGAGAAGAATTTACCATTGTGGGATAAATAAAGTATCAATTATTACTATTTATCATTTTATTTGTTCAATCTAGAATTTTGACTTATATTTTATAATATTTTAACATATATTTATTTGTTTATGTCTTTTAGTCAAGTTAGACTGTTTACGAGTGTTTTCTCACCCCTAGCTTGGGTGTTTGTGTCCATGCTGACACCACGGTCGACAGGAGGACAGGGCAGGCGCTGCCTTCTGGGTTCTCTCTTCTATAGGTTTTTTCTTTAGTCATTTCTCTTTAACTTGTGTTTGCTTTGTGTATTATATTGTGCGGGGCATATTTAATTATTTTGTTGCATGAATAGAGATTGGTATTTTCTGCATTCTTTTTTGTTTTTATGTGCTGCACCGTGAGCTGTTTTTTTACATGAAAGGTGCTATATAAATAAAAATAATTTGAATTTGATATTACTAATTACTGGTTCTAAAAATCACATGTATTTTAGGACCCTGTTCTGTTTTCTTTGAAGCGGTTATCTGCTCTGATCCGTCTGTTAAAGGTTGCTGTCTTTAAGCTAAAGACTGGGTGTCAAAGGCAGTTTTTAGCATTGACACCACTTGAGATTATCATGGCTGCTGAGCTGTTGCGTTGATTCTGCCTGCAGCGCTCTCTTTCCATCCTGCCTTATTTTGTCATTCCAAGACTGAGTTGCTGTATGTCCCTTGTGGATTCCTTCTCCCTGAATTGTTATGTGTTGGACAGTGTAGGATACCATTCTCTTTGTTCCTTCCCAGGCTATATTGTGCTCTTCATACCCTTTGCACTGCTTGGCCTCATTTGTAGAGCACCCTACAGTTCAGAGCACTCCCTGCCAAGGAGAAGTAATTTTTCTTTTTCCTTTAAACATTTGAACTTTGGTGTGCAGTGTCCCTGACTCAACTTCTGGCCATCAGACGTCAACACTTCCCCAGCTTCATACAAAAAGGGGGTTGCTGCCTGTGTTTAGTTACTGGCAGTAATGGCTCACTCGGGGAAAAGCTGAGATGCATATTTTGGGTTATACTTATGAAGAAGTCCAGAAATTCGCAGGTAAAAGGTGTGAAGGCTCTTCTAATGAGGGAGGTATGAACTTCAGAGAGACGGGTGGGCAAGTCGACATTAAACTTTACAGACCTGCAGTGGACAGCAGGAGGAAGATGACCGTCAGGACATTGAAGGACTGCCGGTTGGTGATAGTCATCTTCTTGTCCTCATGTGGGAGGAAGGGAGGGAGCAGGAGGGGGAGGGGGAAGGCAGCACTGCTTTAGCAGGATGTGGGCATCCTCTGCTTGGTGACAGCTCCTGTCACATGGCTGCTGCTGGGAGACTGGACTCCTGATGGGAACAAGATAGGCAGGAGAAAAAGACATTAAGATATTTGATTCGGTTTTCTGAAAGTTTCACCCAACAGTGTGGACAGCTTGTCTGGCTGTGAGCACCCGAAATGTGTCCTAAGGCTTACATAAGAGGATCATGGGAGATTCGTTTTAATTCAAACAGGCACTCTGACAACGGTGTTTGTGGATGCACAATCTTAGCTAAGCTCTTTTGTTTAAAACTTCCAATAAACTTATAAGCAAAACCTGCTCTCCCTTAGAGGAATGTTCTTAACTGCTCAATGAAATCTGTCTCCTCAGTTGGGCAATGGATCAACCCCTCAACCACCACGACCACAGGACAAGCTGCCAAAGTCACACTGCAAGACAGCATGGACATTCGTGGGTGCCTTGGAATTCCAGGAAGTTTCCAGGACTGAAAAACTTGATTTGGCATGCTTGATTTGTAGGCTGGTACACAAATCAGTGTGTGGCAAATTAAGTTTCCAATAATAAATCAGTGCTGAAACAAAAAAGGTTAAATAATATATGTTCCGTTTACCGCACTTATTTTTTTTTTCTATCAACACACATAAACAGTAAAATTCTGCATCAATGCAAAAAACTGTGGGGGAAATAAGTATTTGATAACTCTATATAATTTATTACTGTCATCCTATAATGGTAGGTTCATTAAAACAGTGAAAGATGGAAAGAAAAAGAATATATATTTAAAGAATTTAGATACTTTTATTTGCATTTCACTGAGGGAAATGTGTATTTGAACCCTTACTAGCAAACACAGATGTCAGACCTATTGTGTGGTTGATGATTAGGTTTCTGCACATACAGTTTCAGAAGGAATTCTGGTCCACTCTTCTCTGCACATGACTTCTAAATCATTAAGATTTCATGGTAACTCCATAGGTTTTCTATCAGAATAAGGTCAAAAGACTGCTGGGCCACTTCATGACTTTGATATCCTTCTTCAGCCATTCATTGGTTTCTTTGGCCATATGTTTTGAATCATTATCCTGTTGGAAGACTCATTCACGACCCATTTTAAGACTCTTGGCATAAGGAGGGAAGGAGGTTCTCACTCAGGATATGACGGCACATGGCTCTGTCCATTTTCCCATTGACAAACAGAGCTCTGTGCAAACAACACCCCCAAAGCATGATGTTTCCACCTCCATGCTTGACAGTGGGAATGGTGTCTATGGGGTCGTAGGCAGCAATTCTCTTCTCCCTCCAAACATGACTTGTCCCCTCTTAAGTAGGCTACTTTGTGAGCACCAAAAGATGTTAAACCATTGCAGCGTAAACTATTACCAATGGTTTTCTTGCTGACTGTGGTCTCAGCTGCTTTGAGATCATCAACTAACACATGCCATATTCTCCACTGTTCTCATGATCATTAATACCCCACCGAGTGAGATCTTGTCTGTAGCCCCAGACCTACAGTATAGGTCGATGAGTGATGGTCATGTTGCACCAACAATTGTTCCCTTTTCCTCCAGATTCTTGCTGATGTTTTTGTAGTCCATTCTAGTCTTGTGCAGGTCTACAATCTTACCCCTTAAATCCACTGAAAGCCCTTCAGTCTTTCTCATACAGGGGAGTCTGGAGTCTGACTGATGGACTGATTCTGTGGACAGGTGTCTTTTCTACAGGTGAGAATTTCAAATAGGTGTCTTCAATTCTATCTGGTCTGTGTTAACCAAAACTCTTAATGGTTACTAGGGGATTAAATACTTATTTTCCTCAATGAACTGTAAATACATTTATGTAAATTCGTTACGTGGATTCTTTTTTTAATCCCTCAGTGTTGCATTTCATTTAACTAAAACAACAAATGTGCGAGTAAATACAAAAGTCTTTTGTATTTGTAGCTTCAACCAATTAAGGTGCAAGTAAAGGGAAAGTAGAACTAAACAGCTTACAGGACTAAAATTGAACATGTAGAAAATGCTACTTTTGCACTTACTGTATATTCTTTTAAGCAAAAGTTGTGTTTTTATTTTAAACATTTAATGATCAGTTGAGAATTTGTTTCCTCGGCAGAGCCTGGAGTTTTGATTGCAAAGCTGCAGAAGAGGGCTTTGCTAATAAATGATGCGCTGTGGGATTTCATGAATAATTCCTCCACAGTAACACTGCAGAGCTACCATTCAGTCATTGTCATCCTTCCGCTGATGATAAGTGAGATAAATGAGGTGGGGGGATACAATTTGCTTAGACACGCTTGTTTCTGTTTTAAGGGCAAATTTAATCCTTGATAACAGCCAAATGAACTCACCTAAACAGTTCCACTCTCTGCATTTGCTGAGGCGGAAATCTACTGTAATTTATTTCAAAGTATGTCAACAAAGCATTTGCATGTAGCTACAGTTTCACAACAGTAATGTAAGAGCACCTCATGATGGCATGAACGCGGCCTCTTCTGTAACTACGTAACTGTATTTTACCCCAGGGGGAATGTGCCTAAACTGTAAAATTAATTTGTGCCTATTTAACTGTATATTTATTATAAAATGTATTTACATTTAGATCAGATTTTGACATCATCTTACCACTAGCTGCCTGCAAACTGATGCAAAACTTGGTTTCTGAATTATTGAGAAGCCACTGGCAGCTGACAGATAAGAAACCACTTAAGAAAAGCATCAACAAGAGTGCAGAGGACCGGCTGTAATGCTTCCTTGTGATGAAAAACAGCGTAATAGAGGATTATCTCCAGTTTAATGTTGCATCACCACCTCTATTTTTTTTCATGAACAATTTGCAGCTTTGTTTGCCAAATCTTCAGTTACAATTGTGATGCAGGAGGAAATCCACTGTGAGTAGAATTTTTAAGTGCTCTTCCTTTCATGTAAATTTATGGTTAGAGTGTGACCCTCTGAAGACTAGAACTACTTCTCTGGTTCGTTCAATATAGAATTTTTTCATGTTCCCATACTGTACAAAACAGAGAAAGAAACAATAAAATATAGGCATAGATTGTCTTGGAGCGAAGGAATGTTATCAAGATTCAGCAGCTCTTCTTAATACCAAACAAGGACAAAATCCTTGTTTCATGAGAGCCAGAAATGAGTCACTATACCCCCACTGTATGTATTTAATTTTATTATAGATTTCTCCAGCTGAGTGTCTTTTAGCAGAAGATGCCTATTAGTGTAAGGTAAACATTGAATAATGAGTCAAGACAGAGGTTACTTCATCAATAATTAGTCAGTAACACCAACATAGATGGGGGTTTTAAGACTTTGATCCATTAAAAGTGCCCAAAACTGCAAAGAAAACAGCTAATGAAGCACAGTTCCCCAAAATGTACGTTAAAACACTTCCACTAATCAATGGTAAATGACGTATACTCATGTAGCGCCTTACTACCTTCTTAGTAGGTCCAAATTGCTTTACAGTCACAGTCTCATTCACCCATGCACACACACATTCACACACTGCTGGCGACTTTACTACTATACATTAGCTCCATCCTATGGTCACCAGTGTGGGGTTCGGTGTCTTGCCCGACGACACTTCGATAAATGAGCAGCCGATCCTGCAATCGTCTAATCAGAGGTCAACGGCTCTGCATCATGGCCTCCCCCAAATTAAATCATAGGAACAATTTAGTTAGGGAGTGCCTTTCCTGAAAAGAACAACTGGGCAGGCTGATTGGAACACTACATTTGTTTTGCAAATAAAATTATATCACAAATTTGAAAGATTGATCATAAAGCAGCTAAAGGCTGCAATTACACAAGTAGATTTATTATTAGTGTTGTGCCTGGAAGTTAGGGTGGTGTATTTTCAGCTCTGACTAAAATAAAGCTGCGAATCTGAATTAGTAACGTACCTACAGTACATCATTGTCGTCACTGGTGGTCATATTTGGAAAGGTGAGATTCTCTTAGCATATTAATACTGAGTAGAGTTTGGGAGCTTTGTTTACAGACAAGGAGACTTGTTTTAATGCACCCCTCTCATCCCCACAGACTGTATTACAATAAATATAAGTGTAAACCAGAGCCGGCTGATCCATTAGGCAATATAAGCAAATGCTAAGGACACCGTGGCCTACAGGGGGTGCCACAAATTGAGGAAAAAATGACCTTTAACTTAATTATGTTGCTGCTGGCTCTGTCAGGGAGGAGGGGCCAATTACATGACCAGATAACCTTATAAACATGCCCGAATGACTCGTGGCACAGAGACAAAGAAATAAGAGGAAAGGAAAGGTGGAAAGCTTGGGAAAGACAGTAGGAAGGATAACTTAACTTGTTTCTGAGCAATTAGCTTCTCCCTGTTAAGCTAACCGGTAAACAACCAGTTTTACCTGTAGCTATGGGCATATTGGAAGGTTCCGATGAAACCTGCTTAGTCAGTCTAAATTGGCCTAAATTTAACCAAATTCACATTCTATTTACATATCAAACAGCCATTCAGTAGTTGCTGATAGCGGTTAGCACTTTCGCATCACACCTAGAAGGCCCTGGTTTAAATCCCATCTGGGACCTTTCTGTGTGGAGTTTGCATGTTCTTGTGGAGCATGTGTGGGGTTTTTCCAGGCACTCCAGGTTCATCCCACAATCAAAAGATATGCATCTCAAAATAATGGGATGCTTTGTTTGCACAGGTCATGTGACGCATTTTTAAAAACATACTAAAAGTGCGTTCTTGAATGCACAATTAGGATACAGTGTTTAAAGTGGACTGTTGCTACCTGATACTAATGCATGTACTCACAGTTGGAAGAGGCTAGACAGCTATAAACAGCTCTATTCCGATCTATGAAAGACTTGGTGTCACATGACTCTGGCTGGGCACAAAATGCAATTAGTAATTTCTTTTTTTTCTTCTTTTTATTACTTGCCTTCTCCAACAGCTGAGCAAACAGATAAGAGCTGAAGGCCAGAATGGAAAATAAGAGGTGGGAAGCAGAGAGAGGGAGGTTAGAGAGGGAGGGGTAAGGGTTTAAAAGTAATTAGTAATTTCTCCTCCATGATCAATTTTTAAATGGTTGGAACTTCTTTGAATTAAAAGAAGACAGCATCCATACATAACTCCCAAATCTGAGTCCCCGATAGGTCAAAGTTTAACCTGTTAAACTTGCAACGCGCGTTCAATGGGCATGCATTCTTTACGTAAAACATGAAATTAGTCTTAAAAACACGTGTACCTTTCCAAGACTTTTGAAAGCAGAGGCCCGAGACACACATATAGGCTTGTTTACATAGACTTTTAATAGAAAGTGCTTGCTTGAACGCAGTTTGCTCTGGCCAGTGTGAACGTAGGTCGTCTGTCTCTGTTATGCCCTCTGTGGACTGGCAACTCATCTAAGGTTGTACACGACTGACCATGGCTGGATTAGGTTTCAGCAACCATGTGACCCCAAGGGGATTAGGTAAGGTTTAAAAAAATGGATGGATAGATATAGTATAAGATATTTTTAAATACATTTTTAGTTTGCTATGCATGTAGAGTAGCTTAAAGACAATGGTAAAACAACTGGCAAGGGGGTTTTCACCAAGAATGGGGTGTGAGCCTGGGACGCCTCTATGGGTACGATGCAAATAGAGAGAAACTCATTACGTTTAGCTTGGCTAAAACAAGCAAATTACTCTGCCACTTCTCTACATACTACGTGTCAGACATTTTTTAATTTTTAAAACTTCTCAGTACCAGAATATATGATCTTTATTAGGTTATATATAGTGCAATTGAGGAGTCTAAATTTTAATAAAAAGCCCTATGTTTTTAAGTGACAAGACAGATCCATGAGGATTTAGTCATGAGGAGAAGTAATGTACTGAAATTTAATTTAGAGAATTTACGAAAACACCATCCTCCAGTTTAAATTCTGGTTTCATGCAAACAAAGGGAGCTGCAGAGTGGGAAGTGGGAATACAATATGGTATCTAAACAAACCCAGATGTGACATCAACTGCACATTCTCCATTGAGCCTCAGTGGATTATTAAAATGGGTTGGAGGAAACAGAAGCTGTGAAAACATCAGGGAGAATCCCACTGTCTGTCAACATTCTTCTTCTTTTTGGGTGGGTGTTTTTCTCTGCAGACAAAGACACTTGTATGATTCTTGCACGTGACCAAATTAACGCATTGGCATGGATTGTATAGAGTGAATAGGTTTATGTAGCTCAGTAGGCTGTGTCTGCTGTAGTCTTTTAACACATCTTTGATCAAAAAAGCTGTTCCCTCTTCAAAGAGCCAAGCAGCCAAGGTCCCGGTAGGCTTATTAGAGTGGAATTTTATATATTTTCTACTTTTTTACAGCTTTACTGCAGTACCAGATGACAATATGTGAAGTACAGCCAGGATTTCCCACTTTTAAAGTCTCCACATGCTGTAATCTTCTTTTGTGCATATTATTGCTCTGCTTCCCTTCATTTGCACATGAAGTTACATTAGTGCTGCAAAGCCTATAAAAGGGCAAGGTTTGCAGAGCTGTACTTGTTTGCATAAAAGAGGTGAATGTTTGCAGGGTTTGTGGTGAAGCAAAGCATGTACTGTAAAATACACAGCAGAGCAGGGGCGGAGCTAAAGGGTTGCAATGGGGGGCAGCTAACTGCCACCCCAGCAAAAAGCTTTGTCACCTCCCACTTGCCACTCCAATTTTTGCATCAACATTGACAAAGGCCACTTGATGCAGACAGAGATGTTCTTGCCTCAAATTGGTTCAGCTCAAAATGCACCAAAAAACCATCTATATTTCTCCAATCCTGGTCGATTTATTTTGATATATACCTAGGAACCTTTTTGGCCGACAAACATGCCCTTAGTTTTGCAAAGATAAAAACATGTAAATACTTTATGATTTCTTATCTCCCTACCACGAAGCAGAGCAATTAGGATTAATATATTTTAAAGATATTTGACGATTCGAGTTTGGCACGATTGCAACCTACAAGCAATGTGGCGTAATATCTAAATGCCGTTCAACACTCTTTAGAAACTGCTCTTCCACCGAATATGTATAGTCATTTTAGTAATATTGTGGTGGGATTGATGTGGTTTCTGTTTGTTATTGTTTTTTAGATCTTTTCTAAAAATGAATAAGGCTTCATTCCATAGAAAACAGCTCGTGAACCACGGCGCAGTGCTCCACCGGAGTATGGCAAACAAAACGAATCCTAAATCGCCAAGAAAAGCAGCATAAAGAAGGCCGTTTTGGCCAACAAAAACAAAGCTTTTTATGCATGTTTTAAAAGTAGCACAAAACTTATTAAAAGCAACGTTTTCTCATGTACAAACCGGGTATCGAAAAAAATGCACGTCCAAAATGCTCTTCTACTGCGTTCAAAAGCATTTTGTTGTGTTACAAACTGGCATTGAAAACTGCGTAATGTTTGAATAAATTGGCTGAAGGTGTTTCTTTACATAGAATTTACTTGAATACAAAAACTTTTTTTTTCATAATTGGAAATAAATTCAGGTGTCAAGGGTTAAGAAATTATCAGTACAAGCTTCTTGAAGAATTAGAAATAGCATATCAGCTAAAAGAACTGTTGTTCTCTTATTAATAAGAATAATTAAAATCTTTGAAATACATATTTTTGATCCTTTCATTTGTAGTGGCCTTCCACTCTGCTGTTCTCATTCCCATCCCATGGGTGGACAGGCAAATAGCATAGTACACATTGCAAAGCATCCTGGGACTGAAAATAGAACACACAAACAGACATGCACAGATGGAGGGTCCTGCTACTTGATCTTTAAGTCTCAGACTAAACAGAAATATACATTAAACCATGTTGTGTCTCTCCGAGGAAAATGTAAGGAACGCTGTGAGCTAAAAAAAAAGGAGCCTTTTTATGTGTCCATGTTTATAAGTGACCATTAAAACAGCCAATGTGGAACCAGCGCCACACGTTTTATCCCAATGCCACATGAGACCTAAATCTGTCTGGGATTTGATGAGGGAGAGTGCCATGGAATATTTCAGGCTATTTGCGGATCAGACAGGGAAATAAACGGAGAGTGTGTCGGGAACGCCCTTGTTTTATTTTTGGTAAAAAATTTACAGAGGAGCATTCAACGCATAAATGAGTTTGTATCCTCTTTTATTCATTCTGGCCTGATGTCATAATTCCAGCTGTTTTTAAAGGCACTAACTCAACATTACATATTTGTCTTTTAGCCGCTATTTTTTGTGAAGAAATGCTCAGGATGTCCATTTTTTAATATCGGAGACTTCCTTTTTTTTAGTGGAAGATATTAGTCTTGTATTTATGCACCCCAAGTGTTAGTACGTTTTCCGAGAGCACACAGATACACTCCCCAGTGCTGCCCTTAATCCATGTTAATAAGCATTATCAATCACCTAAAAACCCACAAGCTCCTAAGTGCTCAGAGAAGCAGTTTGTAGCGAGACTCACTCCACACAGAGAGATGAGTGAGAATTAACTAACCTAGACTGGGTTTACTGATGGGCCTGCTTTCAAATACTGATCTACGCCAATGAGTGCTGTGGCTAATTAATAGCCCCTTTGACTGCCATCATAATAAAATGGGTTTCATTCACTCTTGACGACATTAGAGCTACACTCAAAGGCTCTTTAGCGATGTAATAACACATTAGCCCATGTCAGGAGCTTTGGTGTAAAAGCCTTTATTGGCTAAGAAAGAGAAATTACGCAACTGGAGCTTATTTTTAGTGACAGAAATACAAAACATCTTAAAATGTTCCTTAAAATGTTGGCTCCTCATAAAGCAATACTAGCTAAAAATCAGAGGATACATGAGGTGTCATCAAAGCTCATTGAATACATGAGTCGTGTCACCCATAATGCCTAGAAGGGCATTGTTTGAAATAATTCACAAGGATGATTGTTCAAATAAAGTAAAATAACAAGTTTTGCACTGCATGGTGGTGTGTTTGTTAGCACTGTCTACTCGTGGCTAGAAGGCTTTGGTTCAAATTCCAAAAAGTTTTTCCCATCATCCATGGCATTTATCCAGTTCATTCCCACAGCCTAAAGACAAATTTCACAAGTTTAAGTTGTGTTTCAGGAGCGTGTTTATGTGTACGTAAGATAAACCTGTCCATGGTGTACTCTGCCCTCACCCGACCCGACAATGACTCTTGACTGTTAAACATAGCAGACAAGGGGGAGCCAGTCTGTGTTTAATAATAATACATATTCTATTAAATGTACTGAATTCAAACTTCTGCTCATATTTAACGTTTTTAAAGTGCTTCTAATTGCAAAACATTTCAATCCATCTGTCAATTAGCGACATTGGCCACGAATTGTAATTCTAACCCTTTCTTTGAGTGAATATAAAGTAGAGCCTGGACAGGATGCTCCATTATATGTTTGTTTTTATTTATTAATATTTATTTCCCATTGTTTTTTTTTACTTATGAATGTTCTGGAACTTTATAATTTCTACAATTTTTGCTCACTGTATTATGAGGTTCCATTTGTGCCAAAAATCTGTTTTTGTGTCCACTGTCTATGTCTTTGGTCATCTCACTTTGTCGTCAGGACTTAGCAACCGTTGCTACTGTCGATAGCTACTGTCGTTAGCTACTGTCATTAGCTACTGTCGATAGCTACTGTCGTTAGCTACTGTCGATAGCTACTGTCAATAGCTACTGTCGTTAGCTACGGTGTTTGCTACTGTCGTTAGCTACGACGTTTCCCCGTGTTTTGTCGTTAGATGTTCTCGTTTTTCAAATTTTGCCAAAGTCGTCAGAAAAGTCCTTTGTACGGCCGGTAAATTTTTTCCTGTACTACCACGGAACGAAAAAGAAATGTTTATCAAATCAGACGTCAGGGTTAACCATGACAACACGTTTTTAAGATGAACTTTATTTTGATATTCCCTCAAACGCGTATTGCCAGAAAGGGGGGGGGGGGGGGCATGCATACAACGCTTGACACGAAAACAAAGTGGCGCATTGCCGCCACCACCTGATCTGGAGGCGAACTACTTCTATTTAACGCTGAGAATGACACATAATAAATATGAACATTTTACGAAGACTATTTATGAATGTGCTGTGTTCTGATCATGAAAAACGTGGCTGATTTATTTATAGTAAAATTACAAACACATTGGTGTTGATTTAATGTATTTGTTCAGAAATAAACCCTCAAGTCATTAGTCCATGGCAATATTTTTTTTTTTTTTGCCGCTGAACGATTTACGGGGGCCTTGAAAGGAGGCCTTTAAAATATCTTCGATGAGTTACCTTCTCAAATTTTAGTGGGTCGAGTCACTAATTATGAATATAACAGTCGAAAACTGACTGGTTTTTGAGCTTTTTTTTTTAATCTATTTATGTGACCATGAGATGGCGCACTCAGGACCAGTATAAGGCTCTTATTAGCCCGTCTGATCCTCGTTTATCCATCAGATTTGTAACAACATATTTTATAAAGATCAGTCATTTTTCAAAATAATTTGAAATAATAGTTTCATCACAAGATTAAATTAAAGCCATACTCTAAATAACTTTAAACGGGAACGTGAAACCGTTGTACGCATGCACCCCCCCCCTTTCTGGCAGTGCGCGTTTGCAGGATTGTCAATAAAGTTTTTTTTTTTAAAGTGTTTTGTTCCGTGATAATACGGGAAACAATTTATCGACCGTACAAAAGACTTCTCTGACAACCTTTGCAAAATTTGAAATACAACAAGATCTAAGGACACGACATGGTGAGAGAACGTAGCATATGACACTAGCAACGGTTGCTAAGGATCTTCCTGACGACACGTGAAACGGCGTAGCAAACGACACTAGCAACGGTTGCTAAGGATCTTCCTGACGACATGGTGAGACGAACGTAGCAAACGACACTAGCAACGGTTGCTAAGGATCTTCCTGACGACACGTGAAACGACATAGCAAACGACACTAGCAACGGTTGTTAAGGATCTTCCTGACGCTGTAGTTAGACGACATGGGATAAGGACAATGACAAAGATAAAGTTTAAGGATAAAGCAAACATATACATCACAAAGTTAATACAAAGTAATAATCAAAGAATCATGGGCATGCAGAAGATATTGCTTAGTAATACATAGACATGAACCAATGTAAAATGAACTCGTTCAATAGACAGACAATGAGCCCAAAGCATAGACAGTGGACGCAAAAACACAATCAGTAGACATAGACAATGGACCAAAGACATAACAGTAGACGCAAAAACACATTCAGTAGACATAGACAATGGACCAAAGACATAACAGTAGACGCAAAAACACATTTTGATATTTCTGGCACAAATGGAACCTCATACTAGAGGGCTGCATTGGGATCGGGTCCCGCCGGGTCCCGCGGGACCCAACCCAAATCTTGCGGGATTGGGCGGTTTGGATTGTGCTGCGGGCGGGAGCGGGCGGCAAAAAATAAACCCCGCGGGATCAGTGCTGGCATGAATATCTCATGAATATATATTAGCAGACTACGTTAGGCTGAGCGGCTGTTGGTTTCTTATGTACTGAAGCTCCGTGAAGGCACCAGGAAGAGACACCCAATGGGCTCTGTCATGTAACCTGATGTTGGGGGTGCGCCCCGCCTCTTACTAAGAGCGCGCTTCAGGCCGTCTGTCTGCGCGCGCACACACGCACACTTTTAACCGAACAGGATTTGTGAAAATATATTTAATATTTAAGTTGTACATTACACAAAAGAGGAATGCATCAAAAGATGAGGCTGGAGGAGGTCATGAATCTCTTTAATAATATCAATAAAAATACGTGTTTTTTTCCTGCGGGACGGGAGACGATACAAAATCAATGCATCTCTATTACTGTGCGGGACTAAATTCTCCGAGTTTTGCGGGTGCGGGCGGGAGTGGACATACATATTGCGGGAGCGGGCGGGAGTATAACGCATACGTTGCGGGAGCGGGCGGGATTGGTCAAAAATTCAGCGGGCGCGGGCGGGAGCGGGATGAAGAAAATAGTCCCGCGCAGGGCTCTACCTCATACTGTATAGGCCTTAGTGGACTGAGGAGCTCCTCAGCTAAAACATAGCATCTCTCCATTAGTTGTAAATGAGTTAAAACCTTTAACTAAATAATGAGACTGACTAACTCACATCCATTGATTATCTCTTTTACACCAAGGCTTTAGCTCCAATGTTGACATTCTTTCAACTACCGTAACCCTCCTACCGTTTACACCATTAACGTAATTTCAGTGGATTTTGAAGCAGAGAAAAGTAGTCTTGTGCTGATATGCAACATTGCGCAGCAGTGAAGTGGTCACGCTATCAACATAAATTGGCTGACTTTATGTTAGTGACGTGTTGAACATCCATGAAAGGCCGCTGTTCTCCGCATCAGAACCAGCTGATTGATCACGTGAATGTTCGCAGAGTCATGGTATTTCAAAGACCGTGGTTTAGGTGTTGCCGGTTACATCTCAGGAGATTAGCTACAGACCTACAGTACCAGGAATCTGACACGTGTTAAAGAATGCGCTAAATGTGGGTCCTTGATGTTTATTTGGGTGTAAAAGCACATCATGAGTGAAATACTCTTGTTTGATATCACTGGTAATGTTTTAAATGCATCTGTAAATCACTCGCTTTTTTTTTAGATACATTTGTGAACAGGAAGCTGAGATGCCTAAATGATCATCTGAATATATAAGAGGACAAAATCTGACCATGTGACTTAAGTATGTGCGTCTTGAGAAATTTTAAATGTTTTTGGGACTAATGGTCAATTTACAGGGACAGAAGCATCTAAAGAATGCATGAGGAACAGGTTCTGTCATAAGCATCTGTCCAGTGTTTTTAATCACTTCTACATAGCAACAACAAAAAGATTACTGGTAATCACATATCATACGTCTGTTCTGTAACACTATGGCTGCACAGCTGCTGCGCTCCACATAAATGTGACTGATGAATGAACAGAAGTTCTTATTTGGTTTGTATACATTTGCCAGATCTAATGTTCTAAATAAATCCCGGAGGCAGCAGCAACAACATGTTTTGCTCTAGTGAACCAATGTCGCCAGGGAGACGTCTACGTCAAGGCAGACAGGCAGAAGAATTTAACACAATGTAATTAGCACTTGCAAGGTACTGTACATGAGACTAATTCAGCCGATATGAAAGAGGAGGGAGAATAAGCACAGCCGGGTTGCCATAGAGCTTTTTTTTTTCTTTAGAGTTGGGTCTGTTTGGCAGAAAAATAAGCTCAGCTAATAAGCAGCTCAGCTACTTTTCTGTAAGTGGAGTTTATTCCTGTTTTTGTCCCTGACTTGGTCCTGGTTTGTCGGTTTAGCCAAGACAGAGAAATTGGTATCAAACCTGTAGGCACACTGTTCTCACCTGCTGAAAACCATCTGGTCTTTTACATCTTTAACATATTAGTAATCTAGATTAAGAAGGCAGTAGAAGAGTGTAGTAGCAATGTTTTTTTCCAAGTTATTACAAACGGTGCTCTCATATTGTCAGAAGTCAGAGCTCTGTCTCCCCCTCTGGTCACCGGCGGGAACCATCTCCAGAGTTTTAAGTGCACTTCATCTCCCAGCAACCCCAGCGCACAGTTTCTGGATGCCACATACCTGACTCTTATTCACTCCATCAACCACAGCATACTTAAGCACTGCACTGAGCCTCATTCAGTGGAAAGTATTATTTGTTCCACTCTGTCTGCATTAATGAGCTTTACATCCTCTTCTTCTGATTTCCTGACCCTGTTTTGTCTCTGACTCTGTTTGCCTGCCGCCAGGATCCAGATTACACTCGTTTCTGATGCTCCCATGCTCGTTATTGACCCCAGCCTGCTTGACCCTGATTTAGCTTTGTGGATTTTTAGCTGAGCTAATAAACCTGCTGCATTTGGAACCAGCCGTCTGCCTGTTCTTGTGACACATATCTTTTTGTGAAAAACTGGTGAAAAGCTGGGATAAGCTCCAATCACCGTGTCGCTATCTATATATCTATTAGTCTTGTTAGAAGACTTCATATTTCTAGAAACTGTAAAATCCTTACCCGCTGGAAATGAAACCTCCCCTGTGAGCAGGTTCTAACAGATCAGAGCTTTTCTCAGTTTAGCTCGCTTCATATCTCCAGCCTTATTTCAAGTTTATCCAGCCACTAATTTTTCAGATGTGCAAGTGATGGTAAAATGAAATCTAAACATCCTCATGACACACATGAACACCTAAGAGATCAGCATCAAACCTAAGGTTAACTACCGACCAAATAAGGATGTGACAGGAGGCGACTCTTTCATCAGTACTTCTTCCATGCCAATAAATACATGCATGTAGATTGGGAGAGGCGGCTAATGAGACATCTACTGGAGTAATAATGTTGAATTCATTATGCAATCAAGGTCCCAAAGTCAGCTGGGGGATGCAAATTCTTGGAAGCTCATCTGAGATGGTGCAGCTCTACAAAGGTCTGTGTTCCGTGTGATGCAGTATAGAAGAAGCACACACTCCTGATGCCAAATGTGCCATTTTATTAGCAATGAAACACAATTGTTTCTATCTCTTAAACTGCCCACTGACTAAATAAGACACATATATTCCATATATTACAACAGCTATCAAGCACAATTTCTTCCTTTATTTTGAAATATCCTACTGTCTCAACTTTACTAACTCGACACCTCATTTTTCTTAAGTGGAAGGATGCTGCCCCACCCACTTTATCACATTGGATTCGAGATGTGCTTTACCATCTTAAACTTGAAAAAATAAGATTTACTGTAAGACGGTCAGAGCATAAATTTTATAAGGTATGGGGACCATTTCTCAACTTTTTTAGCCTGACAGAATGATGCCCCTTTTTTTCTCTTTTTCTTTCTTTCTTTTCTTTATGTGTGTGTAGATATATTTGCACTTTACTTATTGTTTTTTTTTATATATGCTATTTCACCTATACTGTGACTGATTTTACATATTCATGTTTCTCTCTGTTTATAACCTGTACCATTTTATTTCCTTATATTTTCTTTACTAAAATTGATATTGGTGTATATGTCACTGACAGCAGCACGGGGTGGGGGACTGGGTTTTGAATTTGTATTATGTTTTAAAACTGAAAACTTAATAAATATATAAAAGACAAAATATCCTAGTGTCAACTGCAACAGACACATAATACTGTTCTAATAAATTATAAAAACATGCTTTAAATGCTATTTTTCTGCCCCTGCATTTAGTACTTTACCTTAAGTGCATGCAATAGTCCTGAATCTGTAGTAAAAAGAACACTTTATCAGAAGTTAAACAAGCCAAAGCAGAGAAAATTCACAGTAACGAGACAATGCCAAATGTGAGAGCAAATAAATTTAGTGCTCTGGGAGAACAAAATGTTCCGGCACGGCTTAGTCTCAAAGTTTGAACACATTTTGGCTTCTATGCCTCTAATTTAAGGAAGGTAGTTAGTTACAATACAGTGGTCCTTCTGTGCCTTTTACTGACTTCCATGTTAGGCCAGAGCCTGCTAGATTCTGGTGAACCTTTGAAATGTTCTTGTCCTATAACCGGTCTCATAAGGGCATTGAGAAAACCTGATGTCATACTGATGTTATCTCCAAACTGAAGTCAGAATTTTTTAATTCCTCTGTTAGAAACAACATAAAATACTATTTTAAAAAAAAACTATGTAAAAAATAGGTTTTTGTAGGTGATCCATAAATCTTTTCTGTACTTAATGTGCAAGGTAAAGAATTTTTACAGGGACTATTGGGTGTATTCAGACTGGACACATTTGGTTTGATTAAAGTGAAACAGACTATGTCTCCCCCAATAATCCAGAACTAATTTTCAGTCTGAATACAGCCAAGCGGACCCAGGAACCGTTCTCTGACTCATCTTTTGAGGTGGTCTCGGTTCGTTTCCAGTCGGACTGAGCTTCGGTTCGCTCTGAGATTCCTCAGTCTGAATACAATCCGTCCACGGAGCAGAAGAACTGAACCAAAACAGCCACCGTAACCGGTGTTCACGTGATCTAAACACAGTCAGAATGTAGCAGCAGCAGATGTAAATCAACGATTGTTGTGTTGTCAAACAGAAAAAAAGGTCACACTCCTTACTTGTAACAATCTTTAGTTTAACACAGCTGAAAACACCTCTTACATGCTTTTCTGTCTCATTATGTGACATCACCCTAAAAGCTACTGTGTACTTCCTTAACAGAATTCTTTTCAAATAAATCCATAACGCCACAATGATGAGACACAGCAACTCACTGAAATGCGATCGGATGACTGAGGGTCCACAAAACAACTTTTAACGTGACACACATTGCTTCTCACTGTTTTCCTGACAATATATATGTCATAAATACCGAGCGGCGTATCTTCTTAGACGTCTTCTTGCCAGTAACCGCCTTGCAGCATGCCTCCACCGGATCAAAAAAGCGAGAAAAAAGTGTCGAGCCTGATGCTAATACAGTCAGCAAAAATATAAAGTTTGAATGAACTACTCCGGGAAGAACTGCTAGGTGCAGAACTTCCATAATATCTGTCTCTGGTTGCTTAGCCCCACGCGTTCAAATGCTACACGGACGGGGTGTCCAGATGAAACTTAGGTGTCTATAGAACCCCGGATTACCAGACAAACTGCACTCTGATTGTCTAAATTACTCATTTCTAACAGCCAGGCTGAAAGCAAGGATTGCACAACAAGCGTGCAAGGAGCAAATTTCACTCTGGTTGTCTAATTTCTTAATTCCTTACAGCAAAGCTGGGTGCATGGGGCCTGCAAGGAGCATGGACTTATCACTTAAACACCTCTCACCGGTCCCTTGTGCAGTGTGGAGAGTTTAGGCGCTTTAAAAAAAGGAACATTTTGTAGGATGCGCTTGTGTCTCGCCTACTTCACCCTTACGCGTTAAGTGTTTGCTACCACCTTGCTACCACCTGTTCCCGTAGAAAAACTGTGCATGAACATTTGAACTCTACTGGCTCACTGAACAGTCTGTGATCTTAACATTTCATGAGAGGCTCCTGCATGCCAGGGTTTCACCCACAGACAGTCTGTATCCACCCGTAAAGGCAGTTGTAACTAAGGTATTACGTGTGTCACACAGACAGATAGAGGAGCAAAACTCGTTTGATCTTGAGTTCACAATCCTCTTCTTTCAGGGTTTTCAACAGGAGGCATCGGAGAAGTTCCAAAGATGTAGTCTGGTCACTTCCAACACCACAGGGAGTTCTCAAGGGTGGATATTCAGAACCTTCACCTCCATCAGGCTTCTGAGCTGCCTGCAGGCTGAAGGGCACTTTTTTTGTCAGCTAGCTGGGGCTTTGGCACTCATATTCAGGTATTTGATGGAGGGACTGTGAGTCACACAGAAAGAATAAGGCTTATGTTGGCTCTGGGATTAGTGAGGAATACCCGTGGACTCTCGGCGTCTGTGATGCAGACAGACATGCATTATATTCCAGAGAGGCAGCACTGTTTATTGGATATGCTTTAACACCCCCCTCTAGACTCATTTGGCTCTTTTTTGGAAATGCTCCCCATCATCATCTCATCTTATGAGATTTACATGCATAAACATTCTCCTGTGGGGATTTAAGAAAGGAAAAAGACAATAAATGCACCACTGAGCAGCGTATGACCAAACTCTGATGTGCTTTGTTGTTGTCATATAGTTTTGATTTACACAAAGCACAAAGACCTCCTAATCTCAACTGGATTTTTAAACAAGCTTGTAATTCAATGCACGGATGTGCGATACATTTTAGAGTTATTGCAGTGTCTTTTGTATTTCTGAAACAGAACTTCCTCTTATTTTTACTAAAGAACTTTTTGTTTCCGAAGGCAGCGGGCTTAAAATTACAGAACACAATCATCTTTGCTCTATTTGTATTCTCTCTGGCAAGGAATGGTAAAGATTTATTGCTTTTTTGAACCATCTACATGTACAGAATATGAGATAAATGTTAGACACAAATGGAAAATCCTGCTAAACCCACAACAGCATTTGCAGAGATATTGCTGCAACAGGAAACAAAGCATTCAAAGTAATATACTATAAGAAGATTTAGATTTTTAGCTGAAGAATAGATTTTAAATTGTTGGCCACATGTTTGACTTTAAATTACGTTATATAAAAAATATTTCTCAAAAATGTGATTCAATGCATGTTAAAAATGTTAAAAAAGAATCTGTAAATTCTTAATTCATAGCTAAATGTGTTGATTCTAAAAGGCAACCATGGAAAATGGGACCAAACCTATTGTGATTTTTTTTTTTCCGCTGAGGAACTCAGCGGTTGCCCCGGCCGGTTGGCTGCCTCGGTCCCGTCGAGGCCTGACCAGAGCTCTTCTAGGGCCGGCGTTTGGGGGTTGGGAACCTGGACTTGCTCCGGGGTGGTGGTGGTGGTGGTGGGGGGTGACACATTCTGGCTCCTCTCTCTCTCTATGTGGGGTGGGTGGTGCTGGGCCTGGGGTGTCGGCGCCTCCGGGGATGGGGCCCCTGGGCTGCGTGGACCTAGTCCCTATGCTGGGGTGGGGCTAGCTGTTTGACCACCGGGGGACAGTCTACCAGCCGTCCCCAACTTACCCCCTTCCTCATATAACCTCATATTAGGGTGAGGGGGTGGGGGGTTTAGCCTGCGATGCGCCTTGGGGGGTGGCTCCTTGGCAGTGGCCCCCCTCCTATGGTTGCCGTATGGAGTGGGCCCCCCCTCTTTCGGTTTTATTTGCACCTTAGACATGTAGGGCCCTTGGTAGNGTGGGCCCCCCCTCTTTCGGTTTTATTTGCACCTTAGACATGTAGGGGGGGGGGGTGCTTGGACATCACTGCCAGCAAGCAGCAGATGTCCTCCTAGCAACCTACCCGCCAATTTTGACCGCACCTTAGACATTTAGGGCCCCTTGGTGGGGAGGGTGAGGGGAAATCACTGTGAGTAATCAGGAGCTGTCCCCTTAGTGCCCTACCTGCCAATTTTAACTGCATCCCCCTTAGTACACACACCCCTCCCCCCTCAATATATACATCCCAACATAAACACACACACATGCACACACACACCCTCTCAAACACACGCACACACATTTTGCAAGGAAGGTGGGACCTAGGACCATCTGTCCCCTTCCCCTTCCCTGGTGGGGGTACGGGGCCCTGGCAGTGCTCTCTCCGTGCGGGGAGGGGGGGTTCACATTACACCTGAGCCGGGGGTGTTCGTGTCCCTGGGGGGTGGGTTTGGGTCCTTGCCCCTGAGCGCTGGGTCCTGCCAAATTTCCAACTGTGGCCGAGCCTGGTCGGGCCATGTTTACGACACCCCTTGTGGGACCCCTTTTTCCCCGGGGTGCCCCCCTCCTGGGCGGGGGCGGCGGGCCCCTGTCTTGCTCCGTGGGCCGGGTGGGTGGCTGCCTGGAGTGCGGAGCGGGTCTCCCTTGGGGGGTCCTGGTTTGTACCTGGGGTTGGGGCAGGGGGGTGCCCGGAACTCCTGGGTGGTGATGGGGTGCTCGTCTGGGGCTGTGGGCGCCCTTCTCCGGTGGGGCCCTGCGTTGGGCTCTCCTGGCGAGGTGGGGGGGCTGCTCTCCTGGTTGGGCTGGGGCGGCGCTCTCTTTCCCCCCATGCCTCCCTGCTCTCTGGCTCTGGGGGCCTCGCGGCGGTCCTGCTGGCCCTGGCCTGGGTGGCGGGCTTGGTCGCCCGGGGGGCGGTAGTTCCCTGCCTGCTTCCGTGTGGCGTTGGGAGGGTTCCGGCAGCCGCTGCTGCTGCGGCGGGGATCTTGGTGTGGGGATGGCTGGGCACTCTCCTTCCTTCTTTACACATTCCTCCATCCATTTTAGAAAAACATAAACACTCACATAAGCACAGGTGTTAGCTCACCTTTGCACTAATAGTTTGCATGATAGAATGAATGAATTATTTCAGACTAGTTGGTTTTAAGGCATAAGTATGCGTGTGTGAACACTATCTGTTTTGTGTACATGTTGACGTGGACATTTTTGCAGCTAGCAGGTGTGTTGAGAACATTTGAGTGTGTGTGTGGACAGGCCCCGCCCTTTTTGTACCACATTTGAACCTTACCATAATGATTAACAACAAGTAAACTTGTTGCTTTATGCTGCTTCATTGTCTTATCCCCCCTCCCCTCCTATTATCACCCCCCAACCCCCCCCTCTCTCTCTTACATCCCTCTCTCTTCTTCCCTTCTTTCCTTTTCCGTCCGGTCCAACACCAAAGATTTTCAAACATGATAGAAATTAATAAAGTTTGGCCCGAATTACAAAAGGGGTTTATTCAGACATGCCTTTGGTTTGTCTGAAGATTAATAACCCCTATTGTTAAAGTAAAATATGTCCAATACAAGAGGTCCACAGCTCTCATCTGCCTGCCCAGCTGTTGGACAGGACAAGTTAAAAAACCTCTTGTGATTTGACCCCTGAATAACCAGGGAAGATGCAATGTTAAAGAGAAAGGACGCTCGCACTCGTCCGGGTCTCAGAGGTCACGGAGGGCAGACGGTCCACATGCTGAGCAGCTCCTCATCCAAATGCTAATGGGGGTTTGGCAGCCAGCTGATGTAGCCTGTTGGCAAAATCTTAAAAAAACGCCAAGAAAACCATTTCCAGCAATTATAGCTGGAAGTTTGGGTTGACCGACGATCACAGTGGGATTGCATCTTATTAATGAAGCTGTCCTGGTTTTGACCCACTGCTAGTGAACTCACCTCAATTTGGCAGGTTCTCTATGAGTACGAACTCTTATGTCCTGAAATGCTCCCTAGAATGCCAGTGAGTTCAACTCTAATATTATAAATGTGTGCTAAGAGCTCTCATGTTTCTGCCAACAGGCTGTTTTGAACCAGTTTGAGACTGGGATGACATTTTTCCTTTTAGCCCAAAAAAGCAAAGTTAACTGCTGTTCACCAATGAAACATGGATGTGGTCATAGTGCCTACTTACTTAATTTTAGCAGACAAAAAACCATGGTGTACCCTTCTGTTCAAGATGAATGAAAATAATTCATTTGAGCCTATAAAGACTCACGAATTACAGTGAGGCCTCATTATCTCGTTTAGCGAGGTGACAAATGAGGACAAGATATCATACCAAGACACAGACAGCTGATGCTAAGTTTTGTGAGACTCAGCTGTAAATTATTTCTACTATAATCTGATCTATCAGCCTTCCACACACAGATTATTTTTTCTTCGTAAACACAACACTGTTTTAATCAGGAAGTCCGCCAACAGTGAAAACACAAGGAACGCTTTGTCTGAACAGCAAACTTCATGGACAGGCTCAGCACTTTTCAAAAAGAGGAGCCAATATTTAATCTTAGTGTGGAATTGGTACCTCTAAAGATTTGATTTTATGTTATAATTTGCCTCTTAGGGCAAAAACATAAGGTAGGCCTTAGTCACATGCACCCGTAAGGCATGTTGACCTGTACAGCTGGTGTGGGTTTTTGGGTTGTCTGGGCCCGTGGAGTGACGTAGAGAAGAGCAGCTGCATCCTAATAGGAGTGCAGATGTCTTGTAGTTCCCTTGAGGATCATGCGGCCACCTTAAGGGTCGTCATCAAAATGGAACATGCCATTGTTGTGCGGGTGGTAAGTGCATTGGGAAATGTTTTTAGGGATAATCTAAGGTCCATGCTCTTACAACGTACAGGTGGTGATGCCGTTGGGCTGCAGGGTAGTGTAGTGGTTACTGTCGCCTCGCAACACGATGGCCCTGGTTCAAATCCCAGCTGGGACCTTTCTGTGTGGAGTTTGCATGTTCTCCTCATGTATGCATGGGTTTTCTCTTGTATGTCAGTTACACACCTAAATTGTTTAATTGTGAATGTAAGGGTGTATGGCTATCTGATGAACTATCCCTAAAACGCAGTTATCCTGAAGAGATGAAGTGGCTTTGCAAAATAAACGGATGGATGGTTACTAATAACGTATTTTAAAAAGAATCCAAAAAATGAAATTGGTCAACCATCAAGTTTGGAGGTGGATTTATCTTTCTTGTAATGCTTGTAATGTTTACCTTCGCACAATGACTTAATGAGTTTATGGAAGCCAATATTAATCTGTTTACAGATTACAGATACAAATAAAACAAATTGGTTCTTTTAAAATAATAAATATAACTCATTCATTAGTTATTTATTAGTTCACTTTATGCCATTGTAAAAGGAAAGATCATTTTTGGCTTATTTTAAAGCCAAATTGACATGAACCTTTGTAAACTTAGATTGTGTCCCATGTCAATGCATGCATTTACACTCTTATCCCAGTGGACTCATCATATCTGGTGATAAAAGCTTTTGCTGTATATCGCTGGCCTGAACCAAGGTGATGCACGATTGAGGCTTTTCTGCACCTATGAGTCTGTAATCAACAGGCAGTTCCCGACTCAATGTTTAACCTTCCTCCATTACTCCCATCATATCACAGCTGTCAGTGAGTCAGAGCTACTCCTACTCTTAAACCTCTTAGTTCATTCATTCATGCACCTTTCCACTCAATCAATCAGAGTTGTGTTGTTATCGGAAAGCTGATATAGCTGCACTTTTGAATGACTGCTGTTGTGATTATCTGCTGAAGCAGACATGATGTAACATGAGGGAAAAAAGTCGTGAGAAACAAAGAATTCATCTACAGATGTTATTTTTTAAAGGTGTCTGAATGCAACAAAACACATTCCTGTTATGTTCTAATAAAATTCAGCTGCAATGATAATAATATTAAAGGCTAAAACACTTTTTATCAAACCCAACTTAACACTAACCAGCTAATATAACTTTTAGCAGTTATGACTGAACGCTTAAATGAAAATATTTGCAAAGGTTTTGACAGCATATAAACTATCTGATGCAATATTAGCAGATCTTTGACAAAATAAGACTGCAGAATTGATCCCTCCAGGCATTCAGTCCACTGTAAAATTGATAAGATGAACCAGAATGAGTCATCATCTTAACCTTATTCAGGCCAGGGTTTAATGCAAGACAGTATTATCACGGACCGGCCTGTACAAGGCTGAAGTGGATTTCTTTTTTTAGCTTTCAGTTTTGAGGGTCAAGTTTATCTTCATCTTCTGTAAAATGTCTGCAGCTGATTTAAACTTTATTTGTCCTCTAGATTTTTTGTACGAACCATTAAAATGTGATGTAAATTTTCCCTTAACCCATACCCATCAGAGGGGAAACTAAAAAATCAAATGCCAAAGTTAGCTTCATCCGACTTTTAAGGTGCAACAGATGAATACAAATAAAAAAAAAACTGTCATTAAAAATGATATTTTCTAAATATAATAATAAATTTGAATTTGAGTAACTTTTTAGCAGCATTCTCGTAACCTTAGACTGCCGGTTGCTGAATATTATGCGTTATTAGTATGGTCTATGGGAACAACTGTTGCAATCCATTCTGGGAGTAAAGACTCCTGGTTTTTGTCTGTTAAATGCAGCTTTCTTTTATGTTGCAGTTGAAGGCTCTTCCTCTGTTTCCTCTTTTGTGCGAAAAGACACTATCCAAAAACGTTTGTTTTTTGGTCAACTTCGCTAGCTCGTGGGTTTCTGTTTAGCGTTCGGCGCAGAAGCTGACCTGACGTGTCAAGTCAGCTTCTGCGTCTGCGCCGAACGCAGACTTGACGTGTCAAGAATGAGTCCGATGTGGAGAAGAGAGCAGTTTTCAAAATAAAACTTTCTTCAGAAGTCTCACCCATTGTGGCCAATTTGTACATGGAAGAAGTCGAGAGAAGAGCCCTGGACTCCTTCCCAGGTACTACTCCAAGCCACTGGTTCAGATATGTGGACGACACTTGGGTCAAGATCAAAACCCAGGAAGTGGAGACTTTCACAGATCATATCAACGCAGTAGACAAGAACATCAAGTTCACCAGGGAAGACACAAAGGACAACACCCTAGCCTTTCTAGACGGTGCTGTGATCATTGGAGAGGACAGACAGCTCCAGGTTGAAGTGTACAGAAAGCCTACTCACACAGATCAGGACCTGTTATTTGACTCAAACCACCCTTTACAGCACAAACTAGGCGTCATCAGGACATTACAACACAGAGCCCAGGAGGTCCCCACAAGCTCTGACGGAAAGAAGAAGGAAGAGCAACATATCCATCAAGCCCTCCGAACCTGTGGATATCCCAAGTGGGCATTCACCAGATCCCAACATACAGGAAAACAAGACAAGAAGGAACAAGAGCCAAAAAGGAACAGTATTTCAATTCCCTATATCTCAGGCCTGTCTGAAAAACTTAAAAGGATTTCAAACAACATAACATCCCAGTTCATCTCAAACCAGTCAACACCCTCAGACAAAAACTGGTTCATCCAAAGGACAAAATTCCCAGCTACAAACAGAGTAATGTTGTGTACTCTATCCACTGCAAAGAGAACTGCAATGAACAGTATATAGGAGAAACCAAACAACCTCTACACAAGCGGCTTTACAAACATCGCAGAGCCAACCCAAGTGGACCTGAGTCTGCAGTACATCTCCACCTGAAGGCCACAAACCACTCTTACGAGGACAGTGTAGTCCGAATTCTAGCCAGAGAGAAAGGATGGTTTGAGCGAGGAGTGAAAGAAGCCATATTTGTCAAGAAGTATAAACCTTCTCTTAATAAGAATGTTGGTCTCAGGTTTATTCTTCCATCCATCTACGGCAGTGTTTTGAAACCTAAACAAACCAAACCAGTTCCACCTGGGTCGTTAACCAGCACAGAAACTGCTCTTATCAAGGTAACCAATGACATCCGCCTGAACACTGATGATGGAAAAGTCTCTGTCTTAATCCTGCTAGACCTGAGCGCTGCCTTTGATACTGTTGATCATGGGATCCTTTTGCACAGACTCCAAGACTGGGTTGGCATCTCTGGATCTGCCCTAAGTTGGCTCAAGTCTTATCTGGAAGACAGGAAATATTTTGTTGAAATTGGGAGTTGTGTCTCAGACTACATGGGCTTGAATTGTGGTGTGCCCCAGGGATCGATCCTGGGACCCCTTCTGTTCAACCTCTACATGCTGCCACTAGGGCAGTTAATACGCAGTAATAACATTCCTTATCACAACTATGCAGATGATACTCAGATCTATGTGTCACTGACAACAGGTGAATATGGGCCAGTGGATTCACTCAACCACTGCCTCCAACAGATCAGCGCGTGGATGCAGAACAACTTTCTCCAGCTAAACTCAGACAAGACCAAAGTTATTGTTTTTGGCCCACAGAAACAAAGAGAAAGTGTCAGCAGCTACCTTCATTCTCTGTCTCTTAAACCCTCAAATCAAGTCAGAAATCTAGGGGTAATCATGGACTCTGACCTGAACTTTAACAGCCATATCAAGTCAGTAACATCAGCGGCATTTTACCACCTGAAAAACATTGCCAAAATCAAAAACATAATCTCAAAGCGAGACCTGGAGATACTTATCCATGCATTTGTCTCCAGTAGGTTAGACTACTGTAACGGCCTGCTCACCGGCCTCTCCAAACGAGCTGTAAAACAGCTTCAGTACATCCAGAATGCTGCTGCTCGAGTCCTGACCAGAACCAGGAAGTATGATCACATTAGTCCTGTGCTCAGGTCTCTGCACTGGCTCCCTGTACCTCAAAGAATAGACTTCAAAGCAGCTCTGCTTGTCTACAAGTCTCTCCATGGCCACGCACCAAAGTACATCTCTGACATGTTAGTGCCATATGAACCATCTCGTACTCTGAGGACCTCAGGGTCCGGCCTCCTGTTGATTCCCAGAGTCAGAACTAAACAAGGGGAATCAGCGTTTCAATATTCTGCAGCTAAAATCTGGAACAGCCTCCCTGAAGGTGTAAGACAGGCCTCTTCTGTGTTCATGTTCAAATCTAGACTTAAAACATTTCTGTTTAGCCGTGTATATGACTGAAAGGTCCTATCTGCACTTTTCTTTCCTTCCTTTCTTTTTAAATCTTTTTTTTTCTTTTCTTTTAAAGTAAATTTTATGTTGATTATTTCTATGATGTATTGTGATTTTAATGCATTTTTCTGTTTTTTGAAGCACCTTGAATTACTTTGTGTACGAATTGTGCTATACAAATAAACTTGCCTTGCCTTGCCTTAACCGCTGAAAAAGAAGACTAATTTGGAGAGGGAGTCACTGACTCCCCAACCCCCAGCTGAGGACATAGGACTAGTAACGACCCGAAACCATGAAGGCTAAGTGGACAACACCTCCAGTTTCAGGTCTGACTCCTCCCCCATGAGCGCATATATACCAGCTCTTAGACCAGCTATTTCAGAATTGACAAAGCCTCTTGGATAAGAGTCGAAACGTCTTCCAACTTTAAAACCAAGTCCAGATGACATCCCCTAAACCTACTACAATGGAACCAACCTGGATGAATGAGAGTCTTCATAGACATGTTCTTCAGAAACACATTATCTGTGGCCTGGTACCAACCGTCTCACGGACCAGTACCGGTCTGCGGCCCAGGGGTTGGGGACCAAACATCAATGCTGTTGCCCTGAATAATGACAACAGACAAAAGAATTTAGGGATTTAAAAAAATATATCACTAATTTCACTACTCTAGAATAGATTTATTTTAATAAAAGCAGTTTCAGCAATATTTTGCCACAAGTACATATTTAAAATCCTTCATTTCCCCAAATATGGGTTTGTTCCCCAGCGAAGGCTATTTCAGTTTAGTGCTTCGTTGAGGTTAATACTCAGAGGGGCTCTTTTGTTTTTGTTTCTGTGTCTGTCCACCAGAGATAAAGACATGCAAACACAGAGAGCAAACACTGCATCAAAAGGGGGCCACTGAGTGAACCTTCATCTGATTTGTCCGTCACTTGATTATCTTTCAGCTTCTGCTTTCTGCTGCTGGATGGGAAAAAAAAGAAAAATGCCTCCATGATTCCAGACCCCACTTCTTAAGAAGAAGTACAAATATGAAACAACTCTAGACAGTGTAGATGAAGATGGTGGAAGTAATGCACTGTGATATACAGCTATTAACATAAAACATTTGTGGAGCCTCTTATTTCTATGAGTAGAACACAAAGTTTTGACTTGATGACTCTTTTGAGAGCGGCGTGTGACACAAGAAGCCCAAAGGGAAGTCGTATGAAGTTACCACATAGAGTACGCGGCTGATATTAGCACTGACAGAATAATGGGACTGCTGGCTTTCCTATGGCCTCTAATGGTTGCCACACTGGCACACGATGACGAAAAGTGAGTACTTACAGTTGCTGAGTGAAGAGTGTTCTTGCAAAAGCTTCTAGCAGATAATCATCTTTTCACTAGCATTTGATATGGCAGAGAGGCATCACAGTCAGTCAGGGCTTCATCACAGAACCTGCTTCTGTCAGCATCTCAAGTCATCTTTCTTTTTCTTGCATACATAGAACTGCAAACATTCACACAGCTGCATTGGCACTGACATGGTTTTGAAAACCTACACATTCTGCTCAACAGTGTTGACGATTTGCCTTTTTTTCCCCTGCAAACACACAAACAGGCAGGAGGAAAAAACGCAGCTTTATAAGCAGAGATAAAAACCCTGCACACACACACACACACACACAGACAGAGGCAGGTTGAGGGCAGAGCAATCTGGTGTGAACCCTACGGAGAGAGATGTCACGATGACAGAACAGATAAACCCCAGTTTTCAGCGCGGCAGGCGGATTGGAAAACAGCACACCCCCGTGCTCACCGGCGTGCTGTTTTTTTGTTTTTTGGGGGGAGGGGTGGAAGGTTGTAACTGTTTAGACTTATCATTTAATTGCCTCATTAACTGCAACACCTAACCGCTGTACTTTTTGCAATTGGTTGCGGCTGGTGGCGTGTGCAGCTCAGGTGACCCTCATATCCACCTGACCTCAAATGTCAAACAGGCCTCAAAGCGTTTTTACAACTGATGTAAAAAGATTTATGCAAATGAAGTGCCTGCAAGTCAAAGTGAAAATAAAAATAGTAAAGCACATCTTGAAGGGATAAAGTTGCTTATGACTTAGATGCACATGCTTCTTAGCCAGGTTTAGTCAACCTGCGCTTAAATGCCCGTCAGCTGCTGTTTACTTCAACGCAGAACCATGTTTCCTTATTTTCTATGCTAAATCAGCATGTGTTGCAGATGTGTGTAAACAGTTACTAATAACGAGACAGAGAAATTGTGGTGTGCAAAAGTAAAAGAGAACTATTATGGTTTGTGAAAGCTAAAGCTATCATATGATTTTTGCATGATTCTGATTTTAATACACTGCAGTTTCAATGATGCAATAATATTTAAAGACCCACTCCAATGAAAATGGTGTTTTGAACATCTTCTTGTAGCATTTTTCTTGTGATGGAGGACATATATAAAGACAATTAAACTTCATTTCTGAGTATTTCTTAATTCAAATTGTAGCTTATCAGGAACAGATATGCTGTTTGAAAAGATTCTATTTGTCACACAGAAAATGCTCCATTCTAATGCATTCGATAAGATCAGGGGTCTGCAACCTGAGGCTCCAGAGCCAAATGCCAAATTATTTCTCCAGTGTTGTTCTTTGGCTTTAAAGAAAAAGGCTGATAATTTGTATTAATATTAGGTTTTGGTTAATCTGTTTTCAGTTATTTACGTTTTTATGTTTAGACATTTAAATGTCAGATAGCTGAGCAAAACTGATGATAAAAGGTTTAATGTGCTAGAATAACATTATCTTATTGCAGTTACATGTAAAAAAAAAAAAAGACTCTACACAAATGTTGTCATGTTAATCAGTAGCAGAAGAGGAAACTGGATGAAAGAGGTCCTAATGATGGAAAATACCATCTTGGACTTTCTAGCATTTTATAATTCTAATAGATCTGCTGCTGCAAGAGGATCTTATTTAACACAGGATGTATTTTATTTTGAAAGGAACCTGTATTTGTTGCTGTCCAGAGTAAAAAGTTAAAACTGTTATATATGGAAAACCACAATACTGTTACAATTCAACGGTTGAACCTATTTATAAGGTATACTTCATAAATGAATGGACTAGTGGCCACAAAAACATGAAAAAAAAAAGTGCATTTCTTTAAATGTAACCAGGACTTGGCAGCTCCCGCTGGGTTTTTGTCAATAAGAAACTGGCCCAAATGGCTTTTTCAGTATAAAAGGTTGCAGACCCCTGGACTAGATCCATGTACGACCTGATTTTCCTCGTCCGAGCCAGTATCTGGCTAAAAACTCTACGGCTGGAAAACTCCAAAATTGCTCACCATTTTTGATGCACCGCTAATGTTAGGTTTGGGTAAGTGAGGGGCTGTAAGCTAGTGGGAGAACGTTTTGGGCGATAAGAAGAGGGGTGGGGTTGCTCCACGCCAATGGTCCCGCCCCCAACTTAGAGCTGAATTTCTAATGAACTACTGGTGCTCTGCAGAAACTATGTCCTTGAAAACGACACAGGTTTCTGGATTTTGGCTAAAAACGGCATAATCATAACTAAAAGATCACTAGGAATGCTTTAAATATAGATGAAAAGATGATCGGAGTGGGTCTTTAAATGTAGCAGATTATTAATAATTATCCTATTAAACTAATAAGGAATACATTTAATTAACTATGAAGTCATATGACTCCTGATCTACCTGTAATAACACACATTAGGTATGCCTGTGATGACTAGAGTACTTCACAGTAGGATCCGCCATATATATCTTCATTTTAACCCTGCCTTTTTTACATTTATGTTGAAGATCAAGAAGAAAAATAAGTCTGCAAAAAGACTGCTTGTGCCTCTGGCTACTCTGCAGTTTTACCACCAGTTTGATCATCTGTTCAGAATTTGAAATTCTCCTCACTTTGGTTTTTTCTTCTTTTTTTTTAACCTCCAGGGCTTTTGCCGAGCAGCTGGTCACGACGTCTCTTCCTTCTATGCCTCCCTATCATGTGGGTGTGTGATTACTATAGGCTGGCTCCATGTGTTATCTGTTTTTTTTTTTTTTATTCACCAAGGACAAATAAAGTTTTCGTTGATGTAGAACCACCACAAGAGACTGTGTTGTTGTTTAAATATTACCCAGGAAACAGCTTTCATTTATACACTGATTACTGCAGAAGTCGTCTCTAACCTCACTTACATTCAGAGACTGCTCTGGAAGTGACTGATGCCGAAGACTTCACACCACAAGGGCTCTTTTATGAAACCCCTTTTCTTAGCTCATCTTAAGGATGTCTGTATAAACACTTTCTGCTGAAAGTGGACCCAACTTTCCTGTAACGGACATGAATAAACTGTGGGTTTATGCAATTTCTCTCATTTTGTGTCAACACCTGCTCCGTACAGAAATACTGCCCAGCAAGCTTCCACCTGTTTATACTGAGGAACACGAACCTCTAAGCTCTGCTTTGATTCAAACTGCTGTTCCACTCAACAGTAAATATTTAAAGACCCACTCCAATGAAAACGGGGGTTTTGGAAGAACTGCGCGCTGTTATGATAGGGTTGTGACGGGCTGTAAGCTAGCAGGAGACAGAGTAAACTGATGAATGATGGGTAATGGGGGATGCCCTTACTCCACACCACAACTAAAAGGTGAATTTCTAACGAACTCCTGCTGCTTTGTAGAAACAATGTCCTAGAAAACAACTCGCTTCATGATTATCATAATTAAAAGTCCAGAAATCAAAAACTGATGGCAGTGTGACTTTAAAGTGATAGTCTTTGTTTTTGTCCATCAATTGTAGGTGAAAGATCATTTTTACTTTTAGATGGTCCACAGACTAATATATCTGTTTATGTGTTTCAGTATCAAAGTTGTTTTTTGTGTGTGCCAACCTCTACATCCCCTTCACCTTATCTTTATAATGCTGAGAAATATGGCTGCCGAAAGGCTATGTGTTAAGTAGTGAGCAGCTCTGTTGGTCTCAACGATGTAAGGATGTATGTAATCAGTTACAAATAAGCAAAGCTTGAACAAAGAATGAATTTTTAATGCCTTTTTTTTTCCACTGTAAACATGCTTTTAAGTTGTGTCCCCTAAATAAATAAAAGTCTATGCAAGGAGGTCATGATGATTCTATTTTCAGTTTATTGTTTGACAGCATCATGGCGTAAATCATTTCTCAACTGGCTAAAAATTAACGGTGAAAGCTCGGCACCGGAGAGACTCAACAAACCCATACAGTTTGTGCGAGTAAATGCATGCGGCAGCACGTAAACACTTCTTTTTCTGCACTCTCCCTTCTGACTGCACACACTTGAACGATCCTCACCACCGTGCAAAATCATAAAAGCTCTCAAAGCGCTGCCCTTGGGTCGGTTTTTCACAGAGACGCGGGCGAGAGCAGGATTTCCACAGAGAAACGGGCTTTTGTGTGAATGAACAAAGGGAATTTCCTCCTTCCTCGGCCCCCCCCCTGAATCCCATCATACGCCACTGTGAGTCTCCCACACGCCTGTTTCCAAGTTACCAGCAGCATCGGCTGACAATCCTGCTTAATTGCCTCCTGTGTAAAGTGACAGCTGATGGGCGGCAGTAAGAGCGAGCTGTCCTCTCATTTACCTTCAGATCACTGTCTTATACCTTCCAACCAGGGAGACTACAACTGTCTACATCGTTGGGAGATTTTATTGTGAAAGGGGGGTCTAAAGTGAAACTTTAAAGTGAAAAAAAAAAAAATCAACAAAATACAAGATCTGGAAATGTATGACTTTCTGAGTTCTTGGTCTTAAGAAGCAAAGCTTTGTGACATAATTTAACCAAAACTTTAAGCAAAAGGGGAGCACTTAAAATATATGTAACTAAAAGTACAGAGAATAGCAGCAGCAATAGTTTATTTTAATGAAAAGCAGCTCTCCTCACTAACCTTGCTCGATCCAGCCGAAACAGAAAAAGATGTGCTTTTCTCACGCGAGCAGAATTTCCCACCCTGTTGCTTCTTGGTTACCTCTTCCCTTTGTTGCGTCTTCGTCACAATAAGATCCTCCTCATCCTCGGGGCCGGGGTTTAAAATTACCAGCTCGTGAGGGAAGCCAGGCGCAAGAGAATAAAAGCACACCAGTGAAGAGAAGAAACACACTCTTCTCACCCCTTAGTCCGCCTTGGCAGTGTATCCCCATCCGTCAGAGCACTCTGACTGTTAGTGCATGTGCGAGAGGCGCGCATGAGAAAAAGACAGAAAGAGGGGGAGAGGAAGGAAGGAAGAGATGAAATGATACTAAGTGGGCGAGTAAGAGGAGTGAGAGAGAGAGAGCAGCAGCAGAAGCACAGGAGGGTGATCCTGTGTTCGAAACCAACTCTTGTTTATCTCTGCGTCTGTCTGGTGTGCGTGCATTCCTTCATGGCAGAAGCCATAGGGTCAGTGGCTTTTAAAGTAACTCGGTTCTCTCCTGAGGGGAAAAAGACTTCTGCTCCAAATCTTTCAGGGATGAATTTGCCCAGAGTTTGGTGGGGATTTTTTAAATTTAGATTGTCTTTTTTGCACAAAAATATTCAAGATTATAGTTGTGGTCGTAATTTTCTGATACGGGAGGCACAATTTCTTCCGGTGATTTTCTTTTGAACGCACTTGGCTAAATCTGTATTCCCTTCCTACTCTACTAAAAATGTTGTAGTGCCCTGGATCTTAAGAACCCATGTGGACATCCCAGAGGTTTCTTCTTTTTTTTTCTTCCTGGAATCTGTTTTTTCTTTTTTTGGGAGTTCTTTCTTTCCAAGAAGACGGAGGGTCTAAGGGCAGGGAAGCCTAGTTTAGTTTAGTCTGTTTAGTTTAGCAATCAGCTATTGGATTTTATTACTGATTTTATCTTTTGTACAATTACTGAAGCCCGTTGAGACAACTGTGTCGTAATAATGGGCTAGAGCTTACCGTAATTGAATTGAATAAAAATTGTGTTTTTAGTGTTTTTAAGTCGCATTTTTTTCACAATATAGGAAATTTATGAAGAAAATTATGATTAAAATTACTATTTCCTATTCAATTCATTGTGAATCAGGAGCAGATGAAAAAAATGCTGTTGGAAAGTGCCTTTAGCAGTGACGTGGGGGCTACAGTCGGTGGGCCAAAGGCTCCCTGCTCTGCTCCATTCTGATTCATCCACTTGTAAACAACTAGATCCAAGCACGTCATCATTTTCCTCATTCGAGCTGGCATTTGGCAAAAAAAACTGGATAGCTTAGAGACTGTAAACAAAGTGATGATAGGAAATGAGGGTGGGTTTACTTCGCACCTAAAGTTAAGGCTTTTTTTTTTATGTATATCTTCCATCATCAGAAAATGCTACAAGAACATGTTAAAACACCAAAAACACATACAGCCAATGTCTATATGGTCAAGAAAATCCTTTCTTTTTACATTTTTTTGTCTTATACTGGAGTTGTGCTTGTGCTAATACGGTTTAACACAAATCGTGTTCTATATTTATATGCAACATTCAGTTGGCTTAATGCACAGTTCAACAGGTTTCGTAAAGAACACCAAACCAGTGCGTCTGTCTCCAGCAATAAAACGCTCCATTTGACTCGCTAACTGGGATCTCATGAGCACAGTTCCGTGTCAAAGGATACAGCTTTTGACAGATGATTTCATCTAAAACTCTTAACATCCAGTGCGCTGCTCCAGAGCCAGCCATGTGTTCAGTATATGTTTCCATGGCGACCGAGCCAGAGTGTCACCTTTATATGACTGTAAAATCAGACTGTTGGCTCAATATACCTGACTAAGCCATTAAGTCTGTTACCCAGGGCTAAAGTGCATTTTGCATGACCACTCAGCTCTGGAGGGGAGAACGTTTTTGAGTTGATGCCAAATAAAGGCCAATATCTATGTATGTGTTCTTTATTTGTCTAGAATTTAAGTCATACATTATTTGTATTATGTTTTATTGCACAAAATATATTTCTGCTTTTACTTTGATCTCCAAAATGTAAATATTATTGATTTTTTTAAATCTTACATAACGTCATTATTAAAGATCCAACTATTTTATCTTATGTATACATGAATTTGGGTAAATGTAGCAGTTACTTGACATGTTTACAAGGCTAGCTTGTCTTAATTGACAGACGCATATCATACTCACTAAAATAGCAGCTGTTGATGCATAAGCAGCAGCTGCAAGAGTGAACCATGTGACACAGATGAAAACTGCTAGTGTTTTGCTTTTTCAAAAGCTTATAAATGCAAAAAATCAGATCAGATCATATTAATGGTAACTTTGAGTCATTGTATTCAAATAAAAAAATGGGGAATAGATCATCTTATTAGTGGCATAAAATAAACCAAGGAAACCTCTGTTTTCAACAGTTTGAAAAATGTTAAAAGGTACTCTCAAAAATTAGATTTGATACATTTAAGGTCAAAATATTTAAGAAAAACAGTTGAAATTGACAAAAACTAACACAAATACATGTTGCCACATGTTTTCAAGCGTTAGGCATCAATATTTTTTCAAAAGTATTAATTAAATTTATAATTTATTAAGCAAAATTTTGAAGTCACACAAAAAACACTGAAGTGTGCTGATGGGACATCCTAGGAACATTATATTCTTGTAATGTACCTGTATGCTCTGTTGGTTTTTGATGCAACATGGCAGCCAGAAAGCCTAAGTGAGTCCCCTGAGTGGGATGGAAACTGGGCCAGTATGCATATTGAGCAACAGATCAATGAGGTCACAAGCCTCAACAAGAGGTGAGTAAGACGACTTCCTGACAGCTTTTTAAATTAGGCTGATGAAGTGTCAGAATGCCTCGTGGCACACGGACTGACACAGTCTAGATGACACATATCTACAGTCACACAACATACTAAGAGAGACAGGATTTCTCTGAAGTGGCGAGACGAAGAGTATGAACATATGGCCAAATCGTCTTAACGCTGCTGACCGAGCAAGCAAGAAATGCTCCCACGGAGCGCAGTAGGTTCTGTGCCGTTTCAGCTGCTGTTTGTTGCTCTAACACAAATGTCCTCATGTGCTGAGAGCCGGGAAGCTCTGATAAGGGCCAGTTTCTGTCAAAGGGAAGCTGACAGGGATGCCTACAGCAGGCTGTGTGGTGATTGACCTGTATGATGTTCAGCCAGGAGGAAGCATGCACAGCAGCGATATAATGCATCCCCAGAACCGTGTTTTTTTCTTTTTTTTTGTTATATGGATGTGGACTTGGTGAGGATGTCTCGCTTTGGATCCAGAACCTTTATCCACAAATTCCGGAAACTTTCAGTTTATCTATAATTACCTCTCAAGTCTTAGTCTTAATCAATATCTTGTAGCATTTGTTCATAAAACACATTAAAATTACAAAATATCCCACTTTATACGCAGGATGTAGTTAAAGGCTAACTCTACTAAAAATAGTTTTTTACATGTTCTTGTGGCATTTTCCGATAATGGAGGACATATATAAAGAAAATGAAGCTTAAAAATGAGTATTTTCTTTATTCAAATCAATGTCAAACAGGAGCAGGAAAAAAATGCAGTTGCACTCTATGCTTTTTCGTTCAAGGTGATATTAAATTAAGTCCTAAACTGGCTGTCACATCTTGTGCAGTCAGTGCTACATCTGACCTGAAAACTGTACGGAAAACTGTATGGCTGGATAGCTGCAACATTGCTCACCATTTTTGTTGTTCTTGTTGAAGTTGTGAGGGGCTGTAAGCTAGCAGAAGAGAGTGTAAACAGAAGTATGATGGGAAACAAGGGTGGGCTCACTCCATGCCAACAGTTCCACCCTAAACTCAGAGGGGAATTTCTGATGAAACATTATCGCTCTGCAGAAACTATGTCCTAGAAAACAACAGTTCCTTCGACTTAGGCTAAAACTCCATAATCATAACTAAAAGTACACTAAGAACGCTTTTACAATTGATCACAAGATTATCAGAGTGGGACTTTTAAATATTTGCAGGAGCCGCTCTCATGAGGCAACACATATAGTTAAAATACATATTTTCCCAAATATAATATTGAATGGCTAAGGTCAGGAGAAAAGCATGACAAATGAATGTGTGAATTGTTGCTAATCAGAGAAAATGCCTGTAATGAAGGGACATGAAATGAATGCATTTGAATCTCAAGTGAATGAAGCTCGATGAGTCTGGGGCTTGACCTGCAGGTGTTTCCCTCTCCGAGGACAGCGGCGTATTTTCAGTCGGCCCGTCTCTATACCCAGGTGTGGGGTCGAAAACGTGGCAAACCCATTGTTTTATTGTGTTCCAAGCAGATGGTTAACAGGAATAATACCACCCACAAATGATGGATCATTACAGATAGTCTGAAAAGGAGAGAAAATGCATGCCGCAATTCTCTTTTCTATTAAATGGAAGATTATTTTTAACAACTCTTCAGAATGCACAACTTAATCTCTTAGAGTTGCCTTTTTTATCTTTAAATGAAGCACAGTAATACTTTTTTGTGTTATCTTTTGCAAAATTGTCACCACAAAACTAGATTAGTTTCTTTGTTTATAAAAGCTGATGTGATTTAAGCAAAGGTTATTATGTTCAGTTAGCCATGAATGTGTGTCCTGCAGCTCATGTGTGCATCACGGCACTAATTAAATGAGTGAATGCTGTTGTCAAGTATTTCTTCAGGGACCTGCTCGGCGCAGTGCAAAGAGGTCAGGGGAGAATCGAATTGAGCAAATCTCTGCAAGTCATTGCACATCCTTGCTTTTTTAACATGGGTGCAGCTAATTAAAAAGTTATCCTGGTACTTTCTAAGGGCTACATCAATTATCTTTTGCTACTTTTTCTCTTTCAATTCAAAGGTCACTGCAGATGAAGAATACCTTTTTAAAAATGATTTTATCCGTCTGGCAAGCGCTTTTTGTAAGGATGGAGAATGATACTCAATTATGCCTCTGAAGTATAATTGTGACGCAGAAACACTGCAAGAAACGCACACACAAATACAAACAAAAAAAAACACACACACAAAGACAAAAAGACACCTGCTAAACGTGGGCTCTCTATTAGAAGCTGTCCACCTTCTGTGTCTCATCTAGTGAAGTGTGTCCTCTTAATTGCTTCAAAGGTGTAAACCCAATCTTGAAAGCAGCCTGTACGGTGTCACTTTTTATCAGCAAAAACTCCATTTAACCACAGCCCACTCAGCCATCTGTAATACGACGTTATGACATTCTTTCTTCTTTCTGCTTGTGAAACAATCAAACTAGAATCTTGCTCATGCAGACAGTCCTGACAGCTCTGTGTCAGTTATACAGAATCATAGAGAAAACACATTCAAAAAAAGGAGGGGGGGGGGCTTTTTTTTTACCAGCCATTGGCACAATGGGATATTTATCCTAGTGAGAGAGCAGCTAAAAATGTGTCTTTAAGCATGAATTTCCAATGCACCTTTTCAGTGTCATATTTTTAGCTAATATAAATCTGTTTTGACAAACAAAACAAAAAAACAAGGTCAGGTAAAAAGAATTACCCAATTATATTTGTTGGAAACTGCCCCACTTTTGGGAGTGCTTGAAGAAAATCCCAATTTTCTTTTCTACTACTGTGGATAGACGTCTGGATGGGATGTCAGTGTCAGATCAGTGTGGGGTTTATTAACCCTTTTATGCCGTATGTCGCCAATCCTCATAACACCAATAAATTCAGGACTTCATTTAATATCACCCTGAACAAAAAAAGCATTGAAGAATATATGTTGTTATATTTGTAACTGAACTCAAGTTTATTTACTGTATATGGTATCTTTAAACGACTGCAGTCAAACGAGGCGCTGTACATTAAAAGCTCAAAATGTTAAAAACAACTAAAACGTTCCAACAACTGACGGTAAAAACAGTAGAAGTAAGTGCCAGAAAAGCATAAAAACCCAAGATAAAAGCTGGAACAGTCAAAAACACCAGAAGAGCAGAGCATCATGCTGTGTCAAAAGCCTTGTTATAAAAACAAGTTTTGAGAAATAAAAAAATATCAAACGGACAGTGAGGCTGCCCGCCGAATGCTTAGCGATTACGCGTTCCACAGCTACAGTCCAAATATTGAAAATGCTGGTTCCCCTCTGAGCTGATGTGAGGCACATCAAAAACGTGCTCCAAAATATTTTTGAAAAACTTCCTAAAAATTCCCTAAAGTTAGGACTCAACTTTTTCCATTCCCCACTGCTCAGGCGTTTAACAAAAAACGGACTTTCTAACAGCTTTTGAATCACACCTGCAATGTCTTGTTTTTGTGTCAGCTCTATGTCTAGTCGATGTCATCTCATGCATGTGAAGTGATAAAACGGTCTTGGCACTGAACTGAAATACCTCTGCTTTCCCAGTGTGACTCTGACCAAGTCTGAAAGTCTTGCAGCTGTCATGGTTTTCCCAAACCTCAGTTCAGGTTTGTTTCAATTTACAGATTTCATTCCAGTAACCAGGAATTCATTTGTGCGGTCCAGATCCAAAACATGCAACATGCTTGGTACAACTTTAGTTTAAGATTTTACAAAGTGTAGAGAAACAATTAGAAGATGACAGAAAGGTTTAAACATCATATAGCCTTATTTTTTTCAGGTTTGAATTATGACACTATTTTTTGTAAATTGCTTTGGTCTATTCCAGTTTTACAGTTTTTAACATCCTGTTTTAACATTAACACTTGTAAATGGTATAAACACCGGCACAGGAATTTCAATCTTACATTGGGAATATTTTTAGTAAAACTTTTCTTTATAGGAGTTCAAGCGGTTTTATAAAAGCCATACAATATTTCTTATTTTTGAAAATATAAAAAGCTTAAAATAAATCCTAAACTACAGAGGACAGCTTGATAAAATATTTAGTTTATGTCAATCTGCTTTTTTCATCCCCATCTGTGTTAAAAGCCTGAGCGGGCTGTCACCTGTCATGCTCTGTCGCTGTGAAGCCTCAGCGGGGAGAACAAGTAGGTCGAAATGGTCCACCCAAAGTCCAGATAAATGATGTTTGAGGTTTTTGTGAAAAAGCTTTCAAAAGGACTTCTGTGAGTATCCGCTGTGAAGCTTATGTGAAAATCCACCGCAAGCGAAACGAAAAGTAACAAAGCTTCCTTTTTCTATCACAGCTGGAGATAAAAAGTTATTGAGTCTGTCACAAAACGTCAGACTTATTGAGAAAAAAGGATCCAGCATGATTAGGACAATTATTCCCCACAGATTAAACTCATTCTTTTTCTTTATCTAAGTCAAATAGCTTTTTTCATCTAAACAGCGTGTCACGTCTTTTGGTGGTGATCTCTTCTATTTTGATCCTAGATAATGAGTGAAAAAGGATTGTTGGGATTCTCAGGGCGAGATCCATTCAAAATAACACAATAGCTCAGAACAACAAGCCCCAAAAAAGAAATGACTTGACAGTCTTCAAATCAAATGAAAAAACAAAAAAAAAAAAAAACAACTGTAAATATACTTTTAGGGCGATCATAAAGAATAAATTACACAAATTATTTGTTTAAATGGTAAATGGCGTATGGTGTACCCACTAACACTGGAGATGCAGCCGGTAACACCAACATAGCGTTAATCTCCAACTGTTTACGTGATCAAAAGGAATCAGCTGATTCCGATGTGGAGAAAAGCAGCTTTTTATATTGGCATTGCACCGAAAGCGACTTTTTTTGCAACAGAATCAGTTGATTTACGTTGATCGCGTAAACACTTCTCTACTGTAAAGTGTTAAAGGCAATTTTCTGCAATTCAGAATCTGCTGGAATTACATTAACGGCATAAATGGTTGAAGAGCTATAGTAGTCGAAAGAATGTCAACACTGGAGCTAACAGGTTAAGGCCAAAACTTATTGACAGTCCCATTCACCCATGCACACACACACATTCACACTCTGCTGCTTTGCATTGGCACCAACCTATAAACACCAGAGGCAGTGTGGGGTTTGGTGTCTTGCCCAAGAATCCTTTGATGGAATGGCATGCAAGGCTTAACCAAACCTGCTACCTCCACACCCAAATCCACTGCAAGCTCTAAATATTCAGAAAATCGATATGAACTTGAAGTCTACTACGTGCCTTTATTTAAAGGAAGGCGCACAGCTAACTTCAGATTTGGAAGGATACATCTTAAACTGTTAGCCTTTTGAAGATTAAGCTTCTGTATCAATCTCAGTCAGCTGATTGCTTAAACTATCCAGCACCTTCCATCATCAAGAGTTTTTAACAGTATTTAACCAAAAATCTTTGTGACAGGGGTCTTTTGTTATATTTACTGAAATTATACACCGGTATATTTGGGAAACTGAAAAATACAAGCGTAGACAGTATTTTTATGTTTTTCTGCACTGTTTGTGTATTTAAAAAAGATAAAGAAAATGTGACTCATATTTTTGTTTGTGGAGAAAAAAAGACACGAAGTGACCTTTTAACCCCTTCAGAAAACCCACTAATAGATCTCTGTGAAACCAACTTCTCATTTTTCTCACTGTTTCTTCAAGGCACTTACATAATACGTAGAAAAACAATCATAAAAAAAAGCAAAAATTGTTTTTTTCCACAGATGCCTTTTAGTAGTAACTTTTTTTCCCTCAAACATGCAATAGAAATAATTTCTTTTAATATTCTGTGAAAGCTTCCAAGGTAATGGGATCTTTTTTTTAAAGAAATACAGCACCAGCTTCTGCAAAACACTTCAGTATTAGATGGAAACATAACAAACCTCATCCACTGTTCTAGACATACTTTAAACAAAAAAGACCGGGCTCTATCCGCTCTATTTTGGGTCTTGTTTTTGATCTAAAATAACAACATAGAGGACCTTAGAATGTAAAAGGGTATTCAGCTCTCCGATGCTAACATTTAGACCAACTGAGGCATTAAAGGAGGTCCTCCATTAAGCCTTTTACAAAAAGAGCACACAATGGCAGGCAGACCTGGATAGGACATGAGTTTATTTCAGCTTTTAGAGGCCTCCTTCCCAACAGGAACATCAAATTGGTTGGCTGCTAATAGCAAGAGGACAGAGCCACACAAAGGTCAGTTGGGGACAACGTCTCTTTCTTTCCACTAAAACTAAAACTGCCACCACATTGTGGCAGATTAACTAGTGACACTTAATAGCTAATTAGAGAAACAAACACAACATGTGTTGCTACAGTGCAACCATGATCTCTGTATTGACTCAACAAACTGCTATTCAATATTCATTGTTTTTGTTTAATGATTGGAAAACAAAACATAATTTGCTGTCATTTACTAATGTTTTATAAATCAGAGACTTCCTTTTTGACTTTTTAGGTGAATTAGGAATTAGTACCAGCCTTAATGAGAGTCATCTCTGTTTGCAAATTCGTATTTTTCGTTAATCAACAGTGCCCTGTGGTTCCACTTGCAGTATAAGGATTGAAAATGACAAAGGCTGTGAGGCCGGCAAGAGGTTTATCATAAGTGATGAATAATTTCTCTGTGAGGAAAGTGCTTTACAAAAGATGCAGATTTGATATCACTTCCGGCTTCTCCAGCAGAGGATGCTCCAGCTAATTCAGGTGAAGAGGAGACGGATTAGATTTGGATGAAATCTCAGCTCCATTCTCTAAAAACTGCATGTAATTCTTTTACCGTACATACTCAGACAGTGGGCAAAAATCAAAATATAAGATAAATATCACAGTTTCTTGCTGATCTCTATGCGTTTAGGTTAAAAGATGCTCTAAAAATTGCCTTCCAAAAAAACATTTGGAATCGCTGCACGTAACTCTATGCAGGAATAGAAAGAGCACAGCTGGATGATCTGAGATGACAACACGCATGTCTGAATCTGATTTTGGTTGAAGAGTGAGTAAGTGCATATATTGTCAATTAGCACAACAGCCTCTTCATGTGATTACACAAGGACCCTTAAACGGCGATTCAGCAGCCTTCAAGCACCTATCTGCGCCTGAGAGTGTCCCGCTGCATCACATCACGAGTCCTGCTGGACGGAAATTGGGAATCCCCAAACACTGATCAGCTGACCTCTGACAAATTAAAAACTTCTAAAAACTTTATTCAGATTCCAATTAACCAAATGTTAAATGAGTGAAGGAACAGCAAACTGGAACATGTAACCAATGGTGAGTAAAATTCCCAAACTCCATGTTCAGTCCAACAGAGAAACGCAAAGAAATATTTAAAATGTTATGAATTTATGTCTAAATTGTCATGGTGCCTCTGTCAGACTCCTCCCCCTCTCCCCTCTGCTTGGCCTAATTCACCGCAGCTGCTGCCACTCAACTCATCAGCCTGCCAGATCTTCTTAAGGAGCTCCAGGACCAGTACTCAACGCGAGTTCGTTGCCTCTAATGGTGCATGTTCAAGCCTCTTGTGATTCTCGTCTGTTCACCCTCTACCTCTCGCCTCACGTCTCTTACCCTGTTCCAGGAAAACCCTAGCCCACGAGTGAGCGGTCAAGCGGACATGCCAAGCAATCTTCCATCTACACTCACCTCCTGCTGTGGAGCGCTGTTGGATCTTACGGCTACTCCCACGTCACGGTCAGGTTCCCCGAGCTGCTCCTCCTGTCCGCTTCTGGTCTCGGATCCACGGACTCCCTCCAGCCACGTCGCCTCCCTGCCGTACCAAGACTACATCACCAGCTGAAGCAATAAACCCACTTCTTACCATAACTCACCTCCTGTCATCTATCCGGGTTCCAGCATCTGGGTCTGTCTAGCCTATAGCCAGTCATGACATAAATTGCTTTTTCTTACCATCCAAGTAGGGGGAAACATTTTTTATGAGAAAAAAAAAATCCTTTTTTTTAAGCCAATGTGAAGCTCACAATCTAGAAAACACATCTCAATTCTTAGCCAGAAAATTCTTAGTTAAAATGTAGATTAAAGACAACAATTTTCTATTATCTGTCCTGGTATGATTTTGATATATCCTTTAGTAAAAGTAAACACTAACTAAACACAAAAAATGGTAAATTGTAAGTGAATTATGGTAGGTTAAATTAGCCAGAGAGTCTCTTATATTTAGTGTTTTATACATCAGAATCATCAAAAATAGTACTTATCAGTGGTTTTGTGGCATTGCTGATATCAATAATAATTTGATGCTGAGACTGGCTTTAGCCCTGGGAAATTTCAATGTTTATTGGATTATTTACTTTTTAAAAAAAAAAGAAAATGACTCTAAAACCACAGACTCCTACAGTACTGTTGTTCTATGGAGCCTTGACAATAGTTAGTGCTAGACACTGATCAGCAGATGTAAGCAGATAATTGTAAGATTTTTTGTTTTTATTTCCCTATTTGTTTGAAAAGGAAAAAAATCAACACAAATAATCCTAAATCCCTGTGTCTGCCTGCCAGAAGAGATGAACAAACACTTTTTTATGGATCAATATGTTATAAATAATAATAATAATAATAATGTAAAAATGGGAAACCCTTATTATTTTTACCCCAAACCTATTTAGAGCTTATTTCTTGATTGCTTTAGGCCTATGTCCTTGACTTTTGGTCCAATATTACAAAAGGATGCAGTCTCTTCTTATGTATAAACCTCTGCTTTCTTGGGGCGGTGTGGTTTGGCTACACAAAACAAGGCTCTCCAATCATCTGAAAATGAATCATCAACACAAATTGTAAAACCAATACGTTTAATGGGTTAAAGGAATGAATCAGCAACACAAATCCCAGGAAAATACTGTCTAATCATGGTTCTCTAAATAATAAATACATTTCCATAATTAGACAAGTATTTTCAAGCTCTTCTGCCATTAATAGGGCATCACGTCTAGCATACATTATATGCAGTGTAAATTTGCTGTTATTTTAACATTCTTTTGAAACAACACTAAACAGACGTAGCTGTGATCACATTCTCAGTATCAGTGTTTGCTAATCTAAGTCTCATGGTCAGTTGTTTTCATGCTTGTCACATAGTGCTAATCTAAGTTACCCAGTTTCTTAATTGCTTTTTCTGGGAATCATTCCAAATTAACACCAGGAAAATCAGTATCTCTGAAACCACAAAAGAGGAGGGGAGATTGGAATGATTTATTGACCACTAAATATCTATTTTTTTAAGAAGGTAGCCCATTAATTAATGGGAAATTACTGTGCTGTTATGTGTAAATTGTTAGCTTTCATGCAAAACATTGTACAGGTTAGCAACAAGGTGGCTTCCAACTCCTCTACAAGGAACAAGAGGGTGACAAAGGAAAATATGATTTGCAAATATATGAGCCTGCCCAGGGCTAATGGGATGAATGATTTCTGAAATGAGTGTGTAATGTTGACTTTTTATAACCCAAAGGCTTTGACACATCACCCTGAGATGAGACAAAAAAAAGATGCAGTCGTGAGAGCTTGTGCAACCTGAAGAAAACTTATTACAGCAACAGCTAAAGGTGGTGAAGAATCCAAAATGCAGCAGAACAGGCTGAATGATAGGAACTAAAACTTTGACTAATAAACTTATAACTATGAAACGAAGGGCGAAACAAAAGGGTGACAATGCAGATGACCTGACCAACGGCTATGATTGAATTCAATGATGGACTATCCAGTGTCGTTGTTTGAAAAAGAATTCAGACACATGGTCACTATTTTTTTAAACAGTAAAAACTAAATAAACGAAACATTTTACAAAGACAATTTATGAATCTACTGTTTTCTAAAGATGAAAACTTGGATTATTACTAAAAAATAGATGATAAGGATACTTACATTTATAGGTTATCTACCTCACGCGACTTGTTTCCGCCATTTTTCAAATGACAAATCACTAAAACTCAATAATTGTGGTCTATATTTACCAATCTAGTGAGCATTGATGCATTCTGGTTTTTTGTATAGACTTCTGTGAAATTTCCAGGGCATTAGAGATTATGGACACCCCAACAAAACTGCAAACGCCCTATTTGGTGCACTAACCAGAAAGTAGGGAGAGTGAATTTGAAATGACCCATAAGATACTGAAATACACTAAGGATCATTAGCTTAAATCAAGGCAGCAGTTTATGCTAGGACTTGGTGTGACAGAAGGAACACACATAAAACGTAAAAACACAACATCACAAGAACACCAACAAAAGGCCAAACTCCTCACAGCGAGTGTCCATCCTAAATTGCCATTGTTGTACGTCGATGTCACCATGCATCCATAAAAATGGATGCTCTTCTAGTTACAGCAAAGGATTTTGATTCAAGCCTTTGCTGAGTGAACAGTGACAATGTGTTTTACTCATCGCCTAGGGAAAGGACGAGATTAGCTTTGATCTTGCACGCACACATACAGAGCGAAGGAGACACACTGTGTCTTGTCTTTCATCTGTTTTCACTGTTTGATTCCATCTGTCAACTCTTCAGACTTAATGCACCTCAGGGTCTGTGCTTCATCATCGCAGGAGTGTGTGTGTATGTAAGCTATGGGAGGAAAAAAAAAAAAGACATGTTCTGGTTTTCTTGAAGGTTTTGGACAAAAGCAGTCAAGGTGATTTCAATTTGATTTGTCATAAATCGTCAAACATTAACCTAAAACGACACAAGACAGAGAGACTGCGACCACTGGCCAGACACCTCATGCATCCAAAGCAACATCCAACAAGAAGATGTTCTGTTTTTCAGGGTCCTTTGTTTTTTTTTACTTCAATACTTTTTATTTCACAGCATTCTCATGAAATGTGGAACAGACCACCAATTTATATTTTTGTGTAACTGAAACCAAAAGGCCGATCCACACACCCTCCATTGCGTTAGTTTTCTGACACTGGTAAACTCTGCCTGCTGTATTACAGTTATTCACTATTATTCTTTCCATCAACTATTGTCTTGCATTTAAAAGGAAAAAAAAATCCCCAAAAAGTTTTAGTTCTAGCAGCACAGCAAAAATTAATGTGTTTAATACCAGACACATCCTAGTTATGTCATCTTTAATCCAACAAAATCAAAATTTGGTCAGAATCAGTACTAAGCAACTTTTATTAGTAGGGTTAATGGCCAACGAAGTGTGCATTATTACTTTTTAACACACGCCATGGAAGCCTGAACCGTCCTCTGCTTCGCGTCAGATGGTTGCTTCCGCGAAGTGCGTTAAAAAGTAATAATGCAGACTTCGAAGGCCATTAACCCGCTTATACCATGGTCACTTACAAAAGCAATAAATATTAACCAGTTTTTAGTCCTTAATTCTTGTTTTTTTTTTCCAATTTGGATTGATGCGCAGCACCACGTAACAAATAGTCCGCGTCACGCCGCACCACCGCTGCAGTCAAGATTTGGCGATATATATATGCTGATCGTCTCGATGGGTTGAATAAAGCATCAGTTCAGAGAAAAAGTTCACCTCTTACCGCTTCTTTTTGTCCAAATGATGACGCAAAAGGTTGTTTTAAAGAAGCCGGCGCAGTGATACGAAACATTTAAGCTAGCTGACCGAACTTCTTTTTTCACCGTGCGGTTATCCTGTGGTATATCACTTTTAAACGCACACCCAGCAGCCAATCAGAATCGAGTATTCACCCGGACCATGGTATAAAGGTTTTTAATTAAAACAGTTTACAATCTGAATTGTTTTTGCTTTTTACTTATCACCACATTACAGACAAGATTTTTTTAAACAAAAATGTGAAAGCTTTTAAACTTACATAACTTTAAGTTTGTAAAAGCACTTTAGCTGAATAAAATGTTGATACTATAATTCAGTTTCATTTTTTTGTTTCTGTGCTTGTCTACTGTTTATCTTGTAAAACAACATCATCAACTAAGTTTCATTGTCATAGACAGATGTAAACAGTATATTTCAGATTATTTAAAAATTTACAATTAATGTATCACATCATTAGGAACCAATGTGCGTAAAAACATACATTTGTAACTTATAGAAACCATCACAGTTTTCTATGCTAAGAGCCCAATCTTGTCCCCTTGCATGTGCTGTCAAATTTTAAAAGATTTCCATGTCTTTTTGCTTAGAGGAACTGATTTCTTGAGGTAAATTTGGATTAGAAAATGAACTGCATGGAGCCTATAGTAAAATCTCAAATAATAATGTAAAAGTCATACACAAATTCTACAACAGTCTCTTGCAAATCAAATTTAATCAAGCTTTCTCTATAAAGCACTTTCCTACCCTGGGTGACACAAAGTTCTTTACAGAAAAAAAAATATGGTTCAAACCTAAAAACCGAAGTCGAAGGTTGCTATAAATAATTGCATAAAAAATATCAACCATGGATAAAACAATACAAGATATGAAGGACATCAATGACAGAAGTTGTTGTAAGTTTTGGTTCTCACTTGAGAAATACTTTTGAATGAAAGACAAATTTAGCATCCTCAACTCTATGGGAATGCTTGGTAGGTCGTCAACCCTGTTTGTTCTGCTGATTTGTCCCTTTTTAGAAAGTCTGGAGTTTAAGCTAGTGATTTAACAATGATAACAAAAACCAGAAAAAACACAAACTGAATCAGGTATGGCTCCACAGTTACCTTGTCTTCTATTATCCCCTTGTAAAAGTGAAGATTTTCAAGTTTCCTTTTTTGGCTGTGACAAGATTTATCTTTAAATTGTATTTTTTAGTCAGGGACCATGGCTCTTAAAACGAAGTTTGAAAACACAAATGTTTATCACGAAAGAGAGTAGTCAAGTCTCAATGTAGAAGGAAGTCAATAAGCCTATATTTCTTCAAGATTGAAAGAAAATTCATTATTAAAAGCTAAAAGCTGTTATAAAAGCTAAACATACACTGAATGACTTTATATAATAAGTAGGTCAAAGGGTTAACAACTTAGCCTTTAAAGCAGCATAATGATGCTTACGGATGCTGTTAAAAGTATTATTAGGAATTTTAAACCATAGAACATGGAGTTTGTTTTTTCATGCTCAACGAACAATCACAACATGCTGGATGCAGATCTGAAAAGTGGAGGAGGATCTGGCAACAGTTCCTCTTCTTCAATGCATTGGTACGTAAACAGACACCTCCACACGCACGCACTGATGAACCTGAATGGTGGAAAAGAAGCCGTGAAAATTGGCAGATGAGTGCTGACAGCTCCTGGTGTCTTCTTCTTGAAACAAATGCTATCAAATAAGAAATGTGCAGAGACAATAGTTTTAAAGGCTGTTTTAACATATGAAACTTTGCTCTTTAGCTAGAAAGCTGGTGAGTCCTAAGCACATCCATAAGGCTGGTTAAAGTGGGTGATATCATTAGTGTCACTTGGTGACACATGGTGAATCAGCCTACACTGGAGTAATCAGTGCTTCACCATGGCTGCCCTGAATTAATTTTCATAAAAACTCTAATATGTTCACTGAAATCCAATGAAAATTTTAAAAATGACTGAGGATTTCCAAGTGATGTATAGGACAAAGACTAATGGTACCACTAGTAACTGTACAGTTACAAAGGGAACAGAAAAATGTTGTGTTTGGATAAATTCCAAATACAATGTATCGCTATATTCATCTTTCACGGTCTCGCTGTTTCACAGGTTTTATTTATTTATTTTACAACACACTGTTTTCTGCATCCTGTTTCTCTGTTGACCTTGTCAATCAATCTCCTTGGTGTGTATCTCTGGTACAAATGTGTTCAGTTTGCCATATTTACATAAATCTTCTATCGTGATCAGATGTTAGTTTTTGTCCTAAAATACTGGACTTATTTTCTATGAAGGTGTGAACTTTGAAAGTTTAAACAAAGAGGAAAGTTTGTCTGTCTGAGAAAAGTGCAGAAAGTGCGGAGTTTTAGAACCTCAACACATCAATAAATCTTCTTTCAGGGAATTCACCTATGGCACCTCATTTTTTTGTACACAACTTTAGTACGCAACGAGAGAACACTATATATGAAAAAAAACCCTGTAAGGCCTGAATTTTGAATGTTGTTTTCTATAAATTTTATTTCTAGTATTACAGCAAATCTTAGAGAAAGTTACTTTGTACTTAGAGAAAGAACTTGGAGAAAGTTAAGTTAGTAAACTCAGTGTGGCACTGCAGAGAGGCGGCTGCCTGTTGCAGCAGCTCCGGTTTGTTAGGACTTTTCCTTGCCTTTTAGTCTTTAAGATAAGATAAGATATTCCTTTATTCGTCCCACGATAGGGAAATTCTCTCATTGCGGCAGCAGTACAGGGCAGACAGCGAGCAATATATAAAGAAACAAAACTTTGGAGTCAGTATAAACACCTATATACACAATATACACTCATACATTTCTAAAACAAATTGCACATGATGACCACATAGTAAGTTATTGCACAGGGTAAGCTAAGTAAATGATGATGTTGGTTAACGTGGTCACAGGGAGCAGCTAAGATTGTACAGTCTAACGGCAGCAGGTAGAAACGACCTGCGGTGTCGCTCCTTCAGACACTTAGGATGTCTCTGTCTGACGCTGAAGGAGCTGCACAGTGAGGACACCGACTCATACATGGGTTGGGCGTCGTTCTCCATCATGGATGATAGCTTAGCTACCATCCTCCTCTCTCCCACCTACTGCATTGAGTCCAAAGGCAGCCCCAGAACGGAGCTGGCCTTCTTCACCAGCTTCTCCAGTTCTTAGTAGTTATTTCAGTCTTGTTCTTTTTTGTCTTTATTGTCTTTTCTTGTGTGCTTCAGACATCACCTCAGTCAACAGCATGGATTTTATTTGCTCCAAGCTTCTGTGGTTACTTTTTCTGCTACTCTCGTTACTCCTCATAGCTGAGTGTAACCCGCACAGCGGCAAGTCTTTTGTTTACACCCGCGATCAGCTGTTTGCTCTGAGCAGGCTCGTTCTGCCGCTGGGGTTTAGACACGACATCCCAGGAGAAATTTAAAAAAAAAACGCCGTGGATGCCAGGCTGGAACCCGGGTCAAGGAAAGATGTGGAAACGTAAGCCCCCTGTTCCGGCGATCATAACAGGGAATGTACGCTCTTTGGGCTAACAAGACGGATGAGCTGGCAGTGATAATTGACACACAGAGGGAATACCGTGAGAGCAGTTTACTGTGTTTCACTGAAACTTGGCTTCATCCACATCTCACGGTCCATCGTGTCGCTTTACCCAGCTTTGTGACCGTGCGGGCGGACAGAGACGCCACTGCTTCTGGTAAGAAGAAAGGAGGGGGGCTAATACTATACATGAACGAGCGCTGGTGCACTCCAACACACGTTTGTGTCAAGCAGCGACTCTGTAGCCCGAACGTTGAACTCTTGGCGGTCGGATTGCGGCCTTACTATTGGCCCTGGGAGTTTACATCCGCCATCGTGGTTACTGTTTACATCCCACCATCAGCTGATGCTGACGCTACTGCTGACGTCATCAGCAACACCATTTCCCGGCTACAGGAACATCAACCAAATGCATTTATACACAGTACGTGGACTGCCCCCCCCCCCCCCCCCGTGAAAACAAAACCCCGGATCTGCTGTTTGCTAATGCCCAGGGAGCATACAGCACAACAAGGGAAAGCTGGAGGCAAAACTCCAGCAAAACAACATGAGAGGGTGTGGACTGGGATGAAGAAGATTACTGGTTGTGGGGGGGAGGCAGATTGTATGAGGGCGACAGAGAAAGAGCTAATGACCGGAACATCTCTTTCAATAGATTTAACCTTCCTATTGCCCAGGTCTACCCCACCCCTCCCCCCAACATCTTCACAATCCCCCACCCCTCATTATGCAACCCTCACCAGTTACTGTGACGACCTGCCAGGTGAGAAGACAGCTGGAAAAAATTAACCAATTTGCCGTCCGGGCTCCTGGCCTCAGCCCCAGGATATTGAAGTCCTGCGACGCCCAGTTATCCACAGTTTTCCAGCGCCTCTTTGACCTGAGCCTCAGTCTGATAAAGGTACCGGCCACCTGGAAAACCGCATGTCTGGTTCCTGTTCCCAAGAAGACTGCACCCTCTGGACCCAGTGATTACCGTCCTGTTGCCCTCACGTCTCATGCAGCTAAAGTGCTGGAAAGGATTTTGTTGTCCCACCTGAGACCTCTGGTGAAACCATCTCTGGACCTACTTCAGTTTGCCTACCAGCCACGCCTGGGGGTGGAGGATGCTGTTATTTACCTGCTGCAACGTGCTCAATCTCACCTGGATGGAGGGGGGGGGGGGCACTGTGAGGGTCACATTCTTTGATTTCTCCAGTACGTTCAACACCATCCAGCCCTGGTTACTGGGTGAGAAGCTGCAGCTGATGGGTGTGGACGGGGCCTTGGTCTCCTGGATCATTGACTACTTGTCGGACAGGCCGCAGTTTGTCCGGCTGGGCAATGTCCTGTCTGACAGGGTGACGAGCAGTGTGGGGGCCCCACAGGGGACGGTGCTCTCTCCCTTCATGTTCACTTTGTAAACCAGTGACTTCCAGTATAACTCAGAGTCATGCCATCTTCAGACATTCTCTGACGACTCTTCGGTTGTCTGCTGCATTACTGGTAGGCAGGAGGAGGAGTACAGGGAACTGGTGGATAAATTCATGAGGTGGACTGGAGCAAAGCACCTACTGCTCAATGTGGAAAAGACCAGAGAGATGGTGGTGGACTTCAGGAAGAAACCACCTGCTTCCCAGCCTCTCAGCATCTTGGCAGGGATGTGGCAGAGGTAGAGGAGTACAAGTACTTGGGAGTAACCATCGACAACAGACTGAGCTGGAAGCAACACCACTGCTATGTATAATCCTTAAATTTAATTAATCTAATGTAACGTGTGTGTTGTATGTAATACTGCGAAAAAGTCTATCCAAGATTATGAGTAATTACATTTTCAATAAGAGGCATAATCTTTTTTTCCATCTTCCTTATTTTTCTTTATTTTCTAATCAATGCATTACTTTATATTGGATGCGGGTTTGATATGTCTGTGTTTTGTAATTTGTTTATTGTAGTACATGTATTCCATTATTTGTTATGCTTGAAATAAACCAATAAATCAAATCAATTACAATTACTTCATTTATATTCAAATCCTGGTAGCTTCCATATTTTAAGTCTGATCATATGTGCTTGCTAAATAATCACTCGGCACAGTTTGCTTGTAGAAAACCAGTGCAGCCCCCGCATAACCCACTGTCAGACTTTGTCCCTTGCGTGCTGTGTACTGTATCTACTGAATGTTTACTTCCTCAAACTGCTTATTAGGATCCTTTATAATTACATAACACACCACAAACAGAATGCAATTAGCTCAATAAGTGTGGACAAAGTTTTTTATGTTATTAAATAAAAAAAGAAGTATAAGGGAGATGCTCACAAGTGAAGCCCAGTTGCCATGGCAGGGTTGACGCAAAAATAGGACCATCCACCCTCCCTTCACACATACACACAGTTGTTGGCTATTTTAAGATGCTCTGGGCTGTAATTTGAGTGCTCCATTTTTAACTATTGCTTATAGTTAAACTATTGAGTGCAGTTAAGGGAAGAGAGAGCTAGATCACAGGCATGCTTGGCTGGAGGTGGGAAGTAAGACTAACAGGTGAGGGTATTATGGAGGCACAGACTGCAGTGCCAGCAGGCAGGTCAAGAGAGCCACTTGTTATACTTTAAGCGTCTGACCTTCTAACACATTTTTGGTTTGCCACCACAGAGAGGGCCTTTGGATAGACAGCACGTGTCTCATAGTGCTTGTTCAATTCTACTGTTGTATTTTCTGCACTATGCACTGGATTTTAAGAAAGAAAGACAAGGAAAACCACAGTTCAACACCGCTACACGTTAGCGTATTCACAATAGCTGTAACTCCTAACCTTAGTTACATCACACGAAAAAAACAAACTGCTAAAACAAATGTTACTGCGCTACGCCAATTCCCAACCTTGTTAGTAACATGTAAAAAAAACACATTCCGAAAACCGCTACACCTTAGCTGCGTTAGCATATACTCAATAACACCTAGCCCTGATTGCAGTAGTTAATCCGTATATATATAACGCTCCAGATTATAAAGCGGACTGCCATTTTTTGGGGAAAAAAATCCAGACTTTTATACTTTTTTATACTGCACGATACCTCATGAGATTGTATTCAATTCAATTCAATTTTATTCATATAACCCAATATTTACAACAATAGTTGTCTCTGTGGGCTTCATATCGGTAATTGTATACTAAGCATGAAGTTGATCATAAATTGCAATAGCTGAATGCCTAACCTAACTAAACAGACTAAGCTAAACTGGGCATCCCTGCCCTTAGACCCTCCTTCTCAGGTAAGAAAAAACCTTTTCTGTGATTTGCTCCTTTACAAAACAAAATCAGTCACTGTTTATTGATACATTGGAGTTAACCCACCAATGAGTTAACCCACCCACATTCATTCATCTTCTAATCAGTTTGTTCCTGGGGCTGCTGTAGCCTATCCCAGCTACTTAAGCGAAGGAAGAGGACACCCTGGACAGGTCGCCAGTTTGTCATAGGGCAATCACACACCCATGCATACTCACATTCACATCTATGGACAATTTAGAGTAACCAACTACCCTAGGAAGCATGTTCCTGGAGAAAACCCAAACATGCACGGAAACATGTAAATTCCACACAGAAAGGTCCCTCATTGCAGGCCCTGTGCAAGCAGTTGTCTAGTGTTTCAACCGGGGGCCTTTTTGCAGCGAGGTAAGAGTGCTAACCACTGCACCACTGTGCAGCCCACACACCAGGACACTTGAGCTTTATGTGACATGAAAAAACACAGTTTGCAGTTACTCCTCCAAATATATCACCTTATAGTCATGAGTGGGGTTAAGACATGCCAGCACTAGACAACTGCTTGCACGGATTCCGTGTAATTTGAGAAGTTGGAACTTAGGTCTATACTTGGACAGAGATTTCAGACATCAATTAGTTTTGGGAATAGCAGCAATGCAGAGATTATTACCAGGATAATTCTGAGAGGAGACAGACACCTGTGCCAAGCTGTTCCTTGTAAATGGTGTCAGTCAGCTGTCCTCAGCAATCTGGTTAAAGTCACAGCAGCTTCATAGTGAACACCTGCATCTGCCGATGGCTTTCCCATGATTTTTTATGCTGTAATAAAAGAAAATCTCAGGTTTACTTAAAATAGATAAAATAGCACAATTAGAACACCAGTGGAAGAACCAAAGTATTATTGAGAAAAAGTGTTTGCAAAAGTTCCTAAACATTTGAAAAAGAAAGGAAAAGAAAAATACAGCTAATGGGTATGGAAGCATTTGAGTAGCATAACTAAAAATAAAAGTCAAAACCAGAACTGCTTCTTCATTTTCAAAATAAAGCTGCATTTTTTGACTCAAAATGAAAATGAAAAAGCAATCAGCCAAACAGCTTTTTCCTTTTCTTCTTCTTTTTTATTTTTTAACTTGTCCTGTCCAACAGCTAGGCAGACAGATGAGAGCTGAGGGGCCTCTTGTGTTGGACATATTTTACTTTAACAAGAGGGTTTATTAATCTTCAGACAAACCAAAGGTATGTCTGAATAAACCCCTTTTGTAATTGAGGCCAAACTTTATTAATTTCAATCATGTTTGAAAATCTTTGGTGTTGGACCGGACGGAAAAGGAAAGGAGGGAAGAAGAAAGAGGGATGTTAGAGAGGGGGGGGTGATAGTAGGAGGGGGGACCATGAAGCAGAATAAAGCAGACAGGTTTACTGGTTGTTTATCATTACGGTAAGGTTCAAATGTAGTACAAAAAGGGCGGGGCCTGTCCACATACACACTGAAATGTTCTCAACACACCTGGGGGGTATTCCAGAAAGCAGGTTATGCTAGCTCCCACGGAAGTTGATAACCTCAGCTTTCGGTTCCAGAAATGGATGTATGTTTCAGGGTAGGTCAAGTTACCATGGCAACTCATGCTCTGAACATAACCTGGTCCGGAGCAGGTTTAGTTGAAGCTTAGTTTGTTTACAGAGAGGTGAAGCAGCATGGCGTGTCCATTTGAAGATGATTTAGTGGATGAAAAAGCTCAGATAATACTTTTTCCACCATGAGAGGGTGATAAGATCACATATGGATGTTGGAAAGATAAACTTTTTTATTTTGATCTAACTTAATTATTTGCTTCAGTTAAGATAAAACAAAATAAAACAAAACATTTTACTTTATACATGAGAATGTTCCAGACAGGATATTTATTTAATTATTTAATCTAATTGTTTTTATTATTTATGAGTGTGATGTTTCATTTGATCTTTTGTCCTTTTTCCACAACCTTGAATAGACTTTTCTGTCTGTCAAACACCAGAGTTAAGTTAAGTTAAGTTAAATGATGGAAACAAATTCACTTTGATGTAGACTCCTTTTTATTTTGCCAACTCCATTTATTTTTCTTTAAGTCCAGTAAACCCAATAAATGATATTAATTTTACGGATGACAACTATCATTAGTTATTAATTATTATTAAGTATTAGGAAGCAGCTGATAGTTTGTCGCGGGTCTGGAATCATAAGCTTCTGCACAAACAGCGCAACATACGGTCATCGTAGTAGCAAGGTGACAGCATGGTAGGCAAACTTAATAATTTCTACGCAGAAACGTTAGTTCTTAGTCTAGGGCGCTCACGTAGATCGCCACTGACTGTGTGTGCGCTGCCTTGTCTTGTGTGTGTGCGCGCGCGGCGCGTGCTGTTTGAACAACAGCCCCGCCCCCCGTGCACACAAATAGACAGACAGAGCTCTCCGCTTCAACGAGAATACCAAAATTAATATAATCATTAATTAACAGAAAATTGACTGACTTGGTGAGTTAAATATGGCAGATAACGCTTATATTTTGTGGGACACAAAAAAAAGAAAAAGTAACTTCTCCAGTACCGATAGCAGAACCGTTCAGGTCAGATCTTAACGATACTGCGGTCTTGAAGAATGCGGCCCCGGGGCTGGTTCAATACCGGGGCACGGTACCCATCCCTACCTGCTAGCTGCAAAAATGTCCACATGTCAACATGTACACAAAATAGATAGTGTTCACGCACGCATACCTATGCCTTTAAACCAACTAGTGTGAAATCTTACATTCATTCAATCATTTTTCCTTTTCTTCTTCAACACCGCTCATTCTGTCACTTAATTAAAAATGATAATGAAAATGGTATTTGACATTTCATTTTCAAAAAGTTCTCTGGTAAACGTGTAGCAAAATTCATTTAGAAATGTCTAATTTGACAATTAAAATGGATTCACAGAAATGCTTTTTCATTTTAAAAATGAAGCTGCATTTGTTGACTCAAAATTAAAAATCAATTATTCAAAATGCTTTTTCGTTTTCTACGTAAAAAAAACGCTTATTTTGTTACATAATTAAAGGGAAAATGCAAAGAGGGGATTGCATTTGCATTATCCCATCCACCCTGCAAATGGTGTCGCATAACTCAATCCCACTCATTTCCAAGGGGGAGGCGGGGCAATGAAATCTGCCAGAGCTGTTCATGGGGCTCGATCCAGCTGTCCTCAAACAGCTAAATCAGCACGAAGCTGCAGGAGACTATCTTCTAAGGCCGCATTTACACTGCAGGTCTAGATGCTCGTATATGATTTTCTGACTATATCCGATTTTTTTGACGACCCGCTTACATCATCTTTTAAAAGTGACCCGTATCTGACTTTTGCATTTACACTATACAATGCTGAAACTATCAAACGTAGACGTTCTGAGGATTACGTAGCAGCATTTCCGCATTCCGGGTACCTCTTTCGGACTTTTGTGACTGCAGTTGTCATGGAGGCAAGGCGGTGACGGAAGGAAGCGTTGCCTTGGGCGCTTCTGAGGGGATGCACGGGGGAGTAAAAGGGAGGGCTGCTCGGCTCTCTCTGAGTTTTGAGCAGGAAGTGTTTACAGACGTGCTGTACTAACAGTTTGATCCAAGTGTTGAACCTTTCCTGCGCGATGACTTCTCTTTTCCGACCGTTGTCAGAAACGCACGGGAGATTTCCTCCAGGGCCGAAGGCGGAACTCCTTCGGAGTTCCCTTTCCGTTCTGAACCCTCAGCCTCCAGAGTGGGTTAAGAAAGACTCCAAAACTTTTGGGCGAGACACATTATTTTTAATTTACGGTTCTCCGACACTCCCCCGCGCTCACACCCCCTCTCCTCTCCTTACACACACACGCACGCACGTGCGCGCACGCACACACACACGGTCCCCATCATACACGCCCCCCAAAGAAATATAGGCTTCTAGCCTGTTCCATAGCAACGGTGTCCCGCTTCATTGGTTACCGTTTGCGTCCGGACCGGACATAACAGGGGTTTCCGACTACGGTCTGAAGCTTGAGGCTGAAAGGTAACACGCTGACAGCAAAATCAGCGCACAAAAAGCACCTTAATAAGTCATGTGATCTCAGTTGGTGGTGTCCTGAATTGACGTCACTGAGGTACGACTCGCATTTACTTGGGAATATTCAATTTGTCTGCTTACATGGCACACGCAAATGCACGTATCTGCTTAATTTCCGATTTATTTACACATATGAGAGGCCTGTATCCGATCTGAGAAAAACGGAATCCATGCGCTTTAGTCCTGCTTACACGTTCACCGGTCATATCCCATCTGTGCCACATGAGAGGAAAAAAATCAGAATTGGGTCACTTGAACCATGCAGTGTAAAGGCGGCCTAAATGTGTCATGGTGCCTCTGTCAGCCTACCTTCTCCCTCCCTTCTCTCCACTGCTCTACTGTTTGGAACCAGCTGCTGATACTCACCTCATCACCTGCCTGTCTACTTAAGGAGATCCAACCCCGGCATTCATCGTCAGTTCGTTACACTCTCCGGTGCTTATGTCTGGCCTCCAAGTTAAGCTCAGTATCCCAAGTCTGGCTCTGTACTTACCACGCCTTGTTGCTCGCCTTCAGGTTTCACTCTACGGGTATCGCTGGTTCCTCTTCGTAGAGCTCCTCGCTTCATCCTGCTCTGGCCACGAAGTCATCCTCGCCACACTCAGGTCTCACTTGCAGCAGTTTCCTCAAGTCCTCCACCAAGCTTGCAAACCATCCACGACGCCATCCTCAAGACTCCTGCTCTGACGCCTACGGCGATCCTCAAGACCTACTTACCATCACCTCACAAATTATTATTATTACATTCTTGGACATTGAAAATAAATCCATTCCAAGACTTTCTGGTCTGAGTTTACTTCCGGGTTTCAGCGACTGGGTCTGCCACGTCATTGACGTCACGACAAAATGTACTTTATTACTGTTATGATTGTTATTAAGGGTGTGCTCGCTCATAATTGTTTAAATCTGTGCGGTCAGTGCTTTTTTCTTGGCTGCTAGGACCCGGAAGAAGGGTTAGCATTACGCTAATATGTGCTAAAAACATTGGCCGTGGAGGAACTCCAAACTCCAAAATGCCACAATAAGCATCTTGGATGTAAATATTTGGGAATTACATCAACCTTTATTTTGTCTGTACACCATTGGAATCACAGATACATTTGATCGTTTACAGTTTCGGATCGCAGCCCTTTGGGAGTGCGCTAGGCCGAGGCGGCTGCCGTCCGAAGACAAAGGTAGTCCTGGGGTAACTTTGATGAAGAAGGACCGCGGAAGGCAGAAATGCTGCTACGTAGTCCTGAGAAGCTGTGTACAATCATCTGGAGTGCACAACCGTCACAGCCCTCTCCCCTGCCGCTAACACAAAGCTACAAGCCTGGCCAAACTGCTCCTATCATGTCTGTGTCTCTTAGCAGCCGGACAGACGGAGATAGCACTGACGTCATCGCCCCGCTTCCCCTCTGGAAATGCTGAGTGGGATTGAGTTATGTGACAGTTTTCCCAGGGAGGATGTCAAAATGCAAATGCAATCCCCTCTATGCATTTTCACTTTAAATATGTAACAAAATAAGTGGTTTTTAAGTAGAAAATGAAAAGCATTTCTGTTGATCCATTTTAATTGTCAAATTAGACATTTCTAAATGAATTTTGCTACACATTTACCAGAGAACTTTTTGAAAATCAAATGTCAAATGCCATTTTTATTATCATTTTAATTAAGTGACAGAATGAGCGGTGTTGAAGAAGAAAAGGAAAAAGCTGTTTGGCTGATTGCTTTTTCATTTTCATTTTGAGTCAAAAAATGCAGCTTTATTTTGAAAATGAAGAAGCATTTCTGGTTTTGACTTTTATTTTTAGTTATGCTACACAAATGCTTCCATAAATGGTAGTGTGCATTCTTTGAATTACGAAGAAATTCAATCAATTCAATGGGTTTACTGAGTTATCGTAAATAATGAAAAATGCCACTACAAGTCTTGGGTGGCTCATTGGTACAATAATTGTATTCAGCTTCACACTTAATTAATAAAATGTGCAACGAATTCAGGTGATGAACCAAGTCCCTCCCTAAGGACCCAGTAGAGTGCACACGGAGACGTCACTTCTCCTGCTGGTGCACAATCTGTGCAACAGTCCTTCCCTCCATATTAATAGGACCCTCGTTGGAATATGAGAGAAGATTTTGTTGATAAAAGTGGGAAAAATGGTATTTTTGTATGGAATGTGGCACTTGTACATCTGTGGAAAAATTACTTTGAAAGTCCTAAAGACTCATTGAGACAAAAATCATGTTTTGTTGTTTTTAACATGTTTTTGTGGCATTCTTCTCATGATGGAAGAAATGTTTAAAGAAAATTAATCGTAAAATTTTGTTTCTGCGTATTTCTTTATTCAAATTGGGGTGAATCAGGGGCAATTAAGATGTCGTTGGAAAAAGCTTAAAACTGAGACGTAGAAGCTTCAATTAGTGGGCCACAAGCCTCTGCTTCATTCTGATGTATCCACTAGAAAACAAATAGAACGTTAAAGTACGTCTTCGTTTTCCTCATCTGAGCTGGCATCTGGCTCTAAACTGTACGGCTGAATAGCTCAAATATTGCTCTCCATTTTTGCTGCAGCGTGACTGTCGGGTTGGGGATGTAAGCTAGCAGGAGAGAGTGTACACAGATGGATGATGGGAAGAGACGATGGACTCCGCACCAAAAGTCCTGTCCACAACTCAGAGGCGAATTTCTGAAGAGCTACTGCTGATCTGCAGAAACTATGTATTAGAAAAGGACACAGGCTTTTTGATTTAGACTAAAATTAGAATAATCCTAAATAAAATCTATGGGAAAACTTTTACAACAGATCAAAAGATGGTTGAGTGGGACTTTAAGAATTAATTTAGCATCTACAGTTTTCCTTTTCTAATTTTTCTTTGTAATGCAAAAAAAACAGGCATAGACAATCTTTGTGACAGACCCTCACAAATGTCTACTTAGCTCAGAGTCAAGTTGGATAATGACCTACTTAGCTGCAAAGTACAGTATGTGACATGATGCATCTGCAGCTTATATCATTGTTAACACACTGGGCATGCCAGGGCTTAAAATTAAGTGAGACACTGCAGACCTTTCTGCTTGACACATCTAAGTTCTCCCTGAGGCAGGAAATACAAATGTTGTCAAAACTTTAGAATCAACAGTAATTTAATGCCAGCTCTGGCTTTACAACACCAGGCCCCACTGTAAGAGGACGTTTAACTAACCACTAATTTTGAAAAATATCTCTATGCGCCAGTATCCCTCTGGAGCATGGGGCTAATATTTTTAAGCACAGCAGCCGGTCAGGAAGTGCAATCACGACAGCAGAAGATGGAGAAAAACGTAAGGAAAAAGAGCAGCTGCTAATGGAAAGGGTATACCCTTAATACCAGAAGTGACGCAAAAACTTTACTTTGCTCAACATTGTTGTAATTTTTATTGCAGTAATACAATTCAAAAAATGCTTTTGGACTGTTTTATATATTTATAATGTTCACATAAAAAAACAGTAATAAATCATACACAAGTGGTTTTATATTACGCCCCTTTCTGTTAGAAGCTGTGTCTCCCCTTTCGTCGTTGTGTACATTATGTTAACACGATTCTCAAAATGAAATAAATGTTTTTAAAATGGGTTATTGAAGTGAGTAAACAATACTTATAATTTATTACACTCATACTCAAATACATAACTGGAAAAAGTGAAATCAAAGTAGATGAACTCTTGTTGATGTTTAACTCAAGAATGATGCAACTCAGTAGTGGATCCGTGTAAACAGTACAAGTACGAATATTGCTTGATTCTCAACAAATTCATTAAAAAAAATTAAACTAGAAAAAAATAACTTTAAGTGTATTTCGGCGTCAGAAAAAGAGGTGTGGCGTGAGCAAAGAATGAAATGCGTGAGTCTCATGGCCAATGATGAGAGCTGGCGGCCCTGCTTTCACCCCACCAGAACGAGAGAAAACCATGGGATTTTGTAGATCTTCCTTTGTAGCATCTACCCATTTTTGAAGCTTTATTGTTCTTATGGTTGTTTTTTTTAAACTCTGCAAAGACATTTACATTTATTACAACATTTCTTGGTTTATTATTGTGTTTAAAATAACTTTTGAAAGCCTTTTTGATTACTGCTTTAAATTGCCTCATTTAATTTAATATTAATTTAATTGTGAAGCTGTTAATTGCAAATAGCCAAGAGACAGAACAGCAAACAGCTGGTTATGACCTACAGAAATGGATACAGTAAAATGCATTTATAGGATCAACTAATCTCAAAAGCTTCTCTGGAGACAACAAGGTTTAGCCAAAGCACATTCCCATTAATAACAATTGTTCTACAGTTGTGCATCTTAAAACACAAGTGGCAGTTGTTAGTGTTGATGAAAAAAAGACTTTAAGTGTGAGAATTCTTCCACCATTCATCTTCAATCCTAGGGTTTTTAAAAAAACAAACAAAAGAACCTTCTGTCTTTCTTCTCTTTATCAGAAATTGAGAAAGTCTCCATAGCAACTACTCCGCTGTTTGCCAGCTGTCCAAAGCGAGATATCGAGCCATGCTGAGCTGAGAGGCTGATGCAGATGTTGTAAATTTCTCTTGTAATCCAACAAATATGGTGTAAAAGTGGTGTGTCCAGTGTGTGTGTGTTTGTCGAGATTAAATAACCTAAACTGTGACATGACACTAGCTTAGTGAACTTAATGAAGGTAAAGTTATTTCTATGAAAAGCAACTTTTCGAAAAAACAAAAAAAAAATTCACTCACTTCAAGCATTCAAACTCTGAGTCAATATACAAAAGAAAATTTTAAACATAGCTGGGCGTGTGTGCAAACTGTCTGATAAACTGTACAATACCAGTTGGTCGGTGCCTTTACTGATTACAGAAAAGTTCACATAAAATGACAGCACTTATTCAAATGTCATCTCCTGAGAGAAGTGTCAAGCTGAAGTGAACAGTACATGTAGCATAGTTTGCAAATGTTTGCACTGTCATAAGGAATACTGTGACTATGTAAAAGCTGAAATAAACAAAATGCAAATACTGTCACTCAAGCATGTCCCTTCTGAGTCTAACAAGTTATTAAGCTCCCATCCAATAGAAAGGCTTGTCATTGTGCAGCTTTCTTTTGTTAATAAAGTTAATTAGTTTCCTGTGAAGTCCGCCATAATCAACTCATAATAAACTTGAAAGTGTGATAACCACACAAGAAAAAAATCCCAGAAAACTTTAATCTAAAAACAAATCATTTTCTTTCCCTTTTTCAAAGGTATATTTATTTTAGTGTCCGTTGTTTCTTCATACATATACATTTTATTTTTTGTTATGCTTCTCACGTGTTTGTTAGCGTTCTGTTGATGATAATTTAAAAAAGCATAAAAATTGTTTGACTGCAGAAGAAGAAACTTAGATTTACAAGAATCGCTCCCTGTACCTTTTAAGGAGGGTTAGCATTTGAGCCCCTCCTCACATTAATAATCTCCTTGTAATACAAACTACAACCATTAATGAGGTGCTTCCCTGACTGTACAGCCTAAATCTGATCTGCAGGCTCCTGCTTGTTACAGCGCTCCTTCACCCTTCACTTTCTAGACTTTACTTTGTTCAGTTGTTTTCTAGCATCTTCAAACCAGCAACTGCCTCCATCTGTTTTCTCTGCCATTCATCCTGTTCAGGGTCTTGTGTGGACAATTAGCCTTGGACTGCTCGACGTTCCTTGTCTGAGCCACATAGACACACCTGAATTAAGCAGCCATGAGTCAAGAGGACCAGTTATTTATTTTTATTTATTTCAGAAGATGGAGTCAAGTCATAAAGTATTAAAAGGATTTGTCTCCTGCTCAATAGCCAAGACGTGCATTATAGAATGTTTATAGCTTATTTTCTGTGAAGGAAATTCCTTTGCACTCGCAAAGGCCTTTTACTTCAGATGCAGTGGAAGGGATAGACACATGCACCTTTGTAGAGGTTGATGCAGGTTTTTGGGTTGTCTGGCCCTTTAAAGGGTCGTAGAGAGGTGTGGCTGGTTAGAGGAGCAGATGTGTCTTGCAGTGCCCTTGAAACTTGTTGACATACTGTAGAACACACAGATGTCATACAGTATTCGTAGGATTCATATAAGTTGCACTTATATGACGTACGAGGGATGATGTCCTTATGCCAAATTTTAGTTGTTGGTAAAGCATTAGTCCCAACTACCCTAGGTACGGGCTGTCTGCTGGTAAATAATTAGCAGATCTGTACGGGGCACGCCGGAGAACAGCACTTATTGGCCCTTAGCGTACATAGCATAGTCCACCAGTTTAAGTGTTGCTTGCTGCAAAAAATGTGCATGAGAGCAGTGACTAAGCCATAAGTTGTTGAACCAGCTAAATATATCTAATACCAGCTTGTTTGTCTTCATTTCTAATTAAAAACATAACCACAACAAACCTAATACTGTATTCAGCACTTTCACAGCACAGGTTTATCTAATTCATGTGAAATGTTTAAATGTGAAATTTCTCTTTGAAACCATCTGACATCGAGTTCTGCAGAAAACTGTTCTCTAGTTAGTCAAAAGCCACGTGTGTACGCTGCAACCCAACTGAGGCTCACAAAAGCTAATGGACAGACAGATGCAGTTGACATTTCAATATTGACTGGTGGCTACTGCAAGGCACCAAAGTATTATGGCCACAGGAGAACTGGGGGAAATTCATCAGAGTGCAGGTGATAAAAGACAGTGACAAACATTGTGACATATATGCTAAAGGTCATGAGTGACGCTTAGCACAAACTCCAACTCATCAACTAGTAGAGTGAGCCAATTCCTTATCTCCTCCTCCAGCTCAAAGAAAAAGACCAGCAGGACAAAGACTGGCTAAATGTCACATCTGCCCTGCCAGTGCATGCTGATGGAGAGTGCTGACAGCCCTGCGGTGGCACTGGCTGCCACAGTTTTGCCAGTGTTTTTAGAAGTGCACATTTCGGGACACAATAGTTGCTGTCATATCATCACCTAAGCGCCTCATTTTCAGCAAGACAGCAGGGCCCACTGCTGCTATTTCCAAGGGGGTCTGTGTCCGTGTGTTTTTGACAACATTACAGAACAAAATCAGACCTTTCCTGCACACATTTGTGATCACTGAGCTACACACTGCACTTGTCTTTGTATTTTTTTTCTTTGACAGAAACCCTTTAAAGTGCTGTGCTTTGTTGTCTCTTGTTTGCTTGGAGTCTATTTCTGGTTTTAGCCAACACGGAGTAGGAAGAAAGCTGCAAAACTTTACACGGAATATTCAATGACAAACTGTAAGTAGTGAAGGGTGTGACCACTCAGAAGTGTCAACTAGAAAACACCACAGACACTTTTTCCTTTTTGGGTAGACTTCTTGGCGATTGCTGTCTAAAACCTGTGAGGGTGCATCACACATGTTTTTTTGTCATGCCTTTCTTTTTTTATATGAAGGGCAATATCACTTTCTTCAAATTTACAGGGAGATTGTTTGAAAGCCACCGGACGATAAGGAAAAAAAACCCGAAAAACGCAACAGTCATTGAGGGATTATGCGTCATCATTGACATTTGCAGAACATTTTTATCGAGCTGTGTTCATTATCTGGTGAATTACTCCCTTTTTAGCACCTAATCAGCCCGCCGCGGATTAGCTTCAGCTCATGTAAAATTTATTTCATGCTTCAGGTCCCATGGAAGCAGGCCATGAAATACCACTCAGACCTGGGAATGTGCCAGAGGCATGCAAATAAATGACACTTAAGATGCCCTCTGTCTTAAATAGCGTATCATTACAAATAATAACCAATTTTGGGGGAATTCCACCAAATTTCACATTAGTGTATTTGCAGTTCTTTCCCTTTGAAGAACAAGACCTGTGGCTGACCTTCAGCCAGCATGAGAATTAAGTTTTGGAACAATCCTATTCATACTGAGAAGAGCACGTCATTAATATGCTAATTTTTCCCAAAGCTTTCCTGCTACTCATTGAAAAAAGAAGAACTTTAACCTTTCATGACATCCAGCCAAAAGAAAGAGTCAAGCTTAGCTATTTTTAAAACGCTGTTTAATCACAATTACCCATTGCTCCTTAGAAAGCTGGAAGACATTACCATGAGATGTAAAGCTGAGGTGTGGATCATGAACAAACACAAAATGGAACTTGGAATTTAAAAATAATTGAAAACATGACTAACATTAAGAACAATTAAAAAATTATCCAAAGGGGATTTCTAAAATATAAAGGTTTATTAAGACTTTCTGAAGTGCAGCTGTGGATTTTAGCTCAAGTTTTGACTTTAGCACACAATGCTAATTTTTTGACAAGAAAAAAAAAATAGGAACATAGCATTTTGAACACACAAGCTTTCAGTTCAATATGTCATAACTGGCCTAATTTGATAGGTTTCCACTCCTTAATGAGTGTGATCTTAAACCTAAAACCTTTGCCTGTTTATTATTTGGTGCAGAATTCACAGTGTACAGTTTGCCCGCTGTAGTGACAAATAAAAATGCAAAACTGTAGCTCAAGCTGCCAAGCAGTGAAGAAAAAAAATTAAAAGGGCCAGAAGCTGCAAAAACTTGTGAGAACTCCAAGCGTGTTAATCCATTTACATAACTCTTTTTCCAAAATCCCATAGTTTTAGGGATTATTAGTAAAATCTACAAACTGTATGTATTAATCCACCTCACTAGAAAGTCAAGCTGACAATGTGTGAGCTTATCAAAGAAGAAAAACTGGTAGTCTATGTTTCTTGTTCAAATTAAATTCCCTTCAGATATTCCCTGTAGCTCTGAGATTAATTTGCTGTTCTGAATGACTGATCTAACAGGAGTCCTCAAGAGGAGAAAACATTAAATTCTAAGTAAGGGTAGAAATACTGTTTCATGAAAGAAAAATATGCCGTGAAAAATAAGCGTTTGACACTTTGATGTATTTTGTCACTAATAAAAGCCTATAAAGTTAGATTTATAAATTAAACAAAAATTACCAGCGTATTTCTCTAGTTTTTACATTTTTTAATGTATTAAATGTGATATTATAAATGGATAGAATGGGACAGAAATGGAAGAATTTACATAATGTCATTAGAGCTGTTAAATCATTTTAATTTTAAACTTCTAATCTTCTGACGCAAAAAGACTGAGCTTCTATCAAAGTAAAAAATAAATGTACACCCTGTAAATAAAGCACTACAATTCTCAGTGTTTCCTGCTTGTGTCTCATATTTGTCTCAAATGAACCTTTCATGGCAAAATTTACAGACTGAAGTTAAAAATGAGCAAGGGGGCTGGTTTGATGAACAAGGAGGGAAACATCTGTAGTTATAGTTTAAACATATTTATCTAATGAATACTCGTAAAGTCAATCATGGCTCTATTTGATAATTCATGTGGGGATAAATGAAGGAGATGATAAAACAATATTTTAGATGCTTCCTCTCTGCTCTTCAAAGTGGATCTTGTAGGAGGACAGAGTAGTGAGTGACGGATGGCACAGCAGCGTTGCTGGTGATGGAGGAGGACATGTGTGGAGATGGGAAAAAGTGTTGTGATTTTATTTTTGGTATCTAAAAATAAAGTTTCCAGTCGAAGGTGTCTATCTTTTGAGACTTCTCCGACATGCTCATTTTTAAACAGTCCAATTTCAACAAAGACAATCTTTGCTCTCTAGCAATAAATTTATTCCAACTTTCGCTGTACCTTAACTTAGCAAAGACTGCATTTAATGCTGCTCTTTTCTATAATCTGCTTTTACTGATGCTCTCTCAGCTCTTCCTGAAGCAAATCTAGGATATAAATAGGAAGGCCTAAAGTAGCTCACAGAAATTAAAACCAGTGTGAAAAATCATCACAAACTTGAAACTCCACTGAAAAAATTAACACATGAAAACAATTTCAAAAGACCGTGTTTAGACAGACTGGAGTTTTTTTAAACAAGCTGTCACTTCAATGGTTTTGTTCTGCAATACTCTATGACAGTGTTTGGTGGTGTGGGAGATGGTCAAGTGTGCCGTGGGAAATTGCCCTCATTAACTGATCTAAAAACATTTCCCATCTCCAGGATTTCAGCTTTCTGTTCATACAAACAGGCCCTGATAAACTAAGAAATTAGCTATATGAAAGATCATAAAATACTTTTTCTTTGCATTTATTTTATTTTAATAAAGACATTTTGATAAGAATGACGGTACCGCGATTCAGCTGCAGCTCTGGCTGTATTTTGGAAAAGTCCCGTCCCTTTAACTGTCTCCACCAATCATTCTTGAAGGCTTAATCACATGTCATCAGTCTGACCAATCAGAAGTGGTTAAAGTCTTCACTTCCTTGTCCCGATTTAGCTCGTAAAGTTGCTCAGTTCTAACAAAAATACCAGCTAAAGCTCGTCTTTAGCGGTGCAGCTTTCCACAGAATCCGGTATCAGACCGTGGAACAAGTCAACAAAACCATGAAGAGACGCGATCTCCGTCGGCCGTTTAATGCACTACATCTCCCATGATGCATTGGGTTGTGAGAGTGACAGCGCACAAGGAGATCTGTTGTTAAACGTCTTGAAACCAACGAACACACTTCAAACTGTTTTTAAATCTTTTAACTTAACCTTTATTTCATCTTTTAGAAACAAACAGCTGCAGCTTCCAGCTTTTTCTGCAACAATTATCACAAAAATGCATGTGAGATTGTGGAGGGGCTGTAGATCAATACAGACTATGAGTTTCTCCTTTTTTTTTCATTTTTGGATGCTGGTGTGCCGCGGGATTTTTTTTAAGATTAAAGTGTGCCGTGGCTCAGAAAAGGTTGAAAATCACTGCTCTATGAGATACTTTAAAAGAAATCCAGACTCTAAAAATCTCCAGACAATCTACTGGAGACAAAATATCATCCGCAAAGAATTAATATCAAAGAAATGTTTAAACATTTACTGATATTGAATGACTCAGTGGGTACTGCACACATCATATTGCCCTTTGTCCCAACACTTACCTGCTAGGTATTTTAACAGTAGTTTCAAAAGTTATTCTGCACTGCACTGAAGTTTTTACCACAAACACATGAAAACAAAACTCTCAATATTCAGAGTGAAATGACTTTATATGCAACCAACATTTTACTTTCAAAATACAGATTTCCATGTGCCCTTGTTTTTGTTGTGATTTACTATATTTTCTATTCATGACAACAATGTGTAAGGTGGGTAGATTTTAATTGAGCTTCATTCATATTTAGGGGTGACCAGGTTTCTGATGGCATGTGGGTGATCAAGCTCCTAACTACTTTGTCCTGCTCAAATTCCCTTTTTAGAACATTGCCGAGGAGGGTAGAGTTGACTCTGGTCAATGTGCCTGGTCCACTTCAAATTTCAGCTTTGCCATGCAGAACCCAAAGGGTGATGTCAGTGATTATTGCTACAGCTCATCTCCAGGAGTAATATTTTTTTTAATGCTTTGGTTAACTACTCTCTATTTTATAGTAGAGGTCTACACAAAAAAGATCCCCTATGAGTGTTCAGATCTTAAACCAGCCCAGCACATCCACAGATTCAGCTGAGGCCACAGAGTATGAATTAGGACAGGGCACCACAGATGGGGGACAAGAGTGGTATTAGATCTATTAGATCCAGTACTTGCCCATCGGCCTTTAGTCACATGTCTATGCCACAAACCATTAAGGCCTTACTTCCTGAGATGATTCATCAAAATGAAATACTAATTAGTATTTCATCTTGAATTTCACATTTATCATGATCCTTTTAGACATGGATCCCTCTGTCCAGTTCTCACTTTATGGCTTCTGTGTGGAGGATATTAACATATTTTATTATGGCATTTAAGCTTTTAGCAAGATCTACTTGAATAAAGCCAAAGCACTAACCCCTTCCTTAACAACTGTCATGTGGTTGCAGTTACATTTGGAACGTGGCTGTATGGATTCAACTTTAGACTCCAAGTACTTCTGCAAATATAGGGCATGACTGCTGTCATGACAGGACACTTAGCTTGTACATTAGCAAGGATGGATTCTGTAAGTGGTCAAAAATTCTCAGATGAACAAATACATTAAGGGAGCTTTTGAGAGTTGATGACCCACTCCGCATTACAGGCCTTGAAGAACCAAGAACTGGAATACTTTCAGGTGATCACTGACCTTTTTGCAACCTCTACTTGTTTGCTCAAACTAAACATGTTCTGTAACATCCAACATAGTTGCCACTGTTTAAAGCCAGACTCTCTTGCTTAAAAAGCAATGGGACAGACAAAAAAAATATGCTTCTTGATTAAATTATTAAACTATGATTTGTGGTTAAGTTCAAGATCAATATTATTTCTGCAGTCACCCACACAACAGCAGAAGCTGAAACAGTTCGACTGGTTCTGCAAAATTAAGGTATAAGAAAAATACAAGCAGTAGTTTTGGCAACTAACGAATCCAATACATTTTTTGATAGTAGGATAGTAGAATTATGTAAATAATCTGTAACAATAATAGCCACAATAAAGTAGACATTTTAGTTTCGTGGCAGTGAACCATGGTTATTGTTGTTTGTAAGATTAAAGCAATTACTAAACAAGGTGTATCATTAGGGGCAGCAATGTTTCAAAGGAATGAAAGAAGAAACGATAGCATAACAGGTATAGGAAAAAAACGGAACAAAGGAATGGGAAAAATGTTTCGTTGCTACGTTCACACTGCAGGCTGAAACGACCCAATTCCGAATTTTTTGCCCCTAAGCGGCCCAATTCCGATCTTTTCATGACAGTCTGAATGACACAGGTCCGATCTTTTCAATTGCGACCCAGGCCCCGTGGGTTTGCCGCCCTGATTCCGAATTGTAGCCGTTCTTTTCAATTGCGACCGCCGTCTGACCGGCCAGGCGACTTGATTCCGAACCGTACGTCATCGACACGCAACAAACGTTATCATTTTGCGTTGAAGTAGGCGGGAACGAGAACGTAAACATCAACCATGGTGGACGATGCTGCTGAGACCAGTCAGTGGAAGGGAAGGGAGGTCACTGATTGGATTCATATTTAGGGTGATCGCTCTTTTCAGGTCAAACTCCAGGGCTCTTATCGCAACTGGACGGTTTTTGAAAAAAATTCCAGCTAAATGGCAGAGCGTGGTGTTGAACCTTTCCCGCGATAACTTTTTTTTCTTTCTCCCCTTTCCGACCGTGCTCAAGCGCGGGGGACCCGAGGCGATCCTCCTCCTCCTCCCTGTTCTGATCCTTAGATTCTCCAGAACGGGTTAATAAAGAGTCCATAGCATTTATTCTGGGGTAAACCTTCTTTTATTACCGTCATCCTTCCTCCGTAACACACAACATGAATGCGCGCCCACACTGCCCCCCCCCCCTATTCTTTATCGCGGCACGCGCTTGCACACACACAAGCGGGGGCGCGGCCCCAACACATGCACATTTCCTTTCCACAACAGTGGGTACAGACGATCCCGACTCCATTGCCTTCTTAAAATGAGAAGATTTTAATTGTGCTGCTCCTTCGTGAAAATAAATTAAATATTACAAAAAGAGCTCCGCTTTTGACAACACTGTTGTTGACATCCATTGTTAACGTTTGCTCCGCAAACAACAAGTGACGTCGTTCACCGTTGAGTATTCTTCTGGCTTCTGCGCATGCGGGTCTCGTTTGGGTCGTGTCACGGTCACACTGGAGATCACAAAAGTTCGGATTTACTTGGAAATGTGAACGGTCTAGCAAACAATTCGGATTTTAATCAAAACAATTCGGAGCATTAAGCCCTGCAGTGTGAACGTAGCATAAGAAGACACAATAAAAGCAGCTGGAATGCAGAACAATCAGATAGAACTAAATCCTAAAAGATACCTGAAGACCACACTTCCGGCTGTGTTCTTTCCTGACTTGGTTCACCTGGCTGCACTTGCAAATGAGGACAATCTGCCAATTAAAGGAAGAACTGTTAAGCCTCACTCTGTCAGCCAGTCAGAGCCCAGTTTCTGTTCCTGAACTGGTAGTGCCATAACATCTGCATTATATTTTTTAAAGTAATACTCGTGAAAAAAAATCAATTTCAAAATACTCACCTTTCTCAAGTGTCTTGGATTAACCCAGAATAATTTGGTAAATTTCTATAAATTTTTGAACTGGTGGATTAGTTCAAGCTCTGAGGTTGCTTTGACCATTGCCTGAGGAAAGCTTTAGCAGAAAAGGACTTTTTCTCTTATCCCTTGCAGCTTCCTGCAAAAACATTAACTTTCTCTGACTTTGATCTTGTTAGCAACCCACTCCAATGAAATCCATGTTTTAACAAGTTCTTGAGGCATTTTTCTCATGTTCTGTTCTGTGTGATTTCAAAGCCCTGAATGGCTGGTTCATTTTTCCAGCACAATTACATGAACCCGTGAAAGCTTCATGGGGCTTCTATTCCCATCCCTACCAAAAACTATCCAATCGTTTATTCACAATTTTTTTTATACCAATACCAATGCAGATCTTGCCTCGTATTGTGCCTTTTCCCTAACAACATCTGCTGTGTATTCCTATTAGTTAATGTGAAGCAGTCCATTCAAGAAAATTTTGAAAAAGCCCACAATAAAGATAAAAGCCCCCCACCCCATATGCTGTCTGACCTAAACCTACCACAGCATGTAATTCTGTTCTGTTTCTTTCTTGTGTCCTTCTAACTGCATACAAACAGGTCTGAACATAAAATAATTCAAGGAAGCGTTTTAATATTTCTCAACAATTGAATCACAGAACCTAAGGGCATTAAGAAAACTTAGGGCCCACTGTCCCACAAAGAATCAATACCAATGATCAAAGTGAAAGGCTGTGTGCTTTTATTCCAGAAAGTAAGCTACATTATGAGCCATGCTCATGAAGTTCAGTTAAGCGTATACAGGTGGTTGTAATAATGAGGAGTGAAGAAAGTTGCACCAGATACTACCATTACTTCATACGGGCCAAGATGCGAATGAACCAGAAACTTTTAATGATCCCACATAGACATGTTTTCCTGCATTTGCTCAGGCTCCTCAGTGAGGCTGCTGCGAAGCAGAAAAATGTAAACCTGCATGCAGGAATCATTTACATTCCAGTTTGTAGGTGTTTGATATTTTCTTTGCAAAGCGTGTGTCTTCCATACCAAAGCATCAAAATGAAACAGGAGGTCAGGCTGCTGTGACAAAGAGTATGGCAACTGTTATATATGTTTAGATAAAAAATAAATAAATAAATAAAAAGTGGATGTAACATAAAACCAAAAGATTGGTTTAGAGTTTGGTAAGGTGGTTGCCAGATAGAAGTCGAACTCTCTACTTTTAATGACCTCCTATGTGCGCTTGAGCAACTTTGGACAATGAACAATGCCCCTGCAATTGAGGCGATTTCATTAGTTCCTTTGTGCACACTAGTTGTTGGTTTTGGAACCAGATTTCAGCTTTGATTTGTTTAATCCTTCCTTCAAAGATATTAGTTCATGTATGTTAAGGGATTTCAAACAGTTACAGTCTTTTTGCATAAAAATAAAAGTAATTTGATAATTTTGCCACAGAGACGTATAGACTCAATGTTTCTGTTGCAACAGTATGGCCTCATCAGAGCATGAATGATCTATTGGCACTCCTGAAGTTAAGGGCTATCATTCAAACAACTGACTTTCTTATTTTCTTTTTCTTTTTTTTGGCCAGCACAAATTTTTTAGTCTGCTATATGAAAATCCATTGGACTACAAGTATAAAATACTTTAGACAACAAACAGTTTGATAAAATCAACTGCATACTCTGCAACTCCTACCTCTACAAAATTTGGGGTAATAGGAGAATTATGAAGTCCACACAGGAGTCCATTTTTCTGCTAATCATTAAAAAAAAGTCTATAATAATACAAAAATTTGCCATAACAAATCTGTTAAATTCCATATTTAAAGGGTGAATTTTACTCACACAAAAAAACACATGTACATCCAGGTTTGAAAACGTTTTTAAAGTTAATTGTTTCCTTTTTTATCCACGTGAATAAAATATATTTTTAAAACCTCAGTGGTGTTATTGTGCTGTTGCTTGAATATGCAAATGTAATGGCATTTTATCTTTTGGTTTTTTTAATGGCAGGGGGGTGAACCTTTTCTGTGTCCCTCACAAAACGTTTACTTCACATCGTCTTGCTCAACTTTCCATGTTTAAAATACTTTTATAAAGTTGAGCGAAGTAAATGCCAATTCTAGCTCAATTTTTCCCGTTGGAGATCCTGTGAGCATCGACAGAGGTCATTGACCTTGTCAATGGGAAAAACTAAGGTGAGTAACCAATACATTTGATAACACCTATTTCATGTTAATCAGACAACTGCATAACATTATGTGTTTTTTACTGCGTTCTGGTCTGGTATTGCACTTTTGAGAATGTCCAGATTTTTCGACTGGGGTTTCATTGCACAAAATTGGATTATTTTTAAAGAGTCTTATCAATTTAATACGTTTACCTGCATAATTATTTCCCATTAGGTCTTCACTTCTGTTTGTAAAATGGATTCATTGCACAAGAGAAAATAATTTTTGCTGTACACAAGTATAATTATTGGCCTCTTCTTAGAGTAATTTCTGTTTAAGTTAGTTTTGAGTTTCCCCACTATCAGACCAGATTCAATTTGAATAATCATCCACCATTTTTTCCTCTTATCGAGAGTTAAGGCTCAGTTGGTTTAAAGTGCCAGTGCCAAAAGATTGCTGTTACCCTACTTTATTTGTTTCAGAAAGGCTGCTGTCACAATATAAATACATATGCTTGTGTCTATGTTGCATTTTTGTTAACCAGCCACATCAATTTCAAGGTAAAAGAGGAGCATTTAAAAGCCACGGAAATGGTGAGTAAAAGTTCACTATGATAAAAAAAAGGCAACCCAATAGAGCCTTCAAAAGACAGAAGTGTTATTAAGTATTTCATCATAATTTCATCAAGGGAAAGAAACACAAAGAACAGAATGGCACTCAGAGATAGGCCAGCAACTTGTTCATCAATGACACAAAAGATGAAAATATAAAGCACTGCAGATGAATAACTGTAAAAACATAATGATGGCAGTGTTGCTGTTAAGTCTCACGGCGTACCTGATAACATACCATCAATCCAAGAGATTTGAAAATATAAGAGCCGTTCACAGGAGAACCCATTAGGAACTCGACATATTGAGGGAAAACACAAAGGAGAAGGTTACACTAAATGACAGAACTGAGTAGCAAAAGCTAGTGTGCCCTTGAAAGGTTTTACAGATTATTGTACGGTTTAACAATAAGGAAGTGGAGTTTAGTTTGATCCTCCAGTCTGCAAAACACTCTGCCTGCTCAGATAATTTCCTATTTACCACTATCAGTAGATATGGAGTACAGCTCCCCTGTTGGAGACAAGCATGGAAGATAGTATTTGTTGTCCTTATCAACATCCTTATAAGCTGACAGCTAAAAAGGGGTCTTATGAAATCACAAAGGAGGAAGTTGATAGGAAGAGACACAGGCGTCATCCTCACAAGTGTTTAGGTCAGGACAACATTACACCGTAGAAGCAAACAAACTCAGTCTCAATAAGAACGTGTTTTTCTCTCTCTGCCTCTTAAGTTAAATGTATTTCTGTACATTTGAAATTTATGTTGTGTTGAATACACATTGTGTTGTGTACTCTCATGAAAAGGAACAAAAAATTAATCAAATTCAACAACAGTTTATGCTAGGTGTGATTTTAACACAAAGACTTATCACCTGCAATATATTGTTGTAAACACTGACTTGTCTAATCTTATTAGATCTTGCAAGCTAAACACGGTTGGGTTGTCAGGAACTGGTGCTGTAGGACCCAAAATGCAGGAGACCAGGAATGGTGGCAGAAACTAAAACATTTAATAAATAAACAGAAACATGACAAAAACCGTGGTGACAAAAAGGTGGCAAAACAGAGCAGATGACCTATGACCTTCCACGGGTCTATACAACCCAAAAACCTGTTGCACCGATATGGGTCAACCCCCTTGCAGGCGCATGTGATTATGTATGACTATGGTCATATGCTGGGATATCATAAAATTAAAGTTATTTAAATGTAATATTTCCTAGATATGTCTTTTTTTGTCTGTTTAACATCAAAACATACTAAAGAGATTACACAATTTCCCTAGAAAACTGGTGGGTGTTTCTACAGCAAAAATAAATCAAATAACCTACTGCACTCTCTGTAATCCCTAAGAGAAGCTTGAATCTATAAATAAACATGTGGTAAAAGTTATCTGAATTACAGTGAGAAAATCTCAGACATGGAGGTCTATAGTGTTAAAAATCATTTGTGTCAGCTGCCACTCAACACTGATGTAACTGCTCCTCCATAGCCGGTCGAACAAGATCAGTGAGTCGGTAAGATGCCTTTGATCAACAAACAGGCATGAAAATAACAAGACACTTAGCTTTCCCACAATTTATCATCTCTATGGAGTTATCAGGATAGTGCCAAAGGAAGTGCTGAAGCTGACAGCTCTCCACTGCATTCTTATCACTCGCTGTCACAGATAACAGACCATTACAAGGTCAGCCTAGTGCTTTGGAATTTTGTTAACAACACTGACCCATTAACCATGACTATCAAGGTCACATTTTGCTCTATTAATAAAAAACAAAACAGAATCTAAAGTGTCAGACTGGACTTTTCTATTCTGGGAAAGCAAATAATACATTGAATAAAGATTCAAATGGTCAAAATAACATTAGGTGTAAAAAAATGCTTTGACTTTACTTATAAAATGTATAAGCTTTAGATAAAATAATTCCTCAAAATCTAATCCCACTACGAGTTTATAAAACCTCTTCAAAATAAAAGTCTGTTTGAAAGAACTTCTTTCACCTTAGAGAAAAGATGATTAAGCCATAAAGCTGGTTCAATGAAAATAAAAATAGACCTTCTTATAAGCTTAGAGAATTTACAGTATCCCTTGAGAATATAACCCCCACACTTTTTGCTTTCAGCTTCCTTTTTCGTTTGTCCACACGAATTGTTGGTGCCTTTTTTTAGAGCCAATAAGTCTTTGGGGTCAAAAGACGACCAGTAAAGCCGAGTTGTTGAAGCAAAACCTATCCAGCACAACAAGAAATACAAACACGCATCTTTCTTCATTGAAATAAATGGTGTTATATGCAAATATAGGTAAATGTATACATCATAAAAAGACCTGCATAGGTCAAATAAATTACTTTTTGTTTTTATATATTTCACAATTTTGACCACAGTTACAAAGCTTGAGACTTCTAGACATGTTCTATTCAAAGTTTATTTACAAACCAATCTCTCAAGTATGTCATCTGCATTCTACAAAAAAAAGGAAAAAAAAATTGGAAGTTATTTTATACTTCGTAAATGTGCCAAATTGGCTATCATCACTGTATGGTGCCAAAATATGTGATGAACAAAAGCTGATTGAAAATAAAACAACATTTTTGGTGCTAAATATTAAATGTATTTAGTATTACTTATGCAAGCATTTTTAAAATATGTGAAAAATCAAAAGTATTCAATAAAAACAACAAAATGCACTTTAGTAAAAGTAAAAACAGCCATAGTTTCAATTCAATCTACGTGCAGCAAAAAATAAAAATAGAAAAAATTGGAGGAGAAAACAGTACATCTCCTTTTTCCATCATACAGGGTTATTGGATTGTTGTACATCTATCTGAAAAGACTGCCCTTTGAAGTAATCATTTTGCAAGAAATTGCTATTTGCTTCCTTTTGATTGGTTTAGCATCTGGAGAACATTCAGAACAGATGACAGGCAAAAATAAAATGATGGCAGAAGCGAAAGGTCAGGAGGCAAGTCCCCATTGTGTCACATCTTTCAATGACGGTGCCTTTCTGCTTCAGGAAAAGAGTTTGTTTATTTGGTATAAATATACATAAGTGTGATCTGTATAATGTGAAAAAGGTATGTGGCAATTATTTTCTGACTTTCATTTATTTACAGGAACTTTATTGAAACTGTTTCAGCATAGAACTATATTTAGCATGATGCTAAAATGCAAGCAGTGGCTCATTTCAACCCACAGAACGGATTCCACTACAAACTTAAAGGTTAAACACAAACAATGCTGAAAGTTGTGGAACAGTAGTGCAGCGTTGACAATGAACACAGTTTATGTGAGGAATTTGCATCCGCAAAATTTGCATTCTTTTTTCTGACTGCATCCAATTGCCTTTAGAGGTTGAGTGATGATTTCTGACTGATCGAATGTTGACCTAATGACTGAATAGAGTCCACCTATGTGTAATTTAATCTCAGTACAAATACAGCTGTTCTGTGATAACATTGGTGTCTTGTTATGAGAATATTGAGGAGCAAACAGTATCATGAAGTCCAAGGATCACATCAGATGGGTCAGGAATAAAGTTGTGGAGAAATTTAAAGAAGGTTAGGCTACAAAAAGATTTCCTAAGCCTTGAACATCTTTAAGAGCACTGTTCAGTCCTTTATTCTCAAATGGAAAGAATATGCCACAACTGGAAACCTACTGAGACATGGTCTCCCTAAACTAACACTAATCAGAAATACAGCTAAGAGACCCATGGTAAACTGCAGATATCTACAGCTCAGGTAGGGGAATCTGTCCATAGAACAACTAACTATCAGTCATGCACTGCACAAGTCTGGGCTTTATGAAAGAAGGGCAAGAAGAAAGTCATTGATATGTGACAAGTTGTGAATCGTGAGGGAGCCAACAAACATGTGGAAGAAGAAGTTCTTGTCAGATGAGACCAAAATTGAACTTTTTGGCCTACATGTTGGCAGAAACCAACACTGCACATCACTCTGAACACACCAACCCCACTGTCAAACATGGTAGAGGCAGCATAATCTCTGGGGCTGATTCCAGTTTCTAGATGTGCAAAGGTGGTAGAGTCATACGTCAAAAGACTTGAAGCTATAATTACAGCAAAAGGGAGTTGCACAAAGTATTAAAAAGAGGGGCTGAATACTTTTGCACACTGCACTTTTCAGTTTTTTTATTTGTAAAAAACAAAAAATGAAATCATGAATAATTTTCTCTCTACTTCACAATTGTATGTCACTTTGTGTTGGTCTTTCACATAAACTTCCAATAAAATATATTTATGTTGTGGTCATAATGTGAGAAAATGTGGAAAAGGTAAAGAGGCTTGAATGCCAATGCAAGCCACTGTAAAGCGTCATTGCAAGTCTATAAAAGTAAACATCTTTCTCTACAGAAAATATTCTCATTATTTTAGTCTTTTGTTTTGACTGGAGTAATTTTCTAGGCAGATATATACAATACATAAAAGCCACATAGTACCATTCCATCTTCAGACACCATCCACTTTAAAAACAATCCATTAATTATACTTTGTAGATAATACAAGCAGCATTAACTACTTTTACAAAGCTGGAAACCAAATGTTCAACTTTAAAGAGCTGTTATCCTGCCAAAGATGTTTCATTAATAAGCTAAGTATGAGTTTACTTTCATGGCTGGATGAACTTGCTTAGAACCCCCACTGCAAAAACTAATTGCAAGTCTTTCTTACTTATTAAGAGTTCCTGGCTTAGGAGATTTCTATTCCAAACTCAACTATTAATTAAATTAAGACGCTATGAAAGTGTTTTTTGTTTGTTTTATCCTATTAACATTTCTTAAGCTCACAAAATAAAAATCAGTATTTACTTTTTTAGATCATCTTTCTGGATTAGAAAGTATGCATGGCCGGGGGTGCTCCTGGTCCGGGGGTCTCCCCTCTCTCCTGGTCTGGCTGGGGAGGATCTGGTTCCGCTATTGAACACATTGTACAGTTTGACAGCGAGAATGCATCTCCACCCCCACGTGCACGTGCACACTGTCACACTGCTCCCCATCTGCTTTATCCCTCCTCCTAACCCACAGTGTATTGATGGACAGATATCTTCTGTTTATCTTTATGTCAGATTTTCACTCTTGGATGTAATATTTGTCTTTCCAGCAGATCTAGTATAAATGTTACGAAGCTTAAAATCATACTCAAATGAGCAACTTGGCACTTATATCCCCTCAACTTTCTCCCCCTCTCTCTTTTTTTCTACTTCTACCCCTCCCTTTCACACTTTTCACCTCACTCTTCCCTCTGTATAAAAAAAGAGGAAGAAAATATAAATAAAATTTAATATTCATTCATCATTCACCCATTAATTTATTAAACCCACAAAATTTTCTTTTTTGAAAAGTCATTGTGTTTCTCTATCTGTAAACAGAGTATTTATGAATGTTGGTCCTTTACTAAACTAGGTTCTCTTGCTAATGAATAAGGATGCTTTTACTGTAAAAAACATTAAGGAGAAATGCTATCAAATGTTATCAAATTGGTTAATATTTGTATTAAGTTAGAATATTTGCGTCATTATTTAGTCAGATTTCAGGTGATAGCAGTCTGAACATTTACGCTGAAGTTAAACATTGTCCTCTAGACAGAGGTGCAGCCATTGAAATCTCAATCAGTTCATTTTGATAGTCACGAAGTTAAAAAAATCATTAAAGTAAATGCTGTTTTTCTTACTCATCTTTTTTGATAATTCTAATAATATTTACTTGTAAAATGCATGATAGAAAAGTGTCTATTACTTACCTTAGCTGGGAGTCTTTTGAGGGATTCCATTAGAAGTCGTTGTATCACTATGTTTACATTACTTCTAGCACATACAGGAAATGCATCATTCCCACTTTTTGCCTCTCGATCACATGCTGGATAAATTATTCACACATGATCACGTTCCAGGAATATAATTATCACTGTTTGACACCAGCAACTCAGCAGTTTCTTAGCAACTGCTGCTGGCACATTTTCTGCCTTCAAACAAAGTATTTTTGATTTAACTAGATTCAAGTCTTTCAGGATATAAAATGTTCTAAGGGCTATCAAAATAAAAATGCTCCCATTAATGGTACAATTAAAAAGCTATAGACTTCAAATATTTTAAACAATAGCTTTCTTGGTCATACTTAACAAATAGTAATGTGTTTTTGACTTTGTGTTGAAGTAGGCCAAGTGCATCCTTCAGTCTATTTAAATGGAACTCACATGAACAGAAGAGATAACACAGCTCTGTACACATTGGTTTGAGAAATTGTATCTGGTCTGCATGTTCCCGATATTCAGCCAACCTTTAGGACTGGCCTGAGCTTTTTGCGGATCAGCATGGATGGCAGACGACCACCCCAGGCAGCAAACAGAGGGAATTAGTCCTGGTCTCTGTCAAAGAGCTGGTGGCTCACATGGCTGTGTGGAGGGAAGCCAAAGCCAACAGAAGGAACAGTGAAAGACTAAAGTTCTTGAGGTTTTGTTTGAGAAAGTTTTTAATCACTGAACTGGTACTTGGAGAACTAAGCTCATGGTCTGTTTTGACCGAATTTAAAATGGGATTCAAATGAGGACATACATTCTAACTGGTAATATGGGAAATGTGTTTTTGTTTTTCCTGTAAGGAGAATTTGATGATTGCAGCCATCTTGAACCTTTCAATTGATCAACTATTCCTTGCTGTGATTTACAGCTGGGCGATATGACCAAAAATAAAATCTCAGATTTTTTTTATTCCAAATTCGATTTTCCATTATAATCAAATTTTCTCCCTGCTTTTACTTAATTTAACAAAAATTACAAATCATGGAATATATTTAACAAAAACTATTTTATTTAAACATCTCCTCTGAAAATTGACACTAAGACATATAAGCATAAAAAATGTTTGTAGATCAATGCATCAGATGTTTTGTGAGCTAGCGCTAGCTTGAGTATCTCTTAAAGAGAAATACTTGAATGCACTTGGCAGAGCATGTGATCAAAATCTCAATTTTGACTCAATGGTCAAGTTGGGCAGTGGATGAGAAATCTATCAACCAAATGATTCCATTATTTTATTTAAAAAAATGATCTTACATTAAATGCAAACAACATAATGAAAACATCGGGTAAAAGCTTTTTTTTTCTAAGGAATTCCTGTATTGATTACTAATCAATCTTTGCTCTCTGCCTTTGCCGTTTTATGCTGTCTATGAAATGTTTTATTTTCAATCACAAATGAGTTGTTTCAGTTTTTTTGCTGAAAAACGCCCCATGAGAAGAGGGGTTTCAGTCAGTCACCTGTAGTCTGAACCAACGGTAAAGTCAAATTCAAACCTGCTAAGAAAACAACAACAGATTTACTCAGTGGCGGTTCCACACTAACTTACTCCCTGGGCGAGTAACCTGACTTATTTCATCCTTTTTTTTTCTTGTTTTTTTGCAGTACTAATAAAGTTCCATACAAACTGCCTCTTATGATATTTATAATATACAGTTTTCATAAACATTCCATTAATTAATTTTGTTCCATTTATCCGCTACATCTTAAAGCCGGTTTCGTGAAAATATAGTCTGACTTTAAACAGGTCCATAATTACATGTACAATCAGGACAGCTCGTTAGCATAGCATGATAGAATGGTAGCATCAGTGTCTAAGGACACTGCTGTTTCCAAATCAACACTTTTTATTAAACTTTCTGTTACTGCTGTAAATCAAACAGATTTATTCTCCAGTTCTTTCTGGATCCTGTTCAAAATCATCACATTCCGCCGCTTCAGCAGCTTAGACTGAAGACTAATGCAGAATAAAACTAGCAGAAGTTACAAGTGCATGCGCTAATGTTTTTTTCTTCTCAGCCTCGCGGAAGTAGCTCCTCTTTCCTTGCTGCTGTTTTCGCATCTGCGCTTTGCGTGAGACCAGAGGACTAACTTTACTCCAAACAGCTGAGAGAGCCGAGAACTGGGAAAATGCAGTGGGGCAAAGTGGTATTTTGTCAGCCACCAATTGTGCATGTTCTCCTGCTTAAAAAAATGAGAGAGGCCTGTAACTTCAACATACCGGAAGGTAAACTATAAGAAACAAAAGGAAAAAAAATCCAGAAAGTCACATTGTTGTCATGGTGCCTCTGTCAGCTCTCCTCCCCCTCCCCTCTCTGTTTGGCTCCTGATGCATCCCAGCTGTGTCCACTCACTTCATCACCCATCTGGCCTACCTAAGTAGATCCTGATCCAGCGTTCATCGCCAGTTCGTTGCCCCTGATGGTGAATAACCTGGTCTCTCGTCAAACATTTTGCCAAAGTTCTCACGTTCTCGTCTATCTATTGTGTGGCCTCGCCTTCAGGACATTCTGACCACGAGTGGAAACCTGAGTCATCGGATTACCAGAGCCACAGAACCTCTCGGAACACCAAGAGCCACCTGCCACGTCTCGAGCCATCTCTGACCTCCAGCCACGCCACGAGCCAACTCTAAACACCTTCTTCGCCTCAAGCCACAACCGTCACGAACCACATCCAGAAACTTCACCCACTGCTCTCCAGCCTCAGCCTCTTAAAGATTCCAAGCCATCCCGCATTACATTAAAGTTTACTTACCAAATTACTTACCTTGTGTTTTCCTTCCGGGTTCCAGCATCTGGGTCAGCCTCGCCTAGCTTGCCATGACAATTGTGTGGTTTTGAAAGACTTTATCTGTAAATTATGGTAGTAAATAAGCATTTTGTCAATAACAAAGGTTCAAGTCAATACTTTTTTATATACCCATTGTTGGCGATGAATAATTTCAATCTAGGGATTTGAGAATTTTTAAGGATAGTTAACAAGATGTTTCTATTTGAGGCCGTTTGTCTTATCTGGTGATTTTAGCAAGGCTGCCTCAACAGGAACTCATGTCTGACTGAAATCCAGATTCTATTAAGACAGACTGTATTTCCTCTATCAAAAGCTGAAAACTCAATTTAAGACAGAAGTTCATTTCCTGTTTCTCCTTTCCTTTCATCATTAAAACTGAGGCTCTGTACAAATTAAGGTTTTCTCATTAGAACATCACATCTACGAAACACAGTGGCTTGTAACATTGTTACTGACTTTGACAATGGGTTCTTTAATTGGTGTGATACCAAGCAATCCATCTCTGTCATGTCAGCACTTGACCTTTAGAATAACTTTGTAATGGTTTTCTCTGTTTAAAACATTGAACCTTAAAGGATTTACTGCTATAATTGACCTTTTCTTCCACCTAAGTCATGTCTTTTTCAGCAAGTAATATTTAATATACTTTCAATTACATACAGACCTAACCTCTCCTTTTTGCATAATGAAAGTTGGTTAGATCATGAGTGGTATAAAAAAAGTCTACAGATCATTTATAAAATCTTCCCCCAAATAAAATAATTTGCATTTATTCTCTGAAATGAAAACATGTTTGAGATTTGTTACAGATTTTCTACCTCACATCGATGCTTCGCTGCTCCTAGGTTTCTGCGTGACCTTCCACACATGGGCACAGACCCACACCCGTCTGCTCTTTGGGAAATACACTTAAATGCAAAAAGGTGACAAGTTGCAGCAGAAACTAAATATAAACCTCGTCAAGCCTCTGCATGCTACCATACTTTCTCCATTGACATTCTTAAAAATGTCAATGGATCCACTTTCTGATGGAGTCTGCTCGCAGGAGGTGACACGGAAGAGTTTTGTAAAGCAAATGTCAGAACCCCCAAGTAGTTTTATTGACTGCTTTTTGGCTCCTCTTTTCCCATTTAACACCAGTAACAATGATTCTTTCTCCAACAAAAGATCATGATGTGCTGATTTAGTCGGAGAATAAATGGCAAACTCACTGCATATTTTCAATTGAGAGTTATTTCAGACCTGAATAGTTGCCAGTATGATCACAATGGCTTCACATGAGACTTTCAGTCAACCACATTGAAATTGTTCTGCAGCGTAATGAGGATTTTGAAATGAAACAATGAGGAAATAAGGAGACTTTATTTTTGCCAGCTACATTGTAGCTTCTGCTAACAAATGTAAAATAGAGGGATTGGTTAACACTTAAAATGTCTTAGGAATTCGTTACAATATCTATTCCAATAGGTTTTTATTTTTTATTTATTTTTATTTTTCCAACTTGTCCTCTCCAACAACTGAGCAAACAGATGAGCTGAAGGCCTCTTATGTTGGACAGATTTTACTTTTACAACATGGGGTTATGAATCTTCTGACACAGCAGATGTATATTTGAATAAACCCCTTTTGTAAATTATACTCAAATTTATTTATATTAATTATATGTGTAACAGTTTTTTGTTGGACCGGACGGACAAGAAATGTAGGGAAGAAGAGAGAGGGATGTTAGAGGGTGGGGGATTAGGCTTTTATTTTAAACCAAATATTTTTATTTTCATGCTCTGACATGATATATTGAAATTATCTTTAGATTAACCTCCGAAAATGTATTTTTAACTCCTATGTTGAAGACAAAATCAACTGAACTTCACTCTTTTAAATTTGTTTTTGTATGCAACTGCTCTTGGCTATGTCTAGATTTTCATTTATGCCAGGAAATACTTTAAAACTTACCGGTAATCATTTCCCTACCTCCTTCACCTTGTGGACCTTTTACAAGATCTAATTATGATGGAGAATTAATGAGGATGACCTCTGAATTATATTTGCATAGAAAAACTTGTGATTCTAATTAATTTTGAAAAAAGACAAACTCACATCAGTAAGAATAGTTACGAAGGGGCACAATCCAAACAGCAGCCTGACACAATTTCAACATATACTATTCAATTCATAGCTAAAATTTTCCCCTTAGAAACAAAAAAAAAATTGTTGTTTTTTTTTTTCTATTAAACATTTATTATTTATTAAATTCAACAAATAACATTAGGGTTCTAAATGTTCTTTCTCGAGGCTCTTTCAAGCAGGCTGAGGGGATAATTTGCATTTTAAAATGAGTCAAAGGTATTGAGTAGCATTTAACCGTTATAACACATAAAAGGATTAAACTTCTAAACGTGTAAATTTAATTGGGATTTCCTTTAAGGAGGTATAATCAGCGCCTGGAGGATCGCTACATAAACTCCCACCAAATATCTAAAGCTTCAAACGATCTACCTATTACAGTTTCCTAATTGTGTTTTAAAAAAGTAGCCTCTTTGATCTTTTAATGTCATCACTCAGATGCACAGCAGGTGGTGGAACACTGCCAGAACACCCAAAATTCAAAGGACCATAGGCCAATTTTTTATAGTTAAAGAAAATTGTGTTGTGTAAAAGCTTTCATCTTAATACCTTTAAAATGACTATAAACACAGTGTTTTACACACACAGTAAGTAAAAATGTCATTATTTTTTGCAGAATGCTGAACTGTCACTGTGATAAAAGAATTGAAAATGTTTTCTTGACATCCCTTATTCACTCCAACAGGCTGATGCTCATTTGAACTGAGTCACCGAAAACAAAAACTCTGATGACTCAAAGATGGTCCCGATAAAGGGCAGATCTACCCCGGTAATACCCCTGTTCTCTCAGATCTGGTCCACAGGTCTGTGCCCGGGTCAGAGGATTTTTTTACAGAGCCAGTGGCTGAACCCAAACACAACGCCTTAAAAAGAAGAAAGGCAGGTCTGCGCCGGAGGATTTTTATTTTCTGGGACATCTCCTCTTTTATCCATCAATCAAAATAACAAAGAGAATGCAAAGTGATGTGTTTATCCCTCATTTATCCCCTTCACATAAAAGTTTCAAAAGTTTCAAAAGAGGAAAACAAATATGATCTCTTTGTAATAAATTAATCATCACATCATAACACTATTACCTCAAATCTATGTGCATGCACCCCAATTTAAACACTTCTGTAAAGCACCTCTTTTAATGAGTGTTAAACTAACACAATTACAGCAAATAACAGTAATAAAGCTGTATAAAATGTTCCAGTCGCATTGATATTACATGGCAATTTCGAAAATGAAAAATGTTCTCCCTCCTCGAAGTCCAGCGCTGTCAAAGTAGCAAGATTTTTTTTAAGGAGCAATCTTCTAAAGGATTATAGAGCTGGGTGTTACAGCTCACTGCTTCCAGGATGTGCTCATTCCAAATTCATTTTTATTTAAGAAGGTCAGAATACCTTGGAGCGTTTGAATCTGTGGGAATAAAAAGTTTGGCACTGTCCACACAGATTCAAATTCACTTCTTGACCAACTTTGTTGTGAGAAAATGGACTTTGGAAAACTTCAGAAGTCTTTTATTATTATTGTGTGTGATATAAATCCAGAGTGGAGGAAGTGCCTTTCAGTGAAAATCTTACTGAGATCAATTTTCACTAGGATTTATAGAGGATTACAAGAAGTTGCATTATTGTTAACGGTGAGCGGGTTGAGGGCAAACATTTGAAATAGAAGGAGTCTATAAAATTAACTTCCTGATTAAAATGCTTCCACCTGTTCAAACTGAACAGTGTTTGGTCTGAGATGAGGTAATGGACTTGTCAAAGAAATCCAATTGAAAGCACCTAGATCTGGAGGTAACATGAGAGACCATTACTATTTGAAATGGTACTTCTGAAAGCCGGAGGCTAACATAAAGCTACTAGGAGCTGACAGGGCAGCTTCTAACAGTGTGGCTGACCTGAAGCCAACCTTACCTGACATCTGCTACTTTTAGAAAAGATTACAAGCCATGCTGAGGTAATGTGATCATTTTAAGGTATGGTAAGCTTTGATGTACATCGCAGTTCAATCAAATGCCATGTCCAAAATGTAAAGACAACACGCAACAACTATACTGGCAGTTGGAACTCAGATAAAAATGTAAACTGAAAGGCAAAGATGAGAGAAAATATTAGAAACAGATCTTGAAAAGTTGCACGAAAAAGCTATAAGAACAGTGTTTTAGCTCCTCCTGTATGGGGCCTCACGAGGAATTATACAGATCTCTGATTGGAAAGGCAAAGTTGACAGAAAATCCTTAATAATTTTTTTTTTTAATCATTTCCAGTCTCCATTTTCTAAACCCACTTAACCCCGATCTGGGTCATAGGGTGTCTAGGGCCTATCCCAGCTACTGTTGCGCAAAGACAGTGGACACACTAGAAAGGTGGCCAGCCCAAAGCAGACCACAACCTCAACATAAATTAACTGATGAATGTAGTTTTACAATGCTGACCAATAAAATATGGGGGAAGTCACCTTCAACTGTACTGCTGCAGGTTTTTAGTTCAGTCCAGGCCTGTGAAGGGTTGTACAGAAGAGTGGTCAGTTCAAGACACATCTTAAGCCTAAAGGCCCGTACACACCGGGACAAATATTCGCCAGCGTTTTTCAACACGTTTTTTGGGTTCACACCCAGGCGATTTTTGCTGACGATGAGCCGAGCAAACATGCAATTGCATTCCCTGACATTAGATGGCACTTAATGTAAAACAGAAATACCCCTGTACACAAGGTGGCGCTGCGCAACTTTACGCTTCTTAAAGTCGCTTTTCACTCAGAAGAAGAGAGCAATTATTTACGCGCTTGTCAGAATCAAACAAAGAAAATATGAATATTTCCAGCACCAGTAGCTCTAGCTCCAGTTCCAGCGATGAAGAAATTATTGTTCTGTTGAATGCTGGAAGACGCCGGAAAAGACGTCGATTTTGGGTACATCCCATAGTTACGAGAAGAGAAGAACATGGGGAGTTTTATCGACTGGTACAAGAGCTGAAAATGTTTCATGAGCGTTTTCAGTGATATTGTAGAATCTCTGTCAGTGAGTGCATCTTCTTCGTCTTATTTCGTCGCGGCAGTGCAGACGCTACTTGGCGTATATCTTCTTCGCCGTTACGTATGTGTGCTCAGCAAGACAGTTTTGTGTTTGAGCGCCCCCAAATTGTGTTTTACTGTAACTTCAGAAGCTCCAGACATGTGCAAAAGGGCCATTCTCTTTGGTCGTATAGTTTTTGACGCGGCGCGTCAAACCAAAAAAAAACGAACACGAGGTGTTTTTTAAAAAAATGACGCTTTTACGCGTGGCGTTTTTCGCGTCGGTGTGCACACTCACATTGGTGCCCTTTGTTTAGTCCCGAGGCGTTAAACGTCTGCGAATATCGCGCGCAAAATTCGTCCCGGTGTGTACGGGCCTTTTGTCACATTCACTCATATAGGGGGTTTACCAGTATGGGTGTTACAGGTTTTAGGTTGTCTGGGCCCTACAGATGATTGTAGACAAGTAAGGCCGCATCTTAATGGAAGCGCCGGCATGTCTTACATAAAGCTTCTAGGCCAACTTGACCTGGTATCTGCTACTTTTACAAATGCATTACAAGCATTTGTGGCTTGTGCAGCTACCTTAAGGGTCATGAAAATGAAACTTGTGATTGTTGCACGTGTGGTCAGTGTATCGTAAAGTATCTGTAAGGCAAATGTTTTTTGGGAGGGGGGCCTCATGAAAAAAAGCTGATACTAGTTTAAACTAAGGATGCAACGATTCATGTCCCCTTTAATTCGGTTCAAACCTAAATTTTTGGGTCATAGTTTTGTTTCGGTTCAATGTATGATTTGTACTTTACAAAACAACAAAAACTAAAACTTCAGAAAAATCCTTTTTTAACTGGGTAATAAGCAACTAACAATGAAGAAAAACCTTTCTGTTGGCTTATACTAAGCCTGATGTCATGTGATAATACAATAAATAATAAATCCTTCATAAATTTATCACATGTAAACATATTGGTATGCAGTAGGGATACAACAATTCCCTTTCCCCACAACTCGGTTTAATGGTGTAAAATATGGTTCAGGTTTACACAAGGAACTGTAGAAAATAAAGTACCGGTATTTGTGATTAAAACAAGTTTAAAAGAATATTTGGGTTTTAAAACAATGTTTATTCAGAACACTCCCTATATCATGAAACAAGGCAAAGAAAACATTTCTCTGCACTACAGGCTATTGCACAACACAACAGACAGACTATTGCAAATATTGCTCTCTCATGGCTAAAACATGATGTCGTTCTCTTTGAAACATGTTACCAATCAAAAGCCTGGAAAAGGGAAAGGCAGCCAAATAAACGTTGGATAAGAAGAGAGCATTTGTTTTTGTCTGAAGGGTTTTCAAAGTAATTTAAGATAAAAACCCATCACGGCAGCTGCTTCTCGTGTCAGAATGTCACAGATGGCAACTAATTGGGGGCAACCCCTCGAAACACCATACAGGGATTAACTAGGAAAAAATAGAATTAAAAAAAGGAACAGGTTTAATTGGGTGTTCTGAATGACTTGATAACTTAAAGCTAAGGGTTCAATACAAGTCTGGTACAAAATAAAAAAAATGAAAGAAAAAAAAACAGTAAACAGCCAAGAACACACAAATTTGTTCACGCAAAGGTAAGCATCAAGGGTGTCTGCAATAGGCGGCAAATGAAAGAACCTCTCTGGGTTTTGCACCTGTTTCTTTAATAGAACCTGCTGTGATGTCTCACTCTTTGAAGAGAATCGTGAATTTCCATGTTGAGAATGGAGTTTTGTGAAAAACAAAAGACCTGCCACAAAGCAGTCGGCAAATCAGCTTAATGAACAAAAAAACAAATCTAAGGAAACTGATTAAGACTGTTTGTTTCCTGTGATCATGCAACAAAATATCTTTATTTGTCACAGAGTTTATAATTATTAGTTGACATGTTTACAGAAAATGCATGTAAGATCATAATATAACACAAAACTGGGCTGTTATTTCAGGACACCTTATTTGGAGTTGCAATACTATACAAACAATTTGTTCAGTAGGGCCCTCCAATATTAAATAGTAATAGAAATATTCTCATAAATCTAAAATATATGAGACCCATGTAAAGAGAGGGAATACTCTGGTTTCCATAGCAATTTTAAGCACTATTCCATGGTTACCTAGGAACGAGGGCTGTGATTTAGTGGACATTATTTGTTTGCCTTTAGTATTTACTATGATGATTCTTGAATAGAAAGGGCAGAAATCCAAAATCATTCTAATTAAAAAAATTAAATTAAATTAAATTGTAAATTTAACAGATATTACTCCTGTATTACTAAAGTAAAAAATATGTCATGTTACATCAGGACACATTTAGGAAAAGAAACTCAACTCTCAACTCCACTTTATTTATAAAGCACTTTAAACAGAACAAGGTTCACCAAAGAAACCGACAATCAAATGTTCATTTTTTTTACAAGTTTGTTCACTTATGTTAATTACAAAATATTATTAAAAAGGGATTGTAATGTAAATAGTACTCCAGCTCTGTTCATTTTCTTGTACCTAAAAGGGTGAAATGATAATTTCACTACTCACTAGTACTTTCAATGCATCAGGTGGAAATACAAAAAACATAACTTTTTTTTTATCTCTATTCCTCCATACACAAATGTATCTGTAACTTGAACCCCAAATTTCTTCAGCTAATAGCTGACTTCAGCTTTGCAACAGTTGCATTATTGCTGCATCCAATTTCTTAACAGAAATTGTCTGTAATGCTAACGATTTCTTTCAAAATATGTATTAAATAATAACTGGTGGAGAGCTTTTCACAAAAGAAAAAACACAGTTAGACTAGCAAATATCCTTTACTTTGAATTCATATCTGAATAAGTTAAAAAGGCATCAATTCCTTCATAAAATCAATATTTTGAAGAGTCAACCATGGAATTGTGAGTCGTATCCCAGTGCACCTCTGCATGATCAGATCAAAGCATTTAAGACATCAGCCAAAACAATAAAGAAAAGGAGTTCCTCTGTAGTGCAGCAGTTTGTTTTCAGGCTTTTCTGGAAACTTAGGATCCTGTTTATATGCTCAGATGTGCCCATCTGCTTTTACTTACCTTTATCCTCTATTTGTGTGGGATTATAAGGAAAGGGATCACTTTATCTGCAAATTTGTAACTTAAATATTCACATATACAGACAGACAGATAATCACTGATGTCACTCATAAAACAGACCCAACAAAAATGAAGCCTATCATAGTAAAATCACATCTCTCTCTGGAGTTGTTACGGCTCACCTCAACTACATTCCCCCAAAAAACTGTGCCGGTAAATGGATGGGAAAATGCCCCTGCAAATGTGCAAATATGAGCTCCAGTACAGATGAACCTCAAACCTGCTACATTTGATACTTCTTCATGGCATCCTCTCTTCACAGTAACAATTGTTTTGAAATAAAATGTATAGCAAAAAAAAAAAAAACTCTGCTCACGTGGCCTCTGTCTTTGCTGGGTTTGACATGAAAAATGATCCACTCTATTTACATTACTGCAATTTCTCATTTCTTTCTTCTCTTTGATCTTCACCAATTCTTAAATAAAATTATCTCTTTTTTCTCTGTAATGTCTCTTCTTCATTTCTTTCCAGGCTTTAATTTAAATATTCGTTAAAAAAAATCAAACTGCTCACATAAATACTCTTAATTCAAAACATGTAATCAACTACATACATTGCTGTTTTTAAAGCTGTCTGGCTCTTTTAAAGCTTGGCTCTTTGTTTCCTCTTCACACAGCAACTGTGCCGCTTCAGTAGTTTTAGCCATCACATTTTTCCGTGAATCTGCTTTGTGTTTTTTTTTTTAATAGCTGCTGTGTAAAAGACGGAATCTAAGCGGCACCACAAAGTTGATGTTTGTAACATCTGCTCGTAACAACTGGAGCAGTATTTAAGCCACAGATATAATTTCAGCCAGTTCAGCTGAAACTTATCATTAGTTTGTTACCGTCACTGGCACCAACTGTTTTGAAGATCCTGCTGACTCCCATTTTTACAGACAGCACTGGAAGCAGTGACGCTTCTTTCTTTCTCTCCTTGAATTTTTGCTTTAACCAGCGCCCCATGTTTGGACTGCCTTACAATAAAAAGATCCGACATGACTTCATTTGTTAACGAGATGGCATATGGGTGTCAAGTGTGTCTTCTTGTTCGATTATGTTTAAGGTCTTTTTTTTTACTTTTTAAATGATTTACTTCTTCGTTGGTTTAGTCCTGCTCTTTGTTTCTAGTTTTGTAGTTGCGATGCAAACTTGCGCATTATTACACATTAATTTTATGCAGGAATTTCCCGAATTATAAGAGCTCAGTTTGCGGGAATTAATTTTAATATAATTTTAATATAATCCATCAGTGAAAATCCGGCCTTGTTTCCTGGTTTGAGTCAAATTTGGAAAATAATATCGGGGATTGAATAGAAAGGCATAGACATCAAAGCTTTTATTGCAATAAGGGATAAATCCAATATAGTTAAAAATAATAATAATAAAAACCAATAATAATGGCACGTCAGCTGAACCATATTAGCCAGTTCACCATATATGAAACAGTGGAAAAGAACTTCTTCTTTCTCTTTCGGCTTTTCCCAAACAGTGGAAAAGAACTAATTGAGTTAATTGTTCCCTATACAATAAATGATTGTATTCAAATTGCATTATCTTATTTACATACACTGATATGGTGCCTCTGTCAGACTCCTCCCCCTCTCCTCTCCGCTTGGCTGCTGATTCTTCCCAGCTGCGACCACTTACCTCATCACCTCATCCGCCTTCATAAGGAGCTCCAGGATCATCAGTCTTCACCAGTCCGTTGCCCCTGATGGTGCATAGTTGGTCTTATTGTCAAGTTCTAGTTTGTCAAGCTCTAGTTTTTCACGCTACGCCAAGCTTTGCCTAAACTCTCTTTCTGCTCACCTGCAGGAATCCATTACCACGAGTGGTCGCTAGGATCAGCCTCAGCCCGGATCCCCCACTCTGTCTTCTCCTGCGGTCACACCTCGAGCCTCTGCCATTGCCTCTGTTCTTTGGACCTCCCCTTCAGACAGCTGCACTTTCCTGTGGAGGAACCCACCAGTGACGCCACCAGCATCTGCCTCACGCCAGGGACCTACCTCATGTCCTGCTCACACTCTGTCTCCAGAAGCTCCCATTAAATCTCTTACCTGCCACGCTCGTTTTCCGCTGTGTTTCTTCTCGGTTCCAGCGTCTGGGTCCGAAAGTGTTCTGTAGCCATGACATACACAATTTTTTTAAAATCTATTTTAAAAGTTTAGAGCCTTCTTTCAGGATACAGCAAATCAGCTTCAATTGGGTCGCACAGGTGATTTGGCAGAGATTTATGAGCCAGATGGCCTTCCTGACACCATCCTGTATTGTATCCCGACTTGGGACCAGAGGCCTGTTGCACAAAAGTAGGATAAGGGATTTAGCCAGGATATCTTGATGATCCTGGCTCAATTGATCCCCAATCCGGTTGCACTAAAGCTGGATAGGGGGTGGGAGGATATGTTATGGTATAAATTACCATGGAGATTTATTCTGTGGAGCTAGCCTGCTCCAGACCAGGCTAAATTCCAGGATCTATTTAATCTCATCCCTAATGTCAGTCAGCAGTCGCCACAAATGGAAACCAACAGTTATCTCCCTGCTCACTATACATTGTTATCACATATAACTAGACCCACTGTCATTATTTAAATGTTTGTGATCATTAATTTCAATCATATTGGATAAATAATGAGTTTTAGATGATGTTGCTATCATTAGATAATTTACAGTTTCCCATAGACTATAAGGCTATATATAAAATGATAGAATATTAGGGCCACAGAGGGAAAAAGTCATAATATTGTAACCAGTTGTTTTAAAGGAGGAAAGTTGTTAAAATGACAGATGTGGGGCATTTCGTGAAATTGTACCTCAGTATGGTTTCATAAACAAAGACATGCTGATGTGCCAGAATATGAAGTATCACATTGTCATAACTATCAAAACTGTAAAAAGAATAAGTTGCTTTTCTGCAGAAAGAACCAGTCTCATAAATTTATGAATTTATCCTTTTTCCTCAGTGGGGCCCTAGTACTGTGTCATATAAACAAATACACATTCCATATGAATATAAAAACACAATTTGCAACATTATGTTCCTTTATTGAATAAGGACAAAAAAAAGCAGGTAAACTACACTCACACTTTGAATGAACATAAAAAAATTATGGAAATGATTTCCACATGATTAGATAGCGTTCCTTGAACAAAAATGAATCATATTGGTCCTACTTAATGTACTTAGGTTCAAACTAATAAATTTAAGTTGATTCAATCTAAATACTGCAGTTGGACCCAACTTTAAATTAATATTGTTGCTCACTCTCAAAAGATAAAAGTTAATCCAACTTAATAGAATCACTTCAATCGGTCACACCTCATTAAATTAAGTTTATTCAATTTAAATTTGTATGACTACCTAACACAATTTATGTTGATATAACTTAATGATTTGCTTTAATTTTATTTATACATCTGACATTAATAATGTTTTCCAAAGTTACATCCAATGGGTCTTTTAATTTTCACATCAAAGATATGAATTACACAGCAAAGTCCCACATCACAAGACAGGAGCTCAAATAACGCGAATTCTGTCTTAAGTATAATAACATTAACATTTTACCGCACAAGGGGGTTGGTCATCATCCTCTACCAAACTCTAACTCATGGTGCAAAAAAATAAAATAAACATAACAATTTAAATCACTAGTTAAAACAGAGTAAAACAGCTAGACCAGTGTTTTTCAACCTTTTTTGAGCCACGGCACACTTTAACCTTGACAAAAATCCCGCGGCACACCAGCATCCAAAAAAAAAGCAGAAATCCATGGTCTGTATAGATCGACAGCCCCCCCCCCACACACACACACACACACACACACACACACACACAGACACACACACACACCGACACACACACACACACACAATCTCACGTGGATTTTTGTGATAATTGTGGCAGACAAAGCAGGAAGTTGCGGCTGTTTTTTTTCTAAGAGAAGAAATAAAAGTTAAATTGGAAAAATTTTGAAACTGTTTGTTGTGGTTTCAAGACGTTTCACAAGGATGGCTCATTGTGCTCTGTCCCTTTAAGCCAATGCATCATGGGAGATGTAGTGTTAAAACTGCTGAAAAAGGGCAGAAAGACTCGCGTCTCTGAGCTTCATTGTGTTGTTCACGGTCTGACACCGGACTCTGTGGAAAGCTACACCGCTAAAGACGAGCTTTAGCTGGTATTTTTGTTAGAACTGAGCGACTTTATCAGCAGAATTAAGAACAAGGAAGTGAAGACTTTAAGCACTTCTGATTGGTCAGACTGATGACATGTGATTAAGCCTTCAAGAATGATTTGCGGAGACAGTTAAAGGGGCGGGACTTTTCCTTACACAGTTATAGCTGCAGCTAAATCGCGGTACCGTCAGTCTTATCAAAATGTCTTTAAAAGAATTAAATAAACACAAAGAAAAAGTATTTTACGATCTTTCATATTCCTAACTTCTCAGTGTTTTATCAGGGTTTGTTTGGATAAACAAAGAGCTGATTTCCTGGAGATGGAAAATGTTTTTAGATCAGTTAATGAGGGCAATTTCCCACGGCGCACTTGACCATCTCCCACGGCACACTAGTGTGCCGCGGCACACTGGTTGAAAAACACTGAGCTAGACAATAAAACCCATGGACAAAAACTCACACTTAGACCCCAATCTGCCCAGATAGACAAAGAAAATGGAATCCCACAATTCCTTGCGATTACTAATGTATCCAATATAATGGTATCATGTTGCATCAACAGGATTGAAACTAATAACTTTTAAATAGATTATTTTTATGTACGATCGACATGATTCATTTGCATAAGATTTACAAACATAACATTTTCTGGTTGAAATGACAAGTTACATTTTCATAAAATTAATTGGCTGGTAATTTAATTTAAATTTGTTTTGAGTGTGCTTTATCACTGTGGTGTTGTTGCCTTGCTTCTTAATCATATCTTTTACCTCCGCGTATGCCTCCATGAGGATTTGTGCTTCCGACGGGGAAAGGTACGCGGCTCTAGTTGCCATGGTAAATCAGTTAATCTGTGATCTGTGGCGGGGTCTATTTGAGTGAGCCGTGAGCGTGCACCTATCCAGGATTGGTTTCACCTGGCTTGATGAATCCGTGTCTGCTCATCCTGGCTTGGTCTTTGTGCAACCAATTAAGCCTGGATGCAAATGTTTTGGCTTCATTGAGCTCAGCTCAGTCATTTATCCCGGATGTCTTAATTCTACTTTTGTGCAAAAGGCCTCAGGGGGGTATTCCTGGGGCCTGTTTCAGAAAGGAGGTTCAACCAACTCTGAGGTTAAACTTGAACTCTGAGTTGGTCAATCGAGAGATTAACAACTCTGAGTTTTCTGTTTCAGAGAAGCTGATCCGAGTTAGGTCAATCAATTCTGAGTGGACTGATTCGGAGTTAAGCGTGCGTACCGCGACTATAAGAAGCCATTATCAATGGAGCGCAGATATTACGAGTCACCATGGCAACTGTGGAAAAAATGAGGTCTGCATATTTTTCGCCAGCTGAACTTGACGTGCTACTGCAGAGTTACAGTGAATATGAGCACATATTCCGGAAGAAAAGCAACACCGCTGCATCTGCAAAACAGAGACAGTTAGCGTGGGAAAACATAGCTGCTCAAGTTAATGCGTAAGTTTGCATTTAAATCATTGTTATAAAATATTGGCTGTAATAACTTTAAATAGCGTAAGGTGTGAAATAAAAAATGGCGATATTTAGGTGTACTTTTGAAGTGTTATTCCTGGTGTAAATGCATGAAATGCTGCATAGTGTACAGAACCAATCTGGGGGAAAATGCATTTAACGTCGGTAATGTTTAGAGGACTTTTTTTTAACCTTCCCCTCTTGCAAACGTTGGTCATTTTAATATTAATACATGCAATTGTGTTTTTAAAAGTGAACTTTTGTCTACCCTTGTATTGATCAAGTGGTATAGGTTTATATGGGATTAAGAAAGTAAGCAGTACTAGCAAATTGTGTTTCCAAAAAGTAATTGTTACATTAATCTAATTCAATGTCCCTGATTTCATTTTCATGTAGATGCAATCCTGCAGGAAGAAAGTATAAAGAAAGTATAAAGAAAGTATAAAGTATAAAAGTATAAAAAGTATAAAAACATAATTCAATCAGGTCAAATTTGAGCATGTCATGGATGTAGGCTTTGTTGACAATATTTGACATATGAAACATCTACATAGCAATACATATCTAATGTTGTTTTCATTTTATATATGTAATTGACTGCAACGAAAAACGGTAACGCTCAAACAAAAACGTATGGAAAAATGACAAAAAATCGAGTCTAGGTCTCAAAATCCTCGCACGACGTAAATGTAATTCTCTACGAATTAATGCAGCCTCCTCGTCTATTTGGTCTTTCAAAAAAGGACACGCCATTCTTGTCACTTAGACCGTCTCTGTGTGACGGAAATTTGGGCAATGAAGGTTAAAGCGAAAAATACCGCTTCATCTTTAAAAAGGGGAGGGGACCGGCAGAAACCTTGAGTTTAGAGCAGGGGTCCCCAGACTTTTTCCAATGAGGGCCACATGACGTTCCCTTTCTCTGATCGGGGGCCGGGTCAGTTTGAAACAGAAAAAGTGTGACAATCACAGCGGTGAATAAATGTAAACATTTATTGTTTCCCAGAAAGCCAAATATTAAGCTTATTAGCTTACCGATGGACTGTATGTTCATAAGCAGGAAGTTGAACTGTGGGCCTGCATCTGGCTGGTGAGGAGTTGAATATCCGGTTCCATCGTAGTCACAGCAAGTCTCAAACACTGATGCAGATGTTCATCCGTCAATCTTGATCTTAGTGGACTTTTCAGGAGTTTCATCCGTGAAAAGGTTTGCTCACAGATATATGTGCTGCCAAAAAGTGTGAACATCTTCATTGCGTTTTTTTTTATATTAGGGTACGTGTCATTTGGGAGAGCGGCATAGAAGTCAATGAGAGTTTTGGGCTTGAATGCGTCTTTCAAAACATCACAGTTCTGCAAGTCAGCTAGCTCAAACTGACAAGAAGGCTGGGCTTCATCGATGTTGGCAAGAAAGGGGTTTTGGAAAAGACGGATTTCTTTTGTATGAACATGAAGTTGACTGAATCGCACACTGAACTCCGCCTTCAGCATTTCCAGTGTTTCCACACACTTTTCAGCTGGGAACGGGGCCGCTGGGTTCTCTGCAGAAAAGTTTTGGGTAGCAGGGAGATTGGCGAAGTTGTGCTTCTTCACTTGCCCCATAAGCAGCGCTAGTTTCACCTCAAATGCTTTTATGTGGTAATACATGTCACAAATGAGTTTTCCCTGGCCTTGTAACAGCAAGTTTAGGCCGTTCAACATTTCTGTCAAAAATGTGAGGTGCCATTTCCATTCTGGTTCGATAAGCTCTAGGACCGTTTTGCCTTCGGAACACAGAAATGCGTTAATTTCAGGTAGCAGCTCGTAGAAACGCCTCAAAACTCTGCCGCGGCTTAACCATCGGACCTCTGTGTGGTACAGCACATCTCCGTGGGCAGACCCCAATTCAGACAGGAATTGTTGGAACTGCCTGTGTTTAAGTCCATTTGCTCTGATGAAGTTTATGCATGATACCACAACCTGCATGACAGAATCCCACTTCAGCACTTTGCAGCACAGTGCCTGCTGGTGAATTAGGCAGTGGACTGGTAGCGGAGCGCTGAGACCGCGTTTCTATCTCCGCGTTCATGCGTCCTATTAGACCCCGAGATGCGCCCACCATACTCGGAGCTCCATCGGTGGTGATGCTGGCCAGCTTTGCCCAGTCCAGATCCAACTCTTCCATGGTTTGGCATACATTGTTGAAAATATCCTCCCCCGTGGTATTGCCTTTCAGACTTTTTAGGGCTGCCAGCTCCTCACAAAACTCAAAGTTTGCGCTAACGCCACGAATAAAAATAAGCAGCTGCGCCGTGTCCTGCACGTCCGTGCTCTCATCCAGCGCTAATGAAAAAAACTCAAATTCTTTGGTCTTCTGCTGCAGCTGGGCATAGACATTACTCCCGATTTCTTAAACGCGTCTGGTGATCGCGCTCGCCGACAGACACAACGCATTAAATACATCTCTCTTCTCGGGACACATCTCCTCCGCGACGACATTCAAACATTTCTTCACAAACTCTCCCTCGGTGAAAGCTATGCCGCAGCTCGCTATCAGTTGCGCAACACGGAAGCTGGTCCGAAGGGATGATTGGTTGACTTGACTTTGGTGTACAAATGCAGTCTGCTGAGCTAACAATCCACTTTTTAGCTTCGAGAGTTTCTCTGCTCGTATTTGGCCTTGCAAGTTATTGTATTTGTCTTTGTGACGGGATTCAAAATGTCGGCGCATATTGTATTCTTTGAATACCGCCACCGTCTCTTGGCAGATGAGACAAACAGCCTTTTCTTTGTGTTGAATAAAAAAATACTCGTTTGTCCACCGCGGGTTAAATACCCTGCATTCAGAATCAATTTTCCTCTTACCTAACCTTTTTGCCATTTTTCCGTTGTGCGGGGGTTGGGAGGGTAGCGTTCGCTGTAAATAGAAGGTTTCACGCGTCTTGCCTATCCCATAATGCATTACTCCTATTCCAAAACATCTCGTTCACTGTAACTGAGATGCATTCAGGAGCAATAGGATAAATGTAAATCAGAACATTACAATCAGGCCGACAGGCTAAAAAAGATATTAATCGGAAAAAAAGGCTGCTTTTGACCCGCCCCCCCTATTGGTCAGGGAGCCGTTCAGGGGGCCGGGTCAAATGAGTCGGGGGGCCGGATCCGGCCCCGGGGCCGGGGTCTGGGGACCCCTGGTTTAGAGAATAAAACCTGCTCCCGACCAGGTTAGGTTCACAGCATAACTAACCATGGACACTGACTCGGAGTATAAGTTACCTCTCTTTCAGAAATGGGTTTGACTTACTCTGTTTACTCTGGTTTAACAAACCTCCCATTCTGAAACGGAAAACCCAGGGTTTCCCTGATTTCAGGGTTAACGCACTCAGAGTTTACACCTAACCTCCTTTCTGAAACAGGCCCCAGGAAGCATGTTTAAACTAGCCTGACTTTAAGCCTGAACTCTGGCTGAAATCCGCCTGAACTTGCTTACTTTGGGTATGTCGGTTCCAAAAGACCGGATATGAGTTGGCGTAATTACGCTCGACTTGGTAACCCCGGGTTAACACATGGTACATAAAGACATTCTCAATAGATCGCCGATTTCTGGAGTCACCATGGAAACGCGTGGAGAGAAAAAAAAGAAAGCGCAACACTTGAGACGGAAGTGAGACGGAGTCTGAGATTTTAATGACGGCGTATAAAGATTATACGTCCATCAAAAAAGTCACACGGCTGGATCATCAAAAAAAAAGAGTTTCTGCTTGGAGAAAAATATTATATATATTATATAGTTATATATATATATAACTAAATTATATAGAGGGCTGCACGATATGAGGAAAACTCGCGATATGCGATATTGCTGATTAATATTGCAATAATGATAAAATTTGCAGTATATAAATAAACAGCAAAACAACCAAAAACATCATTTCCATTTCACTGCAACAGTTTAAAAATTATACTCCAAATGACCCTCGTCGACGTAAACATCAAACATAAAAGGGCTCATTCGATTGATCAACAACGTAAACGGGTCCTTCCGATTGGTTAAATGCATAAAGGGATTTATTTCATTTGTTCAATATTTCAAGTGCCATGAAATTGTTTTAGCACATTTAAAGGTAACCATCTATTGCGACTTTCGCTGTCTTTTGCACTGCCTATTGCACAGCTTAATGTCGCGATAACGATAAATTTGCGGTATATTGTGCAGGCCTAATTATACATATATATATATACATATATATATACATATATATATATATATATATATATATATATATATATATATATAATAACTTCAAACTTAAAATAAATTCTTCTGTTAGTAATAAATAATTTTGTTTAATTTCTTACGCCTATAAAAAACTCAAAAAATTCGTTTCTACAACTCCGCCCTACATATTTATCTAACTAAATTTCACATTATTCCATTAATCTTTTTTCCATCTTAATTACTTATACTTCTTGAACTCTCATATGTCTAAGTTTGAGCCGCAGGATATGCTCATTTATATAACAATAAAAAGTACGGAAAAATGCACGGAGTGCAAAAATTCATTAAAGAATTTACCGTCACTGTACTTACAGATGCATACGGTATGGGTGCTATATAAACTCATCATCCTCTCCTTCACTCTCACTCATGGTGCAGAGACGTAAGCATAGTAGGACAAAATAACTCGGAAAACACTGTGAAACACAGTAAACAGCTATATTAACCAAACAATATGTTGTAAAAAACCCACTTAAACCCAAACTGGCCCAGATGGGCAAGCGGGAATGATACTCCAGAAATCCCTTGCGTGCCGATTCAACAGCAGCATCCAAGCTACACCTACTTAATTGAATTAATTTGAATGAAAGGAAAATAATTGTCTGAAAACTACGTGTTATTTTTAAGGTGACTTAACAAAAAAAATTTATCTTAACTGAAGCAAATAATTGCTAGATCAGCAAAAAAAAGTTTCTTACAACATCAATATGTGGTCTTATCACCCTCTCACGTATTATCTGAGCTTCTTCATCCAGTAAAACATCTTTAAATGGACACGCCATGCTGCTTCACCTCTGTAAAACAAACTAAGTTTCTCCAACTAAACCTGCTCCAGACCAGGTTATGTTCAGAGCATGAGTTGCCATGGTAATTTGATCTACCCTGAAACATACCTCCATTTCTGGAACCGAAAGCTGAAGATATCAACTTCCTTAGCCACAAACTTACCGTGGGAGCTAGCATAACCTGCTTTCTGAAATTTTCAGAAATACCCCAGGATAAACTTAGCGCATTTTGTCTGTTCTTGAAATAAAACAGAAACTCTTTCTTTTGATGTTGCAGCCGTGGTTACTTTTTGATTGACGTAGTAATCTTCATACGCCATTAAAATATCGGGGACTCCGCCTCACCGCAGTATAGCATCACGCTGCTTCCATTGTGACTCCGGAAATCGGCGATCTATTAAGAATGTCTTTATGTACTTGACTAGCATGTGCATTAACCCAAGGTTACCAAGTCGAGCGTAATTAGAAGGTTAACCCATATGTCTTTGGAACCCAGCGATACCCAGAGTAAGAAAAAGTTCAGGTATGATTTCAGCCAGAGTTCAGGCTTAAAAGTCAGGCTAGTTAAAACATACTTCCTGGAATACCCCCAGGAATGAGTTGTGCCATGCATTAAATAAGAGGGTCTTGTCCAATCCACTCCACACTGATAGCTCATCGCTTCCTGGGAAACGAGCCATGATTTCCCATGTAATGTTCTTGAGTGTGTGAATATTTAAGAAAAATGCATCACTCTGTAGCATTAAAACCTTATTTCTGTGATGCCAAATTACTTAAAAAAGTAATTTTTATTAATCATATAAAATCAAACTTTATTTGTATAGCACTTTTCCAACCAGGGCTTTACATAAAAAAACAACTATAAAAACCAAAAGCAGGACAAGAGACCACTACACAAACCAAAATTCTTTATATTCTATATATTTTTGTCTTCACTTCTCATCAAAATACTATGGTGCCCCCTGCTGTATCATTGTGTGAATTACAATATTTTGGGGGCATTTTTTATTTTTATGTACGTCTATGCATGAAAACACTTTATATTTCTGTCAATGCAAAAACTGTTCAAAAACAATTTAATTCATATTCAACTAAAAAAGGGCAGTATAATATGTACACATTACTCATCTGCTTCTATAGACCTGACTGCATCTAATTCACCCAAAAAATATCCTTTCCTGTCTGTTTTTTCTTAGCCTCATTTCTTTTATCTCATTGTCAAGCATCTCAGGTCAAAACAGAGGCGACAGGAGATATAAAAAATATATATATATGTGCATTTGCAGAAATTAACCCTTTGTAGCTATGTAAATAATGTGAACAGCCAATTAATACAATGCCTTCAAATAGAAGGCTAAAAATAGTTTATAAATATATTATACTAAATTTGGTAGAACATGTATTAGTATAATATTGGACAGTGTGAAACATGGTAACATCAACATGTTAAAAAAAAGGAAAAACTGGCTTCTACTGTAAGATTTTTTACAACTATTAATCTGCAATAGCAAAATAATCTACTCTAAAAACACAAGGAAAGCTTAAGTAAAAAGCAAACAGTTTTAGAGACTGCTTTGTAATATAAATGACCATAGTGTTTACCTAGAAAGATAGCATTTTCTCGTGATGCAGAGGGAATATTTGACCCGCCAATGATATAGAATAACAGTAAACCATGATTTTTTTTTACTCACGTGACTCCTCTGGTTCATCACAAAAACTCAGCTCAAGATGCTTGTATGACACTTTTGTGTCCGAAGGAGGTGCTGCGGGGGAGCAGAGTTGAAGAGCATGTCAAGCCTGGTCGGCTTCTTTGCTTGGCTACACGGGAATGTTTGACAGCTCTTTCTACTGGTTCTTTGAATAATATAACCAAAGTTTCAGGCCCTGCTAGGAGAATGGCATCAGCTGACTCAGAAAGGAAAGGAAAATCCTTGAGGAAGGTTAATGATGAGAATAATTATCATCCGGATGCATAAATGAATGGTGGATGAAACCGGCCTCTTTGGGAAGAAGATGCCCTCTCAAACTTAACTAATAAAACAGGAAGGACGGGCTCCTGGTTTTGAGGCACAGAGTGACAAAGAGACACTCCTAATGTGAGTTATACAGTACGCAACGGTAGCAGTCTATTGCACTGAATTAAAAAAAAAACTCTTAATTTTGAAAAATATTCTAATGTTCTTTAAAAAATGTTTTACAAAGCATACGAAATGTTTCAGAAGGGTTTTGATTAAAGATCTGTGACAGACATTCTAACATCTTGTGTGGGTGGTTCTCTCTGTATATGGAAGCAAATATGGGGGGAATACTGTTGTTGCTATATGGTTATCCGTGGTCGCTCGCATCATGTTAGGAGAAAAGCTAACAAAAAGCTAACAGAACAAAAGTTTACGCTTGGACCGGTTCGGAAGACGAGGGGGAGATCTTCCAGGGCCAAAGGCAGACTTTCCACTGGGGTACACTTTCCCATTTTATCCCTCAGAGCCTCCAAAGCGGGTTAAACAAAAGAACCAGTCTCAATTCTTTAAGATGAACTTTTATTACTTTGTCTTAACTCCAAAAACAGCGACTTCGACTGCTTGTGTATGCGCTCCACACATTACACGCGCTTTTCTCTATTAATTATAATAAACAAAAAAGAATAATCGTTGAACATATCAATAACATGGAAAAAGTCAATAACGGTATCTTGAACGTGACAACAGACAGAAGGAAACTTTTAGGAAATCAATTAATTTTCACTATCAACAGCTGTCAGAAAAGCCAAACAACTACAACATTTACTGATTATTTTAAAAAAACAAATTCTTCCACGGGCAAAATTCAAAGCAGAAGTGACAACATGTCATGTGCGACTTTCAAAGAGCACCACAAAGACAGAAGCTTTGAAAACTCCCATCTCAATAGGTCAGGAACAAGCTAGAAAGGAAACATGTCAGAATAAAAACCTTATCAATATTCCCAGGCTATATTTCTATGACCATTACATCATAGTTAGTTAAACCTAGTACAAATATTGCGTAAATAAAATACACATCATTACAAGAGAGGATCTCACCTTACTAGAGCCTGGAACTCATTGCAATATTGGTGTTACATCATCTGCAAAACATTCAGTGCTACAGTCATTTATATTAAACAAAATTACAGTCTCCTAGAGACCATCAAAATTGCCATAGCCGTAATTATATTTCAAGTCACAAGCGTATTGGGTAGTTTTCAATTAGCACAATCGCTACCGGATAAACCCTTTCATAGGCTACGACACGTTGCTACTGCGCTAAAGCGACATTTGACCACTCCCAGCTGCTCACAGTAGACTTTACTCGCGACTACACTCTGTCTGTTAGGAAAGTCGGTGTGGGAGTAGTTCAACAAAGACAGTGAGTCTATTAACAGCCGCTTTCAGATTTTTACATCAATGTATTTCAACAAGATCTTCAAACAGGTAACTAAACTACAAAAAATAAAGCATTCTCTATTCATTATAATAAACAAAAAAGAATGATCAAGAACATATCACTAACTTGGCAAAAGTCAATCTACAACTATATCTTGAACGTGACAACAGGCAGAAGGAAACTTTTAGGGAAATCGACTAATTTTCACTATCAACAGCCGTCAGGAAAGCCAAACAACCACAAATATTTACCGATTATTTTAAAAACAAATTCTTCCACGGGCAAATTCAAAGCAGAAGTGACAACATGTCATGCATTTTCAAAGAGCACCACAAAGACAGAAGCTTTGAAACTCCATCTCAATAGGTCAGGAACAAGCAGGAAAGGAAACATGTCAAGAATAAACCCATCAATATTCCCAGGCTATATTCTTATGACCATTACATCATAGTTAGTTAAACTTTAGCTTAAATATTGCACAAAATACACATCATTGGCCACGCGAGATCTTCACCTTACTAGAGCCTGGAACCCATTGCAATATTGGTGTTACACTCACCAGCAAAAACATCCAGTGCTAAAGTCATTTATATCAAACAAATCCAACAAAATTACGGTCTCCTTAGAGACCATCAAAAATTGCCATAGCCGACTATATTTCAAGTCACAAGGCGGGTATTGCAAAAGTTTTCAATTAGGGCAATAATCGCTACCGGATAAACTCTATAGGCTACGATACTGCCACTCAAGAAGATGACCACTCCCCAGCTGCTCACAGTAGACTCACTCTCGCGACTACACCTGTCTGTTATGGTGTCGGTTGAGGGAGTTAGTTCAACAAAGATTAGTGAGTCTACAACAGCCGCTTTCAGATTTTACATCAATGTATTTCAACAAGATCTTCAAACAGGTAACTAAACTACAAAAAATAGCATTCTATTCATTATAATAAACAAAAAGAATAACGTTGAACATATCACAACTTAGCAAAAGTCAATCTGGCTAACTATATCTTGAACGTGACAACAGGCAGAAGGAAACTTTAGGAAATCGACTAATTTCACTCATCAACAGCTGTCAGAAAGCCAAACAACTACAACATTTACTGATTATTTTAAAAACAAATTCTTCCACGGGCAAAATTCAAAGCAGAAGTGACAACATGTCATGTGCGATTTTCAAAGAGTACCACAAAGACAGAAGCTTTGGAAAACCCATCTCAATAGGTCAGGAACAAGCAGGAAAGGAAACATGTCAAGAATAAAACCTTATCAATAACTCCCAGGCTATATTCTTTATGACCATTATATCATAGTTAGTTAAACTTAGTTTAAATATTGCAATAAATACACATCATTGGCTACGCAGAGATCTCACCTACTAGAGCCTGAACTCATTAAGTATATTGGTGTTACATCATCTGCAAAAACATTTCAGTGCTAAAGTCATTTATATTAAACAAACTTAAATGAAAATTACGGGTCTCCAGAGACCATCAAAATTACATAGCCACTATATTTCAAGTCGCTGGGCGGGTATGCAAGTTTTCAATTAGCAATAATCGCTACCGATAAACCCCTCATAGGGCTACGATACTGCTACCGCGCAGATGGTTCACCCAGCTGCTCACAGTAGACTCACTCCGCTACTACACCTGTTCGTTATGGTGTCGTGAGGAGTTAAGTCTCAACAAAGATTAGTGAGTCTAAGAACAGTCGCCAGATTTTTACATCAATGTATTTCAACAAGATTCTAAAAGAAAATTAAAATCCACAAAAATAGTACATTCTTCTATTCATTATAATAAACAAAAAAGAATAATCAAGGAATATATCAATAACTTGGCAAAAGTCAATCTACAACCATATCTTTGAACGTGACAACAGGCAGAAGGAAACTTAGGGAAATCACTAATTTTTCACTATCAACAGCTGTCAGGAAAAAGCCAAACAACTACAACATTTACTGATTATTTTAAAAACAAATTCTTCCACGGGCAAAATTCAAAGCAGAAGTAAGGTATTGTCATAAAGCGACTTTTCAAAGAGCACCACAAAGACAGAAGCTTTTGAAAACTCCATCTCTAATAGGTCAGGAACAAGCAGGAAAGGAATACGTCAAGAAATAAAACCTTATCAATATTCCCAGGCTATATTTTTATGACCATTACATCATAGTTAGTTAAACTTAGTTTCTAAATATTGCAATAAAAAATACACACGCCATACGAGAGATTCACTCTTACAGAGCCTGGAACCCATTGCAATATTGGGTGTTACATCATCTGCAAAACATTCAGTGCTACAGTCATTTATATTAAACAAAATACAGTCTCCTTAGAGACCATCAAATGCCATAGCCGCATCATATTTCAAGTCGCCAAGGCGGGTATTGGGTAAAGTTTCAATGAGCACAACGCATCGGATAAACCTCATAGGCTACGTATACTGCCACTGCGCAAAGATGACCAATTTGTGCTGCTCTTCAAGCAGTAGACTCCACTTCGCCAATACACCCGTCTGTTGCGGTGTCAGGAGGGGAGTTAGTTCAACAAAGATTAGTGAGTCTACAACAGCCGCTTCAGATTTACATCAATGTATTTCAACAAGATCTTTCAAACAGTAAAACGTGTAACCACAAAAAATAGTATTTCATTCATTACAATAAACAAAAAAAAGAATAATCGCGAACATATCAATAACTTGGCAAAAGTCAATCTACAACTATATCTTTGAACGGGACAACAGGCAGAAAGAAACTTTTAGGAAATCGACTAATTTTTCACTTATCAACAGCTGTCAGGAAAAGCCAAACAACCACAACAACATTTACTGATTATTTAAAAAACAAATTCTTCCACGGGCAAAATTCAAAGCAGAAGTGACAACATGTCATAAAGTACTTTCAAAAGAGCACGATAAAGACAGCTTTGAAAACTCCATCTCAATAGGCTGAACAAGCAGGAAAAGGAAACATGTCAAGAATAAAACTCATCACTATTCCCAGGCTATATTCTTATGACCATTACATCATAGTTAGTTAAACTTAGTACAAATATTGCAATAAAATACACATCATTGGCTACGAGATCTCTAATTTTAGAGCCTGGAACTCATTGCAATATTGGTGTTACATCATCTGCAAAAACATTCAGCGCTAAAGTCATTTATATTAAACAAACTTAGCCCCTTAGGAGACCATCAAAATTGCCATAGTCAATTATACTTAAGCCGCCAAGGCGGGTATTGGGTAAGTTTTCAATTAGCAATAATCGCTACCGATAAAACCTCTTTCATAGGCTACGAGAGCATCACACTGGGCGCAAAGATGACCACTCCCAGCTGCTCACAGTAGACCTACTCTCGCGACTAAATCGGCTCAGCAGGTGTGAGGGAGTTAGTTCAACAAAGATTAGTGAGTTCTTGCCAACAGCCAGATTTTAGCATCAATGTATTTGCCCAAGATCTTTCAAACAGGTAACTAAACTACAAAAAATAGCATTTCCTATTCATTACAGCAAAAAGAATAATCGCGAACATATCAATAACTTGGCAAAAGTCAATCTACAACTATATCTTGAACGTGACAACAGGCAGAAGGAAACTTTTAGGGAAATCGACTAATTTTCACTATCAACAGCTGTCAGGAAAAGCCAAACAACTACAACATTTACTGATTATTTTAAAAAAACAAATTCTTCCACGGGCAAAATTCAAAGCAGAAGTGGACATGCAAGTGCATTTTCTGAAGAGCAATCGCATAAAGAGCAGTAGTTAAAAACTCCATCTCAATAGGTCAGAAATCACAGGGAAAAAAGGAAATACATGAATAAACCTTATCAATATTCCCAGGCTATATTCTCATATTCATTACATCATAGTTAAGGTCTAGTACAAATATGCAATAAAATATAATATCATTGGCTTACTTGAGAGATCCACCTACTAGAGCCTGAACTCATTGCAATATTGGTAAGTTACATCATCTGCAAAACATTCCAGTGCTAAAAGGTCATTTATATCAAACAACCCACAGCCCCCAGAGCATTCATCGTAATTGCCATAGCCTAATTGTTATCAAGTCACAAGGCGGGTATTTTGGGTAAAGTTTTCACTAGTACACAATCGCTACCGATAAACCTCATAGGCTTAATATCACACTGGGCGCTAAAGATGACCAATTCCCAGTTGCTCACAGTTGTAGACTCACTCTCATGACTACACCTGTCTGTTATGGTGTCGCGAGGGGAGTTATTCAACAAAGATTAGTGAGTCTACAACAGCCGCTTCAGATTTTTACGACTAAATGTATTTCAACAAGATCTTCAAACAGGTAACAAACTAAAAAATAGTATCTCTATTCATTATAATAAACAAAAAGAATAATCAAGTAAACATATCAATAACTGGCAAAGTCAACGGTTAACTATATCTTGAACGTGGGACAACAGGTAAGCAGAAGGAAACTTTAGAAATCGACTCAATTTTCACTATCAACAGCTGCCTGTGAAAGCCAAACAACTACAACATTTACTGATTATTTTAAAAAACAAATTCTTCCACGGGCAAATTCAAAGCAGAAGTGACAAATATGTCATGTGCACTTTCAAAGAGCACCACAAAGACAGAAGCTGGAAAACTCCATCCTAATAGGTCAGGAAATGCTAGTGAAAAGGAAACATGTCAAGAATAAAAACCCTACCAATATTCCCAGGCTTACATTCTTATGACCATTACATCATAGTTAAAGTTAAACTTAGTTTAAATATTGCAATAAATGGCAACATCATTGGCTACGCAGAGATCTCACCTTTACTAGAGCCTGAACTCATTGCAATATTGGTGTTACATCATCTGCAAAACATCTAGTGCTGTTAAAGTCATTTATAATAAACAAACTTACGCCCCTTAGAGACTGTCAACGCCATAGTCACCATATTTAAGTCACAAGGCGGGTATTGGGTAAGTTTTCACTAGCAATAATCGCGCCTCGATCAACCTCATAGGCTACGATACTGCCACTGCGCAAAGATGACCACTCCCAGCTGCTCACAGTAGACTCACTCTCGCGACTACACCTGTCTGTTATGGTGTCGGTGAGGGAGTTAGTTCAACAAAGATTAGTGAAAGTCTACACAGCCGCTTAGATTTACATCACGTATTTCCAACAAGATCTTCAAACAGGTAACTAAATCACAAAATAGCATTCTCATTCATTATAATAAACAAAAAGTACACCGTTGAACATATCAACTTGGCAAAAGCTGAATCTACAACTATATCTTTGAACGTGACAACAGGCAGAAGGAAACTTTTAGGAAATCTCCACTAATTTTCACTATCAACAGCTGTCAGAAAAGCCAAACAACTACAACATTTACTGATTATTTTAAAAACAAAATTCTTCTCAATGGGCAAAATTCAAAAGCAGAAGTGACAACATGCTTGGCAAAAGTACTTTCAAAGAAGCACCATGACAGAAGCTTTGGAAAACTCCATCTCAATAGGTCAGAACAAGCAGGAAAAAGGAAACATGTCAAGAATAAAACCTTTAACAATATTCCCATGCTATATTCTTATGACCATTACATCATAGTTAGCAATTTTAGTTTAATGTTATTGCAATAAATGCTAATATCATTGGCTACGCAGAGATCTCACCTTACTAGAGCCTGAACTGCTGCAATATTGGTGTTACATCTGCAAAATGATCAGCGCTAAAGTCATTTATATTAAACAAACTTACAGTCTCCTTAGAGACCATCAGTAATTGCCATAGCCGCATCATATTTCAAGTCGCTGGCATTTATTGCAAAGCTAATTAGCATGAACAAGGCTGATAAACCCTATAGGCTACGATACTGCTACCGCGCAAAGATGACCACTCCTGCCGTCACAGTAGACTCACTTCGCGATTACACCTGTCTGTTATGAAGTCGGGAGGGAGTTAGTTCAACAAAGATTAGTGAGTCTACAACAGCTGCCGATTTTACATCAATGTATTTCAACAAGATCTTCAAACAGTAACTAAACTACAAAAATAGCATTCTCTATTCATTATAATAAAAAAAAAGAATAATCATGAACATATCAATAACTTGGCAAAAGTCAGTCTACAACTATATCTGAACGTGACAACAGGCAGAAGGAAACTTTTAGGTAAATTGACTATTTTCATCATCAACAGCTGTCGTAAGTTTCAAACAACTGGCAACATTTTACTGCTGATTATTTAAAAAACAAATTCTTCCACGGGCAAATTCGCAAGTGACAACATGTCATGTGCGCGACTTTCAAAGAGCACCACAAAGACAGAGAAGCTTTGAAAAAACCCATCTCAATAACAGGTCAGGAATGCTATGAAAAGGAAATACGTCAAGAATAAAACTCATCAATATTCCCAGGCTATATTCTTTTAAGACCATTACATCATAGTTAGTTAACCCAGTTTAAATACGGTAATAAAATACACATCATTGGCTACGCAGAGATTCACCTTACTAGAGCTCTGGAACTCATTGCAATATTTGTGTTACATCATCTGTAAAACATTCAAAGCAAAGTCATTTATCAAACAAACTTAAATGAAAATTACGTCTCTTAGGAGACCATCAGCACTGCTATAGTCAATTATATTTCAAGTCGCCAAGGCGTGGGTATTGGGTAAAGTTTTTCAATTAGGCACAATCACACCGGATAAACCCCAGAAGCTGCTTTATACTGCCACTCATACAAAGATGACCAATTCTAGCCAGTTCTCACAGCATATACTCCACTCGCCAGACTATTAATCTGTCTGTTATGGTGTCGTGAGGGATAGTTCAACAAAGATTAGTGAGTTTATCTACAACAGCCGCTTAGATTTTACATCAATGTATATTTCAACAAGATTCAAACAGGTAACTAAACTAAAAATAGCATTTCTATTCATTATAATAAACAAAAGAATAATCAAGTGAACATATCAATAACTTCTAAGTAAAAAGTCAATCTACAACTATATCTTGAACGTGACAACAGGCAGAAGGAAACTTTAGGAAAATCAACCACTTTTCACTATCAACAGCTGTCAGAAAAGCCAAACAACTACAACATTTACTGATTATTTTAAAAACAAATTCTTTCCACGGGCAAAAATTCAGCAGAAGTGACAACATGTCATGTGCGACTCTTCAAAGTTAAAGATGGAAGTTTTGAAATCATCTCAATATCAAACAAAGTGGCAGTAATAAAAACCAATATTCCAGGCAAAGAAGGTTTGCTGGCTACAGAGGACTGACCTTACTAGAGCCTGAACTATTGCAATATTATGTTACATCATCTGCAAAACATTCAGTGCTAAAGTCATTTATATCAAACAAAACTTATGTCTTCTTAGAGGTCTATCAAATTGCTACAGCTTCTAATTATATTTCAAGTCGTCAAGGCGGGTATTGCAAAGTTTTCACTATAATCGCTACCGATAAACCCCCAGTAGGCTACGATACTGCCATCAAGAAAGATGACCACTCCCAGCTGCTCACAGTAGACTTTACTCGCGACTACACCTGTTCGTTATGGTGTCGGTGAGGAGTTAGTTCAACAAAGATTAGTGAGTCTACAACAGCCGCCAGATTTTACATCAATGTATTTCAACAAGATCTTCAAACAGGTAACTAAACCACAAAAATAGCATTCTCATTCATTATAATAAAACAAAAAGAATAATCGCTGAACATATCAATAACTTGGCAAAGTCAATTCATTAACTATATATTCGAACGTGACAACAGGCAGAAGGAAACTTTAGAAATCAACTACCTTTTCACTATCAACAGCTGTCAGGAAAAGCCAAACAACTACAACATTTACTGATTATTTTAAAAAAACAAATTCTTCCACGGGCAAAATTCAAAGCAGAAGTGACAACATGTCATGCGCGTAATTTCTTCAAAGAGCACCACAAAGACAGAAGCTTTGAAACCCATCTCAATAGGTCAGGAACAAGCAGGAAAGGAAACATGTCAAGAATAAAACCTATCAATATTCCCAGGCTATATTCTTTGTGGCGACCATTACATCATAGTTAGTTAAACTAGTACAAATATTGCAATAAAATATACATCATTGGCTACGCGAGAGATCCACCTACTAGAGCCTGGAACCTACAGTAATATTGGTGTTACATCATCTGCAAAACATTCAGTGCTAAAGTCATTTATATCAAATGAAACTTACAGTCTCCCTAGAGACCACATCAGGGACTGCTATAGCTTAATTATATTTCAAGTCGCTAAGGCGGGTATTGGGTAAAGTTTTCAATTAGCAATAATCGCGCCTCGGATAAACCTCATAGGCTACAATACTGCCACTGCGCAAAGATGACCACTCCCAGCTGCTCACAGTAGACTCTACTCGCTACTCGCACCTTGTCTGTTATGGTGTGTCGGTGAGGAGTTAGTTCAACAAAGATTAGTGAGTCTTACAACAGCCGCTTTTCAGATTTTACATCAATGTATTTCAACAAGATCTTCAAACAGGTAACTAAATCCACAAAAATAGCATTCTCTATTCATTATAATAAACAAAAAAGAATAATCGTTGAACATATCAATAACTTGGCAAAAGTCAATCTACAACTATATCTTGAACGTGACAACAGGCAGAAGGAAACTTAGGAAATCCCACTAATTTTCACTATCAACAGCTGTCAGAAAAGCCAAACAACTACAACATTTACTGGATTATTTTAAAAACAAATTCTTCCACGGGCAAAAATTCAAAGAAGAAGTGACACAACATGTCATGTGCGACTTTCAAAGAGCACCACAAAGACAGAAGCTTTGAAAACTCCATCTCAATAGGTCAGGAACAAGCAGGAAAAGGAAACATGTCAAGAATAAAAACCTTATCAATATTCCCAGGCTATATTCTTTTTTAAGACCATTACATCATAGTTAGTTAACTTAGCTAAATATTGCAATAAAATACAATATCATTGGCTACGCAGAGATCTCAATTCCACTAGAGCCTGGAACCTACCTAATATTGGTGTTACATCATCTGCAAAACATTCAGTGCCAAAGTCATTTATATCAAACAAACTTACAGTCTCCCCAGAGACCATTGCACCGTCATAGCCACTATATTTCAAGTCACAAGGTATTGGGTAAGTTTAATTAGCAATAATCGCTACCGGATAAACCTCATAGGCTACGACATTGCCATCATGCTAAAGATGACCACTCCTGCTGTTTACAGTAGACTTCCACTTCTCGCTAGATTACACCTGTCTGTTATGGTGTCGGTGAGGGAGTTAGTTCAACAAAGATTAGGGAGTCTACAACAGCCGCTTTCAGATTTTACATCAATGTATTTCAACAAGATCTTCAAACAGGTAACTAAACTACAAAAATAGCATTCTCTATTCATTGTAATAAACAACAAAAAAGAATAATCGCTGGAACATATCAATAACTTGGCAAAAGTCAATCTACAACCAGTATCTTGAACGTGACAACAGGCAGAAGGAAACTTAGGAAATCGACTAATTTTCACTATCAACAGCTGTCAGGAAAAGCCAAACAACTACAACATTTACTGATTATTTTAAAAAAACAAATTCTTCCACGGGCAAAATTCAAAGCAGAAGTGACAACATGTCATGTGCGACTTTCAAAGAGCACCACAAAGACAGAAGCTTTAAACACTCCATCTCAATAGGTCAGGAACAAGCAGGAAGAGGAAACATATCAAGAATAAAACCTTATCAATATTCCCAAACCATATTATTTATGACCATTACATCATAGTTAAACTTAGTACAAATATTGCAATAAAATACAATATCATTGGCTACACAGAGATCTCACCTTACTAGAGCCTGGAACTCATTGCAATATTGGTGTTACATCATCTGCAAAACATTCAGTGCTACAGTCATTTATATTAAACAAAATTACAGTCTCCTTAGAGACCATCAAAAATTGCCATAGCCGACTATATTTCAAGTCGTCAAGGCGGGGTATTGGGTAAAGTTTTCAATTAGCAATAATCGCGCCTCGGATAAACCTCATAGGCTACAATACTGCCACTGCGCAAAGATGACCACTCCCAGCTGCTCACAGTAGACTCACTCTCGCGACTACACCTGTCTGTTATGGTGTCGGTGAGGGAGTTAGTTCAACAAAGATTAGTGAGTCTACAACAGCCGCTTTCAGATTTTACATCAATGTATTTCAACAAGATCTTCAAACAGGTAACTAAACTACAAAAAATAGCATTCTCTATTCATTATAATAAACAAAAAAGAATAATCGTTGAACATATCAATAACTTGGCAAAAGTCAATCTACAACTATATCTTGAACGTGACAACAGGCAGAAGGAAACTTTTAGGGAAATCGACTAATTTTCACTATCAACAGCTGTCAGGAAAAGCCAAACAACTACAACATTTACTGATTATTTTAAAAAAACAAATTCTTCCACGGGCAAAATTCAAAGCAGAAGTGACAACATGTCATGTGCGACTTTCAAAGAGCACCACAAAGACTTAGTACAAATAAAATCCAATATCATCGGCTTAGCAGAGATTTCACCTTACAAGGCACTAGAATTTATTGCAATATTAATGTTACATTTAAAAAAAATTAGTTTATTACACATAATGGCCTTGTGTGACTGCAACATTGTAAAAAAAAACAGTTCTTTAACAAGCTTTAAACTAAATATTTATTTTGGCTTGCAATTCCCAACAAGCAATCGATAAGGGTGTGATGAAGATGACCATCAAAGACTTTCAGCTACTATTTACTGTTAAAGTCAGTTCAAGGAGCCCCTGAAGTTTGGTGCGCCATCATATGTTCTACCAAAAGAAATCACCATGGAGCAAAAACACCACAAAAACTCTTGTTCTTCATTAAAAAATGAAATTATCTATTGCTTGTCTTTCAATTTGTATAAATGAACACAGAAATAAAACAGAACATGTTGGATGATATAGTTTAACAGATAAAAAATTACATGTTAGAAAATTTAGATTATTTAAAATACAGAATCATTTTAGCATTAACTCAAACAATGTTTAAGCAAGTTTCAAACTCTTTTCATAAACAACATAACTTAGCAAACAAATAGAGCAATATAAATTACACACAAATGAGATCATATTTTTAGGAATTAGCAATGATCTAATAAAGATCAAACTATTTCACAGGCTGATGTTCGTTTAAAGTCAAATCGTTCGCAGTAGCCTTTTGATTATAATTAGGCCGTTTTTAGATCAAATCTGAAAACGTGCGTGGTTTTGTAAGGCTTAGCAGAGCAAGACTTTTTATCCAGCAGTACAGTTTTTATCCAGGTGCCAGCTCAGATGAGGGAAACAAAGACGTGCATGGGTCTATTTGTCTTCAAGTGGATGCATCTGAATGGAAAAGAGCATTGAGCTTGTGGTCCACTGATTTTAGTTTCTGTCACAACTACTGTTTTTAAACATTTTTTTAAATAAAGAAATACTCAGAAATGCAGTTTTGTTCTTTATATATGTCATCCATAATCGGTAAAAGGCTACAAAAACATGCTAAAACACTAAGAAATCCATTCATCCATCAAAAGATTCTTTAAGGGCTTTTTAAGTTTAATTAACTGTCTATTTACATTGAGTAATCTCAAATACTCCAAAATTCACGAGGATGCAACCACACCATTGGATATTTTTGGTTATTTTTTATCACATTTTATTGGCTTATTACTTTTAATATCATTGTTGTAACACTCATCACCAGTTTTCCATGTTCCTGTGTAAGCATCAGTACTACATAATTTACATTCGACTAAATTACAGTCTCCTTAGAGACCACCAAAAATTGCCGTTGCCGACTATATTTCAAGTCGTCAAGGCGGGGTATTGGGTAAAGTTTTCAATTAGCAATAATCGCGCCTCGGATAAACCTCATAGGCTACGATACTGCCACTGCGCAAAGATGACCACTCCCAGCTGCTCACAGTCAAGTCATTCTGGTGCCTACACGTCTCGGTTATGGTTTCAGTGACAGAGTTACTTCAACAAAGCTCAGTGAATCTACGACAGCCGCTTTCAAATTTTACATCAATGCATTTCAATAAGATCTTCAAAACAGTTCAAAACAGATTACTAAACTACACAATAATCTCATACTCGTTTGATGACGACAAACAAAAGAGGATCATCTTTAAACATATCAATAACATAGAAAAAGTCAGTCTACAATTGTGTCTTGAACGCAACAATCGACAGGCAGAAAAATGTAGGGAACACAACTAATTTTCACTAACAACAATAGTCTGGTAGAGGTTAACAACTCCAAAATTTACTGATTACTTTGAATAAACGAGTACTTCCACGGACAAAGTTAAAGACGGAAGTGACGACATTTCCTGTGCAACTTCTAAAAAGCTCTACAGACAAAAGCATTAAACCTTCCCTCTCGGTAAATCGGGAACATGCAAAAATTTAAACTTTTAAAAAATACAACATTATCAGCATTACTTAACCGTTTCATTTGTGGCCATTCCAACATTTTTATAAAGTGCTTCTACCTCGGCGGCTATTGTTATTATCGTATTACTACGGCCATACACGGAACTGTTTTATTCTTACTGAGTGGCCAATGAAGTTCCTGTGTTCTTCTGGAAATTATACTCGTTTTCGTTTTACAAGTTATCAGTCTCCTTAGAGACCATCAAAAATTGCCATTGCCGACTATATTTCAAGTCGTCAAGGCGGGGTATTGGGTAAAGTTTTCAATTAGCAATAATCGCGCCTCGGATAAACCTCATAGGCTACGATACTGCCACTGCGCACAGATGACCACTCACAGCGGCTCACAGTCATGTCATTCTGGTGCCTACACGTCTAGGTTATGGTTTCAGTGACAGAGTTACTTCAACAAAGCTCAGTGAATCTACGACAGCCGCTTTCAAATTTTACATCAATGCATTGCAATTATATCTTTTAAACAGTTCAAAACAGATAACTAAACTACACGATAATCTCATACTCGTTTGATGACGACAAACAAAAGAGGATAGTCTTTGAACATATCAATTAAATGGAAAAAGTCATTCTACATTTGTGTCTTGAACACAACAATAGACGGCAGAATCATGTAGGGAACAGAACAAATTTTCACTATAAACCATAGTCAGGAATAGGTAAACAACTGCAAAATGCACTGATTATTTTGAATAAACGAGTACTTCTACAGACAAAGTTTGAAACGGAAGTGACGACATTTCCTGTGCCACTTTTGAAAAGCTCCACGGACAAAAGCATTAAACCTTCCCTCTCGGTAAATCTGGAACATGCAGGGAGATTAAACCTTCAAAATAGAAAACATCAGTAAACCTTAACCATTTATTTTGCGGCAATTATTATAAAAACACTGTCATACGTTCGTACAAGGGATAAGTTTTTCCTCAAGCTCCGCTAGCAAAACCCTTCGACACTTTTCTTATGCTATAATCATGATTTGATTGTTTTTCACAAGAAATCAGTCTCCTTAGAGACCGTCAAAAATTGCCATTGCCGACTATATTTCAAGTCGTCAAGGCGGGGTATTGGGTAAAGTTTTCAATTAGCAATAATCGCGCCTCGGATAAACCTCATAGGCTACGATACTGCCACTGCGCAAAGATAACCCCACCATGGCATGGCCGGGGATGTTATTTGGCCACATACATAGTTCCGTTACGGTTTTTGCTAAGCAATGTCCAAAGGTATATATCTTTTAATGCTAAACAGCGTTTTATCAATATATTGAATAGAAATTGTATTGGTGTTTTGTTCATTTAAAAATAAGCAATTTAAAACTTTCGCCTTTCGCGCAATGCATTATGGGATTTCTCCAACACTTTCGTGTCGTTGTTCCTTTGGCAGCGATATTTTTTACTTAGAAACAGTTTTGTCGAACAAATCAACAAACTCATAATCTAAAGAGAGATATAGCCTAATATTTTACTTGCATTTAAAAGGAAAGAAGATGTACATTGTAAGACTTGGTTGTCTACGGTGGCTCGTTTGACTTAAATCAAATCGCCAATTCTATTTCATTGTTTTTATAAGGAAAAGTGTAAAAAATAGCAAAAAAAAAGTTAATAGATTTTAAGAAACTAACGTTCAAATAAAAAAAAACCTATGTTTTAGAGAAACAGCTATTCGTACTTTAGATGTTAGAACTAAAAACATCTTTATCGCAAAGTCACCACTAGGTGTCAGTAAACTCCCGGACAAAAATGAAGTCGAAGGCCTCGGAATGATGATTATAAATTGGGAACAGCGTAACACGTGAATTAATTGCATAATTACTCCAAACAAATGCTCAAATTTGTATATTTTCGGTGTACATTACATATAAATCAAAACAACCTATTTTTTTGTTTTATAAACCAGATTAAAAGGGTTTAACCTAACCCTTAAAGTTAACTTTTAGCTAATAGCATATCGAAAAACAATGGGGTGGGGCAAACGTTTTTAAAATTGTTTAAACTGAGAAATTGAAGCTAAAGACACGAAAACTGTATATATACAAAAAAATACACTGCAAAGCAGAGAGTTACATTAAAAAAAGTAAAGTAAAACTGTCTTACCTGTTCAAAGCTTAGTCGGGGAGGGGGGGGGGTGTAATTACTGAAAAATCTTGAGAAATACCCATACCAAAAGGAAAAATATTTAGCTTACAATTGGTTTGAAAGCTTGAAACAAAATTTTGAAAGGCTGCTGTTCTTTTCAATGAGTTATATCGCTCATTATAACTCGATATAACTCATTGGCTCTTCTTACCTGTTCACCAGAACAGAGGATGTAAAAAAAAAAAAAAGAAAGTCTGCAACGGAAATTGGTTGGATGGCACGTGTCAAAATATTCGAGTCAATATGGCCGGTTTGATTTGATTTGATTTTTTTTTCTTTTTTTTTTTCTTAAGACAAGGTCAACTCACCCTGTCTCGCTGTTACTGTGCATATCTTTTGCATGCATTTTAATAAAGGCCTAGACTTTAAAAGGGTTGATTTAAGATTTGAGACTGACATGAAAAAGTCATTTTAAAGCTAAGAGTTTAAATGTAATCCAGGTCCTTTTCTTTAAAAATAAATTGAGTATTTAAGTCAAATATAAATAATTACTTTAATCATATGATAATTAAGCCTTGTCTTCAGAGCAGATTAGACAAACATTGTCTCAAATAAATAACAAATAATTATGTATAATAGTTTCATCACTTGGGAAATACTTTTTAGGTGAGAGGATGCTGAAATCAGACACATGTTGCAATCAGGTCAGGAACCCTTAGTAATTAGGGGGTAGATTTGTACACCGCAAGTGTAACTCAAACAGTAATTCCAGTGTGAAGAAATCACAAGCATTTTCACTTTTTGTGAGGCTTCAGTGGGATAATGTAGGTGCTTTTGGGTGCTCAGCACATAATCTGTGGTGTGCCAGGTGTTAAAGCTGCATGGGCTGACACATTAGACAGCGATTTGCTCCTGCCAGAATGTCAGGCCAATGAAACTCACAGGCTTGGATCACTGTCAGGGACAGGTAAGTGCTCAGATAAGGGGATTACACTGTGTTTGTGCCAAGTAATCTAAAATGAATCCTGCCAACCTGTTTCATCCTTAGCAGGAAAACACAAATTTCTCTCTTTTTTTTTAAATCCAAGGTTGCACATTTAACGAACAATGTTAAAATCACAACATGCTCCTTTTAACCTACAGCTTAAAGCATATTAAGGATTGGGGTTGTGCTTGTTTAATATCTGTGAAAGCAATTATCTCATCTAATTCTCTGAGGCACAATTTCTTTTTCTTTACTACGTTTTTCAATATTCTTTTCCATCAGCAGCACAGTCTAGTTCTGCTAGGGGTTTGTAATAACCACCTGTGTATTGTCAGTTGTGCTTTTTCATTGTAAGGTTTAAATTTATAATCTAAAAAGACGTTGTATTTCTGCAAGAGTATTTTAATGTATCTTTGGGCTTTTGGCTCTTCCTGATGGCAGGCAGAGTGATGGAAATAGACTGTAACAGATGGCTCAGCTGCTTCTGCCATGCATCACAGGATGGTGGGTATCATGCCATCCAAAAGAAGCTCAGTGGAGAGCCTGAAGTCTTCAGCATGCTGGGAGCTGTTTTCCTCCAGAACCAACAAGCACAAGACTTTTAAAGAAAATGAGTGTGTCATTTCAAACATTACCTAATCAACTTTTACGAGCTTGCAGCAAAGCAAATGTTGTTTTTTTTTGGGGGGGGGGGGGTTGAAAAGGAGCCTTGCTTTGTGGATTCGATCACAGAAAAATGCTGCATCTCTTTAATCTCTTTCTTATCAAATTCTGGAATTAATGTTGGTTCTGCACAGAAGAACAAATGGACGTGTAGCATTGTGTAATCAGTTTTACACCACATCATGGGTTGTTAAAGATATTAGCTGATGCTGTGTGCTCCTCTGTCTGTCTCAGAGTGGGGCCACCTGGATAATAAAAGATGAGCTGATTAGATTGTGTTATGTGCATAGAGAGGAGATCGATGAGATTTATCTTGGGTAAAGTGACAGCTGAGATAGTGTGAGTAAGATGTCTGATAAAAAAAGACACTTTTTTTTTTTGCTCTAACTTTGGGTCAAAGACAAACATTGGAGATTTTAGGTTTGGATTCCATTTCTATGCCCTTAGAACTGCTGCATTCAAGCTGCTTCTTTACACGATTCCTCCAATTCAGATTTCTTTCTTCCTCCTCCCAGACACACACATGCTCACAGACTGTTCACACCAACCCACTGACTGCTGCCGCCCTGCTATTCCCAGCTTTTGGTTATTCCCACACTGACTCAGAATGACACCATAAGCCTGTCTGTCCGTTTCATGCCAAAGCCGATGTCTCCTTGTCGCGCAGTCTTTTGCCAAGAAATGGGAGGCCTGCTCACCACGGATTTGGTTACTCACACCAACTTCCCTCTGTTAATACTCTGACAGTAGCCGCGTTTACATGGGCAAAAGTAATCGGAAAGAACGCCTGATCGGAAAGAAAATGCGTCATGTAAACGCGCCGTTCGGAATACTCTGCCCCGATCAGACTCATTCGGATCAGAATTTCTTTCCGATCGAGATAGGTGGGTTATACCGATCGTTTATCCGATCGTGGAGCATGTAAACGGTCATTCCGATCGTGTGTCACTATTGCTCTGGGTTACGTCATGCATAGACGGTGTTTCGCTGAGAGAAAGCTTAGAGCGCATACGGGACCGACCAGCTCTGCGGACGCCCCGTGAAAAGCGCCGCTCCGCTGTCGCCCCGCTAGCTCTCTCCTCTCTTTCACCCCTTCACCCCTCAGGAAGGAGAAACAGGGAAGGAGCGCTTCGTGCACCCCGATGCTCACTCAGTCCACTGGCACCCGAGTGAACAGAGGAGCTGGATTAATAATTTTGTGTCGGGGGGGGGGGGGTAATGATTTGTTACATGTGCGTTTTGTTATGTGTGGGAGAATTCAGACTGCGAGCCGTCCCGCCGCTCTGGGTTAGCAGCTGCAGGACTCAGGAGGAACCGTGTTGGAACAGAGCTCGGGCCGCTAGCTCACAGAGTGGCTTTGGGGCGGCCTGTGTGAACTTTTCAGAGCAGAAATAAATGTCGCTCAGTCCTTAGAAAGCTGCAGATTGCTGCGTTTCTCGCACGGTCCTGGATTTTGCGTCCACCAGGCTAATGTTGTTAGTGTTAGCCTGTCCTAAGCCTTTTCCAGCTCTGTTTCATTCACAAAACAGCACTGATCCCACGGATTAAATATAACGATGAGCGAACAGGCACTTCATAATATTCAAAACATTAATAAAAGCACGATTGGAAGATCGTCTCGTATTACGGAGCTGCTGCACATGCTGTCTCTCTGTGGCAGTGGTTTGTTTACAACGGGACCTAGTTCCGGATCCGGGTGATTTTACATTACTGCGCATGCCCAGATGATTCATTCCGAACGAAATCGTGAGCCATGGGAACGTTTGTTCTAATCGGAAAAAGGTTTTCTGTGCCCATGTGCACGGGTGAATTTTAACCCGACCATTGATCCGATCAAGATATTCTGCCCATGTAACCGCGGCTAGTGAAATCACTATTTGAGACCTAGAGCTCCACTCTTCTCAGTCAGGAGGGCCCTTTTATATCAGAGTGTCACCTCTGTTTGAAATAACCTGGCCCCTCACCCACCTCGACTTGAGTCTGTCTTCACACCTTTACCATTCATCAGCATGACATGTTCCTGTGTCTGTGAACTGCTCCATCTGTTGTCCCTGCATATTATGATTAGCAGCCACTGTATATGTGACTTTGACTAGCTGCAGGAGACTTGTTAAACAAGGGCAGGATTCAAATGAAGTAAAATTTACTAATATCTGCATTTTATTCAAAAATCAAGTATTGGATTTTACCTACTAAATATAAAACACTGATAGATTCTCATCCATAAAACTAGAGATTTGGACAAACTGCTGGTCTGAGACATTCAGACATGTGTTAAAGTCCCCCTCCACTCATCTTTCAATCTATTATTAAAGCGTTCCAAGTTGTCTTTTAATTATAATTATGTGTTTTTTTAGGCGAAATTTAAAAATTTGTCATTTTTTTGTTCATGAATCTAGTTGTTTCCAAGTAGATGCATCAGAATGGAGCAGAGCAGAGAGCTTGTGGCCCACTGACTGTAGTTTGTGCGTAACAACTGCAATCTTTTTCAAACTGCATTTTTTCATCTGATTCAAAACAATTTGATTAAATACATACTAAGAGAAAGAAATGTAATCTAATATTTTTTTAAGTAAATGGCCTCCATCATAAGAAAAATGCTACAAAAAGATGTTATTAACACCAAAAACTCAATTTTCATTAGAGTAGATCTTTAATAAAATGTCAAGAGAACAAGACAAACAGTTGTCATACTGAGACAATTGGTGTCTTCTGTTGATCTCAGAGAGCTTATGAGACTATTTCAAAACAAATTGTAGTCTATCATTCTACAGAGAGAAAAAATATTTGTAAGTTAAAAAAAGCTCAAGGTGGAGATGAATTTTCACCCTGAGGTCAGATGGTGAGGTGCTGCAAGTGAGGCTCATTTGGGAGGACTGACATGAGAAAATGTCTTTTTAGTGAACAAGAAACAAAAAAAAGTTGCATCTGAACTGTAGATCCGATGGTCGTATCTGACCTTTATGAAAAGCACCACATTTGATTAAAATCAGTACAAATATTTTCATTGAGACTGGAGCAGTGGATGGTTGGAGCTTGTCTTGCAGTCAATTCAACCAACACCTTCCGATTAAAGTATGACGGTGTCCAGTGGTAGAGCTACAATATATTATGGGGGGGGGCAGAAGACCTTGGAAGGGTAGCAGGTGAGAACAGCAGAGTGAACAGCCATTACAAAGAAAATAATCCAAAATACATAAAAAAATATATCATTTGAGGGGCTTAATATTTCATTTCTTAATCTTTCTCAACAATGATACAAATATTGACTCAAAAATTGGGGGTCAGGTGGGGTCAAATGTGATGTGACTTCAGATTTAGAGAAAGTTTGGCCTAAACTGCTGCCAACAAATGTAAAAGAACACAGTTCAAACACAAGCCTCAACGGACTTGAAGAGTTTTATTAAAAAGTGGAGCAAAATTCCTCCACAGCAATATCGGCAAATACAAAATAACACAAAAACAATGACTTCAGGTTATTGCTTCTGAATTTGCTTCCACAATCTATTGGATCAAGCCCTGACTTAACTTTGTGATATGGCTTTCAACTTTAGCTTCACTTTTGCAAGTGAATAATAAGTAATGATTTCATTTTAACTTTGTCAGTTTTGATACAGGGTCCATTTAAATTTCCCAAATTGCTCATTTGTAAAATCAAACTCTTAACACTATAATGCTTTACATTGGTTGCAGAGAAAGAAAAGAAAAAATCAACCCTGTGCAGTTCCTGAACATCGTATATGTAATGTGCAAATTATCTGTTATCACCGTTTGCTTATTGACGTCAAATTACTTTGAAAAAAAATAATTTTCTTCTTGCTGTGCAAATGTGGTGAAAGAATGAAAACAGCAGTGGTAAATTATGATTAAATATAGCATTTGTTAATCGAGTAATTAGGTATTGTGTGTGCAGAGTTGTGTATGTGTGAGTTTTCATTGCAAAACATGATCAACCCTGCAAATTGGTTTCCTCTTGTGTGAATTTTGGTAATGACAGTACAGTCAAATACATCTGTTTGGGCCAAATGGATGCTAAAAACATCCTCCTGCTTGTCTGTATCTGCATGATAGAGCGAAAACCATTTTAACACGAATACTATTCTGGTAAACAAGAGAACTTAGCGCTCATTATTGAGGTCAGAACACAACACAAGCTGCGGCCAAAAGGGGGCAGTCTATCCTCTTCTCAAAAAGAGTTTGAACCATGAACCTTGACTGGTAAAAGATCCCTAAATTATCATGTACAACAGAAGAGCCCCATTATAAATGATTCTTCATAATTTGTTGATAGTCATGTCTGGAGCAGCTGAGGGATGCTGCATGACAAATGGGACCGTTTGACACCGGCACGATAACAGATCATCGCTATTCAAGCAACATAAAGAGAAGCTGCAGCAAGGTATAGGTGCATTGATCATAATGTCACTACTGTGGGTATGGAGTAGAACAAAGTGAATTTCTATTCCACTCTGGTGCCTTTAGAGAGACTCAGCTTGGCTTCTCTTTACCACCACTATCCCCCGGGCTGGAATGCGCCAGGACTCAGCCGCCTCATTACTCTTTAGACAAACAGATTTGGACATATTGAACTCGGACCCCAAAACAGCCCGGCTGTCCACCGCCGCCTTCCACTCTCTCCGCTCCCTGTGTGATTAGTGGATGTTTGTCTCCCTCGCTCCGTCTTTGGGTGTCTGTTTGCCTGACACTTGTCCGGCTTGGCCTACTTTCCTCTGGATGTCATCAGTCAGCGTGTGGACCTGTGAAGGCCATCTCCCCATCTCGCTGTGTGAATCCCTGCCAGTTCTGTGCCTGTGTCAGCAGTTAGGGATCGACTCACACCCACACGCTTTGCTCCGGGGCCCGCCGAGCAAAGGCAGCACATCTCCCTCATTCAACAGACAGCCTCATTTGCATGCCCATAAATCACTCAAAGAAGTGACACCCAGGCACACAACAAGGCATGACACAGTTAGTTACAAAACTCCATGTGGCCGATTGCAGCGTTGCAGATAAGACATAACCTCATCTGCAACTCTAGAGCCAATCAAGCTTTAACAGCACTTAAAGACATATGGTCTGCATAGCATTTCAATATGACTTTATGCTCCTCTCTGCAGGAATTTGACAAGAAATCTGTTAAACATCTGACTTAAAATGATCTTGACACAGGGCCTAATCAGAACTTGTTAGATCATCACAGTTTCCACATTTCCAGACTCAAGAGCTGCAAAATTATCCTGTCTATGATTAACAATTCAGCAGCCAAGGTACAGTGGGCACACAAATAATTTGCACTGTTAAAATAACTAATCCTTCTCTTGTAAGGACATAGTTAAATGGACTTAGTGAAATATGAATAAATGAAGAGTGCTTGCTTGGATAAATATTTTAAAACCAAACAATGTCCCCAGAACCATTTTCCACTTTAATTAACATTGATTGTATGGTGCACCGATGCTTTATTTATGCTATACTTCACTGCTTATGTAACAGGAAAAGTACAATTAACATCATTACATCCAGTCACCTAAAATATAATAGACGTGCGGTGCATAGAGTTTATAGTGACAGCTAATTTACAATTGCTGTCAGTTCGGTTTAAAGGTGGCTGGTGCTGAGCCTCCTGCTGCTGCCACCACAGCACAATGGGGACAGGTTGGATGGCGCACACAGGATCAACAAATGACAACAGAATTGTGTCTTTCTTTTGGAAAATTGACAGACCTCCCTGTCAACAATCTCCACAGGGAGCTGGTGTATATCATTTCAAAGCAATATTGGCTAGAGGCGGTCGGGAATGATGCCTGTTGATTATCCTGAGTAAACAAAAGATTGTTGGTGGACACCCGTTGAAAATTGTTGCAAGAAGGCATTTTCTTGTCCCATTCCAACTGATCCGATCAACTTGTGTGAAAACAAACAGAAAACAAAAACATGCAGATCATGCATTCCTCTTTTCACACAAACTGCCTTTAGATGTGAAAGCAGTTTTATTTAGGTATCTCATTTGCTAAATACACATTTTGTGCTACATAAAAAAAATTCACAATAAAAATCTGTGTGACAGATATCTGGTTCAAGAAGAATTTACGGCAGGTAAAAAAAACATGACTCCTTGGTTCAGTTTTTTATAAATACAGTTTAATAGTCTACAGGTCTTTTTTGCGTTCATTGTTCTGACATGAGTGGGAACAGGACAAGTGGAATAATTACATTATGATAGCTCAGTTCCATTTAGCTGCTTAAAACCTGCACTGATTCTCAGTGAGAAGCATTAACAGAAATAACTGGTTGCACAAACACCGTAATGAAGAATTTTGAAAGAATCTGACTTTTATTTGAGGCTTTAAAAATAACCTAGTCAGTGTCTGTGTTCTTGGTAAAGGGTGTGTTTCCAAGAAATTGAGCAGGACAAAAACCACACTGCATGGAGATGAGTCAGCTATCAAACAGGAAAACATGTGTAAACTTTGATGGAGTTAGCTGAACCATAGTGTAGTACACTCAAAAAAAAGGGCCATAGTCCAAGGGTCTTCAACCTGAGGCTCTGGAGCCACATCCACTGTGGCCCTTAAGCTTTGACGAAGAATGCTGATGATTTGAAATAATAATAGGTTTGTAGTTAATTTGTTTTAAGGTAAGTACGTTTGTTCATTGCTGTTTAGATTTTTAACATCTCAGATAACTGAGTAATGTTGAGCAAAAGGGTCAAAATACTATCAGAGTGGTATATCTTTAGAATCTTTAGAAAAGTTCACATCGGCTGCACAACAAGGTCTAGTTGTTGTTTAGAGACAAAGTTAGTTTCAAATGTAACCCTTGTGCTATCCTAGGCACTTTAACATTGGAAGTTGGGTCATCTAGACCCACTAGACAGTGCTCTGAACCTTTTAAAGGTAAAAGGTAGAAAAATGGGATAAAGGATAAAGATGCACCAAAATCATGACAAAAAAGATCTTGTTGACTTGGATTTCTTGCATTTTTAATTTAAGTAAACCTGTTTCAACAAAAGGAATTCATTTGACTCTGGTGGATTTTATTTTGAAAGTAACTTGCATGTGCTTCTGTTAAAAGTAAGATGTTCATATAGAAAAAATATAACAGTGTTATAATTCAAGATTTGAAAAATATATTTTATAAATGACTGGCTTAATGGTTACAAATAATAAATGTATTTTCCTAAACAGTAAAGTGGGACTTTGCAGATCTCGCTGGGTTTTGGTTGGTAAGAAAGTGGACCAATTGGCTCTTTCTGTGATAAAGGTTGCAGACCCCTGCCATAGCCCATATCCCGCCTGTGTCCTTTCTCCAATGTGTGGTTTTTTCTCAGACTTTCTATTAAAGTAAAAACACATCTAATAGGGTAAACCTGAAATATCCCATTGGAGTAAGTGAGGAGTGCTTCCATGTGATAAACTTGTTCTCTGTCCATTCACTCCTAAGTTGGGATAGGCTCCAGCAACCCCTGTTATAGGACAAAGCAGGAACAGAAGATATAATACTGTATGGACACAATTTGTGCGTAAAAAAAACAATTATTTTAAAGAGGGGGTTGTTTTGGGTTTATAATTAGGTTATTCTGTTTGTAGTAAAAGCTAATTAGGTTGTTTAGTCAAAAAGTTATTTTTTCTTTAATTTCGTTTTACTTGGATCGACCCGGGAACGCCCCCCCCCCCACAGACAGCGGAACAAGAGAGCGCCAGCCAGCTCCCGCCACACGCGGAGTCATCCCTGCGTAAAGGCATAACAACTCCGTGATCCCTGCCTGCCTGCTGCCTCCCGCTCGTTGGCTTTAACGCACAGAGGGTTTATCCCGCGAGTGTGGAGAGTGGGAGGGGGATATTCTCTTCCCGTTCGCGCGTCTCTCCCTCCCCGTCCTCCGGATTTGCAGACACGATGAGGGTCAGGGCGCGGGTGTGAGCGCATCCCACAGGTGTGCTGCCGCCAAAACAACTGAGACTGAAACAAAACGCAGGCGCATACCTGGAAATTACCATGTGACTCTGCACCTGGGCGTGGAGAAACTCCCGGTATTTCCGATTTGAGACCCTTTTGTGGAGGAGTTAACCTCGTTTCTGAGCGCTGAGCCAGTCTCCAAGTATCCCGGATTTCTCCAGACAACAGTGCCTTTCTGAAAACATCTCCCAGGACGCGCACGGAGATGTAAACCTGATTACAGACGCCTTTCTTTCGTAGAAGAATCATTTCATCTGAGGGGGGAGATTCTTCTTCTTCTTCTGTTCGCTGTTTGTGCATACACTCTCGCTCTTTTCCCTTCAAGGTGAGTTCCGGGAAAGCGTGCGTATTCCGTCCAAGCGTGGAAAGTGTTGTTATAGGAGGACATCCGGGTTTTGTGGTGCCCGTTACGCACATTGTTGATATTACGGAGCAGTTAACCCAGAAATGCACACACTTCAGCTTAAATATATGTAATCAAACTCTGATTTAGTCTCTCACCAGTCCCGAACAGTTCTGGAAGTCATTTTGGAAATCACGTGGTAAGCAGGGATGACTTTTGAAAACTACTGTGACATGATTAGGAAGACTTTGCGGCTTCATTTACTCCAGGGGGGGTTTTCAGGGAAAGGAAGAAATGGATCCTTGTGCGCTTCACAGTTTTGCCCCCAGGACAGTCTGTGTGCAAACTTCTTCTCCTGTTCTCTTACTCAACAGCTGATTGATGACATGGGAGGAACACGCGCCCCATTCCCAAAGACCCACTCTTTCTTAAAGCGGTTGTTCTCGGTTCAGATGTGCTACAGTTGGAAGCATCTGCCCAGTCACCCTCACAAGAGCCGGTCTGTCACCGTGCACAGGCAATTACAGTGAGAAATGAGCACATGGACTGTGTTCCTCACTTTTGGACAGTTATGCTGAACACCGGCTTCTGAGGGGGTGCTGATGTAGTAGGGACTTGTGCTCCCTGTTTGTTTTTCCTCTCTGTGTCCCTCTGTCTTGTCTTTTCTTAGGAGAACAAGGAAACAGAAGCGCTATTCATGTCCCTGTTGAATCTCCTGTAGTCCAGTGCCTGTGCATCTCTCAGCCCCTGGCTCTGCCTTCAGCAGATCACTGTACCGCCTTGTTTCCTTTTTAAATCGTCTTTATTTGTGGGCTCTTCTGGCTTCTTCCGCCCCAACATGCCCGACCTACTGTACGCAGAATGCCCGGGACTCCTGGGGATTATTTCCATTAAGCAACATTATGCAAACAGTCTCCTGGTTGGAATGGATTAGCTGGAAGGGGGCACTTGAAAGCCGGAAATGTTGCGACTGGTGGCTGATCTGAAGGCTAGAAGGGGGCTGGGGTAGGGGGTCATCCTCCAGTCTCTAGGCTCCACAGGGAGAGTTGCCATTTGCTCACATGGGGACAAATAGTTTTTATAAAAAGTAGGCTGCTTCCCCTTTCTGTCTTTTTGTGTGTGCCATCCTCTCTCCCTTAAGTCTGCCTTCCCCCCCGTGTTCCACAATGCTTCATTCAGTGTTTATCTCTCCTGCTCTGAATAAATAGAGACACCTTATCTGCTCAGAAGAGAGTGGTGATAAATGTTTTCTCCTGCTCCCCGCAAGGGTGAAGAAGACAAGCGTACCACTCTCCTTCATCATAGGTGCTCTTTTCAGGACAAATGAATGGGTGACATTTCTCATTCAGGTCGTGTGGGTGTTTGCAGGATACAACAAAACTATCCCCAAAATTATACATAAAAAAAATACAAAAACCTAAACAAATCAGAAATCCTGTCTTTATTGTTAGTAGCTGTGGAAGTGCTGAAAAAAGTATTTGACAAGAATATAGTTTGTGATTTTTTTTTTTTATGGTATACGTCTCTGCGATACATGTATCGCAAAAGACAGCTGCGATAAATGGCTAACTTAGATGTTTACACTCATGCTAAAACAATCTCATGGCAGCTTGAAGTATATAACGATTCAAGCCCTTTATGCATTTGATTAATCGGTCCGATGTAGACGAGGGTCAATTCGAGTATAATTTCGTTCACATTTAAAAAGATGCACACTCTTTTGAGGTCACAAAATTTTTTTTTTTCATTGTGCAGGATAACGGACAACTGACTCCTGTCTTTTTTTATTTCAGAAATGAAACTATAATGTCTGAAAATAAAAACCAATCCCATTCCTTCTGCATACTGGGAAAAGAACAGCTACAGACCAAGTTGACATTTAAGAAGCATTCGCGCTATTGTTTGGAGCAAGTGGCTCCTTCTTAATGACTGGTTAGATGCTGTAAATTGATGCTTTGTCCTACAGACTTATTTTGACTCCTGTTTCTCTCCAGTTTTGATATATTTTCATATATAAGAAGTGCCACACATGTTAAGGATCAAATAAAATACCATGTTCCTTCTGCTTATTTACGATGCATATAGCCTTTAGGGGAGTAGTGACAGATGCTTGAAGGGTGTGTCAGCCTGGCATCATGCAGTTGAAGGATCTGGGGAATAGAGATTTCCTTTAAATTGGAGATAGACCCGTCTTTTCATGTCTGAGGATTATCCTGTGATGAAGGGGCGTCATGCAGTGCTGGATTTCTGATCTCATCTCCTCTGGGTTTAACAGCTGCCACCCTTGCCCTTGGGCTTGAAGACCCCGTCCTAAACTGCCCCTCCAACAGTTTTCCATACTTTTGTGCCTCCCTCGAGGTCTCGTATGTGGTGTTTGCATTTCACACACCGAAAGCCTTGCGATTCCCGCCACTCAACACTTTCATCCCTTCTCGCATTCACTTGAAATCAGATAAAACAAAGAGGATGTGTAGCAGAGCTTTGAGGTGCGAATATGTTGATTTTCACCCTGTGGGCCACAGCAGGAGGTTGTGAGCTTGGTGTGGTTGGTAGAGTCTAGATCTGCTGTTTCCATTGGACTAAATTAACTTCTGTGTTTTGTTTTGTGTTGGCATGCCCTTCCACTCAGGCACTTTTGCTTAGGTTGTGCATTTAGAATAAACACATGACAGTTTCTTAACCCTGCTGACCATTTTCCCTGGATCAGGTGACCACACTGCTCTGGTTTCTAGCTGTTCCTCTTCGCTTTGACCCTCAACTACAGTGAATTCTCTTCTTCTCATGGAGCTTAGAGCATGGGTGAAACCGATTAATATTGAAAGTGTACACCTCTGAAAGAATTAAATGATTCAGGTCGGTTGGGAATGGCCTTATCATATGACCTCCCTCAGAGGTTATGTGGCAGGATGTTCTGGAGAAAAACTATGAGGCCTTTGCAATCAATCATTTAATAGCAGAGAGATAAAGTTGATGTGACTCACTCCAATAAATATTGTATTTTTGGTGTTTTAACATGTTTTTGTGGCATTTTTCTGATGGATGCATATAAACAAAATTAAGCTTAAAATTGCAATTCTGAGTATTTCTTTATTAAAATTGCTGTGAATATAAAAAAAACCTTTGAAAAAGCCTGTAGCTGTGACATAGAAGCTACAAACGGCAGGCCATATGCTCCCTGCTCTGCTCCATTCTAATGCATCCACTTGTAGATGACTAGATCCATGAACGTCTTTGTTTTCTTCATCTGAACTGGTATCTGACTCCAAACTGTATGGTTGGATAGCTCCAATATTGCACGCCTTTTTGTTGCAGCGGCTGGATGCGACAAAAGGTAGTGGGAGAGGCTTTAAACAGAAGACTGAAGATGATAGAATGGCAAAAAGTTAATCAAGATATATTTGGAATTCTTCTTTTCAAGAGGCTTTTTGTGAATGTTTTCAAACTGTGTTGAAGTTGAGGACTGATGGCTATCGATGGAGACAGATTACAGCCATCTGCCTCTGCCTTCCCCCACTCACCCACTTATTCATGGCAAAAACAGACACTGGCTTTTGATGCTGCTTGCTTACTGGAGGCATGTCAACCAGGCCACCTACTCAGGCCACAAGCAAAATTTCACACCCAGAAAAGCACCAAGTCTGTTGCTGCTCTTTCAAAACATTGAGCAATGACATGAGTCAAGAGTCACCTTGTTTTCTGTTTGAAAATATATTGGTGAAAGGCTTTTTTTTTCTTTCTTTGAAGGATATTATTGGCAAAAGAAAGGAGAGTAGGAATGTAATTTATTTTTTTGCTTTGATAATTTAGTGTGGCACATATTTCCATCCAAAAATGACAAGCTGGTCGGTTTTTGCCTCTTTCATCGTAATATGACTGACTATGTTTAGTCCATCTCTCTTTAGCTGTGATGAAAAGTCAACATGGATCTTTCAGACTGTAACATTTCAAAGATGACTTGATGCTTCATTTCTGTGCAAATTGGGGGTATTTGAGCAGGATTTGGCAGCTTTCTTACCCATCTGAGTTAGAAATCGTGTTTTTCAAACACCAACTGTGGAATAATAAAAGACGTAGAGCGACTTATTGTACCTCAAACCATTTTTATTCTGCTTTTGTGGTTGGTTTTTGATGCCTAGTTACTCCTTGTTGAGCAGTTTGTTATCTTTAAGGCACAGAAGATGCAATTCAATATATCAATGAGTCATTTTAACAGCTAATCCTTAATGATCAATTTACTCCCACCAAGATCATTTTTAATAATCACACAGGCTTTACAGCTAATGTGACATCCAGCTGGTTGATGTTAATGTGGCTGTGGCTGTTGACCTTTTGCCCCCCCCTCTTTTTTTCTCCAATTTTACATGTAAGCTAGGTGATTAATTATAAAGAAGTGAGAGAAAGGCTTAGCCAGGAGTGGTGGGTGACAGATGTATGAAGGGTCAATGCGCCGGCAGCTGGAGATGAAGGTCACGCCAACCTGAGGTAGCAAAGGGAGAAGATAACGTTGCCAACCTGAGGAAGACATGGCAGCAGGGTATGAGCAATAAATGGTCCTCTAGGATCCAAAAGTTACTTACCTGAACAATGTCAAATAAGGGACAAATACACAACAAGTAAGTCTCCAAAATACATGCTTGCTGCATCAACATTTTCCATATGGTGCACGAACTGCAACATAAATGTGTTTAATGAAAAACATAACATAAAAGCAAGAGCATATTTGGAAGCCTTTTTTTAGATGTTTTTGAAGTTTCTTTGTTTTACTAAAATATTTCTGAGATGCATGTTTTGATCAAATGAAACACATATTTAAAAAACTGAATTAAAGGATAATAGAAAAATATGAACTGTACAGGCTCTAAAATAGCAAATGCAATATTGGATCTTGGGAAACCATATGCTGTCCCTATTATCTCTGGCATGTGTTGAAACATGCTGGCAGGTGGAAGTGGACATGGGGGCGGCGGGTGGCAGTGCTGAAGGTTGGATATCTGTCCCTTGGTTGTCAGGTTCAGTCAAGTATTGATGTTTGGCAAGTTTTGGCTGTGAAATGAATAGTTGCTTTGCATACACGTTGGCATGAAGCCTGCAGGCTTCCTGACGTTTAACTGTATTATTTTTTTCTATTTACATGCAAAAGGCTCCAATGTACAGTAGCTAGTATGTGGAACTTTTAAAAAAGAATGAGCTAATTTGTTACACAAGTAAAAGGACATTTTTGCATTTTTATGTACCATTTTTACATTTCATAATGAAATGGTTTGGTATTTGGTATGTAAATGGTATTATAAAACTTTCTTTTTCTATTTATGATTTCTTTTGTATGTATCTTGTCCTTATCTCTGGTAAATGAGGTGGTAGTGGCCTTTTGCTAGCCTATGATCCAAGAGGGACCTATTAAAATTTGTTCATACAGCGATTGTTAAAGTTGCTGAGACTCTAGTTAAATGCCACTGGCTCTGTTGCTTCTCATCTGTAAACTGACAGACCATTTTACTGTGGCAGCAGGCTCAGCAGCAGTAATAACGCTGCCAAAGAAACCACCTAAGTATTAGAAAGTGACATTTTGCCGATGACAACTCGTCACAAAAAAATTTGTGGTTGCTAATCAAAAGGAAGATTTGCCAAGGTAACAATAAAGATATCCCACGGCAAAATTAGCTGCCTAGTGCAGAAGCAGAAATATTCAGTAGGGAATAAAGAATATATGCAACAAACAAAAAAAATCTTTGAACATTTAATGCCTAGAGGCTAATACCTTGATTTTCCCCCCTTTTTGTATTTATTTTATTTTTTATATACCATACATTGAGACTTAAAGAGGCCATTTTTATAAGCCATCATCTTATCTTGTGTTTGCCTTTAATTGGTAGAAGCATTCTCGTTGACTAAAAAGCTGACCTGTGAGAGTTTATCATTCTGTTGTGGACAAAATAACTTCCTTCAGTTATGCATAATCAGCAGACTGTTACCCTTGTGTCAGAAAATTGGTGTCTTTGTTGTTTTACTTCCTCTAAATGTGTTTCCCAGTTCTGCTAACAAAGTTTCTGTCTTTTTCCTGCTATTTCATTATCTTTTTGTGCGGTGTACTCTGTGTGTCTGTAACGTACGTAGACATTAATCCTGGTCTCTCAAACATGCCTGGGGCGTGGAGCTGTCGACTGAAATGCAGATCTGTGGAGGTGTCATCATAGCTCTGTGTCTTGGGTGCCTATGCTTGCCCCCCAGCTTCACTTTCCTATTCACAGGGCCGAGATGATATGCATTATTCCTCACTGATTCATCTGTATAGCCTCAGAGCTCTCCGGTTTTCTATCTCCTTTTGACTTTTTCATCCAGCAAAAAATAAAAAAAGTAACCTGGATGGATAGTTTTGCTGGTGTCTGCAAGTTTGGAAGAAAAAGAATCTGCATTTTTTTTTTTTTTTTGTTCTGCAATATTTATTTGGTAACCTTTATACAGTCGGTTAGGCATGTGAGGGTCATACAAATGTCTTTTGGTATATTTTGTTCACCGTCCCACTTTTTCTCACTATTTCCCTTTTGACAGATCCCTGTTTACAGTTCGTCCAGAGTAAGTTTCAACCTTTAACTAAAGGAAATGATAGGCTTGAGAAAAATGACATCAGAGTCCCAGCCACATACACTTATAGGAATGTCTAAATATTTACGAGCTTTCATAACACTTACAACCAACCACTTAGCTTCTGATATGTTGGACCTAAAAGTCTTTATACCCAGCCCTGTGGTCATTTCAGTCTGCTTTGACAACCGTCTGGACTATGTTTCGTCTGATCTGAGGTCATGTCACCTCCCTATGTGGGACAGGACTCTTTAATTACAGCCATTAACCACAGAAGATCTTCTTCTGGGGTTAGAGAACCCTATTACCCAGACTTTGTCCCCCCTTCTTTTTTTTTTAACCAACACAGCAACCAGACTAATGCTTTTCTCCAGTTGGTTCTCTTAAAATGAACTGCTATTACTCTGTTTACAGAACACAATCTGCCAAATTGGATCCTGAAATCACACAAGTCCCAATTTCCACATCTACCCACATCCTTTTTTACTGGCTATGGAAAAGAAGTGTACACAAGTCTAATGAAAGACTGAAGTAAACAGTGACATGTAAGGGTGCGTGTGTGCTGTAGCTTGTTTACGTGTTGACTGATCCTTATTGTTAGTGTGGCAAAAGCGGGCTAGGTCTTCATCCACTTCTTCAGACTACCATAAAATCTCTTTCTGACTGAAAGAATCGGCAGAACACTTGCACAAACATGCCTTTTATGTCTTTGTTGGCCCCTGTTTCTCCTTTTAACCAGGTTCTGTTCACTTTCATTTCCTGTTTCTGTTTTTGTCTGCCTTCTGGAATGCATCTGGAATTCCTCTGTGTCTGTTACTTCAACATAAATAAAAGTTAGTCATCAGATTGAGAAACAGAAAAAATAAGTCATATTTTGTTCCCACTGTGGTCCTATGCGTCTGTCCACTTACTGAATTGAAAACAAAACAAAACATTGTCTCCTCAGAGAGGCTTACTTAAACCAGACATCTGTTCTCCACATAAGATATAAACAAACCAAGCTCTACTCACTGAAAACCAACAGGATTATTAAATATGGTCTAATTTCAAGTGTTAAAGTGTGTGTGTGTGTGTGTGTGTTTTTTTTCCTAGGATGTTAAGTCTGATTATAAACCGGGTCATAGTGATGTTTCATTTTATCCATCTTTAATTTTCTTGTTGAGACCTAAATAGTGAAGGGTTGCATGATGGTGACTTGTCCTTTGTTTAAAGATCAAGCAAATATTCACATGATGTGCCTAAAGAAAATTTGGCACACATTGTGTTTCGTACACCACCCATAATTGGGGAAGTAAGTCTCCTTTTCTTACAGCTTTGTGACAGAATACACTTTATCTTGGTGTGATGGCTTGTACCTTGTGACAGCTGCCGATGGTTTGAATACCAGAGTACACACCGAGCAAGACTTTGTTTCATTGCCTTATTAGCAGTATCAGACCACCCACTGGAACTTAGACGAACAAAAATCCCATTTCCTCCCTTTCTATTGCTGGTATTAAGAGCTGAGGATTGTGCTATTTCCTGAGTGCCAATGAAAAAGTCACTCAGTGTGTGAGCAGTTAAAGCCCTCTCAGTGCAGCCAGAGCGAAGCCCCCCTTCTGTATGCATCATCCTAGTTCGCCTGATCGATTCAGTGTTTGCACTGTCTTGTCTAAGTGCGAGCCCACACTGCCCACTGTGCCCGCAGAAAATAATTTGGACTTTTACCAGGGTAGCTCGCCTCCCCGGGCTTCCTTAGTACATTGCCACAAGTAAACAAACATATACAAGCATAGAGATTCAACTCACATTCTTTCAGCCTAAGGGAGCTTGGTAGCCAAGGCGTGGATCCATGAATTCCTCATAACACAATCTGTTGGCTGATCAATAATTCAATTTTACCTGTGAGCAAGCATGTCTGGATCCAATCTCACCTGCAACCTCCTTTGACTTTTTTTTTTTAACAAGGTGAGTGTTGTGTCCTTGAGCTGTGCTCTGTCAGTGTGACTCTGTCTTACCTTGTGTGTGCTGATGAGCTGGCTTCAGTTAATGCTTAGGCAGTGCTTTGAAAATACTTTCTTTCTGTTTCCACTTTCCCCTGTGCCTGTGTATGTAAGTGCAAGAAGCCTTGGCCACTGTGGATTGTGGTGTTCATTATTTCACCTGTATACATCCCTCTCGTGTGCTTGTGACCACAGCTTCATGTTCATGTGGAGGTGTTCATTTACATTTCGAGAAGTTGTTGTGTGAATGTATGTGTCTAAGTGGGATTTGCCTCCACCTTGGGGCGCCTTGACGAATCAAAGGCATGGATCTCATTAAAAGATATAGAGCCTGTGGAGAGGTCAGTAGCTAAGTTCTCTGATTAGTCGGATCCAGCGGGTTGCTTTGCTGTTGTGTTTGGTGGTGGTAGTGGGGGGTTGTTCTCATTAACATGCCCCCTTATCCTTCCCCAGCTAACACCTTTCAGGTTCTCTACCCAAAACTTTCTCACCACAGAACTCTGCTTCATCTGGCGGGGTCTAGGGCGATGCATTAGGGTTATGGATTTACCCCCAGCAGCAATTGTCTGGCCCTCTCTTTCTCCCATACTTTCTGTCCCAGCCCTAGTGGGCTGCATATTTAAAAACCTTTTTTATTTTTATCCTGCTTTGAGTGTTTTATCAAAGGAACATTCAGTTTTAATTTCAGTCGCAGCTTCTCGAGGTGTATATCAGGCTTCACCAATGACCCAAAGAAGCTTTCTAGGTTGTTAGTAACTCGTTCCAAAGCGTGGACTCTTATCAGAGCCAGTAACCATGAACCAGGAATGACTTGGAGCCAAGGGCAAAGTGTGTGTGTGCGACATACAACTGTGAATTTGACAGACAGGACACGTCTTAGGGTTGTCTGACTTTGGACAGTTTCTCCCCTTAATTTCTGAATAGCCCTTTCTTCTACTCTGGGAGGCTTGTCCCATGTGTGCCTTTCAGTTTAATGTCCTTCCAGATAAAACAAAGCAAGTAAACTTCCCCTTTGTTTCTCTCCCTCCTCCTCTCGCTGATAACCACACTATCTAAAAGTTGGCCCTGCCGACACTCTCTGTCAATTCACTGCTTCTGCCCCCACCTCCCCATCGTCTTGCTCTGTATGGTGGGGCATATTGTATGTAATCAGTAGATATGTGTGTATGTTGTGGTGTGGGTTTCATTCTTCTTTCCTTTTCTTTTTGTGGAAGTGAGTGTGGAGGAAGCAGACTAGTTCGTATCTGCCGACTGTCACTTAAGTGTGCTGTCCTCAGCCTACTTCCTTATATGCCCAGAACCAGTTCTTGTAAGCCCCTTTTGTTCAGTGTCCACCTCTTTAATTTACAGTCGGTTTCAGCCAAGTTTTTCATAGGAATTCAGATCTTTCTAAAGGTTGACTGTTACCACCACACAAATGAATTAGGAATACAGCTTTTGTTATGGTTGTCAAAGTATCTTGGTGTAAGGGTTGGGTATTAGTATCTGATTAAATAAAGATGGAGAGTTTTCATATTGTATTGGATGGTTCACAGTCTGACAATCTTAAGTTAGCCGTATTTTCTGCACTATATAAGTCCATCAGTCGGTCGAACTTTATTAACTGCTTCCACAGTAACTCTAGAATTTGTTTGTAACACATTACGTTAGAAACGTTTGCATAGTTACAAAACCCGTAACTCCCAACCCTGTTTCCAAGACGTTAAAAAAAAGGTTAAAACAAACAATACTGTGACTATGCTAACTCCAAAGGCTTGTAGGTATGCTTCATTGTGTGGAAAATAATAAAAGGGGTGAAAAATGTTGACACATTACAATTATAAGCGTTTTTTTTAGTGACTGACAGCAAAAAGCTCTGCAGCCACATTTTAGTTGTTTTTGTTTACATATCTTTGCATTCCCCAGACAGTGTTCTACCATAAATTATGGTCTCAAAGCGTCTTTGCTTAACACAGTGCAAGTGGCTTTTTTAAAGGGCAGAATTGTGTCTATGGTTGTTGATGTCTTGTTTAGCAGAATAATCCGTACCCTAATTAGCAAAAGTCAGTTCAGAATATCAATTATAGGTTTTAGCTTATCAGCACACAGAGAAACAATTATTACTGATTGTGATTTTTCCATCTCTCTTGGTGCTGATAAGTTGTTTTGCTTATAAATCACTGCAATTTCCCTAACCCAAACTTAACTTGCAACCCTCCAATGTTCTTATTAGGAATATGCTGTCTTTTGTGAATGAGTCAGTCATGAGTGTCTTGCATTTGAGGCTTAAAACACTATGGTGTTAGCCAAAGATCTGTTGCTCTCTGTTAGAATTTTTGGTTTCATCCCAGTCTAGGCACGCTCACTGCTCTAATATGCCAAAAATCTTCAAGATACTGGTTCAAACTAGAGCTACGCCTTAATAGTGCACACTCATCCTACTAGTTCTACCCATTCATTTATATTTGCCAGCTTCTGTTTGTTTTTCTCTCAGTCAAACACCCTAACACAAACACTCTCTTGAGCATCCCGTGAGTATGAGAGCACACAAGGCTCTGGAGTATTTCTTCTCCTCTGGCTGGGGTAATGACATGGTTGTGGTCCTCTCTGTGGTGGCTGTGTAACATCAGATCTGCTTTACAACTGGACCTCTCTGTCTGTTTATATGCTGTGATGCCGCATGTGTTCTCATCTGGCAACATGCCATCAGTTCAGACATGCTGTCATCGCCACTGTTCATCCAAAGCAGCCCAGAGACAGTTTAGCTGCACCTCATCTCTTTCTTTCTGCTTAAGCCATTTATTTCTTGTCTGATTAAAACGGTCCTGTTTTTCACTTCTTCCGCCATGTTTGGAAATGATTTGCCAGGCTTGATTGTTTCTGTGATATGATTAGGATGTGATTCTTTTACAGTTTCTGTAAAGTAGTTTGCATTTTCTGGCTGGTCTGTTCCAACTTGGGAAAGGGTGCAGTGGAACCAATTATAGCAATGGGTTTTGTGTGCGGAAAGCGTGGTGTGGCCATAGTGGGTGTGATGGTTTTTTAATGGGACAGAGCCAGAGTCACAGATGTAAGGGCTTGTTGTTTTTGGTGATTGCAATGGTCAGTGTGCAATAGGTGAGCCAGCAAAGCACAGTCTACTTGAGTCTGTGACTGATTGTTAAGCTCAAGCAGCACTCAAAGCCAGATGGTTTCGCAGCAGTATTTTTAAATCACTTGTTTGTTCCACTGATTTATAATTGAAATGTGAGTCACATTGCCAAGTTTTTTTTTCTCCCACAGAAAAAAGGCCTGTGCAGTTGGGGTTATGTGCCCATTTCTCCATCTGTAGCAGTTGTAGAAGCGTTGTTTGGCTGATAGAGTCGTGCACTTTGCAGAAAAAGTGAACAAAGTTGTATTGCCCAAAAGCCACAGTTGATTGAGTTTCCTTTCACAGTGGGAGTTCAAAGCAAAACTCATCACATTAAAGGTATCCTTTGATTTTATCATGTGAGTGATGAAAGTCTTGTTTCGTCCCTGTCTTTCCAGCAGCAGCATGTGATTCTGGATCTGCAAGACGCTGTGTGGTAAATGATATGGCTAAAGCTATTAACTAGATCTTTGTTTATACTGCTGGCTCTTCTTGATAGCTGAAGTGTTTTCTGCTTAATAACCATCCTATCATATACTGTTGTAAGAATGCACATTCATCTAAATACTCACTTTACTTCAGCTCTTTGAAGCAGCACACATAAATCCACAAGAGGTTTGATCAGCTAAGAAATTAACAACAGAGGGCCAGTTTGCTCGTTTTTTAGCTCAGCGTGGACTATCAAAGACATGATTTGTATTCGTACTGCCTAGCGCTCGCCATTCTGGACAGGGGGTTGTTATCAGAAGGCCTGAATGAAACAGCTGCCTTGCAGTTCTACCCAAAGCTCTCTTCAAGCTCTTCTACACCTTTGAAACTGTTGTGTTCGGCTTGTTTTGTCAGACGCCGCTTTCTATTGGCTCTTGGCTCTAATCCAGTCTCATCGTGTATTCTGAACCTGGCTTTTAATGCGTCAAGGCCCTCTTATAACTAAGCAGTGTTACCTGGATCTTACCAGCCAACTCCTTGTCTCACAACACCTTTCCATGGTGGTCAAACCATTTTGGGGATAAGCTCTAACCCATAGAATTTGGTAGTACCTACCACATCTAAAGTTTTTATGACTAGTGGGAATCAGAAGATAGCCTTAGAGGGATGCTGCCGTGAATTCTGCACCTCACATCTATTTTGTTGTTGTTATTTTGGCCTTTTGCTGCCCTTGAATTTCTGAGTTGCTACTGAAACCATGCACACGCATCAAGATGTCAGCTTATGTAGCCACTAACAGCCAGCTCATGTACGTCGCCCTTATTTGGGATGTCACCTGCTTCCTACCCTGTCCATGCTAGTCTGATCCAGGTCAAAAACCGCCCCTCCTCCACATCCTAAAACCTGTCTGTTTGGTTGTAAATCAGTTTAAGCCTTTTGTTGAGCAAGGCATTAGCCTACTTTTGTGGATATTGGTGCTTTGTCATTTAAACTTAGGAATGTCCAAGGCAGATGGGTTATTAAACAGACAAGTTAATGTAATCCAGCATTTTGTTTTGGAGAGGGATTCGCTCAAGAACCTGAGTGAAATTAAAATGCAAAAAGCTTAAAATCTTGCACGTCTGTACATGTTTGCATGCACTGACTCTAAAAGCACCACACCTCCTGAGCATGTACCCCTTTCAAATAAAAAACCCAAACAAAACAAAAGTCCTCGGAGTCATCTCATCTCTAGCTGTGTCTCTACTAGCAGGGCTTCTATCAGCAATTTGGAGTGCAGCTGTAGGCTGGTGTAATGATAGCTTTTGCAAGGAAGGCAGAATAAAAAAAAGCCCAGCTGTTTGCTCACAAAGTACGAGACTAAAAAGTCGGGAAGAGGAAGATGAGGAGCTTGAAAGCATCACTAGCCTTCTATTGTGCAGCTGCAGTGTCATGCTGCTTGTGAAGGGAGGCCTAACAAAAGCTTCAGCGCGTGCAGCAATAAAGATTAATTGGTTGCTGTTTGCTCTTAGTCTCATCATCACCTGCAGCAGAGAAGGTAGGGAATACAGAAAGAAACATGTCGACTAGTTTCTGGGGGGGATAAAAAGGTGTTTTTCTTTCTTCCTCATCGCCACTGACTGGCAAAAACTTTCTAGTCAAACCTTCGGCTGCTGTAAAAGGACGCAGATATGTTGATTTATGCTCACCTGGTGAAGTTGGCTGGGTGACAGCTTATCAGCTCTGATTACACTCTGGACATGGTTAACAGCCCATTTAGAGGTGGTGTTTGTGCATGTACATGGATGAAAATGAGTGTGTGGTTCACCACTGTCCACACTTATCTGCTTGGTTTTAATTAGTTATGGCTGGCAGAAGAACAGACCAGTCTCTCTGGTGTTTAATAACAGCTGAGACGCTGGACATTTATCATAGTGTCAATTCAGCTGAGGGACTGTATGTTCATTGGACAAAATTGCTTTAAAGAGCCACTCTGATAAAAATCGTGTTTTTTGTTTTTTTAAATGTTGTTCTTGTGTCAATTTTCTCATGATGGACGACACTTGCAAGCAAAAATAAACTTAAAATTTAGTTTCTGAAACTTTCATTTTTCAAATTGTTGTAAATTTAAGATTAGACAAAAAATACCACTGGAAAAGCTTGTAGCTCTGACGTAGATGCTACAATCAGTAGTCCACATGCTCCCATCCACTTGTAGACGACTAGATCCATCGGAGCTTGAATCTGGCAAAAAACTGTACAGTTGGGTAGCTCCAATATTGCTTGCTGTTTTTGTTGCACCTGTCATGTTAAGTTGGCGTTGTAAGGGGTTGTAAGCTTGCAGGAGAGTGATGATGATGGAAAATGGGGGCGGGCTTACTCTGTGCCAACAGTTCTGCCCACAACTCTGAGCGAGGGGAATTTCTAATAACCAACTGCCATTCTGCAGAAATTATGTCCTAAAAACAACTCAGTTATTAATTTAGTTTTAATGTAATTAAAAGACCCCTGAAAACACTTTTAAAATAGATCAAAATATGAATGGAGTGGGAGTTTTAAGTGACTGAGCTATTTAGTTTCTCAAATGGCTACAAAAAGGTTTTTGTCTACAATACATGCAGAGGCAAGTTGAAACAGGGTTGCAAAGAATGTCTGTGCATACATTGGTGTTCTTTCAGCCATTCTCTTGTGTTTTCGACTTTTCTTTCCATTTTTATTGTATGAAAATGCAATGTGTTTTACTAAAATCTATCGGCTTTAACGTTTTTGCTTGTTTTGTTTTTTGTCTTACTCTCCTTATTTTTTGATTAGCCTTTGTAATATAAATCCCAGCTAGTTTGGTTGTTTCCTCAGTAGGATTTAGTGAGTAACCCTTTGGACCTAACAGACTCTCTCGTCTGTTTTTCCCTCTGAAGGCAGTGGTTTCTAATCAGACCAGGGGATTTTTACTGTTAAAGTGACCTGAGCTGACATGCACCATCTCCTCCCTCCACCTACCCTCCGCCTCATCCCCTGTTCAATCCCCTCACGCATGTGAATGTTACCTGACGGGACTCATTTGTCAGGCCCCCCTCCCTAGTCTTCTCTCCTGTCTAGTTGCCTGAGCCACCTGATTCCTCTTGCCTGGTGTTCTGCCAGTGCGAACCAAGCTGCAGGAAGTGGTGTGTGTGTGTGTGTGTGTGTGTGTGTTTGTGCAGACATGGAGTCTGAAGAGACAAAAACCCATCTGAGCAGAGCAGAGAGCACACAGGTGCAGCTCTTCTTGCTGCCTGAGGGATAACTGTCAAAGTCTCTCCATTCTGTCCATCTTTTTGAGTGTTATCCCCACTGTGGTCTCAGACTGTCTTAATCTAATCTTACTCAAGTTTAGCTTAGCAAAAAAAAAAGGTGTTCCCAAAAGACACAGTATAGCTGCCTACTATGATGATCTCTCCAGGTGCTCCTCTCAGTGTTGGTAATAATTAGTTGTTATGTTTTGAAGTGGTATGTAGATTATTTTTGTGTCGTACTATTTTTAATAATAAATAAAGGGTCCCCCGAAATCCGTAATACAGTTTTTCCTTATTGAGAAGGAGGGTCTAAGGGCACGGATGCCCAGTTTATCTTACGGTAGTCTGTTTAATTTAGTTTAGGAATGACTGATTTTATGTTTTGTACAATTACTGATGGGAAGTCAGTTGAGACAACAATGTTGTAGTAGTATTGGGCTATATAAATAAAATTGAACTGGATTGAATTGAATTATTACAGTGCATGGCAGAAGGTCATAATAAATGTGGTGTTCAAAAGAAACGGTAGCATGGCTAAAGTGGCCTCAGGCTGCTTTTTCCAAGCTGAGTCAAAGCAGAAGGACTTTGTAAAAGTGAAACAGGGATTCCCCTAGATGGGAAATTTTGGACTTCTCAGCAGTGCTGTACAGCCTCCTATTCCCTCATTCAGTTTCACAGCAAATTCCTCCTGTTGGGATTGGCTTTCTGATTCGGCTCACCTGTGGGGGACCCTTAGATTTTTCCAACCAGACTTTACCGGATTAAATGGAGCCAGTCCAGGCCCTATGGACGCATGGCTCCTAGCACATTTGTGTTCTCATTGTTCTTTGCAGCACTCCTTTTATTTTTGTTTTCTCCCTTTTCCTTTGTTTGTGTTGCACTTCAGCTCGGTATCTGGGCAACGATTGATAAGACCCAATCCCTGACAATGTTTGGCACGTGCCACAGGATTGGTGGCAGCAGTGCTCCTACATTGTGGAGTGTGTGTGTCTGTTGAGGCTTTAGGAAGAAGATGGGAAGCAGCTAATGTCATTGTTTATCTACCTTTCCTCTTCCAGATGGTGCTCAGAAGAAAGAATAGGATTCCTGACATGCTCAGGCCTTATCGCACTCTCTTTCCTCAATCTGCCTGTTCCCTCTATTCCTCCCATGGCTCTGTCTGGTCTGGTGATTTAGTTTCAGGACCAGAATGTGCAGCATGGGGTGCAGCAATAGCCAAGAATGCGCAGTGGGACTTTAAAGAAAACACTTGAAAGTCAGGTGGTTGTTCTTGATTAGGTGGAAAGAGTTGGTGTGAGAACATATGTGCTTTCAGATTGTACTGCTGAGGTTACAGCACTTTGTGAATCTAAATTATACTGTTCAAAAGTGCGAGTATGACAACACCTTTGAAACGCTCAACACTTTTTTCCCATTTATTTTTAAGTCAGTAAATCATACAAACTTGTCTCAGACAACAATTGAGTTTGCTGGCCTCGGTCCTTTTGATCGGCTACATTGATGGATGGTCAATTTCAGCAACCAGAGATAATCACAGCATGTCAGCCTCTACCGATCCAAACTCTTATCTGTGTCTGCCTACTGCCAACATACCACAAATGACCACAGGGACATGCTTTTTTTACAGTCAAAAAAAGCAACAAAAAAAAACCTGGGGAGGTGGTATGGTATAGAAGTCACTTAGTTTTTGCAGCATTGTGAGAGGTTACCGGGATCACTGGGACTTTTTTTTTTTTTACTTTTCCTGAAAATATATTATCTCTGTGATAAGCAACAATGTAAAATATGACCTTTTTTTAATTAAAGGTTTTCCTTGGTTAAATTTTATGTTTTTGCATGACCTTGTCAGAAGTATTTGATTGTAAGCCTTTCCAACAGAGAGCTCCAGCTGCAGCTAAGAGGGTTGGGTTGTTTCCCAACACTAATGTCCGGTCTTGATCCCTTACCCTTTGATAACCTCACTGAATGTAACGAGCATATAAACTTGGAAAAAGTGTTGTATATCTGCACTGTACATAAATTTAAATGTAACACTTTTGCTTTTGCTCCCATTTGTCATGAGATGAACTCAAAGATCTGAAACGCTTTCTACAAACACAAAATAACCATTTCTTATATATTGTTTACAAATCTGTCTGTGATAGTGAGCACTTCTCCTTTGCTGAGATAATCCATCTCACCTCACGTGGATGTGAGGTGGAATGTGTGCTAGATCAAGATCCTGATTAGACAGCATAGTTATTGCACAGGTGTGCCTTAAACTGCCCACAATGAAAGGCCATTCTGAAACACTGACACTTTTTTTGGTTTGGGGGGGGGGGTGTCTAGGAACTCAAAAATAAAACAACCAGTATCTGGTGTGATCACCCAAGGTGGTGTGGTTATGGTACGGGCAGGTGTATGTTATGGAGGAAAACACAGGTGCATTTGATTTGTTGGCATTTTGAATGCAGAGACACCGTAACAAGATTCTGAGGCTCATTGTTTGTGCCATGCATCCAAGAACATCACCTCATGTTGCAGCATGATAATGCACGACCCCATGATGCAAGGATCTGTACACAATTCTTAGAAACTGAAATCATCACAGTTCTTTCACGGCCAGCATACTCACCAGACGTGTCACCCATTGAGCGTGTTTGGTATGCTCTGGATCAGCGTATATGACGGCATGTTCCAGTTCCTGCCAACTTTGCACAGCCATTTGTAGTGTACATATCTTCCTATTTATTATGTTTGTGGGATTAGGTTGATTTAGTGAGTCATCCCAGGGCTATGCAGGGCGCTTTTTAAGACCTCTTACTTTAAAGTCCCCATCCATTCACATCAAGTATGACCAAATAAGATTATCTCTCCTGAGTGTTTATTGCAACAATGGACAATCACGAAAGTCTTACTTCTCTCATCTGCTCTTCTGTCCCAAAGGTCTTCGGCGGGGTTATTTTTCCCTGAATGAGCTGCACTAATTGCGGCCTAATGGCGAGCTGTTATAGCTTAGAGTGGTAAAAAGCAGTTGGTTGGTGAGGCTTGCTGCCTTTCCTGTACGGGCTGATTACACTGTCTAGTTAATGCACCCTCCTCAGATACAAATGGAGGGTGGTTATTGCATCAGGGGAGACGGTCAGCCTGTCAAAATCGTGCTATCCAGCAGACAAGAGAGAGATAAAGAGAGATGGAAAAGAGTGAGAGGGAATATATTCTGGAGAGCCAATTTCACTGAGGGGATAGACGTGTAGGGGTGCAATTATGAAATATAGCTTTCTGTTTCCATAATGACCTTCTCTGACGCTATATATAGGACAGTGTAAATGATTTGAAGAAGGAACCACTGTGTCCTATAAGATTATGACCTATGGATTCTTACAAATAGCACAGGCTGTCTCCACTGAAAGATTGCATCCTCCTGCCACTATGTTGTATAAGAATGGCCATAGTGACAGCTGAGGACGAAACACACTAGGGCAGCGGCTCAGTTTTTCTCCAAGTCGTTGTTCTTTTGCCACTTTTGGTCACTTCCAGTTTTCTTTGCCTGGCATGTTTGTGTGGGAGTACAAGCCTGTGTACCTCTGCTGGAAATTTTCACAGGGAAACTGGAAACTCTCATGTGGGCCGATTTTACTTTTAACATAATTAATCACCAGAGGAACACATGATTTTTTTCCGCTCAAGATGCATTTTCTTGAAAAGAAAAAAAGAATCCCTCTCAGCACAACGTTTGCTGCTAGTCACACACGAAAGCCCAGCAAAGCCTCGGCCTCAGCCCTGCTGGCAAATGTATAAAACACCCACATTTGCTGCTGGGCTGCTTACTATGCATCTGTCTGGATGGGTTCTCAGAGGCAGTGCAAACCAGCTGCTCCACCAGCACTTGAGCCAAAGCTGGAGGTAGGAGTAAGGGTCACAAATTAAAGGAGCCCTTTTTGACCCTGTGATATGAGAAAAGGACTCTAGTGGAATCTTATGCTGCTATAAACCAGGAAACATCGGAGTTAAAAGCATAACAAGCTACTGAAATATTCATGCTGAACCACTTATCAGTTGCAAATTTATATTATATTCTATAATAACCAAAGAGCCCACATTTATGTCGAGAGTCATTACCCTTCTTAGGTTTTGTTGTGTACCATTAGAGGCATGGGTCCAGTGCACTTTTATTTTGGCATCAGGAAATATTTTCTTTAAGTTATTTTTGTTCCATGTCTAAAGCTACTCTCACACGGCCCTCACCAACACGCGTCAAGCGACTACTTCCAATAAAACTCCACATAAAGTCCTGTGTGTTTTGGGCTTCTCTCACGTTCACGCATAGCTACGCATGTTTCTACCACCATTTTCAGGCTTTATGTACAAAACGTTCGGCCATTGAACGCGTGTTGAAAGTTAAACCAGGTTGAACTATGACCATAGGGGAGATGATTAGGTTGATATTTCAGACAAATTGTGCTTCTTGTGGTACAAGCACCAAATTTGGCATGCATGTACCTTAGGTTCCTGTCTTTCAGAAAAGCACATTAGCCACAAGACAAATCCAAAACGACGACCATTTGTGTAGATCAGAGGTGGGCACTGAGGGCCGCATTCCTGCATGTTTTCCAGCATACCCTGCTCTGGCATGTTCTAATTGGCTGGACACACCTGAACCAGGTAATCAGCCATGAGTAGGGCAATACTATCTGGAAATCATGCAGACACACCGGCCCTCGAGGCCTGGAATTGCCCACCCCATGGTGTAGATGGTGGTCATGCACTCAATTGTAAAAAAAGTCTTCTGGGCTTTCATGCACAAAACAGTCTTTGAATTTGAGGGGTACCTAGAGAATACATTTGTGTGTAAATTTACAGAAATATTGCATACATCTTAAGATCTCTGATTTTCTCTGGGCTATAGTGCTTTTCTGAAAAAGTGGCCCCTATGGTAAATCCATGCCAAATTTGGTGCTTGTTCCACAAAATCAGCGACTCAGATTTGGTAGTGACATATGGATGGTGTCCTTTTTAATTCACGGCAGTGCCAACTGTTTGAAAATTGAATATGAAGGAAAAATGAAAAATTGTGGTTTCTGCCTGGCTGGAATTATATGGCACCAAGTCTTTCATTTGTTCGATTAAAGCTTGAAAAAAAAATGGAGAGAAATAAGCAAGATTCGCACCGCTTTGACATTACACACCACCTCATCCAACTGTAGGTGGTGGATATGTGCAAGTATTGGGAAGTGACTCTCCAGTGTAAAACACCATGGACTGCACGGTGTTCAAGAGTGTGTATCAAAAGCCCGGTATGAACATAGCATAAGATCTTTGTTATAACTCTTCAGTAACAATAGCATCAGCAACAACAGCCATTTGATGTCAGACGCAGTGAATGAAATGACTATTTTCCAGTAAAGTAAAAGTTCATATCTCAATTTTTACTCTGTTTCTTGCTCATCTTAGAAATCATGTAATTTTTAAACACAATCAGTGGGTTGAAGAGAAATCTTGTATGATGCCCCCCCCCCCTTTTTTTACAACACCTGATGTGCGTGTTTCTATTTGCAGTTTTGTTCTAAACATTCACATTATGTTCTGCACAGCATTTTTATTGATAATTTTTTGCCTTGTACAGTTCAATCACTTACATTTTGTAGTATTTCTTTGAATGGATGTGAACTTTTGGTTTGTTTTAAACCTTCGTCCAATCCGTTCCAAAAATCAACACCACAAATTGATAAGCACATTTTCTGTTTTGTTGTAGAAATGCACTGCTTTTTGAAGTTCAGCGGATTTCTTAAATTGTAACTCCCATCTCTGTCCTTGGACATACAGCCATGCTTAACTCAACTTGCCTGACATCTTGATTGTCTGCAGGAAATGGTTGGATCCTGAGCGCATTCGCTCCACTGGACAGTTTCCTAGAGATGCTACTGTTGGCTCCCAGTGGTGCCCTTACAGGCAGCAGATAGTTAGTCTGCTCCAAGAAGTGACAGTAGTCCTCCTGCAGATAGAGTAGAGAAAAACAAGATGGCTGCCAAGTATTTTCACCACATGAGTGCCTTGTAGGTAGGTCATTCAGGAGGTAATGAGGTGAAACGCTGGTAGAGCAGCAACTGTCAATCACCACCGACATTGTTGGATTATAATGAGGGTTGTGCATGAACACGTTCATAACTAGGCAACTTAGAAGAACTGGAATCATTAGACTCTTCCAACGTCTGTCTGTCTTTTTGCTATCTCCATTTTTTTTTTGGTCCATTTTCGTATTCCGAACAAGGCAAGCAAAATTAGCCATGGACCATTTCCCAAGCATAATCCAACATCTGTCTCCTCATGTCTCTGGTTTAGGCATGAAAACACTCAATCTCCCTCTGCTTCTTCTCTCCCTCCACCACCCATCCTTTGGTAGCCGTCACAGGCGCTGAACGATTTCCTCTCACTGGGAGCCTTCTTCGAGTCACTGTGGCAGTGTCAAACGAGGCTCCTATTTAAGCTCATTAAATGTTTCCAAGAGAATGGGAAATCAATGGTGCATACCGGTGCGCAAGAACTTTTCTCTTAATTTAATTTCCCCTCCACTATATCTGTTTGCAGATCCTCTCCCCCCCTTCCTCTCATCACTCTTGTTTGGCCTTCCTAGCTTGTCATTCTCTTTTAAGTGGTGGAGGTGATGATGTGAGATATGTGTGGCATTGTGGAGGAGGCCAAAAACTGTTGCCTTCAGAAACTGTTGCAGATTTGTGTTTGTGTCAGGGACCTTGGTGCGAAGCTGTCCAGATAATTTAGTGTTGTTTAGCACTTGCCACACAGATTGCAATTGACTTGGAAAGTTTTGTATACACTGACCACAGTCGTTGAGTTTGAGGCTTTTGTTTTTGGGCGTGCTGTCAGGAAACACGCTTCCACTGAAACAGAATGTTGTGGAGAAAAGTGGGGGAGTGTAGCATGCAGATTTTTTTAAAACCAAGATTATTTCTATTTAAATTACACTGCTTTCTTAAGCAGACCTCCTTTCCATTTTGGATTTTGCTCATTTCCTGTTTTGGCCGTCTTTTCTTTGCTCATCAGAGGGGGTTTTTCTTATACTGAAAATGCTTATATGTGTGTGCGCACGCATTCTTGTGTGTCCTTATGTGTTCATGTCTGGCAAAGCTTTGTGCTGTTTGAAACTATGCCTGGGGGTTTAGTCCCACACCTTCTCTTGAGCTTCTGTAATTGCTCTTTTGGGGCCCTTTCTCTGGCTCTGAGCCTGTCACCATCACTCTCTCTGTCTTCCTGCCCTCCTTCTACCTTCTTTTTTTTATTTTGCCCTCACTCCCTGTCTTTTCTCCCTGCATGGCTCATTATGGCTGATTCCCACCTGCCCATTCAGGGAATTCTCTCTTTACACACACACACACCCACAGATGCATTGAGGGCCACTCAGCAGTTTTCAGATCTGCTTGTCGCTTGGACAGTTTGCGTCCTATCTCCTGAAAAACAGCTTTGCAAATGCTGTTTGGCCAAGAAACGGAAACAATGGTGCCATCATTTTTTGCCCACTGTTTTTCTCATCTCTTTTGTGGTTTCTGGGACATAGTTTTAAATTTGGAGCCCTTCAACACCAGCTCATGCCTTTTGTACACTCTAGTCTCATCTGCAGGCTCTTAACCACAGGCTACTTTTCCATTTCCATCCCACTCTTCCCTTTGTCATGTCACCCGGCAGCCCCTTCCATGCCTGTTTCTGGGCTAGCGGGCTTACTTTGAAGGATAATGGATGTGGCCAGTTGCAGCTGCTCAGCGGCAGGACACTATCACAGGAGTTATCTGAGGACCTGAGAGTGGCCCGTGATGAATGGCTTGGATCTGTGTGTCTCCAACGATCAATAAGCCACTAGCACCCAGATGAGCTAGATGCCTTCTTGTACTCAGTACCTCCTCCTCATCCACTCATATGTCTCCCTCTCATAATTTTGTGTTACATGTTTGTGAACTTTTCTCTCCAATTCACGTCCTGAATTGACCCATTGATCTTTTACTCCTGACTTGTTTTATATAAAATGACCAATGTCTCCTCTCCACCCAAGCATATACGCTTTCTGACTGTAGATAGCACTAAACGGATGTGAGATGTGGCTCACAAATATTACTTTAGCCTGGTCGAAACTGTAATCTGAGATGTGGACTGTGGAAAACAAGGGAGCATATGTAGGAAACTGCTACCCCCCATTCTGAAACACCCCTGAGCAAGGCAGAGGTCCCATGTGAATGTGTAGTTCTAAAATGGAGTCAAACATGCTCATATTTTTCAAAGTAGGATGCTGCAAGGGCTCTTTAAACTCAGGTTGTACCAAAGCGCCGTAAGCAGCCCCACCCAGTCTAAAAAATTGCGTTTGTCTTAGTGTTGAGCACACATTTGAGTCTCTTTAGATCACCATCATTAGAGAATTGCTTCTGCAAAGGAACAGCTGGTGAGATGTAGCTACAGGATGAGTTAGGGTTTGGATTTGTATTTTTCTTTGTAATTGTAAATGGTGGTGAAAATGGGACTAGAGATACCACCTCCTTTTTTTTTCATTTTTGCTTTTTTCTCTCTTCCTGGAGCTTTGAGATTAGTACATCTTCGTCTCCTCACCCTCATCTTTCATTTCTACTCCTATTTTGCTCCAATCTTTCTCTTGATCTGCTGTTGTCTCTGTCACCGAGAGCAGACTCCCAGGCTGATAATTGCATGTCTGGTGGCCACCACACCTGTTGCTGTCATTACAGCTGTGTTTGTGAATAGGGGAGAGCTTTGCCCCTTGGTCTCTGTGAATCTAACCCCTACCAGCACCACCACCACCTTTGCTGCAGGCATAAACCAATGGGGATGTGAGAATTTTCATTTAGTTGGTGTGTACGTGTGTGTAAGGCACTCCCATTGTAGATTGTGTTTGCCTGTAACCTTGAGCGCTACCTCTAGCATGTGTCTTCTTACACCTGGCCACTACTGATGGTTTACACTCTTACCTCCTAATCCTCTCCTTTCTCCCCTTCTCCAGAGCCCAGGCCCTTAATGAAGCTCGGGGTCAGCGGCAGTGGGAGGCTAATTGGCCAGGTTTGCCCGGGGGTCCAGCTGCCTGTGATTGAAGTGTCCAGTGAGCGCCCACTGTGTAGCCGCTGCACCTTACTCCGTTCCACTCCAACAGCCAATATACTTACTGAATCCCTGTCAGCCTCTCCCTAGTAAGTAGTAGCCAAGGTCATTTTCTATTTCACTTATCCTATCTTTGGTCCAGTTATTTTTCACGTATTTCTTTTTGTTCATACATGTCTTTGGGTTCTAGCTGTTATATATATAGCTGTTATTTTTTGGCGTGCTGTTTTGTTGTACAAACATTTGTTTATGTGCTCCTTTTCCGAAGTTTTATCTTCACTTTTCCCATCTGCATTTCTATTAATTGCCAGACTCTTTAATTCCCCCTCACCATCCCAGCATTTTCTCACTTTCTCTGACTAGCACTTCCCTAACACCTTTTTGTCCTTCCTTGCCACAGTTGGAATTGTGCAATTACTATGGTTCCCCATTGGCCAACAGCCAGACAGGGGGAAAAAAAATCTTTTAAGACCCTATTTTTTTCTCGACAAGCCCATCAGTCTCAGGTTTGGCCATGTTATATCAAACTGGTGTGCATTTACAGGTAGGGGTAGAACGGGTTGGAGTTGGGGGGTATCTAATTAGTTGAGTCTCTCTACTCATTAAAGCAGGTCTGACTCCTGTTGTTTAACTGTCTGCGCAGCAGCAAAAAGTGAGGGTCGGCTCCAGGGGAAGAAACTGAGCAGATAGCAGACAGAAGTTATTGAGCCGGCTCCGCACATAGTTGCCCATCTCACTGGGGAGTTCAGCAAGCAAGGCAAAACCCCAAAGCGCCACCACATATATCAACAAAAAATGCTTTTTTCTCTCTTTTATATTCTCAAGGAAGTGAAAGAATGGTGGCTACTAGACTGGCTAGCTCTCTGTATTTGTCAGGAAACAATAGTCCAATTATAAGTCAAGCCTTGGCTCTAAGCTATAGTCTGTCAACACCTCATTTGAACCCCTTTATTTTTTTGTGCTTGTTTATTAAGAGATGCAAGTGATTACATCTGCTCTGACGCTCATTAAATGAGGATACCCAATACTTAATTGCTGCTGTAATGATTTTAGGTGGAGGGTTGTTAAAACTTCCCCAGTACACATTAATTTGAAGAGTGAATAACTATGTATGTGAATGAAGGTGAAATGTTTTAACACGTAATTGCTTACGATACATTAACTTTTATCCACTGTTGGCCAATTCCTCATAAACCATTTCTGCAGCTTTATCTAAATCCCAAAGCTGCACAGCCTTAAGACATGCTGTTTACTTTAAGATGCCAACTCGCATCATCTGTGGAGTGCTTAGCCTGACAGACAACTCCTGTTCTTGCTCTACTCTTCCATAATCAGCCGTTTGGTTGGGTCATAGCTCTTGTGATCCACTTTCCCCATGCATTTCCTGTGGTGCTGCATGTCCGCCAGCCAGCCCTCTGGTGTTTAAAGATAAACTAAATATGGCTATTTGAAATGTAGGCTACTTGAGACGACTGCGCGCACAATAATCTTTCCACCTTAGTTCTAATAATTCACTTCAACAATGACACAACCCAATCTACATGTGTGACCCAAAATACACCCTATAAAACATTCACGCTTCTTATCTTTGGAGTCTTCTCTGTTTATTCCTTTGTTGTTTGCTCATTTCATCTCGTATCCCAGAAGACGATGTAAATGTCATGGTAATAGCATACTTTTTGGGATCCATAAGGATTAGGAGGTGCCAGTCATGTCTCTCAAGAGGCTTTCCCTTGGCACAACCCCAGAGCAAAGACATACATACGAATGAGTGAATTAGGATGCACAAACAAAAACATTCCTTGTTTTTCTTTTACCATTAGGGTAGAGCCTATTGTTTTCCTTTCCCCCCCTTGTGGAGTGTTAAAACTTTGTGTGCTAATTTTAAGTACTTTGGAATCAGTTCTGAATCATTCTATATTTTTTCTATTTTCTTTTTTCCTCAATTTTTCTTGGAGGTATAAAGCAAAAATATACATGAAATAGGTAAGTTTTCAATAAATTCTAAAACCTATTGTTTTAAAGAAAGTTCAAGAGAAAAAGCTTGATTTGAAAAAAGAAATGGATGGCATTACCCAAACTGTGACCTTTTTGAAGTTTGTGCAGGTTAATCATGTGCTAAAATTGCTGTCTTGCATAAGGAATTTTTGTAATATGAATATTTCATATTTATAACTATTAAAATGACTCTGAATTTCACTATTAATCCATAGAAATGAGACTGAATTATTCATTTACCATGTTAAATTAAAGTGGTGATTCTAACTTTAATGCCTATGATCCACTGAAACGGAAATTGCTTCAGAGTTTTGTGAGGTGATAGTGTTGCAACTTTAGTTAGTTACTGTTTTGGCATGGTCACGGTGTTGTATTTAGTTTTTCTGCTATTTGCATTTTTTTAAAAATTCTTTCCACGACCATCGTAATCATTCCTGTTTAGTGTTCTCTGCTATTGTGAAAGTTTTCACGGTGGTACTTGTGGCAGATTTTGCATGAGGAGCAAGCACAGAGACATTTAGAATCTGTCAATAAATAAGAAATGTGCTTTTATTCCCTCCTGACAAACATGCAGGAGGATGGATTTAATTGCCTGCAGCAAGGTTAGGCATGAGACCCTAGTCACCATCACCTGCTTAGGTCTGGTCTCTATTCTCTGCAAATGCCATGTCCTTGTGGTACCAAAATAATGTAAACCACCTTGTTCCTGACTCATCACTCTAGCCCTCCTTCTGCAACCTACTTGGTTTCCAAAATTGTACTGCAGCTTTCCAGTTTTCCATTGCCCCCTGCAAATATCCAAGCTGTCGGGTCTGCCTGGGTTGGACGTGTTGTTGCCAGAGCACAGTTGGAACACATCCGGCCTTCGGGCCACATATACTGCTCCACTCCAGGCCCTGCAAACAAGGCCTGCCCCATGCAGCTGTCGTCTAAGTGTGAAGCGCCTTGGATTGTTATGGAAGATTACTTTTGTGCATACTTTCTCACTTTTGAGATCTGTTTGCTTTTTTTATGTATGAGAACTTTCCATGCTTTACGGCTCATTGAGTTTTTGTTTGAGCTCATTTCAAGAACCAATGAAATTTCACTGAATTGTCAGTATTTCTTCTGTGTCAACAAGGTCTGCAATTCCAGAAATTGGTTCAGATAATGTTGGCTTTTACTCAGGGATGCCAGTACAGCACAATGATCATTTTTCTGATCATTTTGAATATTTTCTAAGTAACGTTGTTACAATTAATCGACTCAATCAATGAATCAATTTATATTCCTACAATTTAACCAGATTGATCTGTCTGAGGCAAGTTGTTAATAAAATCAACCTATACCATTATGAAGTCATTGGAAAATGAAATAAATCCATTATAATAAATATTGGAAAATATCATTTGGATTGAGACATTGTGATTTATTTTACTATAACGTAAAAACAACCATTACAGCTGACAACACGTGATGTCAGTAGAAAATGATTTGTCCATCATTACAGTTCAATGTGTGGAAACACTTTGGATTTAGCAAGCCCGTATGGCCACACAGTGTGGTAGAATGTTCTAATAATGTTCCATTTGGATTATTTTGATGTGGAAAAACAACAGTGGGTTGAATTTAAGGAAACTGAAATGTGAACGGATTTGACATTCATTTTTGTTTACTTGTTTGTTTGTACACATATTTAATTTACACTTGATTATCTTGCAAGAAATACCAGGAATCTGGAAAATTCTCCTGCTCTGGTCAGTACCCAGTTTTGGCTAAACATTTGTGCAGCAGCCACAAATTATGATTTAAAATTGATCTTTGTTAAAAATGGATCTATACTCTCCTATTTCTACTAAATGGTTAGCTTTAATACCTGCACCTGATGGCTAAGCACTTTGACCTCTAGGTTTCATAAGCTCAACAGTCAGGTTGATGTTGAGGAGATACATTCACAGACATAGTCCAGGCAAGCCTCTGAAATAGTTTCATGTCAAATTCCCAGTCATACAAATCTCCACAATGATCTGCCAAGTCTTTGCAAAACTTAGTGGAGCAGGAAAAACAGAATTTCACACCCCCACTCTGAGCTCACTGTTCCCTTCCTCTCAGCCATCACTGGACACTGCTTGGCAAGGAGGAGTGATGCAGAACATCTGTGAAAGTCTGTGTGTTTGTTTGTGCTGTGATGGATGAATACTCTATCTGGGTGAGGACATTTGTGCTTATCTTTTTATTTTGGATTTGGATATTAACAAATTTTGACGCAGCAACTGAGTCAGTTTGCCTTCCTGAAATCTTAAAGAAAAGAAAGAAATTAAATTTAGCTCTAGAGACCAACTGTTTTAATAGTTGAAAGGCATTGGGGGCTGAATTGATCCTCCGGCCTCCGTTGACAGATAAATGAGGAAAAGTAAGTGGGGGGAAAAAAAGAAAACACACTTCCTTTTCAGCTAAATTGCTTCCTGATTCTGACAAAAAGGGAAGTAGGGTCAGCCCCCTGTTAGTGCATTTTTCCAGTTTTCTGCGCAACAAACTGTTTGCCCGCAGACTGGTTTGTCATCAGGAAAAATATGTTCGAGAAAATGATTCAGCAGGTCTCTGGATGTTTCTCTGCAGCTGCCAGAGATGAGAATGCTCAGAGTCACGTAAATCTCTTTTATTTGGGTATGCTTTTCAGTATAAATAATAAAATGGAGCCCATAATTGGTGGTTTTCTGTAATTAGGACCAAGCTGTCAGCTAGCGAAGTTGCCTCAGTCAGTTGGTAGTGCAGCTAAGGCAGTAATTACTATTATCTGTGGGGGTTGTTGACTCAACAATAATGTATTTTTTTAGGGTTAGGGGTTCAAGCATAATATTGGAAAAGACATTAATCTTTTAATATTTGTTTTAATGTCTGGCAAGTGGTCAGACTGTTGCTGTAAACGGAGCGGGAAAGACCCCCCGTCCTTGGATTTTTCTGCTCAGCGACTATGTGAAGAGCTAGTCCATATTTTCATTAGTGAAACAGTTTGACTTTTTCCCTTCTCACTGCATGACGCCCAACCATAAACAGCATTATCAACTATCTCAGCAGGTTTTCTAATACCCCCGTAATCCTGTCATTTCATTCATGGATACCGCCGGGGTTATTCCAGGCTTGGAGCGCATCTGTCTGCTTGTCTCTCCTCCTCTATGTGAGAGATTGGATTCCTCAACTGCTCTTCTGCTTCCACCACATCCTCCCCCCACACAAACATGTTTGGGCTCCTCTCTTGTCACATCCCCATAGTGCAAATGGGTCGGTCAGAACCAGTGATATATGGGCAACAGGAGAATGGCATAGTAAAGCCTGTGCAGGGATGATTCCTAGTTGTGGATAGTAACCTCCCCTCACAAATCTGGGTATTTGGCAAGAGGTTTACAAGCACGGCATGAGAGGGGGGAAACGAATGAGCACAAAAGCAGAGAACCCAGGTGATGCTTTCTTTACTCTCCTGCTAAGTAATGAGTCTGCTGGAGAGTCGCCTGACCTCGTGTGAAAGGGTGCACAGTGTGATTATTGGGCGAGTGGAAGAAAGACACAAAGGTCAGACGCGTCACTGTTTTTACCTGTTCGCTGGCACCCAACATGCAAATTGTTCCGACTGTGAATTAAACATGTGGCACCTGGTAGCCTGAGGCATGATGGACATTCAGTCATATTGCGAGGCAAAGGAAATGGCTTTTTAAGTAGGCTATTTATGGTGAAGATATTGTATTCATTTTATTATAATAAAACATCCATTACTTTCTGAGTGTATGGCATAGGGAGTATGGGGCTGGCAGAGTGCAGCTCAGTGTAATAAGAACGGTGCGTCTGTTCCAAATGAACCAAGAAAAAAGAGCAGGTTCCCGTAGATATTATTTTCCTTCGCAGGGGTGCTCAGATCTAGTGATATGCTTTGTGAGGAGTAATAAAGAAATATATCTGTTTTTATTGTGCATTGGCGACAGAGTTATGTTTAGAGCTAGCATAAAGAGCTGGAACATGGTGTAAAATGATATTATGGCCCATTAGGTTGGGCCCTGATCTGAGCATCGTTTGCAGTATCCGTGGACCGGAGGTAATGGGGCCGCGGCGTATTGTCTGTGATCTGCTCTTTCACTCTCTCTGATTGAATCGTCTACATCACTGGCACTTCATCTCATGGGGAAAGGCCGTAGACAGGGAGATTTTGGCCAAGGACTCTTTCAAACATAGAAGATAAGAGAAAAGGGTGGGGGCATTGTAGGATTTTCTCTGTCAAACATAAATGCAGAATATTGAGGAATTTTTGTTGATGGGTTCTAAACTGATCCAAATGTGTATGGATGTCTTGTGTTGAAATAAAGAAATGATTCTTGCCTACACCTTACAAGGAAAAATGGCTAAATTGTTTAAGTTGGGGGGAAAATATGTTGTATCGTTTGGTTGAGAAGAACAACTAAAATCACATTATGCCCTCAAAGTTCTTCAGTGTTCTTAGCTGACTCACCTTCCAAGTCTTTCAGGGGTTTTTTTTAAGTCTCAGCAATGCTGACCCACCTCCACTGGGGCTTTCCCCAGTGCAGAGGAGTCAGTGTGAAGGGAAGGAAAAAAAAACATTAAGGCAGTGTAACGTGTAGCTCTAGGTGAATTTTTAATGTCCTTTTGTTTGGACCCGCTCCTGTTTAACTATAAGGGGTGTGTGCTGGAATTTAAAATGCAAAATTGGCATTCTTATCATGCTTGGAGCATCTTGTTAAGTCCCTTCAAATCTACAAACGGTCATGTAAACTCAGTTTCACCTTTGTCCCTCGTCGGTGAATCCACATCTGCCGTTGGGTGTTGAATAGGTGAGCAATCTGTTGAATGGTATGGTTTGTCTGTTGCCCTTTGCAGCCAGCATGGGGGCTCAGCGAGTAATGTGAACCTAGCTGAAGAATTTGTGGCATGCTGAATGGAACCAGATGTCTTAGGTTTTTGTTATTGTTTTTACCCAGAGTCTGGGTCCCAGACTCAAAGCCTGTGTTCTTGGAGCTTTTCACCAGCCTTCATAACATGGAGACATGTTTGAATTTGTTTCTGGGCAGTTACCACCATGTTTTTGAGATGCAACTTCAAAAGACCCACAGGGTAGCCTGGATCTCATAATGGAACTAGACCTGATACTAAATGCGATAAGCCAGGACTGACCACTGCTGGTTTATTTGTGTTTGCATAGCATGTGGGCCTTGTAGACCTCTTCCCTTCAAATGGACCACTAATGCGTGTTGCATGGTTTTACACACATGTGTTTCTTATTGACCCAGAGAGAAGCAACACACACTCCTCCTATCTGTATTGTCAGACACCTTACGGAATTTGAGCATCCTATGATTTTTACTTGATACCTAACGTTGTGATTCTTACCGGAAAATGGCTTTGTAGAAAACAAGATACAGAAAGTACCGGTAAAACCACAACTTTAAGATCTCCTGCAAGGATACAAATCATTTCTTTAATTTACAGACTTTTCATTACCAGTACCAGAGGCTGTAAAAACTGTTCTTTGCCAAGCATTGAAATGAAAACCCATAAATTAAATGTGATTCAATATACCTCTGCATCTGAATGTCTGCCAGGAAAATTGAATTTACTCAATAAAACAAAACCAAAAAGTAAAAAGCAGCAAAGATTTTGTCTGAACAGGTTCTGCGCTCTGAAAACCGTTTGCCGTGTCAAACATTGCCAGTTCTGAAATGTAGAAAGGCTCAAAAATTGTTGGCTTCCAGTTGTTTCCGAAATGACACCCATATTGCGTAAGTGTTGACTTCAGGCTGTGTCTGAAGCACTTAGAAGATTCTGCCAGGCCGCACAAAAGACTTCTCAAATATATCCCTCGACCAACACACTTGTTCCTCCCTCTTCTGGACTTCGCTATACCATCAAAGGAGGTGGCAGTCATTTACTGAGATTTTGCTGGTAGGCATGTGTGACTAAGTGTGTGAACACTCTCTGCCTGGACCTGTAGGTTTGTGTCGGCTATCACTACAGGAAATGACTAGCTGTTTGCTTTGAAGTCCCAGCAGAGTATTTCATTATTCTTACAATCTCTAGAGACATGATAGGGCAGATTTCCTCTTCTCCTCCTCCTCCTCTTCCTCTCCCATAGACCCTCAATGCACTCTTCTGCCAATGCTTCACACTCAGAGCTGTGCCACCAAATGCCTGTTAGAATGCAGAACAGGCATCCATTAGCATAGAGAATGGTAGTACTGGTCGCCACAGGGCACAACCCCCCCATCCACTTCGCTACCCGCTCACTTCTACACACCATACTTGCCTGAAAAGGCTGGGAGGGCACGTGTAATTGCATTTTCCTCTCCCTGTGCTAAAGCTCATTGCAAGATACAGGGAATACTATGATTTGCCAACCTTGGCCCATCCTTACTACTTCCTCTTATTTTTTTCCCCACTTGCCTCACTGCACCTCCACCTCATTGAAAGCGTCACCTCCTCCTTTTATGCTTCAAGCAAGTTGAAAATGTGCAGCGAGTGGGGGTGAAATTAATTGGATCCAAGCATAGAAATGTTCAGCCCCCTGTGGTGTAGCCGTGTAAGGAAGGATCTGTACATGCGTACCAGAAATTGCTGCAAGAGATGCTCTGCTCCCAGACTGTGCCAATCTGACAATCTTGTTTCCTGTGCACAACGCCACTACCAACAACTTTTGCATGCATATCTAATTATGCATTTACTTTACTGCACTTATGAAACCACCAAGTGTGCAGGAGTGGTTTACAGACCAAATGCATACATGCACATATATAGATTGGATGTGTTTTGTGTGTGTGTGCAGATTTACAGCCAAGAACACATTTTTGGCATGGGTGTGGTTCAGATGTGGGCTAGGAAATCCCTTGATGAGGTTTTTGCTGGCAAAATGCTTGTAAATTTTTGCTCCTATAAACTCCTACACATTCCAGACGTTACCAAAAGGAAACTTAAAGTGCCTATTCTAAATGTGCTCTGCAGTTTGTAGGACTGAATTCTACTTAAAAAGTATCTTGATTAGGGCTTTAAGTGATGTGAGGCATTGTTGGTGGCCTTCTATCTGTGACTCTTCAGGAAATTGTTTTCTTTCTTTTAATTTAGATAGTGAGCATTGCCAGTGGAGATAAATAGTGAGAAAGATGCAGTGAATGGACTTGTGCTACATGCTATAGCTAGTAGCCTGCGATGGTAATCAAAATCTTAAATGTTTTTTAAAAACTTTTTCGAGCTGCCTGGCAAAAGTGATGTGGATTTGTTTTAAATAACTGACCTTTGCTGTTTTTGGTACCCTTTAATTTGAAACCCTGTTGCCATCTAAAGGTTAAGTTGGGTAATCATGTTTATGTAGACATAAGCTGCATACAAAGTCGTCGGCAACGCGGGTTCAAGTGGCTGCTTAAAATAATAGTCAACGTAAATGTGAGTTTTGGGCTTCTGCGTTCAAAACTGTTCTGTTCACACATAGCTGCACATGTTTTTACAAACCGAACTGTTTCCGTTTCATGCTCAAGTGGCGCTTTGACATTACGCACCAAAACCTCTTCCAACTGCAGGTGGCGGACATGAGCTAGTAAACAGAAGTAACCCCTCCCTGCTTGTCCAATGTGAACTCTATGGGCTAAAAGTGCGTTCAAGTAGGTGTGTCAAATGCCCCGGTGCGTACATAGCTTCAGAAGTCTGGTCTCACTGTTAAGAATAGCTCAAAACTCTCTTTTTTTTTATTAAGTTTTGAGTAATATCATACACCATCAGATATCTAAAAATGAATAAAGGAAAAAAAAACAATACAACATTTCTTGCTTAGGATAACAATGTATCTGATCAAATAAAAAATGGACATCTGATAAAGCTTCGGTGTTAGTGGCTTTCATCACACTTTGTAAACATTTATTCAAACCAGCCTCCAGAACATTGCCGTCTAAGCAGACACAGCATCAGTTAAACTACCAACTTATCACTGAAAAGCTCCTCTCTGTGTTTTGTTCATGTCTTGAAGTGTTCCAAATATGTCTTATGTCCAGAGGTAGCTGGCTATCACCTCTTCCTGTCTGATCAGTGCTATGTTTTTGTGGCTTTTTGACTTCCCTTTTTGGCCTTCTCATTGTTCCTGCTGGCTGCCATTGTATGATTTATGACCGTCTGGAGCTAATGGTACAGAACCTGGATTTGTGTCCGTGGCGTTGTGACTGGACTGGTGCCGGCTCATTGGCACCCTCACCTCTTTTCGTCCCTCTCTGTTTCTCTCGCTTGCTCCCTCTAGATATAGCAAGATGTCTGGTGAGTGACTCTGCTGTTGATCAGCATCCCTGTACGCCGCCTCATTTGTCTTCATCTTCCCGCTTTTTTTCCACCAGAGAAGCCAGGCTGCAGGCTGGCAGGGGAGCCAACTCACCTTCAGACAAGGCGACAGGACCTTTCATCCCCTTTTCATCCCTCATGCTTTCTCATCCCTACCTCTTGAACACCAGCATATTCCCTCAACCCCCTTGCCAGGGTGTAAGGCTGTGGTCGGCATATGAGACCAGCAGGGGGCCTTGTACGTGGAATTGGGTTAATTAGCACGGCAGTCTGGAGACGAATGCTGCGTTATCTAATGCTGCCACCCTTGTCCTCCAAACCCCCTCTCCCTTTCTCCGTCTCTCGAGGTTGCTTCCATCATTCTGCTTGCGTCGCCAGGTTTGTTGAAGGATGTCGCTGCCAGCTGTCTTTTCATGGATGACTGCCAACCTTTCTTCATATCTTCTGTCTGTTGTCATTTCCTTGTTTATTCCCATCTCTCATTCTTTGTTTTCTTCCCCATCTTCCACTGTGTAGCAGGTAATGAAGTTTGTGTCCCGAGCCTGTTTCTGTTTTCTAGCTCAGCCTAAGGGAGAGGGTTTCTTTCTTTTCTTTTACATCTCGGGCAAGGACCGGGCATTTTGTGGAGTGTTCATGGCACGCTGGCGCAATCATAGCCAGGTTGCGCAGGGCAGAGAGCATCCCAGGTCGGCGTGCAGTCTGTGTCCACTCTACCATGCCAAAGCTGCAATCTGTGAGCAGTGTGTAAAAGCAAAACAGACTCTGGATTTCCCTGATGGCCGTGTGGCGTTTGCCTTCTTCAGTGTCAAAGATCAAAAGGGCATGGGCAGTCAGAGTTTTAAATCCTACCAGAACACCAGCATTTTATCTAACTGTTTTTGCTTGTCACCAAGCAAAGCAGACTTTTTTCTTCAATAGGAAGGATATTAAAAATATATTCCCTAATAATTTAGTTGTTACACTTAACAGCATATGAAATGAATTTCCTTGGAAAGCTTTATGTGATGTACACACCGGGCATGTGATGTGGGTTCAAAAACGCACTGAAAGCGGGTTCTTATCCGCCCTTTTAGCATTCAGATTGAAATGTCGCTACCTGATACTATGTACCTACAGTTGATAGAAGTTTGGTGCAAATCTAGTGAATCTTGCTCCAGGTCTTTTCTTTCGCAGATCAGATATCCAGTTTAAAAGACATGTTAAAGGTATATTAGTTGTCACACAACTTTGGTGTGTGAAATTTGTTCTCCACATTTGGCCAATCCCCTGGGGGAGCGGTGAGCAGGAGACACAGCCGCTCAGGAATCAATTGGTTGATTTAAAGCCCCTAATCCAACCCCTGAATGCGAGAGAACGCGGAATCCCGAAATGCACGTTTACACAGACTTTCCAGTGGAAAAGCACCCTTGAATGCGCATTTCCGAGCTTAGTGTGACCGTAGCATCAGATTAAAAAAAACTTCCAAAGACAGAAGACTTTTGAAGGATAGCAGTGGCGACCACACACTGTGGTATCAAATCAAAGACAGGAAATTTCCTGTATGTTTCAAGCACATCTGTGTGCACTGCAAAAGAAAGTAAAAAGACCCTCGTCTCAAGAAAAGTTGTCTTATTTTCTGTGTTGCAAGACAAATGATCTTTTTAAGAAAGTTTTTAAACAGCAAAAAAACTTTTAGTTTAAGAAAACATATATTTCTTAAAATAAGATTCTTAGCAAGATCACTTTGCCTATCCTACTGGCAAACTTTTTGCTTATTTGAAGAAAATCTTGAGAATGTTTTATCTATTTTTAGGGGCCTGTTCTGTTTTTGCAGTGTGTATGTTGATTTTTTTTACTCCAAGTGGTGGGCATGTAACAGGAAATCAGTGTTTGTGTGTGTTGAAGTTGCAGAGTACCGGTAGTTGCCTCCTCTGGTGTGCAGGAACCGTTAAGCTCTGCACTGTGATTGACCCTGCCCTCCTGTGAGGTGTCAGTGCAAGCCAAGTGAAAAACAGATCTATGCCAAATAAAGACATGAAATGTCCCTCCCATGATCCTCTTACATCCAAAGGAAGCCCATCAGTCCTTTTGTTCTGCTTTTGCCCCTGAGAATTCTGTCTACATACATTTTGCTCACTTAGTCTTTGATCATATCAATTAATCTGCCTTCACTGGGCTTGATGGAGGTCACAGTGGGCAAGTCATTAAAAAAAGTCTGCTCTGTGGTATCACTGCACATTTCTTAAAACCAAATAAATGTGTCTTTTGCTCTCTGGTTTTCATGACATGTCCTTCTGCACCACAAGAAGTCTCCCGACAGCAGTCCCTTTCAATATCGTGTCATTGATAAAATTCTTTGATACCCTCGTTAGAGTGAGTTGATTCTACCACGGGGGGATTTAGTCCCGCTTTCTGTACACTGAAGCTCTTCAGTGCTGTGCTGAGCAGTGATAGTGGCTCCTCTGAGAGGAACGAGGACAGAGTGGGTGGGAGGGAGCATCTCTCTGATCTTCTGCCTCTCTCAGAACCATCTGTTTGGTGCTGGCCCAACATTCTGTGCCGCTTGGTATTAGCGCTTACAAATATATACATTTCTCACTCAACGCTTTATGAGAGAAGTCATACCCCTCATTGAGATGTGCTCGCCAGGAGATGGGAAGTGAGAGCAGATTGGAGTGGGGCAGAGTTGTGGGGGCGACGCCTGCCATTTCTTCATTGATAACAGGCATGGAAAGTACAGGGGGGGCGGGAAGGGGGATTGGTTGGATGATGAAACCAGGACAAGGAGTTGGCTGCGTCATCATAGCTTGTGATATCCAGACTGACTAATGAAAAATGTTTTTTCCGGGGGCTTGACAACACAGCCATCCTCATAAAGTTTTAATACTCTCTGCATGGCTGTCTTTTGCATTTAGAGCAAAAAGTTATCAACAGGTTCCACATGGGATGTTTTATAGTTTATAGTAGCATTTATGATTGTGGACATATATGAAGACTATTGAACTCAATACAGCATTTCTGAACCCGGGGACGTGCAGGCCGGATAGCTGCCGACCCTTCCCACCCTGGACATTACCTACTGAAACTACTCCCTTCAGGCAGGGGGCTAAGGTCCATCAGGACCAGAAACTCCAGACACAAGAACAGTTTCTTTCCCTCTGCAGTCAGACTCTTAAACGCCCTGTAACCTCCCCCCCCCCCTAAATTTCACTTCAGTGTCCAACCAGTCACCAGCCCACTACCTGCACCTTGAACATTCTCAGTCTGCACTGTTTTGACACTCCTTGCACTACTGACTCTATTTATATTTTTGTTCTGTCCATTGTGTAAAAATTTTGTTGCTTACTGTTCTTCTGTTTTATCTTGCACATTTGCACTGAAACAAATTCCTACTTTGTGTAGCTACACAGAATATGGCAATAAAAACCTCTTGAATCTTGAATCTGAATCTTGAGTCTTTTTGTGGTGAAATCATTGTGAATCGGGAGCAGACAAACCAGTGCCATTTAAAAAAGCTTCCCTTCCTGTGGAGTTGTTTTTACCAAGAAATAGAATGGAGTAAAAGAATGTTAAAATGTTTGAGGTTCTTTAATCAAGAACAAAATGAACAACTTAATAGACAAACTTATGCAGGTGACTATAGAAATACACCCAAGTATGACAATGGGTCAATGAGTAAAGAAATTAACGGAGGATTCGAAGCTCAGTTAAGATCTAACTCCTTTTTTTTCTTCTGTTTGTCTTTGTCTTCCTCATCTATGGTAGCACCTGGTTAAAACCTGTACGGCTGGATCACTCCAATATTGCTTGCTGTTTTTGTTACACCGATAATGTTCAGTTGGGGGGTGTGAAGGGCAATATAAGCCAATGGGAGAGAATGTAAACAGATGGATGATGGGAAGAGGGGTGGGCTTATTCCATGCCTATGGTCCTGTCCACAACTCAAAGTTTAATTTTAATGAACTACTGCAAATTTGCAGAAACTATGTCCTAAGAAATGACATGATATATTTTGGCTAAAAACAGCATAATCATCAATAAAAGACCACTGGGATTGATTTTACAATAAACGAAAAAATTGGTCTTTAAAGTCATGCTTTATTTTGATTTATTCCATGTTCGGCAGTGGTAAAATATGCTGTTCCTATGTTAGTTGTAGATAGTTTTAAAAAGTTTTAAAATGCAGAGAGCATATGTGTGTGTGTAGTACTCTACCACTCAGTTGTCATCTAGGTAAGCCTGTGAGACATACAGCACGATGATGTGATGTTAAGCCTGCCTGCTCCCTTTTTTTTTCTTGAGATATCTTGGGGTGAACAGCTTTTATCCAAGGCCTCCATTTCTCTTTAGAGGCTGTGACTGACTCTCCCACCCCTCCTCCTCGCTTCCTTGCTGCTGTGAAATGGAATTGCTTTCTCGTTCGTTAAAGATTTTCTTGTCGCTGCCTCGTAGTACTCCAGCAGCGAGATCACTTGAAATGGCTAAAAGTTCTCAAAGACCACTAGAGAATTATAGTGTACCAGTAGAGTCTTTCAGTGGGTGGATGGAGGAGCCAATGCAAAAGTGAGGAAAATAGATTTCTTTTTCTCTCAATTAAATCTGTTTGGTGCATTTTTTTTTTCTTTTCAATTTGTCTTAACTGACAACACAAAAATTAATTCTGGCGAGTTGTCGTTTTAGATTAAAGCATTAAGTGTCGTGTTGGTATAAGGGAAAGCAATCCATCTTCTGGGTTCCAGGAGAGTATGTGAGCTACAGGATTGGGCACCAGCCATGCTGGTTCTGCCAAAACCTCTGCCCACCTATGTCATGCAGGCTTTTTCGGGCTTGAATTGGTTTCCTTTCAGACCACCCAGTCTTCTCACTAATAAACCTTTGGCCCACTTTGGATTGGGCTGGTGTTTAATATTCACATCTTTCTGCCTTTCAATGTAAGACTCAAACAAAAAAAGTATAATCTGCATGTGCTTGGGTTAATCCCCTTCTTTTTGAAATGCTGCGTCTCTAAATAGTGATTAGCAGCTTTATGAACTCTCACGCCACTTCCATCCACCATACCTCCCGCTTTCTCCTCCATTTGCTCCTTCCTCTTCCGATCATACTCTCATCGTTGTTTCCATCTGCCTCTTAACAACACAACTGTTCCTCGCACTCATGGCCCAGCACCCCCACTGTTGGCGTACCAATGCTACGTTGCTCGGTGGGTGTATAGCGCCAATCTTAATCACATTGGGCGAGCACACCTGTGAAAACAGATGTCCACCGGGGCTGGCATGCTGTTCCTCTTTAGGGTGGAGTGTCTGCATGTGGCTCGCTGCCACTTTTTCCCTTTCCCTCCCCTCTATTATTCACCGAACGGCTCAGGTTCACAGCAGGCAGGTCTGGCCCTGAAACTCAGACAGGAAGAGCCCACGGCGACATCATGCAGGGGACAGGAAGCTCCCAAGTCCCCAGGCTCTTTTTGCTGATGTGTATGTTTAATATAAGTCCTGCCTTCAGATGATAATGAGAAAATGTGGTCAAAACCACACGCTTCTCCTCTCCCACAGCTGTATCGATTCATTACAAGAATCACATCTATAAGAGTTTGATCCTTTTTCCAGCTTAAATCTATTCTCAGCCCTTATGAGAATATTTGAAAAATGGCAGGTGTTGACCTTTAAAATGAACCTTGAAGATGCCAAGAGCTTACTCTGTTATTTGACATATAGAAAAGCTTTAGAATGAGTGTTTTGATGTCCGCATACGATTAAGAGGTTTAAGATGACATAAGTCAATACAATGTTGTCTTGTATGATTACATCCTTGTGTGATAGAAAGCATCTTTAAAAGCCACATCCACCCGGCTGTACTTTGCCTCCAGGCATTTGGGATAATATAGACCATTAAATTGATTCTCCAGATATCTACTGATGAGTTATACACAGACTATTTTCTATTAGTGCATTTAAAAAGGCAGGAAAAAAAAACCCTCATCACTAGTTGTAGTGAGAAGGATAATGTGATTTCTCTCCAGCTGGGTTTTGTGTTTGACTTTCCTGAAACCTCAATCCATTTTAAACCATCAAATCCTTCTGGGTAAATGCATTTTGTTCAGGTGTTTCTCTCAACATACAACCCACAGGAAGGACTTTCTACCTGAGCTGTCTATTATGATATGAAGCATTATTTAATGGCAAAGAATGTGATATTTTCCTGAGAATGTAATGTTTGTTTGTTCACCTTTCGTACATCCCTTCAGTAGGGGTGGGGGTGGGGTCGCCACATCGAATCCGCTTCCAGTGATCCACACAGGTAGTTTGGCAGAGATTTACACCAGATGCTCTTCCTGACACACCACTGGGCTGGGGGACCGGCACAAGGGAACCCAGACTTGGGCCTGCTTTTGGCGACATAGTTACGCAGTAGCGTGAAGGGTTTTGCCCAAGGACCCACACTGAATAAAGCTCATTGCACCCCCTGGGAAACCCTAGTTTTCTATGTACCAGTCCTACACACAGCCGACTGAGCCAACCAGCTACTTTTCCTGAAAATGTAGCATTTTTCTTCATGTAGATTCAGTTTATTTTGGTTTTGAATGGCTTGAAATTGTTTTAGATTTCTTAATCCTGAATGATAAAAAAAACTACTTTAAAGAAAGCAGCATTTCTTTTACTTTACAGTTACGATGCTCTATGAACCCCCTTTTTTAATAGTAGGCCATAGTTCCACACTGTCTTGCTTTGTTGAGATTTATATCCTTACATTTTGTTAGCATTATTTAAAATTATCTTAACTTTATATACTTTTAACTGTCACTATTAATTCGGTCTCAACATGTTTTAAAAACATGATCATCTTTGTATTATTTGAAAATCAGAGGAAAAAAAACATAAAAAATGTTAATTTCCAATGTATAAAGTTGGTTTTTCTGTATCTTTGTTAATTTCCTGGAGGTTAACACTGCAATAACTACAAATTATTACATAATTGTGGGGCTTTAACATACTTTCAAGCTATTTTTTGTGTCTTTTTGGTTATCGTAAGCAATGGTGAAGTGACTAAACAGAAAGTGTCTAATTAGAGTTATAAGAGAGGAGCCATCATAGGAAAGAATTTGTTTGCACCGCTTAAGTAAAGTTAGTCAGCTTTCTCAAACACATTGGTTTCTCCAGAAGCGAGTCTCCTTCATAACTAGATGAACATACAATCACCTCTTTCTAAGTGTTGTAGTATAAAACAAACAACTAGAAAAGGAAAAAGACATGCATAGCATAGCTGCATAGAAAAGACATGGCTGCTGCTTCCCAAAGGCACCAACAGGTGTTGCTAATCAAAGAAAGTTGATTAATTAAATATCTGCATGTGTGAACAAAAAAATGTAAGATATGGGTAATTTATTACTCTGTTGCTTTTAGACATATGACACAGATGGAGTCTTTAATTCTTCAGAACGGTTTACTAGAAAAATAATGGCTTGTGTGGGGAGAGCTGTCAACGGTCACAAGAACAGACTTCCCAGTAAGTCTAGCAAATTGTAGGACTTTTCTAAGTACTAAAGAATAGCTGATTTTGAGTAAAATATCCTGCAGAGAAAAATTTAATTCCATCAACAATTAAGCTAAAACTGACTTTACTGTATTACATTTTTTTGGAATGTTGTACTAGGCCACAGGAGTCAAAAGTTAAAATTAATAAAAATATTTTGAAAAACTTTTTGACCTCAGAGCACACTCGGGTATGAAGAAAACAAAACGCTCCAACTTTTCAAATGTCCAGCATAGTAGCAGAATGTCTTGCTTTTCCAACCACCGGGCCATATATATCTGGCTGCACAGGCAAAGTCATTTTAAAAGTAATTTTACAGGTTTTTTGGATCATAATGTACTATACTCTTCGGCTCATAGTTTAAGCATTTGATTTGGTTAGTTTAAAAAGAAAAAGGTGTCATGTGCAATGTGACGTTCTAGTTGTTCTGAGGATTTTATTTGTCAAACATCATAGAATTTTAAGAGGCTTTTACTGCTACATGATGCAATTTAGATTTACTTCTGAACAGATTGACATGATTTGGCTGGAACTCCACTCTTCATCTGCCATGACAGCTCATGCAGACTGTGGCAGCTCACCATGCAGCTTGCCTGTTTTACCTCCTTCCCCTTTCTGGCCTCTTGTCCAAACATAATTGATCCACTCTCTTATCTCCACTCTGATCCCTATGTTATTTCAGGAGCATAGGGATTGCTTAATGATCTATTGACCTGATCTATTGATCTTTACAGTCAACCACAATGGTCCATCTACTAAAGAGGAGCCTGCAGGGCACAACCTCCGTACTCCTGCTCAACTCAGGCCCTCCCACCCTCTGAAACCAATCTCCATTCTCTGGTTCCAACTCTCTGAGATAATGCCTTGATGGGCTCTGAGCATGTGACTCTAAAGTGGTCTTTAGTTTTTTTTGTTTTGTTTTTTTTTGCTCTTAAACGAGTCATTGCTATTATTACTGTAGATGATCTGGCTCAAAATAATCCACACTGCTTCCATGTGCTGTCTTTTAAACGATGGTGGCTTTTGCATTTTGTGCCCTGGCCTTCAGTGATGTCACTCTTTGTCCTACATTTACTCAAAATGTTGTCTATAACTATGAGTCAAAACTCCATAAAACTCAGGTGTAATCAATCGCTCAACAGGACTGGCAAAGTCTGCACTTGGGTGCAGTAAAAACACTGAGCTAAAAATACAAAAACATGTATAAAGCAGGAATCCAACTAACAAAAACTCCAACAACATAATTAAACTCAAAAACGGAACAAAACTACAGAAAATGTAAGCTTTCATGATGCTCTTGATAGCTTACAAGCTTCCCACTGCTAAAGTAAGGTCATTACAGGATTAAAAAAGAAAGTCAAATGTTTTGCACTGCCTTAATCAAATCTCCTCCCCAGCACTTTCCTATTTAAGTCCCACCACGATCATCCATTGAGCTATTTTAAAAGCGTTCCCAGTGGTCTTTTAATTATGATTATGCTGTTATTAGGAAAATACCTGCATTGTCTTCTAGGACAAAGTTTCTGCAGGGCAACATTGGTTCATTAGAAATCAATCTGAGTTGGAACAGTTGGCATAGAGTAATCCTTCCTTTCCCGTCACTCATAACTGAACTGTTTATTAATTTCTCATCTGACAGCCCTTTGTCACGTCAAACTGAAACTAACTCAGCAAAAAATCAAAGATAGGTAAAAAGTGAGATGACACACAACGCATGCGAAAACTTTTTTGGAGGTGGCAATAGTGGCAGTTTTATCAGGCTAAGTCGCGCTCAGAGAAGTCAGCAATATCAAAGAAAGAAAAAATCGAAATTTGACACAACGCATGCGAAAACGTGTTTTGCAAACACAAAAAAAGTTTTTGAAAAGCAAAAAATTTGAAAGCAAAAAATAATAATTGCAAAGCAAATATTTAATATTTTCACTTGTGACTTAGAAGGTTTTGTGTGTAACGTAGTGGGAAAAATATCACTCCATAGTAAATGACTGCTGCAGTTTATTTGTGTGCTTCGCCTTCATCAGCTGGTTTTCTGAAACACTGGAGGCTAATGCTAGTTGTGTTTGTCCGTTTTTTTTTGTTGGTGCTGTTTTTGCATAAAAACAGAGCTGAATAGGAACATTTGACAGGATTGGTCACAGACAAATAGACTACCTATAGTGCATGAAGCTGCAAAGCATATGCACTTTGATTTAACAATAAACAGATCAACTTAGGTTTCCTCTGCCTATTGCAAAATCTTTTTTATGCAACCACAGGTATACTATCACTGTTAGGGTAATGCATAGGACACAGGATGTAAAGCCTTCATGCTGGTGTTGGTGTCACAGACGTGACATCTAACTGGCTATTGCAGCTGTGTACCTCAGTTGCTTAAAGAGCATGGCAGCATGCTTTGTAGATTTTGCAAGCCTTTGAAAGATTTGCAGAACCTGATAACACAAGTTTGCTGATGCATGTTTAGATTTAAACCATAATATAAAAACACTGCCAACAGCTGAACAATGATATGAAGAGATCATATGATGATTATTTTTTTGTTGTCTATGTAATAAGGTGCATTGATTTTAACTAGATACTTAAAAAAATATTTTTGTTAGTTTTTTAGGGGTGTGATGAGTCATTCAGTGTGGGTCTCAGACAAGACCCTTATGCTACTGCTCAACTATGTAGCCACTAGGGGGCCAAATCTGGGTTTCCCCTGTGCCGGTCCCCAGCCCGGATAAACTACAGGGTTTTGTCAAGAAGTGACATCCGCGAAATCTCGCAAATCACCTGTGTGAATCATTCAAAGCTGCTGGTTGTATGACTCTGACGGATCTGTCAAAAGGTGAATGAACTTAAATATTTTTTTTTCTAACTACATTTAGGCCAGTAGAGAAGGGCTCAGAAACTGTGACGGTGCATTAATGGGTGTATTTATGTCTGAACACATATAAAAGCCTCATTTACTCGTATTTTTATTTTTGGTTTGTTTAAAACCAGATATTCTCATTTAAGCAAAGCATTTTTTATGTTAGAATTATTGAACCTTCAAGTTTTAATCATACGTGACCTTTAGAGTTTACAGTGGAAACCAACTGAATGCACCGTCCTAACAGGTCAGGGGAAACATATTTCTAGGCTGCTTGGTGTGCATACAGGTTTACATGCATCCTGTGAGGTCTAGCCATGTGCAGACACCAGTTGCACACCTCAGACACATTTGATTGGATCTTGCTTTATGACTTGTTTGCACTCTGGCACCTTTTTAGTGTGACTGCAGTTGTTGTGCTTGTAGTAGGTGAGATCCTTTGGGATTTGCTGGAAGAAAGAACTTTGATGTTTAAGGCAGTTTTACAATTTCTTGGAAAATCCTTTTTTTCCCTTCTTTGAAACCACCTGCAAGACCTTGACAGCAATAGCTGATCACAATTTGTTTTAGTATTTTGACAATTTAATGAATAAAACAAAATCTTTTTTTTTCCTTCATCCATTGCTTTTTGCCTCAGAGACTGACTCTGGCACATTGAAAAAATTCTAGTAAATGGTTTTTATTTAATTTACACTAGTATCTTTTTTCTTTTACATTTGTTTAATTATAAGGCTACACCCTAAAAAAGTCAAACATTTATATTTAATCTTTATTGTTTTTGCAATTAACTAATGAACTAATTGGTCTCTTTTTGGTCAGGCTAGCTCTTTCACACCGCACAAATGTATGATTAATATATATTTATTTATGTTGCATTTGTGCATCTGCATTCACAGTCGTATAGATGACTTTCACCTCAGATGCACATGCACCACACTCTGACATGAAATCAGTCGCGCTTATCACACAGATTAGTGAGACACAACCGGGTGCAGATATTCCGTGATGTGATTGTGAATGCTGACCCACCGTATGTGACATTATGAAATTAATGTGGCTAAGATCAATATCGGACGACTTTTAAGCAGCTCAATTTATACTTGCATGGAACAGATGAAATTGACATAGTGTTTGCAGAGGTGGACTCATGGCAGTTAAGATACAACTTAGGAGACCGATCCTCTGCAGGCAGCAGAAAAGATGTTAAGGGGCAGAGGAGTGTTTATTTGCAGAAACCTGTAGAGAAAATGGCTTAATCAGTTTTCTGCAATTAATAATTAACCCTAAACAGTACACCTGGGGTCCAAGCAGACCCCAGCACTACATTGTTTGCATTTTTTTGATGTGTATGTAAATATTTTTCTGGTATTTTGTGTGAAGTTACACATCGTTGTCATCCTCTGCATACCAAATACTATTGCTTTCTCTGTGTTTCATTATTATTTTATTACATTTTATTTGGGGTCCAAGCGACCTATCCAAACTGCTAAATAATCTTATATTTCTGATGTTATATTTCACTTTTTTTCAGACATGTTTTTTTTAAGAATGATGACCATCGTTACTGATAAGATTTCTTCCCCATGTATTTTTTTGTTCTGGTTTCAAAATGAAATATGGCAAGAACGTATAAAAGATATTCCGCACCAGGCTTTAGAGAACCTTCCAAAGGACCTGCTGAACCTCTAGATTTAGACACCTGATCATGAAGATGACAATGATTATATACCTGGTTCTATATTTTTATATGTGATTATATACCACAATTTGAAAATTGAAGATCATGTGTCTGGTTCAGACTTGGAGGAAGTGCAGTGATGTTGATACACATCAGGTTGAATAGCAGAATGTAAGCAGGACAGGTCTTCAACAACAGACGGTAAATATTGTACCAGTGAGAGATGAAGAGCACAGGGAGTATAGAGAAAGAGACCTCAAATGATTAATGACAGAAATAGCAAAGCTTGGAACATCACCCCACCAGCAATCTACAGAAGAGGTCCCCAAGATGTTATACACCACTACAACGGCGCAACAGCAGGGAAAGAGTGGAATAACATCAAAATGCCTTGGATTATTCCCAGACTAATGAAATCTTAGACATTATCATGAGGAGACAAATATATAGTTAGTCGCGGTATTTGCTGAGTGGAATGCGCTCATCCCGACCAAAGTGAAGACTTGGGAGAACTCTCAATCAGACTGAAAATTGTGCGCCTGGATGGCTTTTCCTCTTCAATTTCCTAAATTGATAAATTACAATTTTGTTTGACACTGGAAAACACCATAGAAAGTTTTTTGTTGAAATTCCTCAAAAATAAAAATGTTGACTTGGTAATTCATATTTTTGTTTCATTTGTTTTTTTAAATGAAACTACAAAAACTGTTTATGATTATATTTTTTGCCTTCTGCTATTAACAAATTTAGCCAGGCACACCATCAAAACAAATTTGAACCAACCTTGCATCGATGACAGCAACAAAGCTCACAATAAAGTGTTGGGGCCCATATGGACCCCACGTACAGATTAATCAGTTTTGAACAAAAATACGATGAGGGTTAATTGCACATCAGACTTACTGGTTGTACACCCCCTGCAGATGTATTCACACTCAGAAACGGCACAGTTTCAGTGATATCTGTACTTCTCAGCTGTTATCAAGAACATCAGTGCTTCACATAGCTGGAAGATAGAGATTGGTGTTTATGTTCTTTGCTGGAAGAACATTTATTAAGGCACTCAAATAATAAAATACACCTACAGGGCACACAAATGCCTCAGTGGCAGCACAGTTCCAAAATATTTAATGGAAGATTTTCCACTGCTGAAACCTGCCTAGTCCCATACTGATACGTTTTCCATTGGTATTGTAAAATGTCTGTATCTGTCTGGCTGCGCAAGTCTTGAAGAACTTATCTAGTCTAAACGGATGTCCTGTGGGAATCGCGGAGACAAGAAGCCGCCATTGAAGAGCTTGTTTTTGAAGCCGAGTTCAGAGATTCTTTTTGGGAACCATACAAAAAAGACCTCAGCCAAACTATGCTGGTGTGTCTGTGAGTGTGTGCGTGCGTGTGCATATGTGTATTTCGGTCTGGAAACAAGAAACTTTTCCCTACCAAATTTGGAAAGTGTGCTCCTGCTCCGACTTGCATGGCTCACTTAGAGCTGAAAGCTCAACTGAGTGAGGGATCAGAATTCTTAGAACAAGTCTGGGCACATCTGGTTGAGATTGGCAGGAGAAAAAAGGGCCCTTGTGTTCTGGGAACTGGCAGCAAAAGCCTGACCCAACCCAAAGTAACCCCAGCTCAGCACTGTACAGAACCAGCCAACACAGGGAAGAGGCAACAACTGCCTCCCTACTCATTCTGACTCTTGGCCAATTCTCATTATTCCTGAGTGAAGGGATTGTTTTTCTTCTTTTTTTAAACCGTGTTTAGAGTGTCGTCATTATTTCCATTTCAATTTAGGAAAGTTAAAACTGCCATGAGCCAGGTGGACCCAGAGATGCCCCGGAAGGGGGGATGAATTTGTGTCTAAATGTCTGTTTGCTCATTTTGCCACCTTAAGTGGTATAGAGAAAAAGTCTCTATGCTGTGTGTTGAAGTGAGTTGAGTTCTCCCGCTGTCTGACTTTTGGGAAGGTAGAGCTAGTTGCCTATATTATTTTCTTTTGTTAGATAAAGCAAATAGCAAAGGAAAAACTCCCCAAAAGTCTCCTTCCCCCCTTTAAAACACAAAAAAGTGTCACATGCGTAGTGAGAATTAAATAGTGACGCCAACATCTATAGCCATTGCCTTGAGCTATTGTTTGGCCCAACTAGTTTGTCTCATTTTTTAGTCTGTGTTGCTGGTTTAGGGGATGGTCTGCTGGGCTTTTCCTCAAGTTACTTCAGCTGAATCGAGGCCTGTCACCTCAAAAATCCATTTGCATTTGAGGTGTCACATCTTGGCCCATCCTCTTTTCTGTCCTCTGTTGGGCACAGAAACCACCTTTCGTGAACATCATGGTGACTTTGACTTTGTGCCACAAAAGAACATTTGCAGCCATTAATAAGCAGGTCTGGCTGTGAAACGGGGCTGGGTGTGTTGGTCACATGACAGCTGTTGGAGAGGCTCTTGAGCATGTTTATGTGTGCAGGGGAGGTGGGCAGACAGGATGCCTGAGGCAGAGCATTGAAGCCCAGAGAAGTGCTGGTGTTTCCACACATGCCACAGATGCACTGACCCTCACAGGCTTAATGACTGCAGGGTTAATTCCAGAGGAGCGGTCAGCTCTCTGTGGGAAGAGATGACATGCAGGAGGGTAGTTAGGCACTCAAAGGAGCTGCCTTCCGCTTCCCAGCCTCGTCAAACAATTTCTAAATTTTTACACATTTTAAATGTAAAAAATTGACTGGGAATGAAACTCAGCGGAGTTTCCCCTTTTCAAATCCCCAAAACAAAGTGGATATGTTTCAGAGAAGGCTTTGCAGGAACAACAACTGGCATAACAAAATGACAATCTCTCCTCTTCTTTCTCTCTTTCACAACCTGGTTAGGAGGGACAGAAATGCTTGTTTCCACCTCTCATCATAGGTGATTTGCAGTGCGGATTCGAGGAAGGCTTTAGCACATAAGAAATCATCTATTTGTGTGGCATTTTGCCTCTCAAGAGAGAAAGCATTCTTTACCGTTATCGCCTGGACGCAGTCGGGGAATTGTCTTTACAAATACCGTTTTCAAAATGAAACTCCAGTTACTGTATACTCGGGAATGTCTTTAAACAATGCCTCTTAGGCCCGTATTTTAACACAGTTACTTTCTGCCACTGCGGATCATCACTGCTGCGTTGTTGCCTATTAGTATGCACAGTACACTGTAATGACATTGAAAAAGTTCAAATAGGAGTGGCTGTGGAAACCATCACTTGGATTCAAACCTTGATTTGCACTAATGATCCACAAATCCGAATTCTTCTCCACTGCGACTTGTGTTTCGTCTGGTTCTAAATTGACTGAAAGGCTGTCAGTTCTGACGGTAATGTGGATAGAGAACGAGTGGGTGTGCAGTGGCTGCACTTCTTGCTGTTACATAATGATGAGATATTGAGTGTGTGACCCACTACCTTTTTTTTTTTCCCTGCACAGATTGCATTCCATAATCTAATGAGACAGATACTCTTTAATGGAAACCCTGGACATCCTGGATGATTCGGTGATAAAGCTTAAGGTCACGCTTCGCATTACACAAAGCTGGCCAGCATATATGTGTAACAAACAAGGTTGTTATTGCTCTGGAGATCATATTGTAATCATGTCTTGTATCATTTCTGCTTATTAGAAATAGGTGAAATTATATGGTGACAGTTATGTGCATTGGAAGCTATAATCAAAAGAGAAAAAAAAACAATCCCTGCCCCTACTGTAATTGCAAATAAATCAGTGTATTATAAATATGTGTGGGTTGAGGGGGCAGAGAGGCATGCATCAGCACTAACAAATATGATATGCAGAGTGGGGTTGATGTGGTAGCTGCTGTAAAACGGGACAAGAAATGCATTAAAATTGGTCTGGAAAGCCTGGTCAGCACAATGTCTGGCACTTGCTGGGTGTTAGCTCTTGAAATATGGGTGTCAAGTAATTCAGACATCACATAGACAGCATGCAGGCTCTGTTAGTAGAGTGTGCCAGCCACGTGCAGAAGAACCGTATGGGGAGTCTCTCAGAATTTAGAGTTTACTGTGTTGCTTGAAGATTAAAAGCCTTATTTACCATAAGCATTTCTTGACTTGGTTTGCCTTTGCTAGCTTTGGCATCATGAGAAATCCTAACGTTCACTTAAAAAAAAAAAATATCTAGACATTCTCCCTTCCATTGTCAGCCCATGAATTTTGCATTGATGTTCTGTCAACATCAAAGACTTGTGTGGGGAACCTTCTCTCAGTTCACCTTTTATGTTAAATTCATTGTTTGGTAGAGCATCTTTGTCACATTGTACTAAATTTTTGACGAGGTTTGATTGCAACACAATGAAAGTGTCACTTGGAGAGGAAAAAAAGGGATGAATGCAGATGGAGGGAGGAAAAAAAGGAAATAACATCATATGTTAGGTAAATGTCAATTTTTTGCGCTTAATTAGTTCACCGGCAATGCCTCATTTTTTGAGATGCTGTGAAAACAGCATCAAAAGAAAAAATAGAAGTGTTTCTACCAGACGGTGCATTATCTTAACTGATGATCAACAACATCAATTATTGATTTAATTATCCCTGAAACAAAAAGCTGGGGAAACGGAGAGTTATGTTGTTGTAAAGGGACAGGAAGAATAATTTTAGGGGACTATCACCACTATCACAATCTTTTTAGAGGTTTCGCCATTGTAACGCTTACTTAGCTTGCTCTGACCTACAGAAGATGTGTTTGACTCAATGAGCCCAGAGTGTGTGGATAGAAAACTCAACACAGGAATAAAGTACCAATTGACTGTATTAAAACACAGAAAAAAACAAAAATAAGTTGAGACAGTGGAGAATGGAGTGTCCAGAAATCCAAGGATATTTTTCAGTCTTTGGTTTTCAAAGTTCATTTTTTTTCTTTGGGTATGATGTCTTTGTCAAGATTCCTTTTTCGTTGATCAAGTTCTCATTGACGGTTCATGGGTAGCTCACCATGCACCATTACTGAATGGTGCAGATCAAAAGTGGTTCCAATCAGTGGGGAAAACAAATCCGACCTGAACAACGTCAAAACAAATGATAGATTAGACAACATATACTATTTACAACATTTATTATTTACAACAAGTACAGTAGTCAAATGTACGTCTTAATTGTAAGAAAGAAAATCAAATAAGGTCCTAACAGAATTTACAGAAACTGCTTTTAAAATGTCAGGCCTATAAATCAATGGGTTTCAATGTGTTTTAATAGTGTTCCAAACATAAAGTACACTTTTAATCATATTTAGCATTAGCATTAATCAATTTAGTATTAATCAGAGGAGGAAAAGATATGAATGAATGAGTAAAAACTAAAATGGCCGACCAGGCGCAAGTACAAATAAAAAGCAAATTGAAAAGTCCAAAACGGACAAAACCGGAAAACAATCATTAACTCTAATATGTCCAATTTAACAGAAAAAGAATGATCAAAAATCTGTATGTAGCCACACTAGCATGGCATTTCTGTGAGGCAGGGAACCTTGGCAAGACTGTTTTGCAGCTATGTGTGTGACTCGATCGCATTAACTCACAGAAGAGTAGTTTGTTCAAAGGTCTGATTGATCCAGTTAGATGTTACACTGAAGTGTGGGTTAGGGATGACCCGTTTGACACGGACGCTCTGGCGCCTGTTTCACCTTCATGAAACTGTGTGGTTCGGCACAATGTTTAGGGGCGTGTGTCAGCTAGCGTAGTTTATTACGTATAAAGCGCCAAATGTATTGATTGGTCGAACCACTGTTCACTTGTGTTTGAACAGTTGGGCACGCTATTCTCTGTAAATAGCACAAATGAATCAACAGTTTCCCGACCAGTTCTATTGTTTTTCTTGTATTGAATCAGCGCCGTTCATTGCACTTCCCCATGGCTCCTGGTAAAAAAAAAAAGTGCTGTGACTCAGGATCGTTTCAACTCTGTTTCTCCTTATAAGACAATACATTATGAACGTTATTAATAAAGAAACGTCAACAATATGACAGTTAAAGGAGTCATTACAGTAAAGATAGCTCAGTGGAATAATCATGGCGACAAGGCCCAGAGATCTTGGTTTCAAGACCACCATTTAACATTTTTTGCGTTTATTGTCTTCATCTATGTGTGTTTTGCTGTGTCAAGCACTTCTCACAGAAAACGTCACGTGTTGTTTTACATTGTTTTTTATCATCATTAACAACATTGTTTTGTTTTACGTGTTTTCATTATCATTTTCACATTGAAGTGTAGTTGTAGTTGAAGCACATGATATACGTCCGGTCCACCACCAGATGCCGCTGTCCCAGTGGTTTCAAAGCCCTGAATGGTTGGTTCATTTTTCCAAGACAATCACATGAACCCCTAGGAAAGCTTCATGGGGCTTCTATTCCCATCCCTAGTTTAAATAGACAGCTATCAGATCTGCAGCCAGCCACAGCAGATCAGCAACAGCCAGAGCTTGGATGACAGGAAGTGGCTATGTGACCCGGATGTTAATATAAGGAACTGACCCCACCACAATAAGGGCGCCCAGGTGTTCCAAATCTGTGATGTAAGTGGGGCACTGATCCAGGTTACGCTGTGTAGTCAGTGCAGCTTTATTTTCAGTATCTAGAGTCAGAAGCCACACCTTCAATCATTTACCTTTTTTTTAACTTCTTAATTTGCCCCCAGACTCCCATGCTCCCCTAGCTGAGGGATTTATCCTTTGTGCCACAGAAGGAGCCCAGCTGCACAGATGTGCTGCCTGGCTTGCAGTTTTTTAGCATCTGCCCGCAGCAGCCAACCCTTCAGGACCACCAGGCCTGATGAAGAGCTAGAGAGTCTCCATTTGGCAGCCTCTCATGGGGTTTCTGTCCTCCAGACAGCCACCCCTCCTTTGCACATTCCCTCATCCTGAGTGTTCTTTTGAAAACAAGGGAAGCTGCCAGCAAAAGGAAATCCATCATGGGTGTTTGGCCCAGGGCCGTACATTCAACGCAACTAAGGAAAAACGTGTCACAACAGGAGCACTGTGATGTAGGGATCTTCTTTGCCGTCCACGGACAGAGTAGCCCACCCCCTTCTTTCCGATTATCCATCACCCGGAGCTGGTTGAAAAATCATTTACTGTACGGGAAAGTGATTGACGACTCAAAAACCGAGTCGGCATCATTCTGGCCGCACAGACATAATGCTTTCCCTCAGAGGACAAAGGTGCAGGCAAACATGTTCCCAACACAATCTCATGTTGTTCCCCGAGATGTGACACTTAAAGTTCAGAAGAGGCCAGAGGGCTGTCTTTGGCAGAAAACATCACGCTTCTCAATAGTTAACACCCCTGGAGAAATGTTTCTCTTGTCGTTTTTTTGGTCACATATTCTCTCAGAAATCTAAACCTGTACGCAGCAGAAAATTTGACGTGGTTTAGCGCAGCCGCATCCATCACAACAAAAGGAATGAAACCAGAGATAAAGATTAATGATTTATTTTTTCTGTTTTTTCCAACGTGAAAGATTTTCAGACCAGCGTTCAGTGTCCTAATGCTGAAGAGTAGCTGGGTTCCAGGTAGAAAAGCTGCTGCCTGATGCACTAGGCAGGGCAACCTGGGTGTGCAGGAGTCTAATCTGACCTTAGCAGAGGGCTTGACTTTGATTTAACTTTTTTTTTGCTGGTGGGTTTATAAAATGTTATGCGGATTGAGTGGAAACTCTGGAGAACTTTTTCTAATCCACCGCTCTTCTTGATCAGCGGTGCCAGATAGCTCCTTGATCTGAGCTTCCTTCCCCACTGCTTTTTCTACGCATATCACCACCACTTTAAATTTTTTCAGACATGCACTCAACCTGACATGGCTGCATGTCCGCCACGACTAGACACACATTGGACGAAATTTGATGAATCATTTAACCGACAGTTTGTCCATCTGGACACATGATCGCGGATTAATAACACTAACTTGGCATCTAGTTAAAGTCGATGAAACCCACGCTGGCGTTACATGTCCTTGTAGCATTTTTTCATTATGTAGGAATATATAAAGAAAGTGAAGATTAAAATTGCTTCTGAGTATTTTTTTTTTTAAATCATGATGAATCAGACACAGATGAAAAAATGCAGTTTGAAAAGCTTCTAAGTGTAGATCAGAACAGACAACTAGATCCATGAGCTGGAACGTTTCAAACTGCTGGATAGGGCTCTATTGCTCGCCATCTTTGTTTCACCAGTAATGTTAAGTTGGGTTGAGAGGGACTGTAAGCTAGTGAGAGAGGGATTAAACAAAAGGGAAGTGAAGGCACGCTCATTTCAACAGTTCCACCCACAAGTCAGAGGTGAATTTCTAATGAACTCCTGCTGCTCTCTATAAACTATGTCCTAGAAAGCAGCACTCTATTTTTTTTTTAATTTGGCTAAAAACTTGAAAATAAAAAGACCACTAGGAACACTTTTAAGTCAAATCAAAAGATGATTTAGAGGACTTTAATGCTTTCCATCTTCATAGCTCTTTACTGCAAATGAAACTAACTCTACTATGGGCCAACAAAATTTGTATTACAATTGAAAGAAAAAACATCTATTCATCATTTTCAGCAGAGTACCGCTTTTTCTCTTCGGGTCACGGGTGCTGGAGCCTATCCCGGCCACTCACGGCCATGGCTGCTGCAGGGGGATGCCCTGGACAGGTCGCCAGTCTGTCGCAGGGTAGAATATCCACAATCACACATCCATTCACTCTCACAGACATACCTATGGTCAATTTAGAGTTGCCAATCAACCTATGAAGCATGTTTTTTGACGGTGGGAGGAAGCCGGAGATCCCAGATAGAACCAACGCATGCACTCGGAGAACATGCAAACTCCACACAGAAAGGTGTTCTGTTTCAGGTCCCCCAGCCGGGACTTGAACCAGGCCTTCTTGCTGTGAGGCAGGATCGCTAACCATCATACCAACATGGAGCCAGAAAAAGTAATTCTGATCAAAAATTCATGAGGGAAAAATTGATTTTGGTATTGAATCAACATGTCCTAACGTGCCATTTCTATAAATCATTAAAAGCAGAATGAAAAATGTTAAGTCACAAGGGCCTTTCTGATCAAATATTAACTGTTAAAACTTAGATGTAGAATTTGTTGAAATTGCTTTCCAAATATGTTAAATAAAGTAAAAGAATACTAAACAAACCTTTGGTTTTTTTAGGCATCACATCGTTGGCTCCGCTCGTCTCGACTTTACCAAAGCAGTTGACCTGTCCATTGTCGATTTGATAAAAATAGTTTACAGGGTTAAGTCTGTGGGTGTTTCATAAGATGAAGGCTTTTGCAGTCAACATTTTCAGGGAGCTCAGACATGCTTCCAAAATTGAAATATCCTGCTCTGTCATTTCCAGAAAGGCAAAGAAATTCACAACAGTGGTATCTATTGTGGATGAAGGAGGCCCCTGAAGCCCACTCATTGTGATATTCTATCTAAGATGAGATAGGACAGATGAGCGGCATGGCTTTGATGAGCCTGTATGGAAGCTCTCCAGAAAAGTGAGGCGCCGAGGCAGAGATATATATATAACATTTTTTTTTGCTGGCTGCATTGGAGAAATGATGGAGGGATATCTGAGAAGTGAAAATGTTTGATCAGTTTTGTTTTGTGCTGCTGGGGGTGGATTTTGAAAGCCTGTGATTGTGTGTTGAATCAAGCTTTGCCACCTGGAACATAATAGAAGATCCTCTTTGATTTAAAACAAGAAAAAGAGGGCTGACTTTTCTGTCAGACCTTTTCATTTATTCCTCCCTTCTTACTATTATTTTCATTTCTGAAAAATTATAGTGCATAAACCGCTTCTTGCTGCCCTTAAACAACTCTTAATGCATCTTAAAATGGGTTAGATAATGGCTGGAAGTTTGAAATGTTTCTTTTCACCCTGCATTGCAGGGGAAGTAATTGATATGGATTTTAATTTTCCAGCCCCATCCTCTGAACAAGCGTTAAAAGCAGGGATGGTGACTGGTCTGTGGAGGCTGTCATCACATCTCTCACAGTGCTGACACTTCTGCCGAGCAATTTATTTGCCCTACATGGAAATTTGCTAAACAAACTCAAAGGCCAGCTTAAGCCACCATATTCATTAATAATCTGATGGAAAGTATATGGGAAGAGCTTTTAAAGGCTCTTTCAAGTATTGTTATTGTGAGTGATTTACTACAGCAGGAGGACCAGTGTCTGTTCTTTTGTTCTTTAGAAGCAGTGGTTTCATTTGCATCCTGTGTTCTCTAATTCCTTAAGTGTTCATTTCATATATATATATATAAAGATATATATATATATATATATATATATATATATATATATATATATATATATATATATGGTATATCCTGCACAATATAACACAAATGATCGTTATCGCGAAGATCCAGTTTTTGGCAATAGTATATCGCAAAAGACAAGTTTATAATATCGCAACTAATCTAAATAAATCCATTATGCATTTGACCAATCGAAGGATGATCCACGTTATTTCATCATCAGATTGAGCCCCATTATGTTGATGTTTGTCACCTATGTCGACAAACAGGAATACTTTGAATATAATTTTTAAACTGTTGCAATAAAATCGGAATGGTTATTTGGTTATTTATTTATCTGTTTATATATCGCAAATTATATCGTTATCACAATTTTAATCTCTATTGCATATCATGAAGTTTTCTCACACATCGGTATACGCCCTAATATATATATATATATATATATATATATATATATATATATATATATATATATATATATATAGGAGTGTGTTTATGTGTGTATATATAAATATGCAATCGCATTGAAAGTAAGTTAACTACACTTAAAAAAAGTATGAGAATATCCTCTTGTCCTGGAAGCAGTGGCCCTCACTGTCAACTGTCTTTTTTTTATTTACTTTCTAGCACATTTTCAAGAAATAGTACTCACAGTTTTTTAGAAAGTATTGAACCATTGATTTTTAGGAAAGTATTCCTAAATTTGAGCGTCAGGCCGGGCTTTGGACACGCCTGTCCTAGTTAAAAGACCACTGGGAATGCTTTTAAAATAGATCGAAGATGATGGGGGTAGAATAAAAAAAGCTTGTAAAAATCCCACCCTTGTCTCAAAGTTAAGAGCTTCTTTTCTTTGTTGTTTTCGTTTTTCAGTTGAGCGCAAAAAGTTAAAGTTAACTTGTTTGCTTATGTTAACTCAGCACTTTTGGATCTCTTTTTCTTCCAGCATGTGGACAGTATATTGATGGACTTCTTCTTCAGTCTGACTCTTCATGCCTAAGAATCCCCTCCACCCTTTGTCCCTCCCTGCAATACAATAAGTTTAAACCTCTGGAGGAGAGGAGCCTGTCTGGCTCAATGTCAGCTGTCCCCCCTACTACCACCCCCATGGGACTGCATAGTTCAGATGTTAAAATAAAAAAGAAAAACTCAAACAGAGGGAAGCAGCTCTCCTGTGTGCCTCTGCCATTAACATAAGTGAGCTGCTGTCGAGCATTTTGTTAGCATCAACACTTTCCTTTAGGCAGCCCTATAGAGAAGGATTACTTGTCACAGAGAGGAGATGGTTGTCAGGGCCATGTCTGCTCACCCTCAAGGGGAGGGGGGCGAGCTTGCCTGCTTCATTGCTACAGTAAAATAAACATACTGTAGGCAGACAGAAGAGAAAAACTGAGAGAGGAAGCTTGTGGGATCAGATGGGTTCCTGCAGATCTGAGGGCTGTGAAGTAAAAAAAAACAACCACATTTTAAATAAACTATTTTGCGAGAATTCATTTTCACAGAGAGCCCCTTTTCATGAAAAACATGCCCTTATCAGTGTTTAGAGGGCAGCAGAGTAAAGTAGTCTGACATAAAACAGGAGGGACAGATCATTGTAGCGTTCCCTTCCCTTAATCATTAAATGCATAGACGACCCTTCACTTAAAGACAATCTAAAAACCATTTTCCAAGTAAGTAAATCATGTGTGTAGCCACTGTATTACACACTTATTTGATCCTAATCACATTATGCTCGTTGCAGCAGAAGCTGCTGTCACCTTTCCAGAGAAAACCCAGTCACCCTCACTGATGACCACATGCATAACATCTCAGAACAGAAATCTGCTGCTTGCAGTGGGGCTGGTCAGTGAAGACTTCAGAAAATAAGTCTGTCTGCTGCAGAAATGCCACCCGTACTGTCGGTAGGAAACGCTTTAGAGAGCAGCAGTCTCTGTATGATTGGGTTTTTCTGAACTTCTCCAGGAGGCAGGTTTAGTCTCAAATGAGGCATTAAATTGCTCCCTAAAAACTCCAAAAACCTGCCTTCACAATCTGTCTCTTTCTATTAGTGATGGAGTCCAACATGGAAATGTGGTTGGCTGAAAGGTGGAAGAGGGTTATGGGAGATGCTTTCAGGGAACTTGTAGTGATGGCCCTTTTTTTACTTGCTCTTCAGGTCATGCCTCAGTCACAGCTGCTCTTATGGGTGGATTTGGGCTGTCTGCGGGCAAAAAGCAGGCAATTCTGCATGGGACATGCAGGTGGCCTGCAGGAAAATCAAAGTCGTAGATTGCTAGGTGAGGCAGTAGAAAGAAACTGTTCATGCACATTTTTTCTTTGTGCATGCAAGGCTAAAGTAGGGGCAAAGTAGTTGAGATGCAGGCCTGTTGTAAGGATTTTTTATTTATTTTAATCCTCCCCAAACCCTGCACACTGCTTATGGAGCCTGTTAGTGCTCCTTGCTTGCAGCCTGGCTGTCAGAAATGAAGAAATTAGACAATCTGAGTGTAGTTTGTGTGGACATTCTATGGGCTTACCTATCATGTGGACATACCGTGCGTGCAGCATTTACGCGCAGCCAGTAAAAACCAGTGCGTGCACCTTATTACAATGTGGCGTAGAGGCAACCTTACAACAGCATCAACCGTATGTCATAAGTGCGTGTAACTTACATTATCCTTACTTATTCAAGAGGCACTTACTGCACAGATGGCAATTGCTCAAAGAGGCTACAATGATGTATTCCTGTCTTCAGCTCCCTCTACAACATTGGATTTATGTTTTTAGAGTTTTATTTGACCAGTAGGACCTCACTGATTTAGGTAAGTTTTTAGAATGGGGTTTTCTTGTTCATCATTTCCTTGCAGCACTGTGGGTGCAGCTGACAGAGAACCTGACATTTCTCTATAGAATAATATTAACACAAAATAATTTATTCATTGACTGCAAGGTGTCCAGATTCTTTCACCTGCAAAAACCAATGGAGGAAAAACTCATAGATTTCACAAAATCTTTTTTCCTTCACTTTCAGTGTTACCATAGCGACATATTCTAAAGCACTCAAGTCATCAGCTGGCAAAGACCTTCCTTGTCATTACCCATGCTTTGCTGTTTTTTAAACTTTAGAAACAAAACTATCTAGATTAATAAATGTGCAAGTATTTATTAAATTTTTCCAAGTGTTTTTCCGCATTAGTTGATGTTATGTGTACTTTGCTTCTGGTAGTAGTTAAACATTCCTTGTCTTCACAATGTTTACATTCATGCCTTGCAAAGACTCTTTATTTTTGGTCTCTGTGAAGTTCCTTCTCACGTTTTCATCCCTCCTTCCTGCCTTGTTCGCTGAGCCCACATCTGTTTGAACTGTTGACTGCTGACCTCATAAGTAAGAGGATTCCACTCTTAACAGTGTCAGATAAAATCACGCTGCAGCCTGCAGTATTGAGCTTAGATATTAATCACATTTCAGCTGTAAAGAGTACTGTATGTGATGTACATCCAATAATTATAAGCTTCTCTATGATTTTTGGTTCGCTACATACAGCGTTATTTTTAGAATTGTTTATTTTGGAAGTGTAATGCTTGATTAAACATATGTGACTGTGTGTGTTAATCTTCCCAAAAGGCCAAAGAGAAGTTTGTTTCCTCCTTTTTGGCTTCCGAAATAGCAGGGTAATGAAAAACACAGAGACTAGGCGGGTAATCCTTAACAACAGTCACGCAATCCCCGATTTGTGAAGTTGGATGTGCTGCATTGTAAACAGATCCAGGCAGCATCCCATGGTAGCAAACACCAAAAAGTTCTATTAAACTGTGCAAGGTCATTGCCCTTAAAAGGATTTTTTTCCCCCTCTTGTTTGTTGAGACCAAATGCTCTCTTAAAACTGGAATATACAGAAAACAATACAAGTTCAGAATGATAAGACAGCCTTGATAAGAGAGGCCATTTTTGTCCGCTTTGTATCGATAAAGTTAAAATTAAATGTCACATTTGCACAGAGGGAAAAAAAAACCCTAGCTGTGCTACTTTTCTTTCTGTCAAGAAGTTATAGCAGTTTGGGATTGGTTTTCGGTAAAAAGAATTACTCTTTGCTAACATGACCCTTGGGTGAACTGTTTCTGGAGAAAAATGCACTTCACCTCAAGTGAGCGGTGGAGATTATTTTCAACTGCAGTTCTGCCATTATGCATTGGGTTTAATTTGTTTTGTTGATGTTCATCTAAAGCCAAGGAGGGGCGAGCCGATGCCTGTGTGTTTTTGTATGTTACGGTCTCAGTATCCCGGCAGAAAGAGCTGCTGTTCCTGTTAGTGGTTTGACACTCTGACTCACCAAATCTGATCCTTCCTAAAGGAATGGCTGTTGCTGTTCTGTTTACACTCTGGTCTACACACGAACACGCACACTTGCACACACACACACATATGCGCACAGCCCTTCAATCTCTCACACTGTCTGCCTCACACCCTCTGCTACATATAAATAAACCTCCGCCAATCTCCCATTATTCATTCCCACCCGCTCTTGTCATCTGTCAACCCAATCTTCCCTTTGCACTTTAATTTCAGCACCCTTCCCTCAGCATTTGTAATCAATGTTATTTATTGTGATAGAGATTAACCCGGCTTAATCGACACAACCCACCCACCCAGAGAGAAACTCTAAACGTGCCTGTCTCTATTAAGCGCTTCCTAATAAAAATTCCGAGTGAAAGTTGATGAGTAGAGCAACTCAAAGGGCGCATCACAGCAGAATGATGAGATTTTTTTTATTTTATTTTTTTTCCAGCAAAGCTGCTATTGATTTGATCCTGAATGCACAGCTGTGCAAATCTACTGTTGGTGCACATGCTGGTTATTGATTGGGAAATTAAAACCCCAAGTGGTGTTGGGTTAGGGTGCAAAACCATGGCTGATTGTAATCCCTTTCTTTCTAGAACCTGTTTTACTGACGTTGTTATTTCAGAAATAAATAACCCTCTGCAACTTGGGAGAGAAGATTCTCACTCGTGGTAGGATCTTGAGGATTTCACTGCCTGTTGGAAGCTTAGGCCAGTGTCCTAGGATGATTGAAAAACACTTGCCCCCCCAACACACAAATGAATTTATAAAAGTGTAATACATGTGTGAGCCAAGACCACTTCTCGCTGACAGTGATTATAACCCTAAGGAATACCTCCCACATGTGGCCTCACACAGTTATCAAGAGCCGCATGCCATGCTATCCAACCTCTTGATCCTTGGTCTGCCATCGCCATGGTAACAATCAGCTTTTTACACCCCACCAACACCAGCTCTACCTCATCCCTCCCTCCAATCAGATGGGACTTGTCAGGAGCTGTTCAAGATGTGGATTGCCAGGCCACAAGCCCAGCAGGTCTCCTACAGATGTAGAATAGAATCAATCAAGGAAATGGACTGGCTCGACCAGGTGCCACTTATTATGAGCATTACTTCCTTTGCCCTCTCACATATGAATTTGTGCAGCGAAATACTCATTTGTACCTGTTGCTTTCAGTGTATGCTTCTTTTTCACTGATGAAAAAGCACAGGAAAAATCTATTGTTTGCAAGGAGCAATGATCAGCTGAAACATTAAATATTCAGTTCGGTCTTGTGGGATAAGGAAGCACTTAAGTCCTAAGTGAGGCCATTGTAAAATCATCTTTTGTCTTTTTCATGCAACCAATAAAGACACCAAAGGTTCACGCTGACATTTTTTCTTTCCTCGTCGTGGAGCCAAGGTTTATTAAATTGATGGGTCAAATTGAAACTATTGGATTACATTGAAAGGACTTTGTTTCAATTATTAGTTATTGACAAACAAAAGAACAGAAATTAATGATATTAGTAAATTAAAAGATGGAAAAATTGGTAATGAGTCTGGACTGATAAATAGAATGAACAGTTTGAAACTAAAATGTGAATGGATAATGGATTTGCCATTAATTCTTGTTTACTTGTTTGAATGCATATTTATGTATCTTGTAAGAAATAAAAGTATTCTGGAAAACTTCACCTGTGCTGTTCAGTACCCCGGTTTTTATCTCTGATCACACTGGTTGAAGTTTTAACTAAAGATGCCCCGAATCGATTTTAGGCCTGTGAATTGGAACGTTCAGATGATTCGCTACGCCCCTGATTTGGCTGCATAGAAAAAATAGAATATCACCCCCCCTGCAAATGTCCCACCTTTATATTATAAAAAATCAGGGCCAATCCTTGTAGTTTTAGGTGCAGTGACCCAGCCTTTTGGCCTCATCAAAGTCACTCAGACATTTGCCATTGACCTTTTTCTCTTAATGCTGCCAAAATGTTAACTTCAAGGGCTGACCTCCTCTTTTCTGCTTGATATGTCCCATTTCTTTGCAAATGCCACTGTAATAATAATCAATATGCTTAATCGTTCTGCAGTGTGGTGTAAGTCATTTCAAAAACTGCAGTATATTACAGATTACTTGTTATTGTGGTTAAAAGCAATCTCTCACCTTGCAATATTACTCTGTCAACATCTTCTGCGCGATTCCTCTATTACTTTTAAGTTACTGTCTTCAAGTAAAATAACAGAAAACGCAGAATAATATTGTTTTACTTCGGTGAAAGCTCTAAAAGCACAATAGAGGTTCAGCCTTCAGCCGTAGTCAGCGTAGTCCATTAAAATAAAATATAGTGTACTTTAAAAAAACAAAAGGAAAATGGACCAAACAGAACCTGAGGTTTGTGTGTCTAAGCTTTTCACACCTTCTAAAGCATAATGAGAAGATCTAAAGCATCAATCTTTTTTTTCTTATGAAAAAAGGCGCCTTTACAACTTTATCATTACAAATGTATATTAATTTATTCATTCATTGGAATACAAAAGCTGTACAACACACCCTTAACAGAAATGAATAACAGATGTGTAGGGATGCATCGATACACTTTCTTCCCGATGTGGGTTCAACCTCAATATTTGGATATTTTTGGCTCAATATATGATTTGGGTATTACAAAACAACAAAGCAAAAATAAAAAAAATAATTTACTAATAGTCAAATAACAGTGTAAGACAGACCTGTCAAATGGCTCACACTAAGCCTGGTTATGTAAAGAACAAAAAATCCATCTTAAATTTACTGTATGACACTTTCAATATATAAACATACTGGATGCAGTGATTCATTGGCCCCTCAATTTGGTTTAATGCTGTAACAGGATTTGAGTTTAAATCAAGAATTGTGACATCCCTATTATTGAGGGAGTGGACCCAAATGAAAGCGTCCGCTATATCAGATGTACAGACATCCCTTGAAATGCAAGTGCACACTAAATAAAAATGCCTTAGAAACAGCAAACAAGGAGTTTTGGGTTTACTCTGTTGTTTTTACATAACTACCTAATAAAAGAATATTAGAGAAAACATAGTAGGTCCCCTTTAGAAGTGGGTCTCATTAGTGTCTCACAGGGCTGGAGGCGCATACCTGGTTCAAATCCATGTAGGGACATTGGAGTTTTTCCCAGAGCATTCTTTCTTCTTTCTTTATTCCATGCATGTGCGTGTTAGTGAAAGTTACAGAAATGAAACATGACGCTTTCTGAAATGCTGCCTTCCCCCTGATTTTTCTGAAGAGATGCCCCAGGATATTGTTACGTGCTTTACTGAAAAGCAGTAAATTAGCAGAGGAAAGCAAAGGAAACGAGGTTGGATGGTAATGCCTCTCCGAGACTTTCCTGGGATGTTCTGCTTCCCCAAAGAACTGTTCTTTTGGGGGATCGAGAGAAAAAGTCTTTGATGTAACGTGCTTGCAAAGTGGTGGAAGTGCCGTTATGATATTTGTTGGGCCCTTAGAGAAAAAAGTTGTAAATAAGAAAATTTTGAACTCCTCCATCTCGTGCTTTTCATACATCGCTTCCTTTGAGAAACAATTTAGCAGTTTTCTAATGTGTATAATATATCGACTCGTCCCATTTTAAAATTGCAACCCTTTTTTTTCTTGAAAAATCAACTGTAAAGCCATCATGGTGTCAGCACTTTCCTCCATACTCTTGTGTCTAAAGGAGCCAACTGGTGGGCTGTTCTTCATAGGCAGGCGGGCCTTTGCCTGTGCAAATCCACAAACTGATGCATCAACGCCACAGTTGTAAGCTGTATCGTTTAGCCTTTTGTCATCGCATCAAGAATTCTTCCGCCTAAGATATTACTGCCAGCAAGCAAACCAAAGGGATGGAGGCACTGACGAGTCAAGCAGCCACCCGCTGAAGCCCTTGTAGGAGAGCATTTCTTTAATTAGTTTCAAGATGGCAGGGGTGATCTTGACATCAGCAGCTTGGGAAGTTGAGCGCTGTCTTTCCTGCCTTCTGTTGTTTGTCTAATACTGGGCAAGAACAAAGAGGCTCACATTTCTCTCATCTGACTGTACTATCCATTCGATTGGGTTCTAACTGGGTGTGCCTGCGGCTCCGGTACAACAGATCTAAATCGGATCTTGTAATTAAAATAATGTACAAAGTTCCAGATGGATGTTTGCTTAATGAAAACAATTAAAGGATTTATCCACCTGGATATATCCCTCGTCTATTTTTATCTGCTTATCAATTCCTTCTGTTTTATTTTATCTTCTGTTCTTTGTACAACAAAGGCGTTTGAAGCTGATAGACTCCAAGGTGGCATAGCGGGTGTGGAGAATTAGGTTTGATCTAGGGTGGCAGGCACTTATCAAGAGTGTTGTGATACCAAGAGGCTCAGTAACCTCCTCAGAGATTTGTCTGTTTCCCTTCACTCCCCCTTATATTCTCCACTCGCTCTGACTTCCCTTTCAAACCATTAAGCCCCGTATTAAAGATTCATATGCACCTGAGGTGTATTCAGAACACACTCTGCCCCTGCTGCTCACTTGCTCCTTGCTCAGTCTGCCCTTTCTGCCTTTTCACCTCACCCACAGCCTCCCTCCCTTGTATCAGTGCCTCCTCACTAATAAGGATACTTAGAGTAAATCTTCCCAACTCCAGTTTCCATAGCGGATTAGTGCTCTCACCGTCTACAGATAAAACAATTGGTTGTGTGGGACAAAACAAAAGGCTTTCTTGTTGGCGATGTGCTGTTTTGGCTCCTTGAGCGTGTTTTCAGTCTCTCACCTCTCATGAATGATATCGAAATTCATCCTCTTTCTGCTTTACCTCTCATGCTGCTCTTTTCTTTTTGCCTTGAGCCCTTATTTCTCATTACCAGACTGGTGCCCCTCCAACCACTTAAGCATTTGTTTTCCACTAAAAAAATTCCAAAGTGTGACTGAAGCTGATGTCGTCTTTTAGACTGAACTCGGTGTCTAACAGGCGTTTTCTGTCCAAGCTAAGACAAGTGAATCGGGGCCAAGTGAACGTCTGTTGTCCTTAAAAAGTGGATTTCCTCACAAGACCCCAACAAACAAGGCAACAAAGTTCATGTAAATGATAAATAGTTAATCCAGCTCTTGATTCCTCTCTGTCTTACCCCTCTCTGTCACACATAGAAATGAGGCAGCTCACACTAGCCCCATCGGAGTCTTCCAGCAATTAGGCAAGTGCCAGAAAAACACATTAATCTAGCTGTTATATCTTGCCTTGTTAATTTATAGTTTGGTTGGGAAAGCTTATTCATTAATTGGCTGTGTTGGATGACACACAGTGAAATTACATTTGCATAGATCATTTTAAAATTGCCATCGAGCATCCTGCTGGGAGCCATGCTGAAAATAAACTCCTTTGGTTTTAAGTGTTTGCATGTTTGATGGGAGTCTAGTGATGAAAGAAAGCAGGCGTGGAGAAAAAAGGTATTTTCTCGAAGAAGTGTGGAGACTTTGGGGTGTTTTTTTAAGCTGTAACTGTCTTGACCCTAGTCTCCATGCAAGTGGAGAAATTGGCTGTACTCAGCAGACCAGGGCGGAGATGGTAAGTGGTGGCGGGGGGCACAGTGGATGGCTGAGCGGCCACGCAAGCAGTGGGAGAGAGAAGGGTCAATTCCAGAAGAACTCTCAAGTTTCATTTCAAAAATTGAATCGTCAATTTCTATTCAGTCGACCACTCTGCAGGATTGGAAATGAATGAACGTCAAAGCTGTGGTTGTCTTGGAAATAGGGGTAAGCTCTGGAGTGAATTCAAAGGCGACGGTTAAGGTTGGGCTGGGAGACACGAGTGGATAAGCAGCAGAGGGGAAAGAAAGGTGAACAGGAATCAAAGGGAAATTGAACACGGGCCTTGACCTTGGCATGCTCAGTATAGCGATGGCCTAACTGATAATTCCCTGAACTCAAGATACGCAGACTGACAACTTTGTTGGGAACTAATCTAAAAGAGGGACATCTTGAATTCCCTGTGGAGAAAAAGACTGAACAGTAGTTTGTTTCACACTCAAACTTAACGTGGAGCACAATTTATGACTCTTTTACATGATATGTTCAAGGGTATACACATCTTTTTCTACACGTATAGGTCTGAAAGCCTTTCCTCACCAGAGTCCAGACCTTGTTCATCAATATCGCAGACGACTGCATAATGAAATGGTGACAGGTGTGCAGGGCATAAACGATAAAGTGACATCTTTACAGATGCATTGTAGAAGTTTTTGCTGATCTCAGTCAAACTGCAAAGTTACCTTCCACATCTTTTCTTATCCAGCCACGTGCAGCCTAATTAAAGCATATTTTACTTGCCGCTTTCAGCTAATCTCTTTGACCTTTGCAGATTTGCAATTGATTAAAAATTGTGATCCCAAAAGGACTAAAAAATTAATTGAAAACGAAAGATAAAACACAAACATAGTTGTCTTCCAGGTGAGGAATTCTGTCTCTGTGATAGAGTGCTGACCTGCCCAGGATGTAATCTGCCCCTTTCCTGATTGCAACCTACATAAGCTGTTGCTCCACTGAAGAGGAAAACGGAAATGTAGAAAATGGACAGATGGATAAAAATACATTCATTTTCAACTTATCTTAAAAATTACACCTGTGGTGAAGGGGTCAAACGGCTTTAGTTTTTAAACTTGCTGTGCAGTTCCTGCACATACACAAATTAGCATTGTTATACTGCAGCCTTTATCGCATTACACACAGGAATAATTAATCCAAAAAGCACTAGGTTAATTGCTCTAAATATTGCAGTGTATTAGTGGTTTTAATATGGGGTTTGTGGTATTTATGCACAGTTAGGAGTCGTAATGCATACCAGTTAAGAATATGCGGAATTGCTTTAAGTAAGTTCTGTTCGATTTAAATTTTGCATGTGTAATTATTTTAGGAGAAAGAAATACAAAGACTTTTTGAACCAAGTTGTTTTTCAAACTAATTATTTGGTATGAGAAGTGTCATTTTGCGGTTTTCTTTATCTTAAAGATGTAAGATATCGAAATTTTAGGTAGAATTCTTTTATAAAACTCAATTTGTCGGAGTATTTATTACAACTGTCCAAATGATTGTGTGTAAACTTCAATATGATATTAGTGCTGCCCATTTCTTTCTGTAGTTCTGAACCAATTTTCAGTATTGCACCAGTAAATTTTAGATTAAAATCTTGTGTAAATATTTTTGTTGCATACAAGCCTCGTCATTCTGCCACAAGCTTTCAAGCACCTTTGTGCCTGTTCTAAAATCAGAATGTGCCGGTTTGAGAAATCATGGAGTGGGGGTGGGGTAGAGTGGCTCTTAGAGTGGCACCAGTGGTGATCATCTCTATGATTTCAAACCTAATTAACCTCGGCGTTGCGCCACACTTCAGCTGAACGGATAACAGCAACTGCCGTTTTGCGGTCTCCTATGAGAAATGTTGGGATGATGGCTGGAGTAAGAGGAGGAAAAGGCAGGGTCGAGACAGATGGAAACTCGAGGCACCACTAACATCTCTCACATTGACTGAGTTATCATGTGTGACTCAAGTTGAATCTTTTTCTTGGCAGTTGGTTTCGAACGATCCGAAGAAATCTAATGTGCAAGTTACCAAAACCCATTTACTTTTTGTCCTACAGTGACTAATAGCGTAATATTTTATTTTTTTTTTAACCAAACAGGAGTGGTTATTACTGTTTATTTTGGAGTATAAGTTGCTTTTCTTTTTTATTGCATAGCTTGGTCAGGGGAGCGACTTATACTTAGGTGCGCCTTATATGTGAATTCTTTTTAATCAAATAGGCTCACGTTTTTGTTATTTTCTGACTAACAGTCACTGGAAAACACTGTGTGTGTATCAATATTTTCTACCAAAGCAATGCAGATGAAGAGGCACTGGCCTTGGCAAAGTTGTTGAAAAGCAACACAGACAATAAGGAATTAAATGAATTTTGGTGATTTAAAGTTTTTTTTTATAGAGTTTAGTTGACTCGTTAGCATATTCTTTCTGCTTTAGTTGTCTGAATAATTGTTCATATGTTGGGCTAATGTACTAGATCCTATGTTTCATGAAGCTAAACACGGTTAGGGAAGTGAAGCGTGCATATTTTTAGTCTATTATTATCTATTCAATTATCATGATTTGCCTTTCAAAATCAAATGTTTGTTCTTCCTTTATTTTGTTGAATAATTTTTCTCAAAAGTGGGATTTTCATTTCAGGACTCCCCCCCCCTTTACTATGCATTTTTTGGCATCTGCAAGTTATTCTCCGAAGCAACTTATAGTCCAAAATATGGTTAATTATTTTTCCAAAATCAAATATATCTGGTTGATCATGTTTTTAAGAAATAAATATTTATTATAGCCCTTTAAGTTCGAAAACTGTGACTGCTGTTTTTGTTTTGCTGAATAACCTTGCCCTTGGCTATGAGAGTCACAAAAAAAATATGAAACAAAAGTTCAGTTGTCCCTCACTCTGTCTTCCCCGGAGTCCTGACTCAGACTGTCTGCCATTCCGTCTGTTTGCAGTTGGGGTACACCAAATTGTCGACTCCACCATCTCCAGTGTCGACACAGGGAATGTTTGAGCTCTCACAGGGCCTCGTGTTCTGTTCCCGCAGCTCAACCAAGAGTTTAAAAATACTTCAGCTTTGTCGTTTCTTATGCAAAGAGATCCATGACAGCAGACTGATCTGTGACAGAGGGCTCTAGTATGTCTTGCCTCAGTGTGCCAATTTCTTTTACATTTTCCATGCAAAAACTTTCTCACAGTTTCCATGTTTTCTCACCGTCTTCATTCTTCTCTGCCTTTCTTTCACCTCTTCTTCCCTCCTTCATCATGCTGTCTGTCCGTTCATCTCATTTAAGTCAGTGACATTTGATGTAAGGCGGCACGCGCCTTGAGAGCTCACAGCCATTGGCTCATAAAAACACACATGAGGATGGAGGACTCGATGCGGAGGGAAAGGTCAGGCTTACACTTTGAGAGCCTAATCACCCACTCGCACTGAGTGGCCTGCCCGCTCAGTCACACTTGATTGAGAGTGCATGTGTGCGTTCGGGAAGTGTTATCTCATATGTGACTTGGTTTATGTAAGCAAACGGCGTTCAGTGTTGTGGGGTAGATTGCAGCTCGAGAGAGGTGATTTGCTTTCTAAAGTGTATTTAATTTCCAGAGCGGGGAGCATAAGATAAGCAGGTGACCGCTTTAGGTCAGGTAACATTTAGGTCAGGAAATGCGCACGCAAACATAATCACAATCCTTGTGCCCAGGAAAAAGTGGTGTAATCAGAAGCCCTGTCGGGGGGAACTGTGCAGCTTTTGCAGGGTCATTAACTTCTCCCTGAGCGTTTTTTTAGAAGGGGAATTGGGTAAGACGAGTGGACCACCCTCATCTAAAAACTCCTTTAATACAGTCTTTTCGCTGCTCCGTTTTTGCAATAAGTGATTGTGCACTTGTAAGCATGTATATGTGACGCTCGTCTATGGTCTGTGCTCATTCCCTCATTAGAGGTCCTTGCGTGTTCCCTTTTGCTTGGAGCAGTTGAAGCAGAACAGTGCTGCTGGGATTAAGTATTAAAGAGCCTCAGCTGCTTTGGGGCTCCTGTTGTTCGGCTTTGGGCCACCAAGGCCCGATAATGGTGTTTGTTTAGCCATTAGTCAAGCCCTGCTTAGCAGCACTCTCCCCTCCAGCTACAGCAACACTGATAGATGATGGATCATGATTGCAAAGATCACCAGACTAAGTTTGTGGAGTGGTTTCACTGGCATCAGGAACATTTCTTCAAAGCTTGTTGCACTAACGATATGTGGGAAACCCATACTTTTGAGTTTTTATAAAGACTGGTCATTTCTTCACTTATCTAACAAAATACCAAGAGGGGATTCTATCTGTCTTCTTGCAATATTTACAAAAGTGCTACTATATTCTGAAAGAAATTAAGTTTTATGCTGTGTTTTTGCAGCTAATTCAGCATTTATCTTTAAAGCCTCAAACCTAAATATCCTTTCATATGGAGATTTGGCCAATCTCAATGACACTAATAAGTGCTGTTAGTCATCAATGAAAGATGAAAACCTTAAGAACCCACTGCAGTCATCTCTTGATCTATTGTAAAAATGTTCTCAGTGGTCCTTTAATTATGATTTTCTAGCTAAAATCAAAACCTTGTGTGTTGTTTTTTTTAGGACTTTGTTTCTGCAGAGCGGCAGGAGTTCATGAGAAATTTTCCTCTGAGTTGCAGGCAGGACTGCTGGACTGTAAGCCACCCCCATCATCCATCTTTTTACACACTCTCCCTCTAGCCCCTCACAACCTCAACTTAACATTAGCAGTAGAACAAAAATTTCAAGCAATATTGGAGCTATTCAGGCGTATAGTTTTGATTCAGATTCCAGCTCAGATGAGGAAAACAAAGTCGTACAAGGATCTATTTGTCTGCAAGTGGATTCATCAGAATGGAGCAAAGCAGGAAGTGTTTAAGAATAAAGAAATACTCAGAAATGCAATTTTAAGCGTAATTGTCTTTATATTTGTCCCCCATCATCAGAAAAAGTCTACAATAACACAATAAAAATAGCAAAAACACAAATATTCAGTGGATTGGATATTTAACAAGGCTCAGTTTATATATATTCCTCATAATGAAAGCACTTTTTCACTATTCACACTTTGGCTCCACTTGAGAAATGACAGACACCTGCCAGCTTGCACAATGGATGCATTGAAAATCAGCCAGTGTTGTGGGATTGCCCTTCTTCTGGTCTTGTTTTTCCTCTTCTCTTGCCCTTTCACTTGCCAAACACTACAGCCATAGCTCTTTTCTAATGCCACCACATCTGTGTTTAATTTAAGGCACAATACACACTTGTTTTAATTGTGGGGTTGTAACATTTTTTTTTCAACTTGCAAACTTTTTAAATTTGTGGTTCAGCAGCTTAACTTTTATTGGCAGCAACATGTACTGTTGTAAGGCACATCTATCAATTGTTCAATGACGTCAATTGCTTTCGCATCAAATTTTTTTCTTAGGTCTTTGGAGCAGACATTTCCTTTTTCCAGACTTTAAACTCTATTTGTCTGCACCAGAATAACTGGAGATATTCCAGATGGCTGCGATGAAACAAGAACTAGTATATGTTGGATGAGATGCTGCCAAAATCTCATGGCTTTTTTACAGCACATTTCATTTTTGTATCAATACCAGCGCCGAATGTGTTTAGACACATCTGCCACATTCGCAAAATGCTGTAAAATATGTGATGGCAAATAAAAATGAGTTTTAACTTGCATTTCTTGATAAAGAGCACTTTTTCAATGTATGCTACCCATGAAAGAGGGTAGAATAGAACAAATCCCTGCAGTTATTCAGCCACGTGGTATTACACGAAGGAATGTGACCTCTTCACTTCCTCAGTCCAAAATCAGTGAACACACCGGAGCATTGAGCAAATTAAAAGAGGTGAGGAAGTGAGCAGCTTTAGTTACAGCGCTCAGGGAACAGTGAGAGGGTTGGTTGCCTTTGCTCAGCTGCACCTCAGACAACACTGGGGAATGGAGAGGGACTGTGCCTCTCCTTCAGAGAAACAGTTTGGTGACCTTTGGCTTCAATACACGCCTCGCTAACATCTAAAATGCAGCCGCCCTGTTTGCACAGACTCAAAGGAACATTATGAGCACATTGTTTATGGTAAACTCACAAAAAAGCATTAAAGGCCCACACAGATGAAAATTGTGGTCTTGTAGTATTTGTCCAATGATGGAGGAGATAAAAAAAATTAAGCATAAAAGGCATTTCTAAATATTTCTTTATTCTGTGAATCAGGAGCAGAGGACAAAATGCAGTTTGGAAAGCTTTTGTAAGTGTGACATAGAGGCTACGTCAAACCACAAGCTCTCTGCTCTTCTCCATTCTGATGCATCTGGTGGATGAATATTTGTAGTTTGAAAAATGGTCCTTATTTCTCTCTGGAACAGTGTTCTGAAACCCAAACAAACCGAACCACTTCCACCTGGGTCGTTAACAGCCGAAAGAGATGACCAGTTTGGGGAGGGAGTCACTGGCTCCTCAACCCCCAGCTGAGGACAAAGGACTCTTAACGACCCAAAACTATGTAGGCTAAGTTGACACTACCATCCAGTTTCAGGTCTGACTCCTCCCCCATGAGTGCATGTATACCAGCTCTTTTACCAGCTAATTCAGAATTGAAAAAAAAAGCCTCTTGTCCATATGACAGCCCCTAAACCTACTACTATTATAAATGGTTAAAGGTGTATATCTATATAGCGCTTTTTTACTTTCCTTAAAAGCCTAAAAGCGCTTTACAGTCACAGTCCCATTCACACACACCGATGGCGCCTCTACTCCACCTTTTTACAAGGCATCAACTTGTAACCACCTGGAGCAATGTGGGGTTCAGTGTCTTGCCCAAGGACAGTTTGACAGATGGAAAGGCAAGGCAGGAAATGAATCTGCGATTTGGGTTCAGAGGTGGACCACTCTGCCTCTAGACCACAGCTTCCCGAATAGCATTTGTTTTTATAAAAATACAAACAAACAGCTTATCTCCTCACTTGTTCTAAATGGAACTCAGTCTGTATATCTGAAAACCTGTAGCATGTTGTTCAAATTAATAAAAACAGACACGCTTGATATGTATTAAAGAGACACTTGCTGTACTCACATTTCATAAAGTGCCTGATTTTACGCCTGAAGAAAAAACAAAGTGAGCAGGTTGTCTGTTATGTTGACTAAAGCCTCTAAAACCATAACATGCTTACCAAATGTTCATGTACATTTCTATAAGAGAGCTGGAGAGTGATCCTTCCATGTAAGATTATTCTTCTCCTTGAAAGTGAATTCTGAGCAGCGAGACTAAACCAGATTCCAAGGTACCTTCATGGCTCATTGCTATTTATGCTGGTGAAGTGAAATCATTATAACCAATAAGGTATGTAATGGATTTCTTCCCAACAGTCAGTGAGCCTACGTGTCTTTTTAATTGTGGCTGCATGTGTTGGAAAAGGCGCCCCGCTGGTTGTAAGTGCAGGCTGATGAGAGGGGGATTGCCTAAGGGTGGTACATGGATTAAGAAAGCTGGTATCCAACCAGGGGAAGCAGGGATTAAAGTTTGTGCAGAAAAGATGCTAAAATATTCCAGAGCAAGACAATGACTTACTACCTTAATTTTATCTTTCTTTAAGGTAGACAGGAGCGAGGGAAAAAAGGAATTCCTTACCGTCATCCGTCTAAATGTCAAAATGAGGTGAACGTTGTGCGCAAACCATTATAAGATGTTTTCACTCCTGACAGATAATTAATGAACATGTGTTTTTCAAATCGGCTGCTTGAAGTCATTCATCAAAAACATTGCAAGCTTAGTATTTAGACTAACTTGATGAGTCAAAAAAATTCTGCGTGTATTTCTTATCCTGTAACCAGTTTTTTTTTTAAATATAGCAGGTTCACATAGAGATTTTTAGACAAGTAGCTTGTGTATGCATGTCTACAAATGCTTGTGTGTATTAAAGCAATTGTCTGCATGTGTTGGTGACACCTGTCTGAGGATGCATTTTCTCCTCCAAGTAGCTCTTTTCTGGCAGGGCACACCATCTAATTAGGTTCTCCACATCCACCAGCTGTGCCCAAACGGCAAACTGTTACACCGCTGGAGAGCTGCATCATCCGGACAGGGATTGGGGGAGGCCAGTAAGAAGTGGGAGATTAGCACACGCCCCTGTCGCGGCTGAGAATGACAGGTTGCATTTTGCGCTTTTGTTTGAAAGACAAACAAAGATTGAGAGATTTTAGGAGGCACAAAGGTCAGCTGCTAAGATATGCACACGGCAGAAAAGTGTTGCAGTTAGTCTTGGTGCTTGTGCATCCAAGCACATTTAAATGTGCGCCTTCCTTCGTGTGGCTTGTGTGCCTGAGCCTGTGGTTTGAGCTCTCACTGCTCAAGTGTCCAGCTGGCAGAAGGGAGATAGCAGGAGCTTTGAAAATGGTGACAGAGCGGTAAACAGACACACAAACAGTCCATCAATCCTAATGAGGAAAAGTGCTGTGCCAAAGGAATGGTGTGTGTCTGTTGGGCTCACACCACCTGACTCCTGGTCGTACATCACAGCAGACAAACGTACAACACTGAATAGGGGCAAACTTTGTAGACGCACAGAATGCAAACACATGGGAGAATTGGGGCACAGTCTTAAGTGGATGTAGTGCAGTGCTCTGTTTGGGTCATGAGCCCATATTAAAGGTGTTCATATTTAGGCCAGACCAGCTGGATCCCACCAAAAATGAGCCGAGCCCATCAATCTACCCACCTGCGCTTGTTACCCTCAATACGTTAGGTTGTGGCTAGTAGGTAACATTCCACATTCAGTCATTTTTGCGCTGAAAGAAATACAAGCACTGACAATAGGGTCATTGTTCAAGTGGGAGCAGAACTGTCATCATCACACAGTCTGCCCTGTGAAGCATTCAAAAACCCCAAAAAACTAAAGGCCCTCTCTGCTTTGTCAATCTTCTCCTTTATGGCAACAGAAAAATGAAGTTCGAGGTTTTGCCAATTGAATTTCAGCTCCTTGTTAAAGCTCCAAAACCCAGTTTCTCATGTAGCTCAATCTCACTTCATCCACTTTTTTCAGCCTTTGACATTTTGTAGGATAAATGGGGAAGTTTGATTTGAAGCATTAACCCTTCTCTGACCCACCCATCCATCTGTCTCCCCCCCCCCCGAGCTGCCCCCCTCCCGGGGACAGGCGAGTAATTTAATTGGAGTTCACTTTTATCATTGCATAGCTGTTTCAGTGGGAGGACATAGCCCTCCCCTTCACATCAGTGTCACAGCTGGCATCTACTGAAGACAGCTCCCCAGTAAAGAAAGTGCTGAATCTGAATGATCACAATGTGGGGCGATGTCTTATTATGTTTTCAGGATAGGATGTCTCTTATTTATTTATTTATTTTATCAGTTTCCCTTCTCTATCTGTTTTAATGAGCACTCATGTTGGCTGAAAACCTGCCAGGTCAGCGGTTGCCGAACTGTTTGCGCGTTTGATCTTATCACGACGCATCCATCTCTCCCCTCCTGCCCTTAATTTTTCCCCTCTTCCTCTCTGATCGCTTACTCCTTCTCTCAGCCACGCTCTCACGCTCCCTCCTGGAGGCAGGGTTGTCCAACAAACATGAAGACTGCTGTGCCATGTTTCGGAGCGCTGGCGTCGGAAAAATAACAGATAAAAATGTTTCCAAATAAAAATCCATCAGGTTGGGAGGAATGTGTCCTTGCGGTTGAAGTGGGATCAACACAACAAGTTGCGTTTGTGTGTACAGGTGTGGGTAAAAGTTGTGTGTTTGGGCACACCTCAATTATGTGTTATTTTCCTCAGCTCAAAGCCACATCTCCTGTCCAGACAGGTTTTGTTTTGTCATGGGTGGCCAGAAGAGATTCTTTTCGTGTTGCATTTTTTTCATAATGGAAGATATGTATTAAGAAAATTATGATTAAAATGACATTTCTGATTTTGTCTTTATTTAACTCACTGTGTATCGGGAGTAGATGAAAAAAGCAGCTGGAAAAAGCTTGTAGATGTGACATAGAATCTATGGCAAGCCAAAAGCTCTCTGCTCTGTTTCATTCTCTTGAAGACAAATACATCTTTGTTTTCCTTGTCCGATCTGGCATCTAGCTCAAAACTGTGGATAGCTCCAATATTGCTCGCCTTTTTTGTTTCACCGCTAACCTTAGGTTGAGGGTGTCTCAGTTTTCTGCTTTAATAACAAATATGAAGCTATATTCACAACGGCCTCGGAAACGGTCATTTGACGGACCACTTCCAATGAAAATCGATGTAAATTGTCGCAAAGGGCTTATGCTCCCAAAACTCCAATGTTCACTCAAAATCACACAAGTTTCTACAACCGTTTTCTGGCTCTATGTGCAAAACGTGTGGCCAGTGAACGTGCACTCCAAGTTAAACCAGATTAAACTTTGACTAATCAGGAACTTGGATTTAGTTGTGACGAATAGATGACGTTGCTTTCAATTCACAGAAGTGCCAACCATTTGAAAATGAATCATTGAGGAGAAATGAATAATCGCGGTTAGTGCCCGATCAGAGTTATGACTCCAAGTCTATTATATATATCGAACCAAAACTGTGAAAGAAAAAGCCTGGAGCAAGATCCACCAGATTTGCACAGCTTTGACATTTCGCACCAAGCCTCCTTCAACTGTAGGTGGCAGACCAGCCCTAGTAAACAGTAGCAAAAGAAACAGAAGAAGAAGCCCCTCCCTGCTTGTCCAGTGTGAACACCATGAACTACACTTGCATTCAAGAACATGCTTGGTGTGTGCATAGCCTCATATGTAACATCACTCGCTCTTAAAGCAAACTTCAAGTTTTCTATCTCAAGGCTTTTCTCTGTCAAAGCCGTTATATTTTGTAATTGCATGAGTTATTGATCAGTATACTTTACACCCTGGGTGTGTGTGCTTAACTGAGATTTTCTTTTAAATTCTCTCGACCCTCATTATGCTTTAGTATTAGCTTCCATGTAAAGGGTTGACATTGAAAAATATCTTAAAGTAGTAGTCAGATGACAAATCCACCAAAATCCTGTATGGTTTCCTGAAAAGGTTTTTTCTTTTTTTGACAAAAATATTGACTAAAAGAGCTCATGACTTTAAGGTGTTGCTAGTGTGGCTCTACATCTTTTCCTCATTTAGAAAACGTTGATCTTTGAACTTACCCATATCTCTGCATGTCAGCAGATAACACGGGCAGGCTCTTTTTTTTTCTTACTTTCTTCCTCCTACACTATATGAAGTAGCTGTCTGATAAATGATGACTATAAACCCATTGCCTTTTTGGTGTTTTCGAGAGAAGACTGCAAAGTCTCAATATAAACTCAATCCTTCTCCATCATAGTTTGATATTTTCAGGTGTGACATATATGCTTACAAAATGTCATTTTGTGCGATCTCTTCTATATAGAGAATCTGGCAGGACTGCTGGCAGTTGCAAACAAATGAAATATAGAAATCCAATATATGACTCATGTTTTTTGTGAAACACGACTATTTCATATTCTTTTCATAAATTATAAAGTAGATGATCTTACTAAAAATGCAATGTGCTTTAAAAATAATACCTTTTTTGGGACTGGTGCTGAAATTATTTTACAAATTATTGAGTTATATATATATATATATCTTGCTGACATTTCTGCCTTTTAAGAATAGGAGAAGCAGACAAAACAATTAAAATAGGAGGATTTAAAATCTTTTTTTCGTTATAAAGCTTTAGTGACTGCAAAAGTTTCTGTTTTTTGATGGTTGCTTGGTTTGGTGCACGTGCTTATTCAGCAATTCTACAGTGAGGTTCTACAGTTGTGATGGAAGTTTTACTTAATTAGGATCATATAAAAATTCTTACTTCAGGAAAAAAAAAGTATTTTCTTTTTTCATTTTACATTAAATGTCAATGTGGAATGTATTGGATTTGTGGTCATTTCTACACTTGCATAAAGCCTTCCTTATTTAATTGTCTTGTATTTCACAGGAACGCATTTTTCATATGTGCCAGCTTCATTAACACATGATGTGTTCCATCATTATTTATTTTCTCAGGCCATTTGAGGCCTCATTAGCTGAAGGTTGATGTAGCATGCCGCATCTAAATTTAGCATCTTTTAATTTATTTTTTTTCCCACAGAATTGTCAATTGGATAACATGCCCAGCCCCTTGCAGAAGCTTTCATACATATGGACACGAGAGAGATATTCAAAAGGCAAATCAAAGAAAAGTTTCTCTGTTCACTTGTGTTATCAGGTCACTATCCTCAGATTGGCAAGCGTAGATCAATATTAATCAAAGGTATATAAGGTTAGGAAGTAAACAAGTGATTAAAACATAATCTTAATAACTGTTATTGAAAAATGATCTGGCAGGATATACAATAAAATAATTTTTTTTGGTTGTTTTCTTCTTTAGATCATGGCATGGTTGTAGAATTTAAATGAAGAGGTATTATTATGTTATTTATATTTTCTATTAAAGGGTCTATAGCAGGGGTGGCGAACAAGTTTGACACCAAGAGCCAAATTTTTTCACTGTGAGAGTCAAAGAGCCACACCACACACTGACCTGCCAAAACGCACACACACACACGCAATTAAAGCTGTATTATTGTCCATAACACACTCCTCTCCCTACAACAGAACAGCAAGTATTGTACTTGTGTTTATTTCAAGGAAAGTGTCCAGCCTCAATACACACATCAATGCAGCTTAGCCAGAGTTAACACAGAGACTACCCTAGAGGTCAGATCCCCCCTCCACACACACAGGCACCTCTCTCTCATTTCATACACACTCTCTCTCTCTTCATCTCACTCTTTTCTCTGTCTCTCTCTGACACACAACTACTCAGTGACGGGCAGTGAGGTTGATGCTGGTGAGAATGTGACTCCTCTGAAGTCAGATTTATGATGATAAAACTGAATATTTCATCGTTTATCCAACAGCATTTAACTGGTAATTCTTTGTGTCTCAACATTCCTCTTTCAATGATACATACACCAACAAATACACAAACATCTGGACAGAGCATCCTTCTGGTGTCTGAGTCATTCATATTCACAATGAACACATTAAATACATTACATTTCAGTTGTGTGCAACTTAAATTAATTTTGACCCTCATTAGAATATCTTGCTTTTATGTTTTTTTATTCAAAATTGTATGACTGACATTTACATCAAAAGCAAATTATTTATTAGATATTAATACCTTGCAATGAATCAATTTATACTAAGGAGTAATATTCCAACAGGTGCTGAATTATAAATTAACTGACTGCGTCATTCACGTCCTCTCCTTCCTGCTCACATTATGAACCCGGTATCTTCGATGCACACTCATTCAGCCAAACGGCACGCAACTCAATTCTGCTAACAGCTACCTGGCTCATGGTTTTACACTGAAAATCCCCCCTTCCCATGATCCTTAGGGGCTGAAGGCGGGGCTAAGCCCCAGGCCGGTTGTAGCCTCTCTGATCAGCTCCTTTACGTGAGTGTCGGTCAGAACGGACCGCTGTCTGTTCTCCAAATTATAACAGGGCCTTCTTTCAAAGAGATTTCTGCTCATTTATCTCTGGTTCTCTCGCTGCCTCATCAGTGACAAGCAGGGATCTCAGGCTGTCAGTCTCTGCATTAGAGGATCCATGAGAAAAGTGATCTGCGGTCGTTTCCGTCCAGTTGCGCAAGCAGCGTCATGTTCTGCGCTTCATTCATTCTGATTGCAGCTTTCTGCTGTGAGCTCCACAAAGAAGGAAAGGGGGATGATTGCCGTTTTGAATGTGCACTTTGAAAAGCTTCAACTTGTTAATAAAGGAGACAATCTGTGTCAGATCAGGAAGAGTTTTTCATTTTCTCCGGGATACTGCCATGACCAATGTTACTGCTTTATCATAATGATAAACATCGTGACTTTCCATTCTGTTCAGTAAAAAGTAAGAATCTTCCCGTTCTTCCAGAAACATCCTGTGTTTATCTGTATACTCTGAATTTCACCATTTTGACCATGAGGGTAACAGTCTGCACACACATCAATCTTTATCTATGTGTTCCGGCAGTGGGCGTAACCCACGCAAATGATTGGCGGTCACGTATGTTTCGGGAGCAGAATCAAACACACACACACTGCCAAATTACTTTTATTATTAATTATTTATATTTAATACCCTCTGATGGTTTTAGTGGGAAAAAATTATGAAATGAGGCACAGGATATGGAAAATATGACGAGACGCAAAGAGCCGCACGCTCATTGTCCAAGAGCCGCATGCGGCTCGAGAGCCGCGTGTTCGCCACCCCTGGTCTATAGCATGCTTTTCTTAAGCCTTTTAGAGTCTACTATATCCATATATACAGTACAGATCAAAGGTTTGGACACACCTTCCCATTCAATTGAATGAGAAGGGGTGTCCAGACTTTTGGTCTGTACTGTATGATAATACATAACCTAAAGAATGTTTTTTTAAATGAAATATTTTCACAGCTAATTTTCCTATCTGCAAGTAAGACGGCTCGATCTCTGAGGGACCGCCTTTCATGATGTCAACATAGAGCCGACCTCTGCGACTCGCCCACGAAAACAACATCCAAACTTTTGTAAAGATTAATGTGCATATTGTGTGTATAAAATGAAAGCGTTAAGCTGATCACTGCTAGCCCATCGGATAAAGTGTGTGTCTGTCAGCCTGGGGGCGGTACTGGCGGCGCAGACTCTTCCTGGAAGGGGCTGTTCTCACTTATCTACGTCACAATGTGAGAACCGGCTAGTTTTCGTGGATTGGTGCTCAGAGCGCAGGTTTTTCGAGGAATACTCAGAAATGTGTGAATGGATCAAAATACTGCTTTGAGGTATTTTTTGTTAGGAATTATTAAAAAATATATTACTACACAGTTAAAAAAAATTGATTTTGCATGATATAAGTCTTTTAATGGTGATTGAGGCTTAATTTATTCACACGAAATCTGCTGATTGTGGTACAGATTGGGAGTTGCTGCCACATGTGTTGATCAATTTAAAGAAAAACGTAAGGTCATATGCCATGCCTGATACTTGTCTTTTGAGTTAAACCAGCATAAATATCAATGTGTGTTATTAAAATGGACAAAATAAGTTTTAACTGGTCTGTTATCAGCCCCAAAGCTGCCTCTAAAAATATTTTGCAAGACTTACTGCACCAAGACCATCAGCTGATCCTAAAAACTGTTTTTTAATCAATTTTCACATCTATTTGCATGTGTGCAGTCTGATGCGTCTGTTATGCTTTTGCTGACAACAAACTGTTTTTACAAGCCTCTGCAGTTTTTGCAATATTACCTTGAAAAGTCAAGCGCAACATTTATTGTCACCCCTTCAAGCTGAGACTGGTTTTTAACTCTCTGTGGAAATATGCGTTTTGGCACTTTGAAAGTGAAATTACAGCTCACACGGTCCCTTCATTTTGTCCACTTTGTGGCTTTCTCTTATTTATGCCACTGGGTTAAATCTCGATCGGACGCTAACTGCCTCACTTTCATAATTACAGCTGGAGAAAGGAAATGCATACATAACTGTTCTGTATAAGCACTGGCAGAAATTTTATTTAGTCATTTCAATTTTTATAGAAAAAAACTTACAGCACTGAACTGAAAAGGGACTGATACATTTATGCATTGAAATTAGGTGGGGTAGGGGACTAAGCAGAAAATGTAAAAGAAGTCCTTAAGTCGACTGACGGACACATTTTGTAAATTAAACTTTTCCTGTGACCGCCCCTGCCACCCCACTTCCAGGCAAAGTATGTATGATCAGTGATCTTCCAACCAGTAAAGTAGGTTTAGGTTAATAAAAACAGCTTTGGTAAGTTTCATCAGGAGGTTCCAATAGTAAAGGTATTCCTGAGGAGACTTGACTGGCAAGTTGAAATGAAAAGTATTGGGTTTTTTACAGAAAACGTAGAAAACAAAACCCACATTCAAATACAATTTGTTGCACTGGCAGGACATGAGCAAAAACCACCTGCAGTTCCATATTTACCACAGCTTGGGCAAACAGCAGTGAGCAAGGACTCCGCAGGCTCCTGCTGTTTCCCGGAACATAATGCTGTCTGTATTTTACAACGATACCGTGTGATCGTGTTTTTCTGAGACGGAAATGTGTTGTTCCTGAGTACAATGTGTTTGGAGGTGTTGGTTGAGGGGTACAAAAGTGCAAATGAGGCTGGAGCTGATCCAAGATTTTTAAATAGCTTTCTCTTTGCCACGAATTGAAATTTACTTTAATTCCTGACCCTTAACTTGTTTTTTTACACCCCCTTAAAGAGGTTAAGTGGTAGATCAGAAAAAACCCATCTTGTTCAACATAGTTAATTTCTTTTGTGTGCTTTTTTGTATTTACTGTTCAAAAGCAATTTGACTTTTTTTATTGACCAAAAAGTTGAGTTTTTGGTCAATACTTTTTAAAAAAATTTTTTTTTAAAAGTCTTTTTTTTTTTCAAACTAAAGTCCAGTGAATATTTTTCTGCTGCATTATTTGGGATTTTTCTGCAGTTTGTTCAAACGTTGAGGAGAATTGTTTTAGAATCTCTCTTAAAATAGATCCTGCTGTCTGTTTTTTCTCAATAATCGTGACTCTGCGGCTACTGAAAGTCCCACTTGAATCACCTTTTGATCTATTTTGAAAGTGTTCCCAGTGGTCTTTTAAATGTGATTATACTATTTTGAGACAATTATTTTAAATTGTCGTTTACCAGGAGTTTCTGCGGTACATTCGAAATTCATTAAAAATTTGCTTTTTGAGTTGTCAGCGGGACTGCTGTTACAGAGGAACTCCACTTCCCATCATCCATCTGTTTACACGCTCAGATGAGGAAACCGAAGTACATGGATCAATTTGTCTAGAAGCGGATGCATCAGGATGGAGTTATTTTTACTACTCTTTTTCAAACGGCATTTTGATTCACAATGATTTAAAAAAAAATTAGAAATGCAATTTAACGCTCAATACTGTATGTCTTCAATATATCATTTTCTTTTTAGAAAAAAGCCACAAGAACATGTTAAAACACCAAAAAACAGAATTTCCATCGGAGTGGGTCTTTAAACATGGACACTTGCAAAATCTAATTTACTGCTTAATGCACTTTAGTCAATGCCTCTTTGAAGTTAGTAATTACCAAATGGGAAATTGATCTCTTTATTAATATTTCAACACAAACAACTAACATAACATGTCCTTTGACGTTGTGTTACCTGAATTACTTCTATTGTGGTTTGTTGTTTATGACATTTAAAGAAAAACTATAATTTTAATCTTGTTTGGATGGCAATTAATCCCCAATGTCTTTTTTGTTTTCACAGAGATGGCATGCTGGGTTTCTTTCCTCCTGTTCTTTTTCTGCCAGTCCACATCACATGCCGACCCCATCAAGGAGTTCCCCACCAAGACTCTCATTAACAATGTGGTTCAAGACCGGCAGACGGGCCGCATCTACCTGGGAGCAGTCAACAACATCTTTCAGCTCGGACCGTCTCTTCAATTTGAGGCCAGTGCAGAGACGGGTCCTAAAGAGGACTCTCCGACCTGCACGCCTCCTGCTTCGTCTTGCCACGACACAAGTCCCATGCCCAACACCAACAAGCTCCTGTTGGTCAACCAAAAAAATGGTTCCCTCATCGTCTGCGGCAGTCGATATCGAGGCATTTGCTCCCTCCGCGACTTGTCCAATGTGGGAAAGGAGCTGTATTACACTGACAATAAAGGAGAGAAAACGTACGTTGCCAGCATTGAGGATGATGTAAACGTGGTTGGCATCATGTCAAACCACACTAAAGACCAAACCACCTTTGATGTTTTTTTTGTTGGGAAGGGCTACGGAAGCCAGGACAGTGCAATACTCATCAGCACACGAATTCTTCAGGACTTCCAGGACTGGGTTGTGTTTGAAAGCATCAGTGAGCCTGCGGTGGTGCAGACAAAGTCGTACGCTCCCAAATTCATGCACGACTTTCGGTTTGCCTTCGAGGAGGGCGGTTTTATCTATTTCCTATTTTCTCGAACTTTTGACGGTACGGATAACAAAATCCTTACCTTTGTATCGCGTCTTTGCAAAAATGATTCCTATTACTACTCCCACACGGAACTTCAGTTGAACTGTGGAACAAACAACCAATATAACAAAGTCCAAGCTGCATTTGTGGGTTCTCCAGGAAAATATCTGGCTCAGGAATTAATAGACAAAAATATCATCGGGAATCGTGATGCAATGAGTAAAGTGTTGTTCATGGTGGCAAGTTCGGACGACGATAAATCCGCCCTATGCATGTACCCCCTCAGCTCCATCAATGGGAGGTTGATGGAGATCATCAGTGCATGCTACAGTGACTCTGGGAAGATTTCTAACAAGCCTGCTGTGTATGCACCCTACTTTTCTCCAAAGGATATTGTCTGCAGTTCTAACGTTAGGGTAATGCCTTAATTTTTACTCACTGTGAAATCCATGAAATATGTGTAGAATATGCTATCAATCTATTACGATATCTCAGTAAATGTGGACGTCTGACGTTTTACAGATATACAGATTAGTTTAAAAATGTAAGCAGGTTTTTTAGATGTTTTACTTGATGAAACCCTGAAAATGGAGAGATATTTAAAGGTTAGACTTATTTTTTCTTAAAGATATTAAAGTCACAAATTGTGATTCCACAGAGTATTATGGCCATCATAAGAGAAAAGATAAATAAATATGAGTATAGTTGTAAAATTGTAAGAAAAATATCAAATGAAAAGGAAAACGTCTAAATCTTACTAAAATAAAATCAAGAAATTTTGAGAGAAATGTAAGATTATAAAAAAGATTAAAAAAACTTTATTTTACCAAAATAAAGTTGTACATTTATGAGAAATAAGTCAATGTTTTACAAGTTTAGTCATAAAATTATGATTTTAAAAGTTTTACAAGGAAAAAGTAATGCCTTTTTGAAATGATTCTTTATGAAAATGCAATGTCCTGTAACATATATTTTTAACAGGTTATGTTTGATTGTTAAAACATTGTAAAAGCTAACTGTAACAGTTAATTTATGAAAAATCACAATTCCTTGTAAATTTACAACTTTCTGATCAGAATTGTACGACACTTATTTTACAAATGTGTGACTTAATTCTCGTAAAAATTTGAGTTTATTTCTTGTGTTTTTATTACTTCCTTCCTGTAAAGTGTAGAGATTTTTCTCAAAATTTGACGAATTTATTCTCATACATTTATTTTTGTCTTCATGGCGTCCCAAATACTCTGTCGTACCTGCTGCTTCTTTCAGCTCTAACTTCATGTTTTAGAGATGCCTTTGTGTACTGTTTTACTTCATACTTCATGAATACATTTTTGTTTTTCACATTCATTCGTTTTTCACATCGCTAATGTTTGATATTTTCTGAATTTTGCAGAAAGACATGCTAGATCAATACAAATGTGGTGCAGACTTTCTGCCATCTCCTCTTGCAAGCAGGCCAGAATTTGCCTTTAAGGCAGATCCAGTGTGGGAAACCCAGGGCTTTCTCACCGCTGTGGCAATCGATGTGGAGAACGATCACACTGTTGGCTTCTTGGGGAACAACCAAGGAGAAGTCTTTAAGGTGGGGGTGCATTTTTGGAAAAAAATTATTATATATTTTACCTACAAACTTTTGAGAGTGTCCTCTCTCCTTCCCCAGGTACACCTGGCCAAAAAGGCAGAACACTACGGCACGATTCCTGGTGATGGCATGAGGGAGAATGTTAATAGAAACCTTTTTTTTGACCTCAGTCACAACCATATATACATTACCACAGAAAGAAAGGTAAGTTTTTCAGAGCTTCCTTTTTAATGGGTCTTATACATGTCAGTTTGGATTTCCACTTTTGTCAAAACTCACATTCTAGACACCGTAACTCAGCACCGATAACCAAAACGTTTGTTCTGATTTGGTGTTTTTACAGAAAAAAGGTTATAGACGAGACTGAAATAAATAAAACTAAATATGATACATTAGGTTTCAAGAATAATACTCCTGAGTTAACTCTATTTATGTAAAACAGCTCCATGACTAAAGCATTAGTCACATGCACCCATGGGTGAGCTGCGGGTTTTGGTGTTGGCCGTGCCCGTAAAGGATAGACAGGAGCGGCTGCCTCTCAGGAGTTTAAGGCTTTTGCAGGACATCATGAAAGTGGATAGTTATATTTGTATATATAAGTATATATATAAATGGATAGTTGTATAGTGACGTATTTATAAAGATAATCTAAGTTGCACGCACTTATGACGTACTGTGCCCTTATGCTGCACTCTATTGAAGATTTTCTCTCTTTGGACTCACCCAGGTTTGCCCATTTTTATGCCTGCAGACGTGTTGTATTTACCTGTAAGGGCAGTTGTGACTCAGGCCTTAAGTGCTGTACACCATAATTAAAAATCCCAATAATAGAATAAAAACGTAAATTTGTAGTCTAACTATGTGCATGTTTGTGGTTGTGTCTTTGTGCTCCCAGATTCTGGGAGTGCTTTAAAAAGAAATTGGGGTTAACTGAACTAACAAGAAAAACTGAATCCACTTATCCTTATGTGACTCCTCAGCTTTAAAGTATACTTTCAACCCCTTTGAGTTCTGAAACAGCTTTGTTCTAGCATTGTCACGACAAAAGGGAATTTAGGTAAAGCCCTAATGATTTCTCCATTAGTCTGTTATTTCATGGAAAAGTTTGTAAATCTGTCTGAAATCTGTCCGTTTTGACATCATAGTCCTATAGGATACTATAACATCATTACACATACTTACGACTGCATTAGCACTTTAGCTTAAATCTGGGCTTTCCATAAAGCAGGGCTTACAGATGTAATACTCTTTGACAAAATAGCTTCGATTCTGTTCCATTTGACATGATTATTGTGCCATTTGTGGCAGGTCATTACATGTTTCACCATATATGTTGAAGTTAAAAAATCGTTCACATGTATTCTAAAAGCCAACGTTTTATAAGTGAGGTAGAGGATGGTTGCAACAATTTGAAGATGTGAAAACATTTTTGGGTTTCTGAGTATAGTTTTCATTTTTTGACAATAAGAGAGATTAATTTCTTATTTGCACATCACATATCGAAGTAACACCAATAAATAAAATAAATAAAATGTGGTTTTAGGCAGGTATTTTCACTAAATAGTAGTAAAGAAGAAATAGTAATAAAATTAAGAAGACTGTTTCAGCAGATGATTATGATAGTATGTCCTGCCAGAACTTGCCAGAAATCTCCCTCAAGATACACAGTTTGATTGCATCCCGTCTTGTTATTCTGCAGATCACCAAGGTGCCGGTGCAGACATGCCTCCAAAAGACAGACTGCCAATCATGCATGGACCTGAAAGACCCTTACTGTGGCTGGTGTGTTCTGGAAGGGAGGTATGAATCTTACACCTATACTCATGCATGCATTTGCCAATGCATAGGCTCTGACAACCACCTACACATGCAATTCCATCTGTAGATCAAGATATTTTTTCAGTTTATTTCATTTTTGTTTTCTTTCTTTCATAATCATTTAGTGCTTCTCTGTGTTTAAATTCTACCTCCTGTTGTTTGCGAAGCTGAAAGAAATTAAAGTTATTGTTACATGCAAATAAATTAGACTGTAATTTACTCTCATTTGTTTTAACTGTATATATATATATATATATATATACTGTTATATATATATATATATATATATATATATATATATATATATATATATATATATATATATATATATATATATATAAATATTAGATATTTTATTACATTTATAACCAATTTTAATGGACATAAACAGAAAAAAACATATCCTATCAGGATTTTTTTTACATAACTACTTCTTGTGAAGCTTCAAACAATGACTTTCAATGCAAAGTCTATGTAAACGCGTACTTTGCACTTCTGCGTTCAAAAGTCTCGCGTGTGTACGTAGCTACACACATTTTAAAGCTATGGACAGACTGGGCATTTGGCGCACATTCAAGAAACGTATTAAACAAAGATTCATAATCGTGCATTTAGCCCAAGGTGTTCACACTAGACAAGGAGGAAGGGGAATCTGTAGGAAAACGTGTGTAGCTACAAGTGAAAGTGAGAGTTTTAAATGCAGAAGCCCAAAACCAGCATTTATGAGCTCTGTAGCACCAAGCCCTTCATAGATCGGACGAGAGCTGTGAAAGAAAAGCCTCACCGCTTACACGTTTCACACCAAACCTCTTCCAACTGTAGGTGATGGACATGTGCTAGTAAACAAAAGCAAAAGAAATATTAATCTTAATTATTTTAAATATTTAGATGCACAGAAGATGTTGATGAATAAGATTGTTCACAAGGTTAAAAAGAGTTTCATCGTCTAAAGGTGATGTGTGTGCTTTATTAAATTGTGTTGTAAGGAACTACACAGAGTTAGCCTACAATCTCATGTCTGTGTTGTTCATTGTTTATTTAAAGATGCACCAGGAGGTCCGAGTGCAAGCGGGCAGAGGAAAAGAACGGCTGGCTTTGGAGCCCGGCGCAGCAGTGTGTCAAGATCGCATCCTTTAGCCCACCGAATTTTTCTCGTGAGAAAAGGGGAAGCTCTGTAAGGATTTACACTTGTTACTGTTTTCTTTCTTACTTTGTGTCTCTGCATTAGGCAGAGGTCTATAGCCTGAGTTATAAACTGTTTGCATTATGTATCAGAGACTGGGGCTCTAATTCTTCCTTTCCTGTATTGATCCATCCATAAATTCAAGCTGTCTTAAAACTTTCCTGCCTGACTGTGTTTACATTTATCTCCTAAGCACTTTGCCTTTCCCCTTATTATTGTTTTATATTTTCCTACTTTCTAAATCCTTTTTGATCAATCCATCTGTAACTTGCAACTGATTTTCCATCTAACATGTTTCCTCTTTTCTCTCAATCAATCTGTTGACTTTTAGCAGAGACCTTTCTCCAGTCTGCACTTTTAGTTGCACTGACTCATGCAAAGACAGAAAACGTTTTAAAAATGTAGCCGTTCTACACTGAAACTATACCTTTTCCCTTTTAATCAGTTTTTTTTATCTTTGTATTTGTTTTTCTATTTCCAGGTCAGAATACACATTCAACCTTTTCCTGCCATTGGACCATCTGACCAGTTGCAATGCAAAATTGATTCCTTCCTGACTGAAGGTTTATTGCAGGATTCCGGTCAAGTTTCTTGTCTTTTGCCACATCCTTCACTTGTTCCTCCAACACCTGAGGGTCAAGGTTTGTTCTTCAGTAATCCATTTATCATTTTTTTAAATGCAAATAACGAGTTACCTTAACACCATACAACAAAGAACAGAAAAATGTCATGTGGAGTTCCACAGGGCTCAGTCTCGAGGTCTGAACTCTTTTTTTTTATATATATATAAATAAATAAGAATTGCAAGGTTTTACAGATAAAGTTGTTTGTATTGTTAGCTGATGACAATTTTTTTTCAATTTAAACAATAGCTTCTGTTATTTTAACTAACAATACCAAGAAAATATCAATTTTGTAAAATGTACAGTGTTCACCTTTCGCGACATTGCGTTTTTACATGTTTTTTTCTGTGCAATTTTGTATCCCTTTTTTTTGGTTTTGTTTTTTAACATCACACTTTTTCCTGCAGCCTGATTGGCTGGAGACCTCGTCGCTCAATCTCCTCTGTGCCAAGTCTATTGCTGGTTATTCTTAGAACGTAACGCAATAAACGAGGGAGCCCTATTAGTGTTTCACAATACATTTATCTTTTAATTATCGGTAAACAAAAAATAAAAATTTTATTTTTTACAAACACTTTTTTTTGTCTTATTGTCTAAAAAACGAGTTATTAAAATTAAACCTACTCAGATTTAATGAGATTTATAATGATCAAACATCATAAATCCTTTATTGTTTATGTTAAAACGTGTTTATGTTAAGCGTTACTCATTTGTTGTGGTGTAAACTATTATTGTTTTCCTCGTTGCGTTTAGACCATGTGTAGTAGGGCTGCTTTTCAACAATAGTCTCTCTCACATATATTAAGATTATCAAAATAAGGCTAAGTGTTTTTCTGGTGTTTGTGTCAATATGCCTATTCTGTAAATGGCCTCCCTGGAACATTTTATTGTGTAATATGCCTTTACTTTCATATGCAATAATAACTTTGCTTTACCTTACTTGCTTTTTTATAGATTTCGTGCCCGTACCAATCAAAGTTTTGGTCAACAAGAATGTGGAGCTTGCCACTAAGGACTTCAGGTTCTACAGCTGTGCTGCCACAGTGAGGAACTCTGAAAATGTGCCGTGAGTAAAGCTCCCACCAATCACTTCTACTCTGTCACCTGTTGAAAAAACACGTTGACGTTGAGCACAGCATCAGCTGACAACTTTGATGTAAATTTATCACCATGCTTGAGGAGATGAGACATCAACGCTGTGTTTGTAAATTGTGATGCATGGTTTTTCTGGATAAACCTCTTCCATTTTTTAATATTTCTTTAACCAACTCGAGGAAATTGCCTGAGTTTCCTTTTCATTAATCAAAAAAGAAAAAAGGTCGATCTCACCTTTTTTGTCTGCATTTTTCATTTTTTTTCCTTACTTCTTTCACACCATGATGAATGAGTTTTGCTTAGGTGTAAGTTACAGGTATTCATTTTATTGTCAGCAGGAAAGATTTCTGTGCAGGATGCTCTGATGAGTCTGCATGTTTTACATGATTTTCTTTGTGTGTGGAAACATTAACCTTCCTTTCACTAATTTAGCTTGTATTGCTGTGTCCTTAGGTGCATGTCGTGCGTGGCCAGTGCGTGGGAATGTCAGTGGAATATACTCGATCATACCTGCAACGACAGGAATGACGCTGTGACAGGTCCTCACATCATCAGACACCGTGAGGTTGGTCACCCAAAGCGATAAAAATCCAATATTGTTAAAACTCTTAGTATGCATCAGATAAATTCTTCCAAAAATAGGGAACAGTTCTGAAAAATTGAACATCACACATTATCAAGTGCCTCAGAGATTCAAATTGCTCCAGACAAATTAATAAAAGCACAAATCTGTTTATCATCTGTCCCCATCTTGCATGACAAATGTTAAGGGCACAAGATATGAAATTACAAGTCAGCAGATGTTTCAGTGATACACTAATCTGTTGGCAAAGATAAGGGTGTGCATTAAGTGGATTGCATGATTAAAACTTCTGCTTATAAAAGTAGCTCTTGTAAATTTAAGTTGTGTTTTTACAGAGAATGAGTTGTCCTCGATTTGAAAATCCGGATCCCAGCCTGATCCCTGTTGGTGTTAAGACTCCAATCAGCTTTGAAGGGATGCACCTAAACCAGGTAAAACACTGCAACCAAAGACGGATTGAATCTCAGCAGGTTGTGCATGTGTGCTGAGCTTTAGAGAAAGAAAAAATAGGAAAGAGTTGGATCATTTAGTTTGATTGATTTGTAAAGTCAAAACTACTTTTTCAAACAAATGTAGAGAATGCTGTCATCTTTTACTAACAAATGTATGCAAAACAAGAAATAGTGACATGAAAGGCTGAACTTAAACACATCATGTACAGCACACTTGCACATATTTGTGCAACACACACTCAGAGGAAACATTTACTGTGGCACTCAAATTCACAGATTGATAAAACATTACGGCCATTGAGAAGTTCAATTCCTTGATCAAGATTACTTCAAAAGGTACCTGAAAATTTTCATTTGCATGAAATGCAATTCACACATGGCAGCGGATGGAGTTGAGTTTGAGTTTCAGATTTGAAATACAGTGTTCCCTCATTTATTCTGAGGGTTACTTTCTAAAAACAACATGTGATCTGGGAAATCCTTGAAGCAGAATTATATTTGTTTTAATGCTATATACCCCTAATCACACACTTTATACACTTTTCTCAAACAGATATGAACATTTTCACACTGTTCTCTCTTGCCTAAACTTTCAATGTTCAAACTTTTGTAGTAAATAAGTCCAGTATTATAGAATGAAAACAATGATCTGCTCATAATCCAACATTTATGTAACTCTGGCAAGCTGAAGGCATTCTGCACTGGAGACACTTTCAATCCTTCATACATATTAAATATTATTCCTCAGCTTTTTATCTTGAATATTTTGTTGGTATTTGCTGATAAAAAACAAACAAAAAAATTCTACTACTTTACTTGGCATCCAAAACTGATTAGTTGACAGTCTCTCCAACCTTCTTAATGAATTTCTTTTTTTTAAATTGGATTTTATGCTTTTGAAGTTGTTTCTATTCCGGATTTCATGGATGTTATCCATTCAGGAGAAACTATCATGTCTTTCCTGAGTGTTTTTGTGCTGAGCTCAGATCAGAAAAACCATTCAAAAACCATTCAAGAATTCACCAAATATATTATGATGTCTTGCAGAGTCAAGTTTTCACCATCGGCACAGAGCTAATGAAAAATGTAGAAGAGGAGGTCAACTTTGAAGGAGGGCAATTCTACAATTTCAGTGGCTTCATTGTGAGTATGGATGTGGGCTCATTGCGTCATACTAGTTTTGATACGATGCTTTTGTTCCGTTATTGAGCTCCCGGCCAATTATCTCCCTAGCCTGTACAGATCCTTGAACTCTGGCTGATTTAGGTAGCTTGTTCTTAAAGTGCAATTTAGAACAACACTGAAAGAGTGAAATATATAGTGGAGGACCACTTGAATTCCATTTTTTCTGCAGCAAATCAACCCACATGCTGGCTTTTCAGCTTTGTGGAGCTGTCCTTATTTTTCAAGTTCATAAATAAAATTGTCTTTTAAAAGCTTTTCAGTCACTTTGATATTCTATAGCTCCCTCTAATGGACAGGTTCCTCTTACATGAGTAATTTTAGCTCAATCTCTACATTGTGGATTCTGTGATTGGGAGGTTTAAACTGTGCCTTGCCCCCAGCTATGCTATTTTTCCACCATTGATTTTCTTCAGCTTAAAATCCTCTAGACTGGGTATAATTTTTCTTTCTTTCTCTTACTCTTGGCATCAAGGAACAGCAGCCCACACTGTTTGCAAGGAAGAGCTTAAGCGCCATTAATCACTGGACTTTGTATTTCTAATTAATTTTTATGTGTTTTCTCTTAGTTCCCCCACACTGAGACCGCAGAGACCAATGTTCTTTTCTATGTGAAGGACAAGACTTCTGGCAAGAAGGTGGACAGCACACTAAATGGTACATTAACACCCCTTAATATGGGAGCATTTTGTACACTTTTATGAATGTAATCTTACTTTTATCTCCAAATTGAACTAAATATACATTACATAGATATCTCATTTTATATCTATTAAAGAGGAATTAAGGGGTTCATGGCAGGTGATTTTCAGGAATTTCCTGTTTCTCTGCTTTGTCCACTTATCAGTTACGCTGTACAACTGTGCCAAGGGGAGAGAGGACTGCAGCCTCTGCAAGTACGCAGACTCCAAATACAAGTGTGTGTGGTGCAGAAAGCAGAACAAGTGTGTGTTCGAGAAGCTCTGCGGCACCCACCAGGACGAGGATCTGCAGAACGTCCAGTGCCCCAACCCTGAGATCACAGACGTGAGTCTTACCAACAAGTTGTCATCACCTCATGTTGAATTTTAAAATGGAAACTCAAAAAACGGATACTTGTGATGAGCGGTGAAAAGATATTGACCTTTGCTGATTGGATCATTAGCCAGAACAGATGATTTCTTGTGAAGTTTTCTGTTTTGTCCTGGTGTTGACAGAAGATTTGGGATTCTCCTTGTGAGCATGCTGCAATGTTCCCTGGTCGGCTAGACTGGATCAATATTTGTTTGCTTGCTCAATTGTTATGGCCTTTTTGTCATTGACAAAATATAAACAAACATAGCCAGTGTTTATGCCTGCATCTTTTAGCCAAACCAAAGGATTGGAAACAAAATGGATACACAGGCAGATAAAATACAAAAAATAAATCTGTTTATTTGCAAGCAAGATGCAACTGTAGTGTGTAATAACCAGTTGAATACAGAGTTATTCAAAGCCCGAAAAGCTTTGTCAAACACGCTAAATGTTGTTTTCTGTGTTTGACATTTTATTCCCCTACATGTTTCTTTACACAGGTCAAATCCACTGTATGGTCCTTTGAATGGGAGCATCTCCATCACCATATTTGGCTCCAACCTTGGCATTCATAAGGAAGACATTAAAAGCATCACAGTGGCTGGAGAACCCTGCATTCATCAGAAGGAGAAGTATTCTGTTTCAAAAAGGTAAGTCATGCGCCATGTGCTGTATTTGTTTGCTTTCTAGCTTCAAATGACCTTATGATATTATAGTATTCCTATATACTGTGTTTTAAGGTCTTTCATAGTTGTGGACATATTTTAAAAGAACAACATGTGTTTAGTTTAAAAACTTTAGCAAATATAATCATACATTTAATATTTTATTCACTTTCCTTCTTCTATTGGAATTTAAAAACTGTGTAAAAATGGCCCAAAAAAACAAAGGAAACCTTTGGTTAGTAATTTTTAGAACAAAAACACTGTAATTTGTCAAAGGAATAGAAAGGTTTTAAGTATTTCCACACATAGCTTTTTTATTTTTGCTTTAATTAAATAATTACATGATGTTTTTTTGCCATTTGGGTTGTTTCTACATAATTTTAAGGCCTATAAAGATTTGGTGCTTTTTTTTTGCAATTGTTTTATAAATGCATTTTCAAAATAGATTAAAACATTTGTTTTTATTTACTGCTTAAATTACTTGTATTTTTGAAATCTTTGCGTTTAAGACTCTCATCCCTTCAGTTTCATATATGTCATATTGAGTAAGGCTACAAAAGGTCATATTTAAGTTACCCAAATTCTCTTCAGCCACAGCTGTTTTTATAAAGTGTTTATTTCAAATAGATGGCCTATAAAAGGGAAAATAGCCACTAGACAGAACCGTTGACACCTGGCAGGATGGAGCCACGTTTACAACAAAATCTTGGCCCACCATCTGCATGATGAGACATAAACTAGAATTTATGTGAACAGATGGAGGAGTTTTCCTCTTAAATCATCCACTTTTTGTCAGTAAACATGTCTTTAGTTCTGCATTTAGCTGCAATTCATAGTCAAATTGCTGTTGCATTTGCTCCTCATTTAAAGGCAGACTTAAAGCCCTTTTGTTTCTATCTCATTTTCCATTGAAATTTCATTTAGGCTGCAGCAATAACATGCAGATCATCAGAAAAAAAGCAAGTGTGGGGTTGGAGATCATAATAGTTGAGTTAGCCTTTTTGTGACCCATGATATAAAAACAAAATGGTAATAAAGTGTGGATTTGTTTTTTCCTTTTACTTCCTTTTCATCTGTTGTGAAGTAAGACTTGCTTATGTCTCAACATTGTTAAAAGGGTTTAGATAAGGAGAGTAAGCACTTTAATAATGGTATATCAGGATAAAATTAGGTGGTGGAGCTGGAGCATTTTTATGTGGGGGCGGGAGGGGGGGCAGAGGACTTTAGAAGGGTGGCAAATGAGAACAGGAGGGTGGAAGGCCATTACAAATGAAAGGATCAAAAATACATATTTCAAACCATATTGTTATTTATATTAATATTAAAACAGCAATTCTTTCAGCTGAAGTGCTATTATAAAAATTGCTTTTTGTTGTTTTTGCTTAAAGAAGCTTGGATTGATCATTTCTTAATCTTTGTCAATTATGATACTTGTAGTGACTCAAAAATTGGAGGGCAACTGGGGGCAAAGCTTTGTGCAGGGGGTGGCAGCTGCCACCCCTTTGCCCCCCGTAGCTCCGCCCCTGGTGCAAAGTAAATAAATAGTCATCACTTAAAAAAAAAAAAGACATTCCTTTAGTCTTAGTTGAATTGAATCTGAAGGAAAGACTATGGTTCTTAATCGTAGCCAGAAAGATATCTTTGTTTTAGTTTATAAAAATGGAACTGCAACCACTTGACATTAAAATAGGTGTTGCTGGTAAATTTTGTTTTGTTTTTTGCTGATCTGTCCAGTGGGCAAGAGCCTATGCAGGATTGGCCCCAAACGGAAGCCACCCAATGAGGGCAAGGTCGAGGTGGAGGTCAACGACAATAAAAGAGGAATGTCTCGCTTTAGCTTCACCTACAGAGTGGGTATACTCTCTATGCATTTATTCTGTTCAACTATGCATGTTTACAGTATAGGTTTAAACCCCAACTCTCCCCTATCCCAAGCAGGGGGGAATCATCCGCTTCAGTTGAGATTGTCATTGTTTATGGAGTCTATTATATTTTCAATTTCCTGGCTGCACAGAAACGCTTATCAAGTAGTACTAGGCACATGGCATGTTAGACGCCTGTTCAAAAACAACATGCTTGTGTGTTGGGTGAATATAATACCTAGAAGGACGCCAGACTGCTGTGCCGCACTTCTGAGCCAGAAAAATGAGTTCATCTGCTCTTACCCAGCTGACATTCAGCATTTCTCTGTCTTTTTTTCGCCGTCATCATTCCTGTGCATGTCTATTTAACTGGTTCTTGCTAAAACTTCCTCACTAGGAAGTACCCCCACCTACTTGTTTGTTCAGCAAAATTCAAGCCTGGGTGTGGAGCTTGTATGAGTTTGGTGTCAGGGTTTGATGAAGCAAGGGGGAGAGATTAAAAGTGTGCAAAGAAATGTTCTGCTACTTTCTGGAGGAACACTCATTACAATTTCTGGAAAATTTCTTGAGACTGGAAGTAAGGTGGATGTCCAGGTTACCATCGGAGGAGTGCACTGCGCTGTGTAAGGATTTCTTTTTTTTTAACTAATTGGTATTCAAGCCAAAGGCCTATTCTGTTTAAATTAAGTCTGCTCAGTTGATACAGCTACTTGTTATGCAATGCAAATTCTGAATTTTGTGTACTTTGAAGCCTGTAAATTGATTTTCTTTTTTTTTTTTTCATCCTTGTATCCCATTGTATAAAGTAACTGACCTTCACTTTTGATGAAGAAGCAAAAAGGATTAGTTAATTTTAAGTTGCTGTTACTGACGATACCAAGGATAGATTTCAATTCATAGTCCAAAGAAAAAGATCAGCCAGATTGGAATTTAAAGACCCACTCCCATCATCTTTTGAACTATTTTAAGAGTTCCCATTGACAGATTGTGCCGTTTACGCCAAATCCACAAACCTGTGTCGTTTTCTTGGACAGAGTTTCTGCAGAGCAGCAGTAGTTCAGCAGAAATTTGCCTCTGAGTTGTGAGCAGGACCGCTATGCTACAACTTCTTACTCTCTTCTCCTTCCCATTGTAAGCAGAATGGGTGCTTTGGCCCGCCCAGCACGTTTTCTACGTCACAAATAAACTATTTTTAAATGTTTTTTTTTTCATCTTACTCCTGATTTAAATAAAGAAATACTCAGAAATACAATTTTGATCTAATTGTTCTCCACCATCAGACAAATTACCCAAGAACATGATAAAAAGGCTAAAAATGTTCATTAGAGTTTTTAACAGCGCTTGGCTGCTGGCATGTATGCTAAATTGAGTTTTTGCCTTGACAGGGAGCAGTTTGGAGAAGAGATCACCTGTAGAACGGGAGAGTACAAAGGAGAAAAGGTGCCCTCTGAAGATCTTCCCATCACTTTGAAGTATGGAAAGAGCACCTCAAGAACCATTCAGAAAGCCTTCAAATTCTTGGAAAACCCCACCGTGCTGGATCACACCCCAAAATCAAGCTTTGTCTGGTTAGTTGAACACAAGCTACACCAATTCTGCCCGTCATGGTCCTTAAGATTTATAGCCTTGTGCCTGTTTTCTCTCCAGCTCTTCTTGCACTACTTGCTGCTGATTAGCTTCAAAGCCAGGTGTTTTTATTGGCTGAACTCACCTGATCCAGCTACCCCCCCACAAGCACTGCAGGTAGAGCTGGTAAACAGACGAACCTCACCTGGGCACGACATCCCTAAAAATCCAATTTTATTTAAGGATTATACATTAACTTTTTTATTCCCAAATTATATTTCCAAATTCCAATTTTACTTGTTAATCCAAATTTGTGACACTAATTGTTTTGACTTGACATTTTTGCTGTCCTCCATTTTTTTGTACTTCATCTTGTTTGTAAGTCAAAATCCTAAACATATGTATATACTTTATCACATAAAAACCCCATCTCATTTCAGATAATGCTCTGGAAAGATGGAGAAAAGTATTACTTATTACCAATATATTCTATCACAAAGGGTTTTTCTTTAACTTATGCTTTAAAAAAAAGTAACAATAAATTCCTAGAAATATTTTAATATTTCCTTAAACATACTTGTTTTCTAATTATAGTTTAACCTTCTAAGACTTGAGGTAATATTTGGGTTAATCTTCCACTATGTAGTCACAGGCACCAGTTGGGTTAGAATTAACTACTGTGGTAAAATAACCGAAAATCTGATGTCCACACATGTTCACACGTGGACGCCAGGTCTCAAGAGGTTAAAATTCTTCTCTAAGAGTTCTGGGACATCGCCTGTCCATGGGCATCCCTGAGGTTTCTTCTTTTTTTACCCCCAGAATCCGTTTTTTCTTTCTCTTTTTTAGGAGAGCAGAGATGTTCAGTTTGGCTTAGTCTGTTTAGTGTAGTTTAGCAATTGCCTATTATATTTTATGACTGATTTCATGTTCTGACATATTTACCGATATGAAGCCAATCGAGACGACTATTGATGGAAGATTGGGATGTATAAATAAAATTGAATTAAAATATGTTGAATTAAAGTTGAGCTGATAAAAGCTAATTTTAAAGGAATACTACAACCAATGCGTTATGAAGTCTTCTTTAACTTTAGCCAAAAAAAATGATTTATGTGAGACAAAACTGGCTATAAAAATGCTTACTCTCCTCTGGAAAAAAATACTTGACATTTAATTAAATATCGTCTTTTTAACCATTCCATTTGAACTTTTTTTAATTAACATGCTATCTACTCTTTGTATTACCCACAATACCCTGGTCCAGCATGAGTTAATGTCATATTGTGTGTTCTATAGTGGAGGGAGGACCATTGTGGTGACCGGGTCCGGCTTTGATCCAATCCAGACCGCTCGCTTAATGGTTCAGGGAGACAATTCATCGCACGATGAGGTATTTCTGTGTATTTTTTATCAGTATTCTTGCTTCTCTTTTGCCTTCCCCTTATTTATTTATTTTATGTGCCACGAACACTTTTATCTCAAAAGCCCTAAACATTTAAGCTGAAAAATGTTGTTGCCATTGTTCAGAAGTCACTAACTAAAGTATTTTTAGAACAGCTTAATCATATTGGACTGGCTCTGGCAGGGGACTTTTCCTGTTAATGCTGGCCCTCCTGTGTAATGGGCAGTATAAGGCATTAATTATTTTGTTCATTTCATTTAAAGACTCACATTTAATAGCAAGCACTAAGGTTGCAGAAGAGTATGTGACTCTGTCACTCTTCACCGCGCATTTCTGGTGAATAAATCCTTGGTCTTGCTACCTAGGGACAGGGGAGATTTTAAATATTTTTTGCTGCCACACACTACCCATGAGCGTGTAGCGTTACTCAAAGGCCTTGGCTACCCATTATAATAAGCTGTTCTTTAGTGAAGTCTCTGAGTAAGACCCAAACATGGCGCCCAATTATGACTTCTCAATACTTCCAAAACATATGTTCGTTTTCCTCTGACCTAAAGAACTTAAAAGTTTCAAACAAATTATCACCACATTTCCAAACTTATACTGCAAATAAAGGAAAGTGTCATTCTAACTTTGCAATTTAAACCACAATTAATATATTCTTTTTCAAGATTCTAACTAAGCATCCTGGGATGACATCAGTGTAAATAAAGAACATCAGAATGTAAGGTTCTGTGGTCCACTTGGTCCTACATAATTTTCTTTTTAAAAAAGGTTCGGTTCTAATGGGTCTGAAACAAGTGCGTAAAATCAATACAAATGATAATCAACAAATGAGACTATAAATGAGGCATTACACTCCCACTTTGGTGGGCAAATGTACATCTATATATTAGCTTAACTGTAAACGGATTATTTTGTCAATTATAACGGCACAATTACAATGAGAATTTGAAAACAGACTTATATTGTTTTGTCTCTCTGCAAAGCTATTTATGCAAAACTCAATGGGGTGAAAAAGAAGATCAAATTGAGTGCTTACAAATGTGCACTTCTAAAGGAAAACCAAGTTTACTAATTTCACTGTGTATAGACTTTAGACTATTTATCGCAATCAATGTATTTTTTTAAATTCCTTTATTTTTTGTAATAATTTGTTTTTTCAGTAATCACAAACAAATTATCAATCAAATATAAAAATGCAGTACATTACTAAATCGCATTTCTTTATTTTCTGTTCTGTTCTGTTTTTTTATTTTTTTACTTTCTTTATGGGTACTTTGGGTGTATTTTAACTGAACACTTTAAATATTGTTTCTATGGTTCCAGCTTGCCGAAGAGAAGAACGACACATTCATCAAGTTCAGCTCTCCACAAATAAAGGGCTCCCTGAACCAGCACCTTAAAACCTACATTTATCTGGACAGCTTTGTAAAGGAGCTGAAGCCTTTTGACTATTATTCAAACCCCACCTTTAACAACCTGACCAAGATGATCATTCCTAGGACCAGCTTGATTGTCATCCACGTGAGTGCAAAACACACAGACACCATTATTAACCTGAAATTGTCTTTGTAACAGAAAGAAAGGCAAATGATTTCTTCATCGACTAAAGAATGGGGAAACAAATAAGCATTATTTTTAGTACATACAAGCACACATTTAGCTGTTTAGATATCATTATTTTGTACAGAAGGTACTCCTTTTTCCTGAAAAATCTGTTATTTTAGAGTATTTCAATGAGAAGGACGGGTCTGAGGGCAGGATGCCCAGTTTAGTTTAGTCTACTTAGTTAAGTTTAGCAATTAGCTATTTAAAATCTGCTTTTATGTTTTACTTCAACTAATGAAGCTTGTAAGACAACTATGTAGTAATGTTAGTTTTATTAATATTACTGAATTTTACTTAATGTAATATTTAAAACGTGATTTAAACTATCCTTTTAGGCATTAGAAGGGTTGTTTTTTAAGAAATTTGCTGATTTTCCAAATTAAAATCTTTAGTGATTTTATTACATTGCAATTGCTCAGACAAAAAAAATGTCTTCAATAGAGATCATGAATGTAATAATAATTGGATAGATACCAAGATCACAAGTTAAAGAACAGAATGCACAAAAACAGATTAAAATTAGGCCTTTTGATGACACAAGATGTGTTTATTTGTAGTTTCTTTTAAGTATTTCAATCAAAACACCCCTAACATTTTAGTTTCTCTCTCCATGCAGGGTCGAGGATTCTCAAAAGCTATGACACTTAAAGAGACTGAAGCCTTTGTGGGAGATGTTAAGTATGACGTCACCGTGCTTCGAGATGACAACCTATTCCTGGTTCCACCTGACAAAGAGTCTCAAACTTTTGCCACATGGAACGAGACATCCACCAATAAAGAGCTAGATATACGGGTCAGAGGATCCAGTCACTATTGTTCACATTTTTTTTCTTGATGTGTGCCTAATGTAACACAAATGATGCTGCAAAAATATCAAAATTCTGTTCTGTAAAAATGTTTGAGAAAAAAATTGTAAAGTTCTCTAAAGGTATTTTTTTAAACCTAGATTTTATCCAAACAATATTTTATTTCTGCTTTTTTTGTAGTCTTGAAATAGAACTGATCAATTTTAAAATATGACTTTAAGCCAAATAAAATAGTCTATATCCAAGTCAACAATTGAGCAGTTCAGACCCAGAACTTCCACATAACAGAACTACTGTTTATTATATAATAAATTAGCAACTGAAATGTGTTTTAAGTTCTGTTTTCTCCTTTACTCTGTTCAGTCTTTAGCAGTTAGGATTGCTTAAGCAAATCTTTGACTATAATACCTGATGTTGATCTTGTTTCAGATCAAGTTTGGGAAAGCGTCAGAATTTAAGGCCGGCTCAGTTCAATACGAAAGAAAGAATGATTTGTCTCTCTACATCATCATCCCTGCGGTCATTGTACCCATGCTGCTCATCATCACTATATCCGTGTACTGCTACAGGTGATTTAAACTTAATTGGGTCAACTTCATGCAATACAATACTTAAAATAATAAATCTGAATTGTACAGAGCTTGTTCATTTTAGAATCAGTTTATACTGTGGAGCAGAAATGCATGTTTTGCTCATCTGTTCAGGAGAAAGAGTCAACTAGCCGAGAGGGAGTATGAGAAGGTGAAACACCAGCTGGAGAATCTGGAGGAGAGTGTACGGGACTCACAAGAAGGAATTCACTGGTACTGACATAGTGCAGCTGCAAAAATGAAAAGTATCAAATGCTCTAAGCCCAAGTGATTATGTTGTGATGCTTAACTCGTTAGGTGTTAATCAGAACTAATGTATAGTTTCTATTGTCATGAGTTACTATAAGACGCACCGGAATGTAATTTACAAATAGTTCATTTTTTGAAGTTTTGTTATATGTAAGGTGCACGGAACTATAAGCAAGACAAACAAGTCAGAGATAATTCCATCTGTCAGTCAGACTTTATCAACTGCTTTCACAGTAATCTGTGGAATGTAACACACTACAGCTAATGCATTCACAATACCTTCAACTGCCAACCTTGTTTGCAACACGCAGAAAACGAGTCTGATATAGTCAACTCGTGCTAAAAAACAAACTGACTTCTTGTAATTCTTGTAATAGAGGGATGAACAGTAAAGCCCTTTTTGTATAACGCAATAAGGCTTTCTTTTTGCTTTTTTTTATTTTGTAGACTTGATGATTGAGATGGAAGATCACACCAATGACCTAAATGAAGGAGGAACTCCCTTTCTGGACTAACAAACCTACACAGACCGGGTCTTTTTTCTGCCCCTGCTGATGGCGCCTAACGAAGGTCATGAGGGGATCACAGGAAGCTGGACATCCCAGAGGCTCGAAAATACTGTCAACGGCCCTGAACCAGCTTCTTCAACTCATCAATTCCAAATCTTCTGCCAATGTACTTTAACACTTTACCCAGCAATCTTTGCTTGTTTGTTTGTTTGTACTGATGCACCTAAATACGTGCTAAATGTGCATTCTTGGATGCGCTTTTAGCATGTAGTTTTCCTATTGGACTGTTGGTACCTGAGACTAACGCATGTACTCATAGTTCATGCCTCCTTTTCCGACATGGAAGACTTGGTGTTATTTCCATGTAAACTGCAAACTGCTATTTTCTCCATAAGAAACTTTTTAAAGCGCTTGGGACTTAGGTGTACTAAAAAGGGCGCCAAACCATGCATTCATATACCAAGTCCGTGGTCCTGATTAGTCAGCTGGTTTAATTCTCAACATGCTTTAAATGGCTGCGCGTTTTGTCTGTAGAGCCCGAAAACTGATCGAGTAGCTTGGCGTGAGCACGAGATTTTTAAATGCAGAAGCCCAAAAGACGTATCAGTTTACATATTGCTCTATAGACTTGGGCGGAATTGGTCAGTTGAATGCACATTGCAGAGGCCAGTGTGAACGAGGTTGGTTGTCTGATCAGCAGGCTAAAAAGTAACAGACAGCAAGATATTTCTTTAAACTTTTAGATACTTTACAAAAAGTGTGATGATTTCTTCACTTTTTCTTTTTGGCTGTAATAGAGACTAAATGTTTGTGCAGTATTTCACAAATGCCTCTAAGCATTAGCTTGCATTTCTGTAAACATTCTTTGTGTGTTTATCTCCAAGTGATTTTATTATTAATTGAAACAGTGCTATGTATAAGGTATGAGGCATTACCCTGCTATTTTATTATAACATTTTTCTCGCATGTTCACTATAGGTAACACATTTAATCCCCTATTGAAGATTTATTCTTCACAACTGTACTAAATGTTTAAGCATCAGCCCTAAGCACAGTGGATATATTGTGGGAATCTGTTTTCGGTTCAAGCTCTCATCCTTTGAGTGTAAAACTGTTATGTTGTGTCTATGAGTACAGCATTAGGAAGTGTGGTGTCACAGAAAGGGAGACGTGTTATTCGTATTGCTGGCGCAGAAACAGACTCTGAGGTGTAACTCCATGTGTGGGCAGACTCTCTCCCACCACCAAAGTCATTTTAAGTCGTATATTTTAGAACAAAACCAAAATATGTTTTATTTACTAATGTTAGTCATTTATGATTTTAAAGTATACAGTTCCCAATTCTTTATGGTTTAGACTATCATAAAGACTAATTCACCTTTTTTGTGTTGATTTATGCTCCTTTTTTCCCTCTTTCTTTTCAAGTTTATCCGCACTCTTGAGCGCAGTCATGACTTCAATGCCAGGGCCAGGGTTTACTGTGCCTCCCTGCTGACAGTGGCTCTGCATGGGAAGCTGGAATACTACACTGATATCATGAGAACTCTGCTGCTGAGCTGATGGAAGAATACGCCCCACAGCAAGAACCCCAAGCTCATGCTGCAAGAGGTCAAAAAGCTGTACAAATGGGCAAAAGAAGAAATTACTAAAAATAATTTGTCTCAAGCTCGTAAAGAAGCCTTCCCCCAGATCCTTAAATGTTCTTCTATATCTCAAATGAGTGTCCACATATATAAATTTCTATTTTGATGGTATCAGCAATTTCAGATGGACATTGATTTATTTAAGATAGACACTTAATATATCTATCTTGCTTGCTGCTGAATTTTGCAATGACTTGCAGATAACTTTGAAGAGGCAGACTTCTGCTCTATCTTCTCCAGTGCCCCTCCTCTTCCTCCAGCTTCACCCCTCCCTGCTGTCTTCCAAATGTGCTAGATTGCCATTCTACAGTACTTCTTTTTTCTATATATTTTTCATAAGATCAATACAGATCAGAGGATCTGTCATCAACTGAGCTGTGGACTACCTTCTGTGCTGCCATCTATATTCACCCAAACTCTTAATATTTTGAAGACTACATTAGTTGTGTGACAATTATGACAGAAAGAGATGTTTTTGTTTCATTGTGAAGTCCATTTGTTGTTTTTGTTTTTGAAATTATGCATAATTTTCATTGTAATTTACGGCCATATGATATTTTATTATTTGCGGTATTAGGCCAAATCCAAATTGCTTCCCTACCCCTACGGCTTCTTCTACATTTATCCCTCCAACGGAGAGATATGGAAAGAAAAAAATACTCTCTTCAAATTCATAACAACCACTTGATGACATCATCAGTAGTGGCCGGTCATCTACATTAGTGTGTAGCTGCCAGCTCGAAAATACATAATATCCGTTTTATAACTATATAACTTAGTCATGCAAAAACATAAACTCAACACTAACATTTAAATGTAAATGTCTGTGCTTTAGAGCACACCCACGTGAAGAAATGTGTTTCTCCTTAGCCCACAAGTGTGATGTGGATCCGCCTAGCGGCAGAGGGATAGCCAACTTTAAGTCGCTATGCCTCCTCCTTAAAACCCCCACTACATCTTCAAATGCCCCTACAATTTGAGCAATAGGGAGGAGTCAGAGGGGGTAGGGAAGCAATTCCAATTCGGCCCTTAGTTCAGGCCCATCTGAATCAAACCAGTCTAGTTTGATTGGAGTAAATAGTTTTTCTAAAAAGTCACACGTTGAAACTTTTGTGGTTTGTTTTAATATTCTTATAACTGTCAAATCCTCCACTGACTTCTGCTTCCCATTTTTGACAGAATGATGAGTTCTGTGGACCACTGCATGTGGTCTGACCTATCTGCTGCACTTAGACAGGCTGTAGCTACGAAAGTACACATCTTAATTATTCCCCAACGAAGAAGCTCATTATGCTGATGAGCCCATTGGGCCAACGCAAGCCCGTCTTTGTACAAGACATCTAATTATGGATGTCATGATCTAACAATGAGAGCCGCCTGTGGATATCTCACAATAAGATGGGTTATTTGTCAAGTGACCACACACGTAATTCTTTTGAATTCAAATGTCTTGATGCTTATTAATAACACACACATAAGTGGACAATAAACGATACTTGTTAACAGTCCTCTCATTCTCAAGATTTGTTGTAATTGTTTTTGTTGTTTCTTTGATGAGGGGTTTGCTTTTTTAAACCCACAAATTGCTGTTGAGAAATATTTCCAATGAGTTTACATTTATAATCTTGTTAGTAAATTTCTTCTGGAGCACATGGGTGTAGGATTTTCTAAATTGTTGATAAAAATATTTTTCTTTTAGATCAGAGACAGTTAGGAAAGGATGCTGTGTAACTGGATGTCCATCTGCCTTTACCAGTTTTTAAAGGTAACAATATTTTTGAAATTTCTCTTATTAATCTATGATAGCGAACATTCAGATAACCAATATTTATTTGTGGTTTAATTGAAAATACACAAAACCAACTTGAGTTTAAATAATTTGGTTTTATTACTATGTGCACCAAAAGCTTGTACATGTTTGTGTTTGGTTGGTACAGTACTGTTGGGTAGTAACAGGACAACCTGTAATGATGTATGAATTTAGAACCCAGAATATGACCAACTACAGTTTCATTAAAATTACAAATTAAATAGGAGTTATTAAAATATAGTTAAAATACAAAATGGAGGTATTATATTCAACACTATTTCACGCCTGTCTTTAAACCAAATAAAAGGTTTATCCGTGTGTGCTCAACATAATCTTATGTTTCATTGCGCCACACGTTTCCAGTTAGTGTACATGCAAGTCTACAAGCAAACATTTTTGCTTAAGAGTTTAAACTAGGAGCAACAGCCTCTCTGTCAACAGTGTAAAATAGAACTTAAGAAGTCACCAAAGACAGCATGTTCATTTTCCAAACTAGATCACTTTAAAAGGAATAGTAAAGAAACCTTAAAGAGCCATTACCAACAAAAATGGAGCTGGTATTCTGTGGATTCATGAGTTACCAATCAAATCTTCTTTATACTTTTTTTTCTACACTTTCTTAGATCAAAAATTAGTTGTCCTTCCTTTGTGCTGTATTATGAATTTGGGCTTCAATCAGCTGAACACAACAGTTTTCTCCTGCTCTTGCTCCACTTGGAAATCTCAGGCAAACATTCAAAAAAAGGAATCATATGAGAGAAAAAAAAACTGAAACCAACCCTTATGATCTTTCTGCTTCTGGCTTAATGAAGCACATCTCCTGTGATTGAAACTTGTTTACCAATGCCTGTTCTTAACTATCTAAAGGGCTGAATAAAATCAGGCATTTCTATAACTTGATACCTAACATCTGTTGATCTATTTTCCAACCGTTCCTAGTGGTCTTTTAATTATTTTTAGCCAAAATAAAAAACCTGTGTTGTTTTCGAGGACATAGTTTTTGCAGGTCAACTGTGGTTCATTAAAAATTCACCTCTGAGCTATGGGGAGGACCACTGGAATGGAGCAAGGCCACCCTCACTACCCATCCTACACTCTCCCACTAGTTTAAAGCCCCTCACACCCCCAACCTAACATTACCGGCAACAAAATTGGTGAGCAAAATTGGAGTTATCGAGCCGTACAGTTTTGAGCCAGATTCTCACCCAGACCTAAAAGGTGGATGGATCTGAATGAGTGTGGTGTAGTGGCCTTGTTTGACATTGTAGCAATCACATCACAACTACTATCTTTTTTAAATGACGTTTTTTTCTGCTCCTGGTTTACAACAATTTTTCCATTGAGTGTAAGAGTTTTGTACAATAGTTTTGTAATTTTAGACAATACTTTATCTTCATTGAAGTTTTAATAATGAGTAACATTGGTTTTATATGTTCTGTTTTGTGGGGAAAATATTTACACTTTTACTTGAGTTGTTAGTCATGGTAATGAGTTTGACATGAGTCAGAACTTTTATTTTTATTTTTGTGAACAGTTTCTGCAAACGGTGTGTTCTGTTCTTAAAACTCAGACTCTGCAGGCGCAGCCCTTGTACAAACTGTTCCGCCGCCATCAAGCACCACAGATCGAAAAAGGCCGGACTTCAGAGTCAAGAAAGCCAGCACACTTCAACGACACAGGCCTGTTGGGGGATGATGTAGAGTACTGGTTTTGGGTGAGTTACACAAATATGACAAGCACACAATCACACTCCACGCCACAGCCACACCTCATACAAATTCAGAAACACTCACCAAAAGCTGCACATGCTGCTTTCTGATTGCATGGCAAGCAGCACAAACTCTTAAGCATGTGTCGTTGCCTTGGTAACCACACATGGCAGGGAGAGAGACCCTGAAGCGGCCGACCCCCTTTGTGTGACATTCATTTTTTCTGATTTGTCAGTGTACTCGAAGTGAAATAGACTAAGGCTACTAATTTCACTACAGGGAGGGCATCACTATAACGGTTTAGGTGAATGTACAATTACCTTCTGCACAAGTAACCCAGCACAAGCCACCTACACAACCTCTACTTGACCTTGCCAACTGCACATGCTCCGAATTCATTCAAGCAGCTTTCAGGAGTCAGGAAAAGCCTTTTGTGTCTCTTTCTGGTATTTTGTTTCCGTAATGGAAGCTAATCTGAACACAGCTGTTTTACTGGTAAAGTCGACACAAACAAAAAGACCCATGGGTAATGGCGTTGTTGAGGACAATTATCAAATTAGACTGAATTACATGTCTCCTGTTGTGATGGATCACCTTCTGCGATTAAATTAGACGAGGAAAAAAAACACAAGCCGAATTTCACTAGCAGATGCAGTGTTTACTACCAGCTTCAATTCATAACAGGCTCTTCACTTTCACTTCAAATGCAAATGAGCTTGCAAGGCTGCTGTTCAGATCAGTTTGGCTGCTCCTTATTTGAGTCTGTTGAGTGGTCAGTTTTATACAACTGAGCTGACAGAGTGCGAGAGGTAGGGAGGGTCAGAGTTGGCTCCTGCTGGGCTTTGGTCATTAACCAGCCAAGGTCATGTCAAGTGTCACTGGAATGCCTATGTTTGTGTGCACATTCAGAAACCTAGTTGCCATAACAACAGCATCCCAAGACAGTTTGCCATGTGTGGGTGGCAGGCTGGTTGCTTTGACCTGTTTGAATATTTCTGCATGCTCTTCATGCGTGCGTCGCTGCTGGAGTTTAACTCCACCCATTCTTAATGTGTACGTCTGTGTCTTGCTTGCCAGAATTTGCAGGTGTTGGTTCAAGGTGAGGGCCTAGATGTGACGTATGTCAAGGTACTGAACTGTGACACCATCTCGCAAGTGAAGGAGAAGATCATAGAGCAAGTGTACAGGAACCTGCCATACTCCCAGCGCCCCAAGGCTGACGGCGTCACTCTGGGTGAGTAAAGAAAATCTCGTCTACTAATGAGTAATGGATCAGTTACAGGGCAGAGTTGAGGATGGCAACATGAGAACTTATTTCAGACCTGGACGGAATTAATCAGATCAAATCTGAAGTGCATTCATGTGAAAAAAATTCTCTTTTTTTCATGTTACTTTAGTTTGATATGCTTGTGTGAAGGGCCATGTATGTGAGCACGCTTTTAAAAAAAATTATTCTCGCCTTTAATAGCTCTTCAGTAACAACTCAACATAATGCAAAGTGTCAGAAGATAGTAGATCCGTCTTTAAGTTGGACTTCAGGGTATTTTCTGAATGGTTTTATCAGACTCTTTACACTGTCAGACTTTTTGCAACTATTCCCTCCTTTATTGTACTTTGGAGAGAGCTCCCTCAGGATGCCCTCACGGCATTTCTGCAGGGCAGAAACTGCAACTTTTCTGCAATGTATCCAATCTTATTCCACAGTTACATTGTATATTTGCTGATTCAATTGGAATCATTGTCTTGCTGCATAGGACAGTTCAAACTATATTAACAAAAAGGAATTTCGTTGGGAACCTATTTACCTCAAGGTACCTGTCATTTCACCACCACCACCATGCTTTACAGGCGTTCCAGATGAAAGGCATTGATTTTGTGTCATGCCAAGGCATTTTTGCTGATATAATCTGTTTAAAAAGTAACATCACACTAGTTTTACCTTGAGTTTAGAATTTAAATTGAATTATTTTTGTAGGAAATGAAAACTCTTTTACTGACAACCCTAATGGGAGCCTAAACCCGTTTAGTTTAGGTTCTCCAAATGCTGTTGTCAGAGACCTTTGAGATCTTACTAACACCTCCTCAGCAAAGAAATGTAGCAAGAGTGCAACATTAAGTAGAGAGAAAACAGACAGAAACGCAATGAATTGAATTTGTTTCAGGTGTTCTCAAGAAGCCAAGGATCCTTTCCCAACAGACATCCTGTGACAGGATGGTTCATTGGGTACAAATGTCTATTAGTTGTCATATTATACAAAGGAAACTCATCCATAGGTTTACTTATGCAGAACTCAACACATAGATGCTTTTAAAAAACACACATTTGAGGTCAGCTGTGGTCATATTAGTGACAGGGAAAACTCTTTTTTATTTAGGGTCAACCAAGCAAAGTTATTTACAATGATTTTCATACTCTTTAAACACTTTTCTCAGACAGACTTGAACATTTTTACACTTTTCTTTCTTGTTTAAACTCTCAAAGTTCAAACCATCACAGCAATTTGCAGTATTATAAAAAGAGGAAGAAGAAAATGAAGATCTGATTGCGATGTTGGGAAGATTTATATAGATTTGAAGAGCTGCATGAATCTGTAAAGGAAACATGGTAAGGTCTCCAGCCAATCAGGGTGCAGAACATGATGAGCTGTTTAAAAAAAAGAAAAACATGCAAGATTGCACTGACAAAAGGTGCAATGCTCCCTAGCTGTATTGCAGTTCACCTTTCACCTTTCATACAGCTAGGGAGCATTGTACCTTTTTCTGACACAGATTATGTCTGTACCTACCGTCTACCATCTGCTGGTTACAGGACCAGTGCAGTGTCACTAAACAAGTCTCATTTCTGCTGTAGTTCTTCCATAAACCCTCAAGTGGTTTTATTACACAGACTTGTGCAACCAAAATAACCCAAATGCGGATCGCTGTGAACAGAGACATTGACAGACTGTTAGGTTCGTCTTCGGTTTACAAGTCTCTCAGTGACTCACAAGTGCAAATTATCCAACAGCTTACAAAGTCTATAAGCTAGAAATGAATTACACTTCGGGTCAGAGGTGAAAAAATAAATCTGATTAAGTCTTCTTCATTTTTCTGGTTTTCCACCATTACTAATATCTTTCCTGCATGACACAGTGCCAGCACAGAATGTCAGATCAGCCAAGTGACATTTGCTTTAAGGAGGTGGTCACACTCGCTGATCATCACTTAATTATATGCTTTGATTTTTCAGCATAAGGTTGTCACTAACTCATCATTTCCACATGCCCGTTTTGCACTTTGGCTTATCTTTTGTTAAATGATGAAGCTGCTTAATGTCATGTTTTTTTACTTTAAGACTTGCTTAATTACACGAGGGATCATTTTAATCGTGCTATGACTATATTTTTTCTACATCTTTTTAAAAACATTTCTTTAAAGAAGTTCAGAACTTTTATCATTGTCAGCAAGTTAAATGAATTTTCTAAGTTTAAAAGTTTTGCTTGGCTAGAAACCTTTGGGAACAGACTTGAAAGGCTCAAAGCTCCAAAACACTCCCCAACATCAAAGCTTTTTTTTTTTATTCTCATCATGCATTAGATCTCATTTCTTTATACATTTCAGATAAGCGAGATCCTTCTTAGTTCATGGCAAATAGGAAAGATAACTCCCTCATAATGGGTGCTTCTTGTAAGTGAAACATGCAGTATGTTAGAGATGCTGCAGAAAATGTTGGATAGTGAATCAGTTTCAAAATGATTTTGAATTTTCTTAGTGTTCCAAACACGGTACAAAATCGGAATATTACTGGAATATCTTAAAGCCCCACAACAAAAATCCTTTGATCAATTTTAAAAGTGCTCCCAGTTGTCTTCTACTTATGATTATCCTTATGATTATTTTTTAGTAAAATAAAAAAACTTGTGTTGTTTTCTAGGACATAGTTTCTGCAGAGTGACAGGAGTTCATCAGAAATTTGGGTTTGAGTTATGAGCGGGATTGTTGGTGCCCATCATAGATCTGTTTACACTACTGCTTGCTCAAAACCCCAACCTAAATATCGAGCTCAGACAAGGAAAAAAAAGACACCAATCTAGTCGTCTTCAAGTGAATGTGTCGGAGTGGGAGCTCGTGGCCTGCTGATTGTGGCTTTCACGTCACAGCTACATACTTTTTTAAACTGCATTTTTTTTCAACTGCTCCTGATTCACAGCGATTTGGATAAAGGATACTCAGAAATGCAATTTTCTTTTTCTATGACTTCCATCACGAGAAAAGGAACAGGATAAAAACACCAAAAACACAATTTTCATTGGAGTGGGTTTTCAAGCCAACAGTTGACTGTTTGTGTAAAGTTTAAAAATAGAATGAAAATTACAAAAGTGACACTTTACCTTTTTTTGTGCTTTGCCTACAGAGTGGCGACCAGGCTCAACAGGCCAAATTTTGTCAGATCTAGACCTGACCTCCCAGAAAGAAGGCAGGTGGAGGCGCATTAACACCTTGGCACACTACAATGTAAGTACCGACATCATGTGTTGCCTTGCTGGAAAAAAAGGCTTAATGAGACCTGAAAATAGCCAGGCGTTTGATGAGGGAGCAGAGTGGTAATGTGGGTGTATGGAAGGGATGGACGCTGAAATCTTTCACACCTTCTCAGGCAGTTTGAGGCTCACATCTTTGCAATGTACGTGGTTTTTACCATTGCAATAAGTGCAGATGATTTTATATGCTTTTTTATCTCATCTTGATTTAATTTTGGTTTAGAGTTACCTGTTTGAAATTAGCACAAAAAGAAAAGCATATAGTTGGATAAAAAAAAAACTGTTAAAACAACAAAAGAAGCTAAAAAGAAATAAAACTACAAGTTAAGTGAAATTAAAAGTACCATCTAGTTAGTAATTTCTCACAGAAATTTCTTTAAAAAGAAAGTAAAAAACCTGAGATTCAAGGGAAGTTTAACTTGCAGGTTTAACGTACTTCTTGGCATTCTGGGGAAAAAGGTCACTCATCTTGCTTTTCGATTATGAAGATTTACATCTCTCAAAGGTTCTCTGCCTTCTTTGATTCCACCTGCTGATGTCTCACAGTTGTTTACAGATGAGTGGCTTTCTTCTATGGATTTATCGGCCGTACCATAGTAGTGTTAATCGCTGTATTTCGTGCATCAATATTGGGGTGATGCCAGAGAAAATGTCTCGTAAATATCCCAGTAAAGACCCACTTGTCCATGTCCACTCAGGCTCATTGATCCTGAATTAGTTCACCGAAAACATAAAGGGGCTGCTGTGTGCAATCAGAGCAGCCTATTACACTCAAAGGTAACTCGAGTGTGTTTGCTTTGTTGTGTTTGTTGTCTAACAGAGGACTTGTGTGCGTTTCAGGTTCGAGATAACGCCACAGTTGTTCTGTCTAAAGTGTCGCACACGCTGCATAACTATGACCAAAACCAGGAAAACCACGAAGAGCGTACGTATTTCTCAGCACACTTTATAAAAAAAGACTATAAATTTGCGTGTGCTCCCACAGAACGCATGCCTTTCTTTTGTTTCCTGGGAGATTTACACAGTATCCCCACTCTCATTAAACATGCAAATAAAGCTGTTTTATGTGTAGAACACTTCCTTTGTTTTTGTTTCTTTTCTTTCAGTTTAACCTCATTTCAGATGAGGTATTTAGCATTTCTTTTTAGGGTTTCAAAGTTAGTTAACAAGCGCCCTCCCACTTTTCCCATTCTGTGAATACAATTCCTAGAAATCTGCATAGGCCATAGCAACAGTTATTAGAAGAAAGTTTCAATCGTTTTATTTTATTTCCCCCCAATAGGAAATGCTCTGTTGGAAGATGATAAAGTGTTTCACTTGGTGAGGCCAGCGGAGGAACTGGATGAGTTCAAATCAAAAAGAGGAAGCATAAAAGACAAATCAATGACCAAAGCAATTACAGAGATCTATCTGACGCGGCTTCTCTCAGTCAAGGTAGGCAGCAAAGATAATTATTTCCCCTTTTTGGCTTGCACATTGTATCAACATAATCATTGTTTTTGGTTTTTAATAAAAACGAAATCCCAAGTTTTTAAAAGGAACGTCTACTACTTTCTTATAAAACAGCATATCTCTCATGTTGCATGAAATGGCTTCGTTTCACAAGTTCAATATTTGTTCTAGCTTCAAATTATTTGTGTTTCTTTGCAGGGAACACTTCAGCAGTTTGTGGATAACTTCTTCCGCAGTGTGTTGTGCTCCGGCGCCGTCGTTCCACCAGCTGTCAAATATTTCTTTGACTTCCTAGATGAACAAGCTCTGAAACACAACAATGTGGATGAAGAGACCATCCACATCTGGAAGACCAATAGGTACATACTTCACTCACTGACAATGAAGTCCATGTTTTACTCATGTAAAAGTATACTTCCTTTTTTTGCGCTTAGTTAGTTACAAACTGCTTTAGAAATAAACTGAATAAAATAAACTGAAATTTGATTTATGAACATTTATAGTTGGAGACTGGGAGTAGTGTTTGTTATTTTATTTACTTTAGCTTGGACGAGAAGGCAGCTGTTTAAGACAATGTTTGTTGAAATCCTCCTTTATTTGTGTTAAGATGATTTTCTTGAGGTTAGAAATCTTAAAAACAAATTTTGGTTGAAGAAACCTAATAATATTCTGTATTTGACAACTTCGAAATATTGTTTTTTAGTTCGAATTTTTGTAGTTTTTTTCCATCTTTTTCCCCCCTGAAATTTGGCAAAAATACCACTTTTTCTATCATTCAGGAAACATTTTCATCAGAATAAGAAAATGATTCCAAATCTCCAAACAAAATGTTGCCTTTAATCCTATTTCCAATGCAACATTACTTAAAGCTACTTTTTTTTTTAAAACACGTTTTATGTAGAAAACAGTTCAAGCCCTCCAAATCTACTTGACCTTTGTTATCAGAAAATACCCAATTCTATAAACCACCGAACCCATTTTTATCCAGTTTTTTTTCCACTCAAAAATGTGGTAAATTTTTACGAAAAGAATGTGAATTGTGACACTGATACTTAAATGCATTTATATAATTTTCCTAAATTCTGATTTCAAAAAATTCCCATTAAAGACATAAAACACAATGTCTGAATGTAGTCAAACAGATTTTATTTGACAGATTTGTCCTTGACAGACACAAAATGTTTTGCGTGTCTGATTAAAACCCCAATTTAAACCGTTGGTGACGTTCAAACTCTCTAAGAAATAAAACTTATTATCTTAGATAGATCTGAATACAAATGCACTGTTCCAGCTTACTTTGTTTGCATTTGCAATCCTCGTGCTCCCATGTGGCATTTAAGTGCATAAATTAGTGTCATACTGGCTGAGGCTCAAGCTTACAAGACGACGTGTTGCATGTAGATGCCAGCGATTGACGCGAGGCTGGCAAGAGAGCGCCAACACAAGGACAGGAGATGAGCGATTTAATTACTTACTCCACTCAGCGCCACATTCTGCATCCACCCGTTCTGTTTATCAAATCATCTGAGAGCCATGTATTAAATATGAATGTGTGTATAAAGCATAACAACAAACAAACATGGTAATTATGTCCCAAGCTAAATTAATTCTGTGATTATTGCAATATTGCTATTTTTGCTTCTATTGTGTTCTTACTACAGCCTCCCTCAGAGATATAAAAAAAAAAAAGGAATGAATTTTACACAGTTTGTGTTCCGTGTCTCAAATGGGAGGCTTTCACTCCGATCAGTGAAGGAAAGTTTTTGGAAAATGTTGTGTTTTCAACAATCTTGTGAATTCTCCAGTTGATATAAAACTGGAAGGAAGCGTGTTTTGAAGTTCAGGAGGGAAATTAGCATGAGCAATCGAGCATTACATTATCTAGCTCATTCTTTATGTCGTTAGGGGGCCTTAAACCTGAAAGTTTTAAAATTACTTTAACAGTTCTTTTTATCAATAAAAAAGAGCATAATGTTATTTTATTTACCTGAAAAATTAGGGTGTGACAACAATTCGAATCATAACATAATTTGAGGTTGACGATCCGATTCACTGACCTAAAGTGAATCTAGGAGATCTTTAGCCAAAACTTTAACCAGTGTGACTCAAAGATAAAAACCTGGATATTGAACAGTGCAGAGGTGAAGTTTTCCAGATTCCTTGCATTTCTTGCAAGATAATCAAGTGTAAATTAAATGTATGTACAAACAAACAAGTTTAGTTTCATTAAGTTCAGCTCGCTGTTGTTTTTCCACATCAAAATAATCCAAAGGGAACATTAATAGAACATTCTACCACAGTTTGGTCACAGGTCTTTGCTAAATTCAAAGTGTTTCCATACATTAGACTGAAATGATGGATTGATCATTTTGGTTTCCATCATGTGAGTGTTGTCTGCTGTGATGTACTTTGTCGTTTTTAGTGAAATAAACTTACCGTGCCTCAATCTAAATGGTATTTTCCAATATATAAACCATTTATTTCATTTTAAATCGATTTTATAATGGTATAGGTTGACTTAATTTAAATAAAAACTTATCTTAAACAGATCACTCTGGTTGAATTATAGGAATAGAAATCGATTCATCGATTACGTCGAATAATTTTCTGAAAAAGCAATGTTTCAAAAAGGGGCTAAAGCTAGAGATGAAAGGCAATTTTCTAAATAAACTTGACACTTACTGATCAAAGTCTTTTCTCCAGCCCTATCATTACTGTGTACAGCACTCAATTGCACCTGAGGAAATTGTTCTCTCAAATGAAATGTCCCCCACACTTACATGAAGTCGTCAATGATTGTTGTCGTTATTCCCCCCTGGTGCAAAGCAATATTGATCTTTTTTTTTTAATTAAATATATTTTTTTCTATTTTGCAGCCTGCCTCTGAGGTTCTGGGTGAACATCCTCAAGAACCCCCACTTCATCTTTGACGTTCACGTGTCTGAAGTGGTGGACGCTTCACTGTCCGTCATCGCTCAGACCTTCATGGATGCGTGCACCAAGAGCGAGCACAAACTCAGCCGGGTGAGTGATGGCTAAACAAAGGGAGATGGAGGACAACAGGGCAGAGGGGATGAAGTTAAGGCGCGAGAAGGAAAATGGGAGAAAACAGGATTATTTGATTAAACTGCATGAGAATTTCATTCTTGTGCAGTCCACTTTGAACGCTTGACTGTCACGGGTCAATCATTCTGAAGGGCTGTCATTTTTGCTCTTGTTTTTCTCCAGGACTCTCCAAGTAACAAGTTGCTCTATGCAAAGGAGATCTCCACCTATAAGAAGATGGTGGACGAGTAAGTACTGCCTTTACTTGGAGTGCCTCGAAATGTTCTCCAGAGTATTCCGGGGCCTTTTTAAGATATCCCCTCTTGCCCTCTCCGTGTGTGCAGCTACTACAAGGACATCAGGCTGATGGTACCTGTCAGTGACCAGGACATGAACACTCATTTGGCAGAGGTGTCACGGGTGAGAAACCCAGCTGTCATTTTCTTTGCCATTCAGATGGTTTTGATATGGAGACACAAGTGGTTACCATGGTTGCCACTTGTTTAATAGTTTAAGTTTAATAGTAGTTTAGAAAAAATTTGACGTTTCAAGTATATGGTGTCGTCAACATAATTTATTGACTTAAGGATCTTATCTAAAAAAAAATTGAAATGCCATAAAAATGGAATATGATATGTTTTTATTGTGCATCTAATCTCCTAGGTCCTTCTAGTTATGTAATTTATTATAAAAAATAATGGGTATTGCTGGAAAATATGATATAGAATGTAGATTTATGGACGTTTTGTTTACATGAGGAAACAAAATGGGCTCTATTTATCTATTTGCAAGTCTATGGTTTCATTTATTGCATCCCCAACCTTTAAATTGTCATTCATCATTTGCAGTCTCACACAAGCAAACTGAACACACAAGTGGCTCTTCATCAGCTTTACCAGTATGCCAGCAAATACTATGATGAGGTAAGAGGCTCTTCTCATTCTTATCGCACCCAAAGGAGGCTATTCCACTGTATGCACTACTGCCTGCAATATTTCTTTTTCTTTTTTTTTTTTTATTCCTTTCAATTCTGATACACCAGAAAAGAGGAAGTGTGAAATTTTAATTGAAAGCATTTCTGTGGGATGTGAAATGGAAAATTGTTCTGGGAATTGATTTTTAAGAGTCCATTGTGCTTTGCCTCTTGAGGTCACAGAAAATGGATAAACAAACCCAAATGAACAAGTTGGATAATCAAATTGGGCTGTCAGTCTCCCCTAAGTGTTGCTCACAACAATAACAGCTTAAATGACGTGTCTGTGCATGTCAAATACCACCATCCTCTCCACCCACTGTGCCCTTTTTTTTCTACCCCTGTCATTTTTTTTTGTTCTGAAAATTTCAGCTTTCACCTTTCATGCTGTCCTTCCAGCTCTTTCATCTCCCCTCTGCGTGTTATTCCCTGACTTTTCTTACTCTTCCTTTTGTTTTTGTCTTTATTTCAGATCATCAAATCACTGGAGGAGGATCCGGCTGCCCGGAGTAAAAATCTGACCACACGGCTCAACCAGATCGCTGCTGCCCTGGAAAACAAAGTGACTGATCTCTAATCGACTGAAGGGCGGGAAGACAATAGAAGGACATTGCCAGTGACTCCAGGGGCTTTTTTTTCCTGGGCTTAAAAAAAATGAAACAAATAAAAATTTGAAATGTTAGAGGGGACTAATTTGATGGTGTACACTTTACAACCTGGCCCTGGAGCAATTTTCAGATCTGTAGAGTAACGGAGACTAATTAAATGCACATAGAGAGCAGAAAATGGGGAAGAAAATGATGGGTTGCGCTGTTATAGGTACGCCTTAAGGCTCACTTGCCAAACCTTCGAGGTCTGAGCGCTCACTCGTGCTTCACTGAATATTGCTCCCACAATGCAGCGCGGGAGTCTCCGAGAATTAAGCCCTTCTGTGGATAACTGGCATCAGAGAGAGAGATAATCAGATGTTAAATGTCACTTCGTGTAGAAAAAAAGGATTTAAGAGTTGTACTATATATTTTTTTTATTGTGAGGTCTTGATGCGAAAAGCTTTATAAGGAAAAAAAAAATTATCTTTTTAAATGGATCACCTTGTGGTGCCGACAGTGTTTTTATTAGCCCGCTTGTGTGTTTGTCGATGCCTGTGAAATGAGGAGGATTGCCAGATTTGATCATGTGAATGTGAGAGTGTGTGGGAATGTTGCGTGCACACACACACAGGATGCCTACTGTCAGGCGTCAGAGTGAAGTGGCGCCTGCTTTGTTGTCATTTGAACCCCCCTCCCCCCACCTCCCTATAACTGGTAAAACTCTAGAGCTTGTGCTCTAGAAGAGTTTTACAGCAGAGACCAAAGGGTCCTCTTCAGGACGCTGGTTGATCTTGCAATGTGCAGGCTCATATGAATGACAGGTCACCAGTCGTTTCAGAGACATTTCAGTTCAGTCCTTTAATTTCGATGCAGATTTGCTGGATTACCGCTTGTGCTTGTGGAAATTGATGATAGCACAGACGTTCTCCCTTTATTGTACAGTGCCATGAAACATTCCTATTCAACTAAAGCACAGAAAGACGTTTGTAGAGTAATATCTATTTTAATGTCGGTTAATGACTGAATGAAATTTTTTTTCATTTAACTAGAAGCCATTTACTCTGCCATGGAACCGTGTCACTCATATTTGTCCTGCAATAATGTCAGTACACCATGAGCCACAGTTGACACTTGCTTTGTTTTAGGTTTTATTTGTCATATAGTAGCAGGTCAGCAATATGTTCAATTTATTTTCAGTTTTTTTACATTTTCCATTTTTTATTGTTGTTTTTGCGTGTGCCTATATATTTTTTTTCTATTACAATTGCGGTAGTTAGAATAATGATCAAGTGTTTTGACTCTAAAGCTATAAAATAGCATCTAGCCAATGGTAGTAATTTGTCAGTTGGTACTTTAAACGGTACGTCCTGAACAAACTGTAGAGCTTTTAGAGCTTTTATGATTTCTGGGAGGTTGGGCTAAATCATGTACATAAGTGCTTTGATAATTATGATATTGATATGTCAACACCAGAGAGCAGACAGGGATGGAATGAGGATTTGATATTCTTGGGTCATTAAACTACATTCCCAAATTGTAGGTTTTGCTGTTGACAGATGATTCAATTGTCCTTCTTTGTATCTGATCACAGATGTGTACAGTTGATGGAGCAGAGCGAGCTCTAGAGACCCTAGAATGTTAACGATTCCTGCCTGCCTTGGCTGCAGCGAGGTTTTTCCACAGACCTCAAATCTGCCTGCCGGTCATCTCAGTGTGGCGTTCAGGCACACCAACCAACAGCACTTGGCACTGCCCACCCAGTGCAGTGCAAGTGCAAAGTGCCACTCTGTAAATTGAAATCAGCAGGGGAGGCTTTTGATCTTAATTGCGTGCCAACTGCAGATTCCATCCTCGTCTCGGCTGTTGTTTACCGCTGACTCCTTTCTCACTGACAGAGCTGACGTAAGAAGCTTCTTTCAGAGCCTTTCTTTAACCAACAATGTGCCTTATTGACTAGGATGATAGATGTATATTGATTCTAAATTATTCTGTCAGTAACCTAGGTGATTATGATAATGATGATAGTGCTATAGACAACAGCAATGTTTTGGAAATTGTAATCTTATGTGTGCTGTCTAAAATGCTAGATGCCCTGCTGCAGCCATGCGTGTGCCAATAGGCTGAAGACATTTCAGTATGATTTCTGTAATGGTTGCAATATTACTGTGTGCGTTTTTTTTTTTTTTCTTTGGGTGTTGTTGGTGTGTGCTTACTAGGATTTTGGTGGCTCTAAGGCAAAAAAAAAAAGCCCAAATGAATAAATGTAAAACAGTGTTTAGGGGTTTCCCCTGAAAATGTCAGGCATTCAAAACTAGTCTGAAGATAAAAGTGTAATCTTATGTAGACTGAATGAATATAGCTCAAAACCGTTCCAATGGTGTTTTATTTTCCCACCCTGTATTTCGAAAACTATTTCAGAGTGTGTACGATAAATGACTATCTATACTCGACAAAGGACCTTTCTTACTGCTGTGCAGTTATTATTTTTATTTTTGTGTTTCCTATAACATATAAATCTTTGTAAAACAATGTTGAAATACTGTTATCTAACTGTATACTCCTATGCATTGAGTCCTGGGACAAAAGCAACAAAAGACAGAAAAAAAATGTTCGTGCAGTTGTCGAGACCTCCCCCCCTTTTCCAATTTTGAAACTTGTGAATGTGCTGTAATGATAAAAGAATCTGGGACGCTCTATTTTCAGTACAGAACAGTACAGTTAATGGAAGCCAATGTTTTCTCCACATTTAAGGCAGCTTAGAAGATTCACAATCTTGTTGCTAATCTGGTTGTGATGGATGTACCTAATTTTACTACATTGTATGTGTGGACGGAGCGGTTACCCACTGGTTTCGTCATGCGGTCCTTGGTAAATAAACTCAGAGACATATATACCCTTCACATCTGCTGTGTTTCTTGCTCAGTATTGATTTGATTGAACTCTCATACCTTATTCATGAAGGGCTGCTTCGCAGTCACCTTGGGTGATAGCTGCCACAGGCAGCTGATTTGTTATTGAAGTAAACTATTTAATCTTCAAGTCTTTAGTGTTTACATACTTCACAAAATGATCCACGAATGACTCAGAAGCCTAAAACACAGGAAGATTTTTGGGGGAAATGTGACAATTAAAGCTGACAGTCCCTTTTTAATAAGGACAGTGTTGAAAACTTCTTCTGGCTTTTAAGATAAATGCTCTTAATATAATCCAGCAACTCTGCAGCACGGATCCATCTTCATAAGCGATATGATAATTACTGTTTTTTTCTTCAAATCTTAAATCAAGTTCGTGCTACTAGTCTGGCAACGCAAAAAAGTAATAAGTGTGGCATCATGACATTAGTTAATATAAATAGCAGTGTGGCATCCCTGTCATTGGAAATGAACGCTGAAAAAAGGGTCTCAAAACATTAATTATAAACTGACAACTGAGAAGGAAATTGAGGTTAGAAAAACATGAAAAGAAAAAATTGCCTTCTCCCAAGGCTTAACAGACCCTGACGACTAAGCAGTTAAATCAAAGGCAGACCAAAAGCCTTTGTAGGCCATCTTCTTACTGAGTAGATCAGTGATGCAGCACCCGATACTGTACTTCAAGGACCGTTGAATACATGTCATTATGTAAAGCACTGAATCCAAGTGTATTATCCTTGGGCACTTGTTGTAAATCTAAAACCCTTCAGTGTTTTATGTTTCTATTAGAATATGCAACTTGCATTAATTGTATTTACAGGATTGAAGAATAACCCTTCCACTCTAAGAGTTAAAATTTTAAACAAACGTGCAAGAAATCTTACAGGATAACAGCTTTGAAGGTGCTTATTGTTGGATACTGTTATTACTCTGGAGTCAGTCAGTCCTCCATGGCCTCCAGTATCTCCATCCAGCAGGTTTGATATCATCACCACACTTTCAACATCCTAATATTTGGTCTAAACTTACCCTGTAGTTAAAGAGAAGAGTGAAATGTATAATGTAAATGTTTTTTTAATCAGATTTTATAAGGAAATTAGAACCAGACTTTTTAATTTTAATTGCCTAGTGACCAAGATGGGTGTTGGCATATCTAGTCCGTGTATAACAGAAATTAGAAATTGAGAGGTCAAAGGGCTCAACTGCAAGGGTTAACTTCCTGGTGAAAGCAGCAAGATTGAAAAAGATTAAGACTGGCGATATTTTATTTTGATTTGGGTAAGTGAAAAGGGCCACTGCTGTTTTTGCAAAAAAATAATTTGCTTGCAAATTTAAAAATAAAATTCTGGTTTCTTATGTTATACCAACTGGTTCTTTAATCTTTAATTATTTTTTTTAAACAAGTAAAAGATGAAAAAAGAAAAGCTTGTTACTACAAAAAGGCAAAAATACTATAATCTATTTAAAACTGGCTAAATAAATACATAAACAAATACATTCTTTGTATTTGTAAAGTTTGAGGTTCCCATGATGACTTGATGTGTTTTGTATGTTCGAATCCCCATATAAACTGAGGCGAACAAACGCAAAACCCCCAAATAACGAAATATAAAGAGACGAAAAGTGGTCAAACAATTTACTGATTATTTATGCCATAAAGTTCAGTAATGGCATATAGTATGAATGCTGTTGAACATCCCGTCAAAAAACGCGCCTAATCGTAGCACCTCATTTTCTTCCCTTCATGCTGAAAAGCAGCACATCGCAAAGACCAATGAGGTTAGTCATTTTTGATTGACGTTCAAAATTGACCAATAGAATTGTTTTCTAAAACGTCATTGAGGGAGGATCTACATCATTACAGCATCGGCACGCACCGGTGGACCTTCACGAATACGGGGTCTAATACCGTAAAGAAATGGTGGCAAATTTTGAACCATATAAGTTACCAAAATGTATCAATATTGGTTATGTTTTAAAGATAAGCAATTTCACGGTCCCTATCAACCTGTATAAAACGAATTTCCTCCAAAGTCACTGGCTGTTTCACCATCCACCTTAGACTGCATTTAAAACGAGTACACCCAGTCGCAAGAAGAGGGAAGGATTTTGTATCCGCGGCAGATGCTCAAAGATGAATGAGGAAGCTAGCTTTGTTTATCTCACCACTGCACATTAAAGCGTGCAGGAAGACATGGACCCGAAATGGTAAAAAATATATCATTCAGACTACGTTTTAATTTTTTGCAGTCATGTTGAATTCTGTGTTTAAACTGGACCACAAAGTAAAGCCATCCAGGTTTTGCTAAAAACAAACAATATTAGCATGCTAGTACGAGTTTGGGTTTATGAGTGATGAAGCTTTAAAGTGAGTCAACTGATAACGAAACAATTATAATTTATATATTTCTACTGTTGATTATTATTCAAGTCACTGTTGTGAGGAAAGAAGTCAACATTTAGCAATTTCATACATGATGCTAACTAGTGTAGCTAACTATGCTAATAGTCACCGTTGGCTGTCATCGGCAGGTGATTTGATTTCTGCACTGTTGTATCTACCAGAGATGCTAAAGAAAAGTCAATAATATTTGAACTGAAACACTAGATTTTGTATGAAATAGTTACTTTTTAACAACATCATTTACTGAGATGTACAAGCTAGCTGTTGTGTTGCCCAGACATGATCTAGCGCGGGGATCTGCACTGCAGTGACACACAGTCACAGAGCCCCAACACATTTAAAAAAGCACACACTTACATTCAACAATGATACATTATAACATTACAATAACACAATAGTTAAAAAGTTTTAAGATGGGATTACGGAGCCCCTAAAGTGAAAGAAGTAAAACACACATAGATATGGAATAGTTAAACACAAAACGAACTTATCTGCAAGTTTTGCCTTTTTACACAATATTAAAAGAACAAAATATGATCAGAAATTAAGCAAAAGAGTTTATAAAAGAAACGTTATGATGACAAGAAGTTACCATTTCTTAATTTATGAATTTCTCAAAGCTGGAACTAGATGCCTATTATTATTGTTGTTGTTGTTATTATTTTGAGGTTGTTGATGTTAAAACTATTGTTCCTATTCAATTAGCAATTCAGCGTGTATTGAACACTTTCATGTTTTATTCTATGATTATCTTAACTCAATCACCATGCTTTTTCATTTGGAGCCAAAATCAAAAAAGTTTTCAAAATGTACCCAAATGCTTACTTTGGTTTCTAATTAAGAAATGGATTTTCTCTCATATTTTGTGTTTTTAACTAGTATGTAACATTTTGGTTATGTTTTATAGTTTTTTTCTTTTTTTGTACAAATTATAATGTGTACCTTTCTGTCTCCTCCTAAAGCCTTTGAAGCAACTGCGCCACCATGTATTTGGGTTCTAACAGCCGCTCAAAGCCCAGCCCCAACAGCAGCAGCATCACTGAGCTGCTCAGTGCTCTGTGTGACTGCAGCCTCTCCGGGGTGTCATGGAAGCGCCGGGCTTTGGGGGGAGTCTCCAGAGACAGCTTTCACAGGGCTCTCAAGAAGCGTGCCTATGGTGCCCTGCTGTCAAAAGTGTTTCAAGATGCCACCAAAGACTCCCCATTAGGACAAAGTGCAACAAGGAGCACACCACCCAGAAACAAAGTCCTGATGATGTGTTTTGACCTACGCGTGGCAGGGTGCAGAGAGGAAGCAGAAGCTTTGGAGGAGCAGCTGGGAATGCTGCCCGATGGAGCTTCCTCTGGTCTTAAAGAAGTAGATGCAGTCCTTGAACTTCTGGTCTTTCTGGCTGGCTCCGCACCTCCACCCATTGCCTCCTTTAACAGGGATTACATGAGGCGAGAAAGGCCTGTGCTGCGGAGACCTCAACCCTGGAGTTACCAAAGTGAGGAGCTGCAGAGACTCGAGGCCCGGGCATGGGGTTTAGTTTGTGGGGAGGAGTGGGGCACACTGGAGAGTCTCTGTGCGGCTCAGAGGCTGATGGATGCTCCACCCGGGACTGGCTTGTTGGCTCTGAGAACTAAACTTGATACAGAAGAAAAGTTTGAGAAGGAGACCAGATTGTCTCTGTTTGGAGCACTTCAGCACACGCGCACATCAGACATGGACATAAGACTGGACATACCTCCTGTTCCCAGTAATGTTGATGTTACTGGACTTGCTATTAGGGTAAGAAACCAAACTACCGTACTGCGTTTTGTCTCTTTTCTGCTTTGTACAGTATTACGGATTGAAATGATCGATCACTCATCTTCTCTCTGAATTTGGAATGACAATGGCAGGTTCCCCACTGCTTGGATCAGTCTGAGGATGAAGGCTTTCAGTCTGCATCAAATTTGACCCCAGACTCTCAATCAGAGCCAAGCTCAGTTCCAGACTTTGATATGTGGGAGGCTCTTCGGACCTTTGAGCCTGGAAGACGCCGCTGCTGGGAGTCTGTTGGCTGGTAAACAATACCCATAGAAATATCAGTCGGTGGTTAATTTCATTTCAAGAGGGGGGAGAAGAAGTGCAAACATTAAATTTTAAAACTATTTTTCTTAAACATAAACCTGTTAATAAGAAGAAACAAAAAAAACACATTTTAGTTCAAAGAGTTTATATAATTAATTTAGCCATCTGAAGATTCTAAAATAAAGTAAATGGTTCGAACAAATTTGCATTCAAAAACTGACCAAAAAAGTAAACGTGCTTTTAAAATAGAGTTTAGGTAAGTTAAAAAAAATATTGAGGGGGCAGAGCAGAAATTTTGCAGGAAGAAATCTGTAAGAACTAGACTCAAATAAGCCACTACTAGCGTTGACTGTTTTCTATTGGAAAAGTCAGGAATGAGACAAGAAAAATTACAGAACATCTGAAATAAAGACAGAAAACAATGTAGTAACCACATTACATAAACATGTACAAAGAGCAAACAGCATTTTGAGAAAACAAAAAAAGAAAAAATGAGGTAAGAACCTCATTAGTGGCATAGCTTAAGGAATAATTTGTGTTGACCAGTCTAGATATTTTATTTCTAGAACCTGTCTCCTTCACTAACCTAAGCAGGAAACTTGCTCTGTAAATAAGTTAGAGCTGAAGGATTTGGAATTCATGTTTGATATTCTTTGGATCCACGAATAAGCTTGCAGACTGAGAGCTGAATGCTACAGAATGATCCCATCTTTAAGATGATATGAAACATGGCCACTTCAAATTTCACTCCAGCTATATTTTAATCGATTGGAAAAGTGTTCCCAGTTGTCTTTTAATTATGATTATGTAGTTTTGAACCCAAATCAAAAAGCCTGTGTTGTTTTTTAAGACCTGCATTCTGCAGTGGAGTATTTCATTAGAAATTCTCTGAGTTGTGGGCCGGACTGGAAAGTAACCCAAGTGTCTGCTGGTGGATGGAGGCTTTGGCCCCGCCCATCTTAGTTGCGTCACAAATATAATCTCCTGATTCAATACGATTTGCATAAAGAAATACACAAAAACCCACTTTTTATTTTTAATTATTTTATATACAGTACCGATCAAACGTTTGGACACATTTTCTCGTTCAAACAGTTTTCTTTATTTTCATGACTATGAAAATTGTAGATTCACACTGAAGGCATCAAAACTGTGAATTAACACATGTGGAATTATATAAACAAAAAAATAAGTGTGAAACAACTTTAAATACGTCATATTCTAGGTTTTTCATAGTAGCCACCTTTTGGTTTGATTACTGCTTTGCACACTCTTGGCATTCTCTTGATGAGCTTCAAGAGGTAGTCATCTGAAATGCTTTTCACTTCACAGGTGTGCCCTGTCAGGGTTAATAAGTGTGATTTCTTGCCTTATAAATGGGGTTGGGACCATCAGTTATGTTGTGCAGAAGTCAGGTGGATCCACAGCTGATAGTCCTACTGAATAGACTGTTAGAATTTGTATTATGACAAGAAAAAAGCAGCTAAGTACTTATAAACGAGTGGCCATCATTACTTTAAGGAATGAAGGTCAGTCAGTCCAAAAAATTGGGAAAACTTTGAAAGTGTTCCAAGTGAAGTCACAAAAACCATCAATCGCTACAAAGAAACTGACTCACATGCAGACCGCCCCAGGAAAGGAAGACCCAGAGTCACCTCTGCTGCAGAGGATGAGTTCATCCGAGTCAGCAGCCTCAGAAATGGCAGGTTAACAGCAGCAGCTTCATCAAGAGAATGCCAAGAGTGTGCAAAGCAGTAGTCAAATCAAAAGGTGGCTACTATGAAGAACCTACAATTTGACATGTTTTCAGTTGTTTCAAACTTTTTTGTTATGTATATAATTCCACGTGTTAATTCATAGTTTTGATGCCTTCAGTGTGACTCTACAATTTTCATAGTCATGAAAATAAAGAAAACTCTTCGAGTGAGTATGTCCTCCATCATAAGAAAAATGCTACAAGGACCTGTTAAAACACCAAATTCATTGGAGTGGTTCTTTCCAGCTTTATGTGGAAAAATAACTGTTCTGGTTTCAACAGGTAGTCATTGAAAATAAGCAAACATTTGATTAATGATGACTTATTCTGCTGCTTCTCATTAGAACTCTTGATGTAGTCCATTAAAACAGCAAGAGCCTTTTTCTAAGAAATTTTGGTCCAGATAATTATGAGTGATTATAATTTTCCAATATTAAGCGAACAAATGCATGAAGTTTCGTTTAGAAATGAGGCTTTTTAATTTTAGTAATATTATGCGGATGGATAAAAGCAGTAATGAAAACGTAATTTATTGATTAATAGATGTTTTGTGATTTAAATAAGTCTTTAAACTTGAATTGGAGTCCACATAGAAATCACTATCCACTGTAGGACCTCGTTGCACAGAGGAATTCTTTGATCAAAAAAACAACAGCTACCTTATTTTAGGTTTCTCTATGACCCCACTTACAATGAATACTGGCTTGAAAGCACGACTGTAATTATAAAAGGAAACCTAACTAACAAGGCTGAGCTTCTTCACATGAACACAACAATCTATTAGAGGAATCTGACTCAAATTGGCCTCATGCAGCTTCTGTGGTAAACTTTGTGACCATCTGATGCATTGATATTTAACAAGACTGGTCTAAGGAGGTTAGATGTTCACTGAAAACCTTCATGAACTCTATCATTTTCTCTAATATTGATTTATACTCTTTGCTCACATAACTTAAATTGAAATAGTCATAACATTTATATGAAACACAATCTTAATATTCTGCCTTAATCAAAATGAAACATTAGATTAGATTAGGAGTGGATACAGCATAAAAGCCTAAAGTGCATGCCCTGCCTACAGGAATAGCAAAATCACTGTAATATTGTCTGTCAAATACCTCCTAAGAGTCTTAAATAGGATGTTAAAAAATGCTGATTTACAAGAAAGTTTTAGTTTTTTTTTTCCCATTTTATCTTGGATATTTTAGAAGACTAGAAACAATTTACAAACCAATATGGGTTTCTAAAATATGTTTACATCCCAAAAAATGTGATATCCGTTTGTTACTGCCATTGTCGCTCCATAAATGAATGGGAAAGGTTAAGGGGTTTTAACTAAACACTCCGTGGCCTCTACAGGCATGACTTGGTGGGCCAAAAGACAACCTTAGGTGGGCCAAATTCGGCCGGAGTGTTTAGTTAATCCCTTAACCTTTCCCATTCACTCATGGAGCGACAACGGCAGTAGCGAACGGATCAGAGGCATTTTAAACAAATATGGGAGGAGGATTATTTTTCTCCAGAAATCTCTTCTCAGGCTGTATGTCTTTTTTGTCCGGGGCTGTACTTGAAGAGTACAAAATACGCCGCCACTACGAGGCTAAACACGCAGTTTTATCCAAACACAAAGGTGAGGCGCAATAGACAAATTCTAGGGAGTTCCAATCTAAACTTCTGTCACAGCAAGCCACCCTCATGTTACCCTCGGCAGCACAGGACAGCGCCACATTGGCTAGCTATGAAAGTTCACCGTTAATTGCCGAGAGTTGGAGATCGAGAGATTCAAAGAAAAATGTCACTAACTTTTTAGTCTCACTAATGTGTGTTACCTTGAAAAGGAGCAAATACAAATAAACTAAACTATATTCTTTATTCTCTGCTCTTATTTCATGACATGCAAAAAATTGTATTTGGCCCACGGACCGGGAGCACATTTAGATTTTGGCCCTTTGAGTGAAAAGTTTGGTCACCCCTGATTTGGAGCAACACTGTCAAATTATAAACTCATTGAGAATTTCAAAGAAGATCCAAAATGTGTGTAAAAAAACAACAACAAATTGCTCTTTGTACACTTTGAAAGAAAAGTCAGTCGAGTCTAATGTAGAAGAATAAGTTATAAAGTCACATCAAAATAATGATTTCAACACTGTTAAATAAACAAATCGTGACATATTACATAAAATGAGAGAGCAAAAAACAAAGGAAATGTCAAATAAGGGACAGAGTTTTCTGACCTTAGTTTAATTCAATGCTTGTCCTATAAATAATGAAATCAAGGGAAAATAATGTGCAGAAAGATGTCGTTTCAGTTTTTCTCTCTTCTTTTTAAACAGTAACCTGAAATCCTCTGCTTTCTCCTCACAAGTCCACCAGGAAAACACGAGTCCTTCTACCTAACAGAAGGAGGCAGGGAGGCTTTTGACCAGCTGTATCGGCTATGGGAGGGGCAAATGAGGGTGGTGAGCATGAATACACCCTCTCCTATCCTCCCGCTGCCTCTGGACTCTCAGACGCAATTGGTGTCTGACCTCCTTAATGTCCTGATTGGAGTGGCGTCCAGCACCTTCCCTCTCAACCAGGTGCAATTCATCATCATTTGTTAGCTTATGAAATGCGGTAAAATGCAATCCCTTCCTGCTTGGAGTGCTGTCACTGAGCTCAATGGGTAAAACACAGAGAGAGGGAGGGAGGAGAATCAATGGGCAATTAGTGCATGTGATATAAACAATCCCAGCTCAATTAACAGTGCCTTATAAAGCCCATACCAATGCAAGGAGAAGCAAAACCACAAGAGAGTGCTGCTGTTTAATATGTCTCTTTAAGATTTTCCATATTAATAGTCCCGCTTTTATTTAGACATGAGTCACATCCTGATTTCCCTGTTTTCTCCTTGTTTATACCCGTTGGAACCGTTTGACATCAGCAGGTATAAAATAGACACAGTAAGACGAACAGAGTTATTAAAGTGAATTATGATCTGGTTGAGGAGTTCTGCTTTGTTTTCATTCTGAAGCTGAAATCATGCTCCTAAAACCAGTGTTGTCACACAGAAGTCAAGGTGACGGACAATATTGTTTGTTATTTCTGTTCCCCCAAAAGAACTCTATCGAGAACACTATTGCTCGCTTTTCATAAAACTTAAATGGGAAAAAGATGAAAGAACACACATTTTGTTATGCAATGCTGTTTTTAGAAGTCCACCAAGAAATCACTCTGGAGGTGACATGTCAGCGCCTGGTGTCAATGCTACTTCATTGAATTTGATCTTAGATCATCGTTGCCTTTTGTGTCATTTTTTATTATTATCTTTTTCTCCTTCCCCTGATCTTGCAGAATGTTCAGTTTGACGTCAGACCTGGCGTCTGCATCTCAGGAGCTTCTGCAGAGAGCGTGTCTCGTCTCTTGGGAGAATTAGCCCAGTATGGCACATACTACCTGAGGCTTAGCCGCTTCTCTCTGCAGAGTGCTGACAAGAAAGGCCTCGTCTTCCAGGTATGTTTGTGTAATCATCATTAATTAGTTCCACTGAGACAACATTGTTTCCTCCCCTTGAGTTCCTACTGATTGTTGTACATAATGTGAGCATCTGCATCAAGTAGTTAAATATTCTAAATTAAATTGACAGGCAGACATAAACATGTGGGAGAACAGCTTCTTTCACACATTAAACAAAAAGAGATTTAACATATAAGAGACTGTGGCAGGGGGTTAATCCCAAGCAGTGCAAGCAATGAGAGTTTTTATGCTTATTTTTTCTGATATTTATTATTGTTATAAATGTATTCCACAACATTTTTGATTCCACTACTACTAAGCAAAATGAGCAAGAGAAAGATTTTTTTTTAAACCAAATGATATCAATCCAGTCGCGATTTTCTTCGTGGTACAGACGTTGCCATGTTGGAACCAGAAATTGTCAGTCAGTAGTGACTGATCCGAATTGGGCTGCATCATCATTTCTATGGCAACCACTCTTGCCAATCAGGAGTCAGCCTGTTGGAAAGCCACACCCCTACCACAGGAAAGCAGGGTTGGGAAAATGTGTCAATCAAATGTTCCACATGACACCACATACTTGATTCTTTCACACAAAAGAAGTTTTTAACAAACATTTAGTTTGGAATAGTGGTCAATTACTTTTGGTACCATTTTGTCTTAGGGTTTATTTGATCTAAATTTGGGTGGAAATATTGGCCCACAAAAAAAGGAATGGGACCAAACTTTGAGGGTATATATTTCAAAAACTACTGAAGGTATTATGTAATTTGGTGACCAACAACTTTAGCGTGATCTACCCAAGCTTTGTCAACTCTGGCTCTAGAGCGCTACCATTTGGTGAGATAAGGTACAAAACTCTTTTGGGCCTTAATCTCACCTACTTGTGGCTTCTAGAAACAAATATTTTATTTTTCAGATTGCTGATTGGGTTTTTTAAAAAATCTTTTAAAAATTGGACCACCCACTTTTGTCTGACTCGACTGTTTTGGCTCCCAGTTCAACATAATTTGACCAATCTTCAATAATTGTCTGTATTTACTCTATTTGGACCACCAAATCCAATGGTATCAATTATGTAGCACAATTCTTCACGGTTTTCCTAAAACATAATGCAAGAGAGAGGGGGTTGTGGTTGTCAACTTTGCGATGCTACAACTCCTCAATAAATCAACCCAATCTCATTATATTTAAAACAATTGTTTCTATTTGGGTGATGAATGGGGTCAACAGGTCTGATACCAACTGACCCATAGATGGTGCTGCAAAATATATAGAGAAATCTCCAAAACCACTAGCTAGGCTGGATATTCTAGCTCGAGTGCCACCTGGTGGTAACTAATAAAGAAATTCCCACTTTACCAGTTTGACCTGAAAAAGTCAGAATCAGAGAGGCAATTTTTTTTTTTTATATCTTACCTAAGGAACTTTTTGAGTCATTTAAAATGAGCCTAGCCATTTTGTTATGATGTCATTGTCCTTATTTTAGTGTTTTTTGTAAAACACCATTTTTTTTCCTATACAACACTGTAGTAGAAGCAGTAGTGAAAGCATTACTTTCAGCTATATGTAATTGCAATTTTAGTTTATTATAAAGGTCCACTGGCAATATCAAGCGTTTCAGGGATTCTGAGCAGGTACATTTGATGACATCTGAACATCTGTTTCCTCTCCAAGGCTTTCACCGGAGGACTGAGAAAGTACCTCCATTACTACAGGGCGTGTGTTCTGAGCACTCCGCCTACTCTCAACCTGTTGACCATCAGCTTTCTGTTCCGCAAAGTGGGCCGCCAACTCAGGTGTGCTGAAACCTTTGTTTTTTCAACCTGTACTTGATGTTATTGATACAGTTTAACCTTACCCTTCACCCAGTAGATGGATGAAGAGAAAACTGGATGCAAGCGTCATTAGATGAAAAGCCCCTCTGCTCTCTTTGAAACTTAGGTACCTGTCGGAGCTGTGCTGTGTAGACGGCCTTTTGGGTGCTGGCCAAGCCACCTTTCCTGTGGTGAGTTCTCTTTTATTTGCAAACTGCAATTTGTCATCTGCCGTGGCTGTGTTTAACCTCACAGATGACAGGGATACTGCGTTATGCTGATCTCCCCAGGGAATTAAGCTGCTGTCCTACCTGTACAACGAAGCCCAGAATAACTGCAGCAATGAAAACTATCCTGTCCTGCTGTCACTGCTAAAGAGCAGCTGTGCGCCATACACACGGTCAGTTGCTGTGCACCAACATAACCCACAGAAAATCTGTATTTGATTGAAAGTACAAGTTTTTTGTTTTGTTATTTAGACTATAGTTCAGGAAATGTTTTTGGAGACACAAGTGTTTGGACACTAAATTGAGTTTAAAAGCTTTCATACATTTTCCTTCATTAAATGAGTTTATTTTTTACAAAGATTCTACATTTGTATTCACACTGCAAAAACTGAACCTTAAAAAAGCAAAAAGAGTCTTGTTTCAAGAAAAAATGTCCTCCTTTCTTAACCTTAGTTTGAGAAGACCTGTCTCAGTGAATTCTTAAATTAAGAATTTTGGTAGTACCGTGTCAGCATCGGCAGATTAAAAAAAACTTTTTTAATGAAAATCTGCCAATAGAGTAAGGGCTATCTGCCCTGTTTCTAAGCCCCTTGTTTCTAAGGGGCTTGTATTTGCAGTGCAAGATCCGATAGGGAGAACGTTATGAGTCGCTTCACAAGACTAAACACTCGGGTTTAGGAGGTCATAGATGCATGTAGTAGTTGTTATCTTTCTTATTCTTTAAACAGAAATCACTTGAATGAAAATGGGGGGTGTACATTCTAGGGAGGCAACAACCTCAGTTTCTTGGTCCCGGTTTTGTTTTGGTTCAGTAAATGATTTGTGAATTACAAAATAAAAATTCTGAATCTTTTTTTTTTATATAGCTAATAAATAGGTAACAATGAATAAAAATCTTATAGCATTCTGTACTGTATTTCAAGTGTCATGATTGGATTGGATTTGCTTTGTTTAGATCTAGGCCTGATGATTTCCTCTCCTGTCACAGGTTTGTTTCTGACTGGGTTTACAACGGCCTTTTTCGGGATGTTTATGGTGAATTCATGATCCAGGTCAACGAGGAATACCTCAACTTTAGGGGTGAGATCACAGAAACAGTACTTTAGACAGCAGGCTAAAAAAATAAATAAAACAAAACTGCTGCCAGAGTCATTTTCTCACAGAAAAAAAAAGAAAAGTTTTCATCCTTTATTGCTTTAGTTGAATTTGTCCTTGGGTCTCTAAAGGCTGTCATGAAGTTACTTGATGATAATCAGCTAGGAACTGAATCGGCTCCCCCAGCAGTATGTGTTTCCACAAAATCACAGAGAGAAAGACCCATAAATATTAGCTCTTTTGTTCTTCTGGCGTGTACACCCTGCAGGTGATATCAAAAACCTCAAATCGAATTTTCTTAGAGTTAGTCTTGAGTCTTTGAAGACGACCTGAAGCAATTTGGCTTTGTCTGGTTAATGACTGAATTCCATGAGAAGAGTTGATTAGAGACAGGACCGGATGAATAGGAGCAACAATAAGCCCATCTGTGCTCCACAGGAGCTGGCTGAATGTCTTCGTATGCGCCCATTGTGCTTTCCTCTGCCTTTGCTTTTCAGTGCAATACATTTTTCTTTTTTACTGCACAACGTCTCTAATAGGTCTTTATGACATAAAGAGCAAACGAATTCTAACATCTGTCGTGCAAATTTAAAATACTGATCCAGCTGATTTTTCAGTCAAGCTGATTTCTGGATAAGTCCATTTAAACTCAATTTATTTTCAATTATGTGGCATACAAAGAGCATCCAAATGGTGACTCTCCATCCTATTGTGCTGCTAGAATTTAATGTAAGAAAGAGGTTGAATCTGCAGGACTGTAAATGTTAAGATATATGAAAATCCCTCTTGAAAAACCACTTTAGTAATATTTTACGGGACAAAAGAGCCATTTAAAACATTCTCTGTGGGTTATACTTGGGAGACTTGTCCCAGGTGAGTAATTAGCACAAAATAGATCGGCATATTTACCCATTGCTAAAACGATCATTTTGAAAGATATATGAGAGTGCAAAATGGTAGACTTAAAAGTCTTTCTCCCCAGACAGCTGTAGGCATGGCAGCGTTTTAATTTTGGAAGTGCCTCATAAATACAGCGCGCTGTGAATCATTACAGCCTCTCCAAATATTGTATGTCATGCAACAACCCATTCAAGGTCAGACCATCACCTCAGCTTTGTCTAGCTAACAGTTTCATTTGCTCATCTGCTACACCTCATCAACTCCAACAGCGAACTTCCACACTCCTCGCTCATGCCTTTTGGAGGACACACAAATGTCATTGTTCTCTTCGAACCCCGTCGGCCAAGGAAGCAATCAGCAGCTAAGCTTTCTTGGCAAGCTGCAGACTTTCTGTAAAGAGCTCTGGAGGCTCTGCACATTCATGTTTTTCTATGCTTTTCTTTTTTTTTTTAACTTGGCTTCACTGAGCTAAGTACTTGCAATTTGGGTGAATTCAAGCAGCCAGAGTTTAGCCATGCCATGTAAGCCATACTGATAAGACAAAGTTAACCACAGCATGAGCTGCGTGTTGCTCCGGTAGGTATTTTGGTTAATAAAATGATTTGTTATCCAAATTAATTGCTGGAAAGTACTAGATGCAACCTAACAGGTGTTTCCCCCCCCCCCCCCAAATCTGCGCAGACAAACACTTCTGGAGCCAAGGCTACACTCTGATCTCAAAAGATGTAGAGGATTGTGTGCCAATTTTCCTGAAACACATTGCCAACGACGTGTATGTCTGTGGAAAGACCATCAACCTCCTCAAAATCTGCTGTCCACAGGTTCGTTATGCAAACATTACACAGTGATGCACGTGTGGGGGGGAACTGAATTTGCTGGGGGGGGGGGGGGGGAGAATTCCTCAGTTATAAATAATTCTGAACTAACAACATTTCTGGCTGTTTAGTGTTCGTGGAGCACAGCCAAGCAGGAACATTCCTTTCCTGCATCATCGATTTTTCACCAGACACAACACGAGTTCTCCCATTTTACATGAAAGGACTTTTAATGAACAGGAAATGTTTGTTTCTTTAAGTTTCTGAGTTTTGACAGATGGCCAAACCAAAGCAGATGCAGATTATGATGAAAAAAAGTAGAATATCTTCTTTATGGGTCATTCATGGGACATAACAATGGCAATCAAGAAATAAAAGTCAATTAGATTAAGAAAAAGTAGTTTATCTTAAAGACCCACTATAATGAACTATGTCTGAGGACATACATTAGGAGAATTAGGCTTAAAATTGCATTTCTGAGTCTTTCTTTATTCACTATGAGTCAGTAGTAAAATTCTGCTTGAAAAAGAGCTTTTTTGTGACATAGAAAACACTGGTCTGGCCACAAGCTCCCTGGTCTGCCTCCCTTAGCAATGGGGAGGGGAAAGGGGGGCGGTCAGCTGTCCCACCCACAACTCGGAGGTGAATTTCTAATGAACTAATGCCGCTTTATGAAACGTATGTCCTAGAAAACAACACAGGTTTGTTGTTTACAACACAAAAAAAAAACGGCATAATTACAATAAAAAGGCCACTGGGGATTCTTTTATAAGACCAAAAGATGATTGAATACTTTAAGGAATTTTCCAGTCATTGTTCTAGTTAGTAAGAATGAATTGAATGTTTAATAGTATTGATGATTAAAATTTCTTTTCATTTATGAATGTAAATGTCCTTTTATACATGGATGGGTATCAAAACTGTTGCAACAGTTTGTGAAGGCTTCATGTCGGTCATATCAGCTTGTTGACCAGCAGCCCTTTTGGTGCTGATGAATAAGAATTGACATTTAAATCACAGCAGAAAGGATAACTCACATTTTGAGCTTTAAGGTTAGCTTTTATTTGGTCATTTGACTGCTATACCACCGAGAGCAAAATTGTTTTTTTCTATTTTCCCGCTGATTCACCATCGCATGATGTTTTTTTTCCCAAAGTGCTTTGCCTCGTCTTACCTGCAGGGCTCATATCTTTCTCTCATTTACATTCTGTTTAAAGTTTTACAGTTTCTGCTATTTTCGTAGGACTATACAGTCTGTTGAATAAATAATAATAAAAAAAACACCTTGAAATTCGGCGAAAAGCACAAGAAAATGTCAAGTTCAAAATGTCAACTTGAATACGTCAAAATGTAATAATGAGGAAGTTGAAGAGCTTACTGAAGAGGGCACAGCTGTTTGGGTTGAAATAAATCTTTTTCAAAGACACTTTAAGTGTCTTGTTACATCATTAAATGAAATGCAATGCACCTGTTAAACTCTACATTTGTGAGATGTCTTTTTTTTTCTTACTTTCATTTATTTGATCACAGGTTTTTCTAAAAATAAATGTGATTAATTAAAGTTTATTTATGCACCGAGATGATCAACATTTTCCTGATGTTTTTCTGATTTTCATGTTCTGGGAAAAGAAAACGAGGATTTCCTTCTGCAAGAAACATTAAAAGATTAAGACATCAGTTACACTTGTCATTATTAGCAGCAATTATGATTTAACTGAAGCAGATAACCTAAAATTAAATATCAATGTTTAATTATTTTTTTCTGCTTTTTCTTTTTATCCGCACCTAATTTTCCTCTCATAATTAATTTCTTGTTTTAATTTCAAGACAAGCAATTTAAAGTCGTTACACTTTCCAACAGCAGGTTGAGCATATTTTGTTTACGAGATGAACTTTGAGCTTTGAGAATGTGGTGTCAGCGTGGTGAGTCGTGTAAGTTATCTCCTGAAATAGGAAGCATCTTTCGTAGTGCTAACTCTAAGAAATGTGTGTCTTCAGCACTACATCTGCTGGTCGGAGCTGCCAGCACCCCGCATCGCTGTCACCTTCTCCCTGCAGGAGGTGGAGGAGATTGAGAGGGAGTGTGCGGTGTATCGTGGACGCATGGAAAGGATCGCTAAACACAGTGCCGTCAGCCGGGAGGAGCAAGTAATGACACACTCGTAGTTTTTTTTTTCTTCCTCATTTAAAGTGGGGCTTAGTTCTTCTTTTGTATAAATAATCCAGATTCAGGTTTGGAGGATAAATGTGAGTTAACCATGTCTGCTCCTCGTTAGGCTCTCCGAACAGAGAAAGCCCGCCAGGAGCTGATCAATCAGGTCAGAGAGTCTGCAGTCAAAACCCTGGAGAGCATTCGTGGTTAGTGTCGCACTAAAACACGCAGTTATTCCCATGCTGTGAGGATGATTTTTTTCTTATATGCGTCTTGATGTTCATGTTTGCCCCTCACCAGCTGAGTGTACCCTCTACAAATTTCTCAGCATAAACCCCACTGTCACAGTGACTCCTGTGAAGTTCTCTTAACTCCCAACATGAGACACCCAGAGGGGGGTAATTGCAGGGAGGATCATTTAAATAGTTTCCATGGCTACAGGTGGTAAAATCTAACCGCCACTCATACAGTTTGGCAAACTCTGCACATCATTTATTGCTTCTGAGGATGCGACGCAGTGTTTGGGGAAAGCAGCTGATTGGCGTGGTAAATGTCTAGTCGTATACTCTGTGCATGTCTTGGCATAGGCCTGTTTGATTTTGGGCAGATGGTGATGTCGTTTCGTGTCAGAGCGCGTGCTCATGAAAGAGAGTTGGAGATGTCATGTGCTTTTCTGTCTGCGGAGGGCTGAGTAGCCCACTGTTATCTCCGTCAACTCCCGCAGGGCGTCAAGTGTCACTACGTCTGGCTGATGAGGCCAAAAAGAGAGAGCGCTTTGAGGAGCTGAAGCAGCACTTGGAGCAGGAGCAGGAGGTAGATCAACTGTAGAACTTGGTTTTGAAACCTGACCATTCAAACAGATTGTGCACCAGCACTTCTGTTTATATATATACTTATTTATACAAATTAATTAAGAATGACAACTTAGTATGTTCTAGAAAGTTTTAGAATGCAAAGTGAATGATGTAAATCATATTTAACCTATGCATGTGTCCTTTTGTATTCGGAACCAGTGGCGAAACGCAGCCAAGAAGAAGCAGGAGGCGGATGACTTCAGCTTTACCAGAGAGCTAAGAGACAGAGAAAAGAGGCTACAAGCCCTAGAAGAGCAACTGGAAGAGAGAGCCAGGTCTGTCTGTATTACCTTTCAGGCTTTTCTAACCATCAAACAGTGTAAACATGTTTCTGCCACCCTTACATATAGTAAGAAAAACAATATTGGAGCTATCCAGCTGTACAGTTGAGCCACAACTCAGCTTAGACCAGGAAAACAAAGACGTACATGGATCTATTTGTCTACAAGTGGATGCATCAGAATGGAGCAGAGCAGGAAGCTTGTGTCCCGCCGATTGTAGCTTCTATGCTGCAACTACAAGTTTTTTCAAACAGAATTTTTTCGTCTGCTCCTGATTCACAACAATTTGAATAAAGAAATACTCAGAAACACAACTATAATCTTAATTTTCTTTATTAATGTTTTCTTTCATGAGAAAAATTACTACAAGAACAGAAAACACAAATTTTCAATGGAGATGAAAGTTGAACATACCACTGAAAGTTTTTCATCTTCACATTTCACACTAACAAAATGTAAGACCAAGGTATCTTGGATGCAAAAGACAAACTATCAGTCTCAGGTTTAGTTGACAGATAATGGATTTCATTATCAACATGTTTTGTTTTTTAAAGTCAAGAAGATCTCAGAGGTTAGGAAAATACTGAATGTTATACAAAAAAATAAGCACAGGCATGCAGATTTATGAGTAGTGGAGACTTTAATAAAAGGGTAGTACTGCCGACTTCAACTGTATGTATCTTCCTCCCCTTGTCTTTATTTGACTTTGTCTTAAGTTTTAAGGTTTATTGTCATGTTTTGTTTGTATTCCCAATATCCAGAAAGGAGCTGATTGCTCAGTACAGCCGTCTGTCAGAAGAAGCAGCTCGCAGAGAGAGACGAGCTCTGTGGAGAGTGCAGCGAATGAGACTCGATGATGCTCGCACTCAGTTCTTCATGGTTGACAGGCAGAAAATACAGGTTGGGGATGAATACACACACAACAAAAGAAAAGACTGATTGTTCTAATGTTTGCCCTTGAAACAATTTACCATCAGGTTTTAGGAAAAGTTGTTTCAAAATGTATTGCTTGGTGTAAAACTAACAAAAAGCCCAGAATTTGTGTAAAATATGATAAATGGTTTATTTAATTAGAGCCTCTATGACCTTTTTCCAGGCGATACTGGAGAAATATCCCTTGGGCAAGGAACAACCTCCCATAGAAGAACTGCAGCCCTTGCCCTGTGCACAACAAGTGATGGTATCACCTAAAAGCTTCTTGTTTGTCTTAGTTTCCATGATATTTCTTAATAAGATATTTTTATATTATATTATTTGGCATTATAGTCAAGTTTAACACTCTTTTAACAGAAATGTTCAACTGAGGAGGAGCCATCCGAGGACATTCAGAACTCTGGAGTGGAGTCCCCCCCACATGGTCCAAATAATGCAGCTTTTGCTCTTATCCCTGAAGGCATCAATGACTTGGACCCTAACTCACCAAATCCAGACAGTCAGCAAGTAGATAAAGCCCTAGAGATCATTGGATCTGAACTACCTCAAGCCGTACCCACTGCACAGCTTATAGACTATGACTTTAGTGCCCCCTTTAGTCCACTTGAGGGTATCATTAGCCAAACCACAATCCAGGCAAGGCCACATTGGGGACCAGCGGTTCTGCCTAAATGGATGCAAAACCAGATAGGAACTGAGGAAAACCTGTGTCAAGTTGAGGAGGGCAACCCTAAACCCAGTCCTTTTGGGCATCCCTCTAAATCCAACTTTGTTTTGGGGCACTACACACCAGAAGAACCCCAGAAAACCACTGTTCATGGACATCAAGTACTCACAGGTAGCAGTCACAAAGAACCTGCACTCCAACTGGCACAAGATAGCGAAATAAGGAATTTGAAAAGTAACCCAGAGGGATATGAAGATGAAGGTCAATCTGTTACAACTGTGAAAGTTGATGTAGCCCAGGGCCCAACTGTGACAACACAGGACAATGGCAATAATCAAAGCAGTGGCAGACCTCATTTAAGTCTTCCTGATAATGGAGTTGAGTCTGAAGGACAAAAACTTCAAGATCAGAGCTCAGAAACTCACAATACAGCTTTTGACAATCTTTTACCTCGTCAAAGTCTTGTTTCAATGGGTTCCGTTAAGGCTGAAGAGCTGCTTTCAGATGCTAGATCCCCTCAACCGTCAACAGGAATCCCTGGCCATTCTTCTGATGCTCACATCAAAGTTGGACAATATGTTCCTGACGTGGGAGTTTTGGCTCAACCTTCAAAAGCCCGTAGTCATTCATCCGATTCCCACATCAAAATTGGAGAACACGTTTCAGACGTTGATACCCTTCCACCGGCATGCAGCCTGTATGGACACTCTTCTGATTCCCACATCAAAATTGGAGAACACGTTTCAGACGTTGATACCCTTCCACCGGCATGCAGCCTGTATGGACACTCTTCTGATTCACACATCAAAATTGGGGAAAATGCTACTGAATTTGTGCCCCTTGTCCCTGTTCGGAATATCCACGGCCACGTGTCAGATGCCCACATTCTTGTTGGGGACCTATGGTCAGACATAATAGCGCCTGTGCCTCCACCAAGTGTATATGGTCATTGTTCAGATGCTCACATTAAAGTGGGAGAGAACGTTTCAGATGTTGTAGCTCTCCATCCTGTTCCCAGCATTCACGGTCACTCCTCAGATGCTAATATAAAACTAGGGGAGTTTGTGTCCAACATCCCAGAAAATCAACCTCGATGGAGTGAGCATGGGCACGCTTCAGACTGCATCCTCCAAACGGGATGTGTGGTATCAGGAGCAGAACCGCCTCTGCAGTCCTTGCCTGGAAGCTCTTACGGTCACTCTTCCGACTCAGCACTGGTCATCGGATGTGTCGTTTCAGGAGATGAACCAAAGCTATCTCCTTTACCCGGCAGCGAGCATGGTCATTCATCGGACTCACATTTAGGCATCGGTTGCGTTGTCTCTGAAACGGAACCACCGCCATCACAGCTACCAGGAAGCACATATGGCCACTCATCTGATTCAAACCTTGGGGTTGGTTGTGTGGTCTTGGGCACAGAGCAGTCGCCCGCCATACTTCCAGGCAGCATGTACGGCCACTCATCAGACTCCTCACTTGGACTGGGCTGTGTGGTGAAAGAAAAAGATGATGGACACCCGAAAAAGTCAATGGAGGAGGACGGCAAAGGTTCGTCTTCTAAATGCTTTGAATTGTTCAGTTTTAGGTTCTACAGTGGAGCTCAAGAGATGATGCCATGATCCTTCATCTAAATGTAATTCAATTCCAAAAACGCTTCTCCCTGTTCTAATAGTACCAGAACAACTTGGAGATCCTCCTTTAAAATAAAAAAACTCAAGTGAACACATCAATAGATTGTCAATAGATTGAACTTTGATTACCGTTTTATACTTTTTGCATTATTTGAAAACTGTCTATTCAACACAGGATTCTCTCCAAGAACAAATAAAAAACAAAAAGGGGCATTTGAGTCCCAAAGTATGTATATTAGGCTCGCCTTAAATTATATTGCTTTCCTCCTCTTTTAAATCTGCCCCAGTGACATTGCAGTTCTGGATATCACGTTATAGCTGCTTTGTGCCGAGAGACAAAATGAAATTCTCACAACAGGTTGAGGTTTATCTCTGTTAAAAGTAGTCGTGTTTCTCTTCAGGCAGCAGCTGTGAAGAGCTCCAAGAAAGCCCGTCCCATGCGTTCGGTGTGAAGTCGTCCTCCGTTGAAAGCTACGAGGAGGAATACATCTCGGCTTTGTCTTCTCATTACCAGGTGGAACACTATGAGGACTTTTACAACTTTTTGGGTGAGTGGAAAACAGCTGCTGGATTGCAATGATTGGTTCCTCTGAAATGTAGTTTATACGGAAAAGTTGGAATATTTTTGTGCACCATACACCATTGGGCTGTCATACAGTGTCTGTTTGGAGCAGATGAGAAGTAACACATTGTAGCAAATAGTCACAAATGGTACAATTTGTACCTGATACTCGATATTCAAGCGAAGCATCCAAATAGAAAGTCTTTCACCTTTTTTGTTATTTATTTTCAGTCCTCCTGACTATTTTTGCTCAAAAGAATTCATTTATTCACCAGAAAGATTTTACTCTCCATGCTTGGTCAATAAAACCGTAATGCAAGGAGACGATAAAGTAAAGTTTGCAAAGAGCTCACAGTGGAATTTTTAAAATGTAATACACATCTGCTTTATTCATCAAATATGATAAATTGAATATTGTTGAACTTACATCAATATCAAAAAAAAAAGAAAAAAGGTATGGTTGTTTGGTTTATAGTTTTAATCTAAAGAAAATGTGAAACACTGTATATAAATGATCTAAGGTCATGCAGAAAATCAATGATTTGAAAATTGCTTTTAAAGTATATATATGGAGAGAAAACTGTGTTTAGTTCTATCATACAAATAGATTAAATTAAAAAACAATTAAAAAAATAAATTAATGTTTTTAATACATTCAGAAAAACAATTGTTTTTTTTAAATGTCTCCTAGGGATAAATCCAGGATTCAAGGATTTAAGAGTTAAAAACTCATCATATCCTCCTTAGATCTGGGCTTTAATACGGATTGCATTTTTATTTCTCTAAGCTATTTGTCCCCATGTTCACACAAGGTCTCGGGAGGATAGATATGCAGAAAGAAATGGATAAAAACACTCAGAATGCAATGGATTTGTTTTGAATTGTTTAGAATAGTTCTAGAGGGATGAGTCTGGCTTTTTTCATCACTGACGACCTGAGTGGTTTCGGAGGTTGTACCGGCTGGCTTTATCATTCTGGGGACTTTTGATTTGTGTTTGGTGGGAAAAATAAAGATGTTTTAGGTCAGAGTGAATTTGACAATTTGTGATCTGGCAACGAGGATGAATTATTTTTAATGTTTGTTGGGGTTAAAATGTCTCAACTTGCTGAGCATTAAAATTGAAGCGTGGAGATTCTGCATCAAGCATTGCTGGTATGTTAACAGAGCAGAGTTATGCAGGCGTCAATCTCTGTCCTCAGGTTACGTGCTCCACCTGCTGACTGCTGAAGCTTAGTGGTTGGAATATGTTAGCTGATGCCCCACAGTACAGCTCCTTTCTATTCGCAGTGTCCTCTGAGCTTTCAGCAGAGATTTCCACCCCGATGTGGACTTCCTTCAGATCCGATTTAGGGCCTTCAAAACCTCTAATCCCAAAGACCCCACTCAGGTCAACAGAGAAGAGATGAAATGTTGGGCAAAGTTCTTAACAAAACCCTTTGAATAAGTAATTGCATTTAAAGCACTTATTCTGAATTAATCCTATGCCGATTGCTGCAGAAATATACCTTATCCAAATACTTGCTGACAGAAAGTAATATTTAATAAAATGAGGGCTTTAGTTATACCACTAAAACCAGATTTTTTTCATAGAAACTCTTTGTTTTGACAATAAATCCTCAACTTTCCAATCTTTTAGTTGTTTGAGTTACATTGTCTTGTGTAATGTTAGTATTTTAGGCACGGTGTGATCTTTTCTTCTTCTTTTTTCTTTCCAAATCTGCACAGATTTGTCTCCTGAGAGTCAGCTGCTGAAGCAGGTAACTCGGGGCCCCTGGGGCCTTCCTATGGAGCCCACACTCCGCAGATCCACAGACACCACATCTGTCCAGCTGAGTGAAATGGTTTCCCTGCCTGTGTTGATAAAACACTCTGTCACTGCCCCACTCATCACACAGTGAGTATTTGTTTTTTTGTCTGAGACCTCTGCATGACTGCCAGCTCCAATCATGTTAGGTAACTTTTAGGTATCTCAAAGTTTTGGTTGCTGCTTTGAAGATGGAAACCAAAAAGAAGGTGGGATTTTACAGACGGTTTAGAACAACTTTTTCTAAACTCGCTCCACCTGCTGTGTCCCTGCAGCCTCCCATGGTTTCCCTTTTCTGTGTGTGACAAAGCAACATTCTCATTCTCTTTCTATATAAATGAAACACTCCATGTTAGAGGAAAATAAGCAAAATGGATCCTTGAAAAGCCTTAAAAGGTCTTAAACTCAAATGTGTTCTAATAAGACTTAAAAAGCATTCAAGCGTCTTAAATTCTTGTTGAATAGGTTGTTCTCGCCGAGGCTATGTCACTTCCTCTCCCTTTGAAGAAACGTTCCCAGGACTGCTGTGTCAAAAGGTCGTGAACTGGTCGTAGATCGTTTAAGCGCGGCTAGCTATTTAGCTCATGCTCGTCGGAGCGGGGAAATGGAAAAGTGCAAATTCGTGGAGAAATGTCCTGAAAATAGGGATTACTTTTTAAAACCAGTTTAGAGGAAAATCCTTTTGAAGCAAACTGCACGCTTTGCTGAAGGACGTTTCAACACGGCTCAATGGGGATCACGGGAATTGAATCAATATGTAGAGCAACAGAACAGTACTCTTGGTCTTAAATTAGATTTTAAGTGTTCTTTAAAAGGTCTTAAAATCCTTAAATTTCACTTCTGTAAATCAATGGACACCCTCACAGGAGAAGATAAGGAGCAGAAAAGGTTTCTGGAACAGATTGTGACGTCTAAATTTGTTTTACTTCTCCTCTCCAGTGTGTCGTTGGTGAATAAAGCCGTGGTGGACTACTTCTTTGTGGAAATAGGTGTGGAAAAGCACTTTGAGGTGCTGCGTCACTTCTTGCTGATGGAGGACGGAGAGTTTGCACAGTCGCTTAGTGATCGGCTCTTTGAAAAGGTGATGTTCCTGCTCATTTCGTCTTGCTCAGATCAAGAAAGCTGGTGTCTGGAGTTAGGATAGGAACTCGAATTTTCTTATGATCTAAGTTTATATTTTTAGCGTATTCTGCAGTAATTAAGTTGCTTGTGAAAACACAGATTAAGTACGCGCAATTTGTCATTTTATTAGGGTTTTTATTTGGCTCACGACCAGAAAAGTTACTTTTGTGAAGTTTTTTCCCCCCAGATAATTTAATATGTTTAAGGCTGATGTTTTCACGTCTTAGAACATGGATTCTGTTAAAGGAAAGACTAACGTATCATTTTAAAAATTGCAGTAATAAGTACTTTTAGATTAAGTCAGAGTCACACGAGCAGCATTGCAGTTTCTAGCAGTGCTGATGCTTGACACTGAAAGAATTTCTTGACTACAATCACTGACAGATTTCTGCTTTTGTCAAGCTTTCTTCCTTGAAATACCAAGTACCTCCTTTGACACCTCAGTGCTGTTCTGCTGAAACATTCATATGCATCTGTCTCCTGAGGCCCAGGAGACAGAAGGTGTTATTTATCAAGGCAGAGCACTAATTTTACTCGCTAGCACACCTTCATTTTGACAGGAAGCTAATCTCTTAATCAGCTACCAGTCTGGTTGTTATGAAACAAACCCCTCCAACTCCTGAGCTTTAACAGGACTTTTATTGAAGAAAGCATCGCATTTGTCCGCTGCGTGTTCCTTTGAACAATGTTTCCTGTCGTCCAGATGGTCAGTGGTCAGACACCTGGTGAGCTGCTCACCCCTCTGGTCCTGAACTCCATCCTCAGTAAGGCCCTGCAGTACAGCTTGCATGGGGACACGCCTTTAGCCGCAAACTTCACATTTGCCCTCCGCTTCCTTCCGGAGACCTTTCATCCCCACGCACCGGACTCCCTGAACTGTCTGGAGCTACGCTACAAGGTGATGCTGGAAAAACATAGAGACTCATCTTATTTTTCCTGTTATTCTGCCTGTTATTTAGAAATGAGTCTCAACAAATGAAGGTATTCCTTTCTTTAAATTGTTGTAAATCAGGAGCAGACAAAAACATTGCAGTTTGAAAAAGCTTGTAGTTGGGATGTAGAAAATACAATGGGCGCTGGGCCACCAGCTCTCTGCTCAGCTCCATTTTGATGCATCCACTTGCAGACAAACAGATCCATGCATGTCTTTGTTTTACTCGTCCGAGCTGGTGTCTGCCTTCAAACTGTACGGCTGGATAGCTTCAATGTTTTTGTTGCACCACTAATGCTAGTACTTTTATTTAACCTTTCTTTTACCAGGACGTCCCATTGAGGTCAGATCTCTTTTTCAAGGGAGACCTGGGCTGAAAGGCACCATCACAATAAAAACATACTGTTAAAACAATAAATGTGAAATAAAATCCAGTTAAAATGAACAGTCTAATAAAAATAGGAAGGTTAAATCAGGAGTTATACAGTCAGGTCAAGAGTGATGTGCAGATTTCTTCTAAAAGTTCAAAAAGCTTTGCTTTAAAGCAGTTCAAGGGAATTGGGTCACACAGACGCAGAGTTTTGAATTTAATTCTAAGAAAGTGGAGCAGCAATAGAAAAGGCTGTTTTTTTCCTAATTCTGTGTGGAATCTGGGAACAGAAGAGAAGAGAAGCAATCTGAGTGAAGAGTAAGAATTATATATGCTTCTAGCAGAAGATAGAAGACGGCACAGGTATTGAGGCGGTTTACCCAGAATCGCCTTATTAGGTTAGCCAACGTCTCTGTGACCTGACTTTGAGTGCAGACCAAGAGAGCAGAGAATACGATTCGCAGTGATGGGTTCTGTAAGCGGAGAGTTGAAGAGGCAGAATGTCACCATAGTCCAAACTCACACCCGCGTTCAGACATCACTAGTTTCTGTAATAGAAACCCAGGAGTGGGGTATGAAGGGCTTTAAGATGGCGGGAGAGAGTGTAAACAGATGGGTGATTAAAAAAGCACTGGGAACTCACTGAAAATGGATCATACGATGATAGGAGTGGGACCTCAAGCTGATCGTAGTTTGGCATCTACAAATTCTACATGGTTTATAGCACATTAGGTGTTCTTGTGGAAATCATTTACGATGTGTTTGCAAGCTGCAAATGTGGCCAGTGTCACATTTAATTGACACTAATTTAAAGTGATGTCTCAGATATTTACAAGGATGTCTCCATTTGTTTAACGCCTGTCACCTCGTCTCCTCTCACCTTGGTCTTCTCTGCTCACGTCTGTGGTTGGGAGGACCAGAATGCGATGAGAGGAGTGGAGGATGTGTAAATGAGGGAAATGAGACAGGACCCATGGATGCGCTTCTTTTTCTTCAGCCTGTCATGTTTTGACAAACCACTCTGGGTGTGGAAAATAAGCTTATCCTGCATGTAAACGGCTCAGCCGCAAAGACTGTTTGCATTTGTTTGTTTTGGGAGACACACTGTGGTTAATTGGGCTAATCATGTCCACTTCCTTATGGTAACTCTTGTGTATTTTAAATCCAGGTGTTTCATCTCTCCATATCTCGAGTCCTCCTGATTTATCTGCACAGCTTGCTACATGTTTGCCCTTTTTGTCACCAGAGTTCCTCTTTTATTAAAACTTCTCTTCTCTGACCACTTTGTCCTTCACAATCCTCACCTCTTTCATCATTTTTGCTGTATTCAAACTTCTCTCCCTTTCATCCATCACTTCCCTCTTTTGCACCATTCTGTGCAATGCTCCCGCTTACACCGGTACCTTTTTATTCATTTTTTTCCTCTGTATGCCTTTCGTTCAGGTGGACTGGCCTTTGAATATCATCATCACTGACAGCTGCATGAACAAGTACAACCGCTTGTTTTCATTCCTGCTGCAGCTCAAACACATGGTGTGGAGCCTCCGGGATGTCTGGTTTCACCTCAAGAGGACAGGTGAGGAGGTGGAGAGATAAGACCCTTCCTGTTCTGCATCAGCTGCTTATAAAATATTCATGTTGGAGAACCTTGAATTCCCCTATCATTTATTTATACAAAGCACAGTCAGGCTAGAGTGTTGTAAAGCACTAAGCTTCGAGGTTTGATAGGGTTGTTGAGCAACTGCCTTTTTATAGACTTAAGAATTGGATCATTTGTACTGGAGAAAAAAACCCACAAGTCAATTAAAATGAGGTGAACGTCTGATGATTTTCAAAGTCACTTTAAAGGCAACCGTTTTTCAACAGAGTTAGACTGATTTATCTTAAAAGTTGGGGGAATAGAGACTTTTAGAATTTGGTGAATTGAACTACTGTTGATGCTCCGAACGCGTTTTCGTTGTTTTCCCTGACAATGACAAAATAAATGAATCTTGCATCTTGATCTTAATCAGATTGAACAAGTTATTAGACGATGTTAGCAGATGTGACTTAGTTTGACAACATCTCAGGTCTGTCAAATAAAAGGTTCCTGTAAACTATGAATCTGTCCTAAACAGTAACAGGGAGACCTAGAGCTAAAAGATTTGAGTTTGAAAGATGATCATCGTTTTGCGTCCCCAATTTACCAATGAAAAAGCAATAGTAATGCTGGATTGTGTGGTAATTCTTTGTTGTTCACTAGTGTGGATGGAAGGTCTGAGTTGAGAAAAAAAAGGAAAAGACAGAGGGTCGTAGAGAGGGGATAGAAGTTCAGCGATGTTATGAAAAAACGTTAATAGGCCATTATGTACGGAATGCAGAGCCTTTTCCCCTAAAAATGTTGAAAATTGGAATAAAGCTTCAGCTCGCATTACTAGGATCTCAATCACTGTAAAGATGCTGCATATTTCAGTTTCAGTCTGTTTGAATCCCGTCAGGGTCCAGGTCAGAATAGCATATATGTTTGTTTTAAACAAAAGTCTGCCTTTTTTCCAAACATATTAAATCGGGAGGAAAATCATAATAAACTAGTCAAATGTGGTCTGCTGGGGAAGCAGCATTGCAGTCAGTGACGCCAACAGACTGAACAAGCTGATCAGGAAGGCGGGTTCTGTCATTGGCTGTAAACAGGACACATTTGAAACAGTGATGGAGAGGAGGTCACTGAACAGACTCCTTTCAAACATGGACAACCCAGATATTCCTCTCCACCCTGTTCTGGACAAACAGCGGAGCTCCTTCTCTAGGAGGCTCAGACAGCTCCGCTCCAAAATGCCCGGTACCGGAAATGCTTCATACCCAATGCAATAACCCTGTACAACAACTCACTATGCAAAAGATAACCTTTGCACATTTTTTTTTTCTTCTTCTCTATTTGGCACATCTCCTTACCTGCACTGTTTTGTAAATAGCTTTTTAAATTATACCACATTTTCCTTGTTCTTGTTTTTTATTTTTATTTTATATTATTCTTAGTCTTTTTTCCCCCTGTCAGTTGTTATGGTAACGAACAAATTTCCCACGTGTGGGATCAATAAAGTAATTCTGATTCTGATAATAGAATATTGTTGTTAGGTCAATCATATTCCCCTTCTTTGTACGTCATCCTGCTTTAAAGAAAAACTTCAATTTTATGTTGTCATACCCCAAATAGTAGTATTCTTTTTCTCCCATGATGCAATAGCAAATGGTTAGTTGTGGGCTTTGATTTAGTTGCATTTGTCATCCCTTGGCTTTCTCGCCCCCCCTCAGCACTGGTGAAAGGTGCAGGCCGCTCCGTGCAGTTCCGCCAGCTGCAGCTGTACCGCCACGAGATGCAGCATTTTGTCAAAGTCATTCAAGGCTACATCGCTAACCAGATCCTGCAAGTGTCCTGGAGTGAGTTCACTGCCAAGCTGGCTACTGTCAATGACCTGGATGCCATCCACCGCACACATGCAGACTACCTCAACAGAGCCATCTTCAGGTGAGAATCAGAACTACACGTCTGCTTCAAAGGGACTTGCAGGAAAATCAACTTTTTAGTTGATTGTCGGATTCCTGCATATCTTTCTTTTTTTTAAAGGGCCAGAAAGACAGATTAGCAGATGCTAATTTTTGTTCTCTCAGCCTAATAGAATTGGTTTTGAAATTACAATTATAAAATATTTGCAGACACTCTGTAAGTCTAAGAAGAAAAATTCCACCTAAAAGGTTATTAAAGAGTCAAGCTGGGCTAAAATAACTGGCACAGCTGGTTGTCAAGTTGTGGTCATTTTATTAAATATATTACCTTAGCATCTCCTTTTTTATCAAAATGTTAGATGTTAATGACCATTTTTAGATCCCCTTGCTGCAGAAAAGTTGTAACAAAAACTGTAATAGTATGTTTGGGTTGAAGTGGTTCACTTTGCATTTTGAATGACTTCAGCTTGTTTTAAAAACACTTATTTGAATTCCAGACACACGAGAAACTCATTTGTAAACTCAGTCAGTCATTGATGAATCATTAAAACTTAGCAGAATTTGCTCAGGAGAGGTTGTCAGCATCACGCTGCGAGTGTCATCCTTTTACCGGCTGAAAAACCATTAAAAAAACAAAGATTCCTTTAATGTTACTTAAGCTTTGAAGTGCTCCCTTCTGTGACTTTCCCAGGGGTCTTCTGACAGACAAAGCAGCACCAGTCATGAACATCATTCATAGCATCTTTAGTCTGATCCTCAAGTTTCGGGCCCAACTAATTGCACAGCCGTGGGACAACCAGCAGGGGGAGGCTGTGCATCCGAGCTTCATTGCCATGCAGCAGTCATACAACACCTTCAAGTATTACTCCCACTTCCTCTTTAAAGGTAAGGCTGGGTTGAATAACGCCTCACATATCGACCTCCTGTTACTCTGCTTCTAATAGATGCTTGAACAAAAAAAAAAACGGGGATCAGCTGACTTGGGATGAATCCCATTTGTGCCGGTCCACTCACAGAACTCCATCATTCAGTTACAGAAAAGGTCGAATAATATTACACTGTTCCATATGTGAGCACAGGACCGCAAAGCAGGAGACAAAATGGGTTATTGGGGAAAAAAGACTGGGTAATTTTAGATAACAGTTATTTTACTGATCACTATGACCTAAAAAAATAAAAAAATATTGAGAAAAATTTCAAAGACAAATATCACTTTGAAATGTCTGCTTTGTGAAGAAGGTTCTAGAAGGTTTTAAATAAACTATGCACTGCAGGTAATTCTGAGGTCCAAGAATTGTTAAATAAACAAGAAAGAGATTAGCATTCAAGAAAATTGCCTTATTTTCCAGGCTGTTTAAACATCAATAGCTGTAGTTTAACCAAAGAGGTCACACTGCTTACACCAGTCAAATGCTGACTATATGAGGTACTACAAGGGCGTATTAGGGCCACCATGAAAGAAAAAGAAAAAAAAATAGAAAAATTGTAAGAAAACAACTTGCAATTTTAAGAGAATAAAGTGGTAAAATTACTAGTTTTTTCTCATAATTTTTCAAGGTAACAGCCATGCTTTCTTTAAAATAAATTTGGTTGTGTAAGCCTCCATTCACATTGGGTGCCGACAAAATCCATCAATGTAGCCATTTGCGGTGATGCCATAAGGCTTTAGTTTATCGTAGGAATCCATGTCCCATAATGCATTTGGGCCTCTGCAGCTATACTGCCAACGGCGTAAACGGTGCGCCCACTGGAAATCCACTTCTTTTGGGTCAAGAATCTTTTTAGAGGAGGTCCAGTTTCCTTTCAATTATTTTTTTGTCCATATTATAAAACTATGTAGACTCACTAAAAGACGTAGTATTTCCCTATTTGTGAAACCAAAATACTGAAGTAACTAAATGGTCTCTAATACTAAAACATGACATTGATTTTTTGTTGTTGTTGTTGTTTTTTATGGTTTTCTAAGTAAACAGCCTTTTACTTCATAAATATGACTTTAAATTCATTATTTCTCAAATTGAAATGTATGAAACCATAACGCTATAATCCTAAAATATTGACTCTTTTACTCCATAATTCTACTAGTTTATTCTCATATAGTTTTGACTTTTTTCCTCATACTTTTACAACTTCATTCTCCTATATTAATTTTTCTTCTTTCATGGTGGCTCTAATGCTCAGTCGTATGTTACTATATTTTAGTTACAAAACTAGAATTTAAAAAACAAACCCAGAATTTTTGGTTCATTTTTTCCACACAAAAACATCACCAATGATGTAAAGTGCAAATACTTACAACTACCGGAACAGTTTCCTTGAAAAGTAAAAACTTGCAAAAAAATATATAATAAAAATGAATGTGCTGTTCAAAGAGCTACTCCAAGGCCTTATAGATTAAGAAATGTTTGACAATTTTCTTTTGCTTTAAATACTTTTCTGCATTACCATCACAGATGGAATGCAAAAACACTTGCAAAAAAAAAAAGTTCATCTGCTTCCCTGTTGTTGTTGTTTTACACTCTCATCAAGACAACTGGTCTGGTGCTGATCAGTTGTTGGAGACTCAGAAGAGTCAGGAAGCTAAGCTAGTCCCTTTCAGTTTCAGTTTGCATAACATGTAAGAAAACTTTCAACATTTCTAAAATGATCGATTGCTAGGGTCTAAAACAGGGGCGTCAAACACACGGCCCGCGTGTCCGGCCCGCCATGTGGTTTATTCTGGCCCACACATGAAGAGTAAAAACCATAAGGATGATTAAAAAAGAAAGCAAGTTTCTAGTCCAATCCTGTGGCGAGTTATGATTTTTTTAAAGAAATAACCGAAATGCGCAATTCCGCCACTAGGGGGAGCAAAGGAAAAGCAAAGAAGGTGAAAAAGCATATCTCTGCACGTGCCAAAAGCGAAACATAACAGTTTTGCATCTGGGTAGGATGCACTTTGGTTCCCTATGAGCCTTACCGCTGTTATATTGCTATAAGGATGATCATTAGCGACACCCTAATGACCAAAATGTTGCCAAATAAAGTGAATTGGAGCGAAGACCTTCCAGTAAAAATGGACAAAGTTTTTTCTTTCTTTCACTAAGCTGAATGCAAAACCCAAATGCTTTGTATGTCATCAACATCGCAGTGCACCACTAAGAAACTTACCATAAATAAAGTTGTTGGATTGCTTCAGTGTCAGATGTAAAATATTCAGTCTGTATTAATTTGAATAGACCAACTTTTTTTAAATTGAAATTAATTTTATGTGAGATCCATTGGCCTCAAGCGATTAGGCTACTATGTTGGTTGAAGCATTTCTTTCAACTGAGTAAAAACTAAAAAAAAGCTGTTATTCTGCGTTTATGTTTCTGGTCCGGCCCACTTGAGATCAGACGGGCCGAGTGTGGCCCCCGAACCAAAATGAGTTTGACACCCCTGGTCTAAAATATCCCAGCAGTGTGAAAGCCGGGCAAAAAAACAATCTAAAATTGTTGGTGTGGGTGTACGTAGCTTAAAAAGGCACCAAATGTACAGAAGTATTAGGCTGCTTGCCCTGTTTTATTTATTCATAAATGCGGTGGACGCTTTAACCTGATTTAATGGTCTCTTTTCCTCCCTCAGTGGTTACAAAGCTGGTGAACAGAGGATATCAGCCTCATTTGGAGGATTTTCTGCTGCGTATTAATTTTAATAACTACTACAAAGACTCCTGAGTTGGGTGCTAGTCTGCATGTCGTAGAGTCAAGTGTCCAATTTCCTGTTGTACTTTCTATCACCTTCACGTGAGTATTCCAATTCCATCTGCACTTTTAGAAGACTGAAACTTTACATTTAGCTTTCCTAAGGCTTATAAAATGTAATGTGTGCTTTGAAAACCGTGTACTACAATGCCTCCTCATGTGTGCCTACAACCATTTTCATTTTAGTACTAAAGAAAGTCAGTGTTTTCATGTAAATACAAAGTGTTCTGTAAATAAAGTTCTATGCTCTGAAGTGATGGGAAAAAACAACTTTACACCGATATTTAACAAATACTTTTATTTTGTTACATTTTCCATATTAATGTCTAATTGAAAAAAAAAGTGTAGATTCCAGTAAGCTGGACCTTTACCAAAAGAAAACAAAAAAAAAATGAATGTACTTCTTGCCCTATTATTAAAATGTGTTTTTTCAAGCAGTACCAAGGTTTGCTCCTGTGATGAATTACATATTAAAGAAAAAAATGACTGCAGCACACATGTAATAAATGGGAAGATGCTGCTGCAGGATTTTTGGGACAGATGAGAAGAAACCCATCACACAGCAGCTTAATCATTCAAGTGGAACACGGTTTAGCTTATGCTCTGAGCATATTTATGCAGTCTTACTCTAACTAAAGGAGCGCCATCCTCTATATATATATACACACATTTTCATTAAAAGGAGAGCTTTTGACATGTACAAAACCAAAGGAAATTACAGCTTTCATTAGTATTCTGGCATCTCCTCAGGGCTCTGAGAGCACGAGTCACATGAAATCTGTAATCTAGTCATTTTTCAACAACAACCTTAAAGATCTTTGTCTACTCTCTTGTGGGTTTGGGCGTGCCTGTAAATGTTCAGCTGTAATTGGTGTGTCTGAAGCCCTTCAGGTCAGCTGACAGATGATCCATAATATTCACACCTAAATCAATGATTGCCATAACATTTCCAAACCGCCCATCAGACTGTTTTTTTTATTTTTTTTATTGCCTATTTTTTAAAGCCCCTTTTATGCTGCAACTACCATAAATGAGTGTGTAAAACTTTGAGAATAAGCACCACAGAGCCGGTTAACATGATGCAAGCTGAGATCATTTAGTCAGCATCATGTTATGAAGGCCCAATAATTACGAGATAATGATGCCACCTTCAAGGACACTCCAAATTCACCGAATATTCATAGATGCAATGATGATGAAAAGGCTGCTTAAGTGTGAGCTGTGGCTGCAAAGCTCCAGTCAATGAGCCTGCACTGATGACGAGTTGGTGTGTTACTGACACTCTCATGGTTGACGGCTTCTTACAGCTGTCACTTTTTTAGTTCTACGTTTGTCGTATTTATTCAGCAAAACATTTACAATATTGACTTTAAACACAATTTTTTATTTGTTCTACATTAAGCGTTTTTACATGAATGACCACGTCTTCAGAATTGTGTGGCAAAGGCTGCATCATTATTTGAGTGTGTCATAAGGTAGATGTGCATTACAGGTTTAGGTCTATACATTGTATTTGAACTTCATTTGCACTTTCAGTTTATTAAAAAACCAAAAAGTCCCACAATGCCTCAGAAGCACAGTCCTTCATGAAAGACCCACCCTGATGAAAATTGTGTTTTTAACATGTTCTTGTGGCATTTTTCTCCTGATGGAGGACATGTATAAAGAAATGTAAGCCTTAAAATACGTTTCTGAGTATTTATTTATTCCAATTGTTATGAATCAGGAGCAGACAAAAAGGGAGCATATTTGTGACCTCTGAAATATACTGGGCAGGTCACCAGCTCCCTGCTCCACTCCATTCCCATCCACTTGTAGACGAGTAGATCCGTGCACGTCTTTGTTTTCCTCGTCTGGGCTGGCCCCTGGTTCAAAGCTGTACGGCTGGATAGCTCCTATATTGTTCACCAGTATTGTTGCACCGGTAATGTTAGCAGATGGATGACGGGAAGTGGGAGCAGGCTTACTCTGCACTACTCAGAGGTGACTCTCTAATGAACCCCTGCCTCTCAGCAGGAAGGATGTCCTTGAAAATGGCACAGGTTTCCTGATTTAGGCTAAAATCGGCATCATGATGGCTAAAACACCACTGTGAAGACTTTGAAAATGGATGAAAAGATGATCAGAGTGGGTCTTTAAAAGGCCACACCTTGACTCTTTATGGGGATTTTTTTTAAAAGTGAGGCTGATTTTTCAAAGGCTTGTCTACATTTTCATGCTTAAGACTGTTTGTTCTTGGTGTTGAAATGGGTTAAAACAAGCCAGAACTGCAAACCAAATGCAGAGGGACAGAAGATGATGCCATTAGTTCTTCCACTTTGATTAGCATTCATAAGTATGTGAAGCATGCTCTTCCTCAGACTGGAGTACCTGACTGGGGTCTGTCTGCATGCATTACTGAAGCTGATTTCTTTTAGCACTACGGCTCAGTGCTCAGAGTCGAGGCTTTAATCTTCTGCAGAGGGAACCGGAGAAAATGGCTTTATTTAATCATACGCTGCGAGAGTCCGAGCAGAGTGACTGATTAAACACCGTAGACATTCTGACAGATCATATTTACACAAGCGTCTGAGGAAAGGAGCACAGAGTAGGTGTTGGGATCCAGCATACAAATCATGACTTGCTTTTGGAAAGGTAGTGGAGAATAATGTCAAGCATTAAGCGATTTAAGGGGGAATGCTTAAAATGGTCAGGATTGCAGTCACTTTGTGGTACGAGTGCACACAAGGTTTCACCTCAGGAAGATATGCTGTCTCACTACTCTGCAGACAAAACGTTTTGCCTTTTTTATTTTTTAATTGTAGCTTTTTCAGACGCATGTATTAGTGCATTTTGTAACCACGAACGGTTAAAAAATATGAACCTTTAAAAGTGCAAACAATCAAGAAATCAACTCTAAAGTAGATTCATAAACACCTTAAATATAAGTTTTAAACAATTAAAACATATTTATGAGAAAACTTCAAACTATGTAAACCCAAAGGGAATGATTCGTAACTTTCCGTTCGATGGTTGAGTAAACACACAAAAAACACAACTAGTATCTAGAATGTTCAAAAAGAGAATGGAAACTCTAAAAGTCCACATTATAGAAACAAACACTCCTGTCAACGACCTCAGCTTTTAGTAGAGCAAAAGGAATGGAGATTGAGTTGCAGAGGATCACTGGAAGTGAACTACAATCTAGGTGTGGTGTTCAAGTACCAGAGTCTGAGACCTTTAACCACAGCGTGCCTTACGGAGCAAAGCCATCTCTATGCTCCCTCTTGATTTGGGAGTCATAGAGGACCTAAGCCTCAGACTCCAAATCTTCAGGACCCGCTCCATCGTCGGTGTCGCCCGTCTCGGGTTCTAGGAGCAAGAACTTTCCGTCATTGGTTAAAGGCATGTTCTTCATTAGTTCGGCTAGGGCCTCTGGGTCCTTGAAAGACAACAACAATAAAAAAAAAGAAAGTATTATTCTAATTTAAACTTTTTTTTAACCTTTTTAATAATTCTTAATGCCTCCTGCTGTGTTGTCTATTTGGCAAAGGGAGGTTTAGCACTCCCTCTGGTGGACGAGTTCTAACTCTACACTCTGAGTGTGTTCATGTTGGAGTTTCATAGTTGCCACTAAAAAAGTAATTCTACAGCAATATTAGTTTTAACAAAATATAAAACATTTCTATGAAATTAAATATATATTTTTTATTTTTCTGTTTAATTAGTTCAACAGTTTGCCTTTTCCTGTTGATATTGTTACCTTCTTGGCTTCTGTGATGTCTTTTGCCAGGTTTATCGTGTAACAAATCTGTGAACAAAAACAGAAACACATAACTGACTCTGTGCTTTCAGCAGCAACCAACCTTTCCCGTCTCCATCAAACCACGAGCCCGTCTAATGGGTGGACTCACCTTTTCCCCTTCTGTGTTGCTCTCAAAGACGAAAGCACTAAACGACGGCTCTCCTTCGCCGTTCCCGTCACTCCAGTCTATTCCTTCAACCACAAATCCCATCAGCCTCCCATTTTCTTGGTGAGCTGCAAACTGACACACTTCCTCTAGTTGAAACTGTTGGTGGAGAAAACAAAACATCCAGATGTTATTTTTATTATAAATCCAGGATGATTATTATAAATCCATGAAATTTAGCAAATTCATCTTTTTCTACTTACACTTATTCTTGTGACCTGAGTCTGTGGGTCAATCAGTCTGTAAAGAAGTAAAAAAAAAGTCTAATTATTTAAGTTATAAACCCACTTTAAAAGAGAGCTAAATAAAAAATTAATATACAGCTTTTTAAATGTAATAAAAACTAACCACATGATTAAGAAACTGGAAAAAATAAAAAATAAAACAACCCCCAAAAAAAGAAAATCACAAAAATGTTATTTTTTGATTGGGTTCATAATTAAAGAACTATTATTTGATTGTTTTGGTAAATCACAGCGTAATAAAAGTAGGTAAGCCTGTACTTTACATACATAGTACATAAGAAAACGTGTGAATTATTCCTATAATAATAAAGTAACATACATGCACAAAAAAATGAAGAACCCCGGGAATTTCTACCTCAGGCTGCTGCTCGTGATCATGAGATGGGACTCTGTGGTCCTGAAGATGTTGTGAATGGCTCGGGCAGCCAGCACCTGCCTCATGGCCTCGTAGATCACCTCCCGGTTGTTGCCACAGCGAACGGCCATGGAACCCAGAAAACGAACAGCGAAAACCTGCTGCAGAAGGGAGTCTGCCAAGAAGAAAAGGAGATCCTGCAAACTCTGCTGAAAGCTCCAGCAAATGATCGACAGTCATGCAAATGATCTAAACACAACCTCATGTGAATAGTTTGAGGACAACTAAAACAAAGGGATGCCAGATGTTCAGAAAGACCAAACATCTACATGACACACGGTAAAGGGCTTCTAAATTGGCTTCATCCTCAGTCTAACTGTTCTAAAGGTAAATGTGGAGCTGTCTCCAATGCTAAACTAAAGCCTTCCTGAAATGGAATCATGCATCAAGCCACAAACCCTCAACAAACCAACAAGTGCAAAAAAAAAAAAGTCTGAAAGGTGCTGCAGGAAAATACGGCTCAGGATTCGACCTGACTGCATAAGGGACTTTTCAAAAAGATTCGGATCTAAGTCCTCTAGCTAAACACAGCAAAGCATTCAATTAGTGTTACTTTCTATAGATAACCTGAAATAGGTGAGAAGTAGTAATACGTATGTTTTAAGGCAGCAACAGCCCTCACTACTACACACCTTATGCACTTCAACAGACATGAATATGTTTACAGTTTTGTTTCTTGTTTAAACTCTCAACTGTAATTGAAAAATAAGTGATATAGAGTAAAAAGGAAGATCTGATCGCGATTTAAGATTTATGTAGATTTGGAAAGCTGGAGACATGGCACAGAGGAGACCGACCAGGTCTATGGTCAATCAGGACTCAAACCATACATGCCCTTTAAAAGAAATCCATCCATCCATCCATCCATCCATCCATCCATCCATCCATCCATCCATCCTAGATGACCCCACCCTCACATTGACGTGTTCTCCCTACCATGAAAAAGGTGGAAAGATTTCAAAGATATATATATATATATATATTAAAAAAATCGTACTACATGATTTCTGAATGTTTCTTCAGATTCTGTCTCTCACTGTGGAAATGCACCTATGATGGAAATTTTAGACCCCTCCATGTTTTCTAAGTGGGAGAACTTGCTATATCACAGGGTGATCAAATACTTATTCACCTCACTGTATATGCTGATGATATTTCATTATTTTTGGCAAACCTGGCATTATCAACAAAAAAATAATAGAAAACATTATTTCTCTGGATACAAGATACATTTTTCAAAATTAGCAACTATGATATAAAGTTTGAAATGTCTAGGTTTCTTTGTCCTTTCCCTTTGAAGTGGGCTTCTACAGGATTTGTATGTTTAGGAATATTCATCACGCCTGACTTCCATCCCATGTTCACAGCTAACTTCAATCCACTTTTTCATCAAATCAACTTCGATCTTGAACGCGGAGCAGTCTTCCTGTATCCTATTTCAGTTCTAAAAATAAATGTTCTTCCTCGTCTACGTTATCCAATGAGATTCCAATCCTTTTCACAATCAAAACAGTTTGTAAAATAAATGGGTGCTTTAGTTCTTTTATTTGGCACACACAATAATAAGCAGAAGGCCTCGACTTACCTGACCTTAAAAAATATCAAATCAGTTTTACTATGTCTAAGTTTTAGCTTAATTCTGTCTGAATGACCTCAAAAGACTTTGAACTGTGTGGGTTTGAACCAGAACTGACCACTAGAGTGGAAATGCTTACCATCACTCGCTGCTTTGGAGTCATCATCTGTTTCTCCAAACGGGTTTGTACGTCTGCCCACATGTGAGGGAATCAAACAGAATAAACAACTTAATCCTTGGCTTCAACTAACAAGCAAAAAAATCTGTTTTCTGGAAAGAAAAATGAATTGAATGAGCATTTAGGAAATTGGCCTCTTTAGCCATTATTCTTGTCTGCTCCAAACAAATCCAGTCGCGCACACACACACACACACACACACACACACACACACACACACGCACACACACACTGTTCCTGCCTCACCTCCCACCGCCTCTGTTCTGGTCCTGGAACTCAGATGCTGGCAGCATGATATCAAACTGAATTGGGGTTCCAGGGGCGATCAGGTCCTCCGGCTCTGGAGCAGCCCCAGATTTCTGAGAATCGCTGCCAGCAGGGGGGATACCACCTGGCTTTGCTCTGTAAAAACAACATTTAGAACACAAATTACTTTAGAATGAACTTGAAACTAGTTTGCAACTGAATGAAAAGAGAGAGTATTTGAAAAAAAGAGTTACGATTAATTTCATTTGAATTTGAAGGCCGTCTTTTCCTCTTTGGGTTAATTATACTTCAGTTTCACTGAATGAGGGGATCATAATGGTGCATATAAACATGTTTAAAGAAAGCTAGGGAAGCACTTGAAACCCACTGAAAAAAACAAGAGTGCCATCAGGCCTTGATACAGACCTTAGAAAAAGAAACAAACATCATTTTTTATGGAGATTTTATAATGTTTTCAATCATTCACTGTTGCTTTTGTCCATTGAAGTCCAATGAGGGACGCAAGGTTTGTTAATCTAGCCACTTGTCAGTATTACACAAATGAAGATGGTGTAAAGATGAAACCTTGAATGTGGATTTAATTTTTTGTTTTTTATCTCTATCAAAACCTTCACATGATAACAAAAAAGCATCATTGTGCATCACGTGTGATCGCACCAGGCCTGACCTGTCAGGGTTGGGGGAGCCTTCTTGCCTCTTTTCAAAGCTGGTGATTGGAGTGACGGCCTGGATGGCTGTTTGGTTCAATCGAATGGCCACAGCCTAGAGGGAAATAAAGTTACGCAAACGGAACACAATTTTATAAGGAAAACAAAAAACAATCATAATTTGAACTTGGTTTTCCTGCTGCCTGGTGCACCAACAGAAAGATTTCAGATGTGCTTTTGAAGAACACAGCTATTTTCAGCGAATCAGATCTAGGACAAACAGTTCTTCGTTGTGTGATAGGGCACCTGATTACCTTTTAGATCAATTATTTTGCTAACAAGCATTGATTTTATTGTAAACTTTAATTTCATGAATGTAAAATAACTGTTCAAGTTGAAAATCACTGAGATTTAGAGGGGAATTTGGCTGCAGCTCTCCACGAATTCCCTGCTATGGATAATCAGAATAAAAACATGAAGATACTGATGTATTGCAGCCCTAACGTTGACTTTGAAGAACATTATCATTCTGAACTGTATAGATTTTTATTTTAACCCATAATTTCCAATGCATAAAAACTTTACCTCTGGGTTGTCTGTGAGATAAATCTGCCTGGAAATGTTGTTGACTGTACAAATCCACTGAAAGAAAAATCCGAAATACAGATCACTTCATCCTTAAATTACAACCGTTTCTAGAAACATTTGTCTAATATAATCTAGTGGGCCATTTGAAATTGACTGGTCCCTGACATCTTGTACATCTTTCTTTCGATATTTTATAACAAAAATGTCAAATTGAATTTCAAAGTCATTAATATTTAAATCACTGAACATAATATACGCTAATATTAACACTGACCTCTTCATATTCCTTTTGGCTCTCAGCTTGTAAAATCATGGAGCTGCAAAAAAGTTCAAAGCGTTGGCGTCATTCATGAACGTTAGGAATTGTTATCGCTGAAACACAGAGAACGGTTCTTTCTGCGTACGTCTTTCCTGAAGGGGAAGTGATCTGAAAACAGTAGCGCCTGTCCTCGCACTCCACAGCCATGACGGAGCTGTTGTCCAGGTCCAGCACCATGCCCCCCGCCACCGCGCCCCGAGGCTGACACATGAGATTCCCTCCCTGTGTGAAAAAGAACAGCCGATCCCAGGCTGTCGTCACCAGGCCTGTTTTACTGGGAAAGATGGACAAACACAGTTTAGATGGTCATGTTAAAAGAGAAGCAAATGCACATTTGCATTATATTTAGGATTCTATAACTTACAAACCTTAGTTTTTTTTGTGACAAAGTAAAAATCGATGATCCTGGCTTTATCTATTATGCATGAAAACCCAGCATTTCACATTCTTCCATTCGCTGCAGACTTTTATCACACAAAACTGCAGAGCAGCAAAAACTGGAGCTTTACTTTATTACTATTTTGATCAATGGCTTTGTGCAGCTGTTCAGATTTTTACTCCGACTTAAGCCGACACATTTTTCTTTTCAACATTTCCTGCAGTGACACAAGTGGAAGACAGAGTCTGATTGATGGTAGCTGTGATCACGGCCCGCCTTGAGGAAACACGTTTTCTTTATTTCTGCCCTCTAAACATCTCTGACAGATGATATCTGCCAAAATACAGAATGAACTCTTAAAAAATAGATTGTATTTTCAAATTAATTTAATATTTTAAACTTTTTTATTCAAAACTGATTTTGTTTAGTTATGAAAAACACTCATCAGAACTAGTAATTTAAACCTAACAGACTTGAATGTATAATAATGAAGATAATAATGTTTAACTGTAAAAAAGCAATGTTTTGGCGGAAAAAGGTTCAAGAAATTACTTTAAAAAAAATAAACCTATGGATAGGTACAAATAAATGAATTAGATGCAGATAATTCAAGCTTTTCTTAAACTCAGCTTTATCTTTAACTGTAACAAGATGACAAGTTTTCACAAAAGGATATTTACTTCAATGACATCCAACAATTTGAAAACAGAGTTTTCACATCCAATAGTGCAGGTCCATGAACTGAATATATACTCTTATGTGGCTAACATTCATTTAATTTTCTTTTATATCCAGAAGAACTCAGAATCATTTTTCCTAAGAAATAAGATCCTGTGGGATAGACCACAGAACACATTTCTGATGTTTTTCTGTTACTGATGTCACCATAGGTTCTTATAGGTTTAAAGAAATAACTATAACAACTAGGGCTGCACGATATGAGGAGAACTTGCGATATGCGATATTAGTGATCAATATTGCGATAACGATAAATTTGCGGTAAATAAACAAATAGAAAAATAAACAAGAACATCATTCCCATTTCATTGCAACAGTTTAAAAATGATACTCCAAATGACCCTCATTGACATGGGGGACAAACATCTAACATAACAGGCCTCCATCTGATTGGTCAACAATGGGAAGGCCTCCATCTGATTGGTCAAATCATAAAGGGATTTATTTGATTCGTTAAATGCTTCAAGCTGCTAGAAGATTGTTTTAACACATTTTGGGTTTGCGATTTATTGCGATATTCGCCGTCTTTTGCGATATGCATATTGCAGAGCTGGATATTGTGATAACGATAAATTTGCGGTATATTGTGCAGGCCTAATAACAACAATAAACGTAATTCTGAAATATTAAGTTATTAAAACAAATAAATCGAAGTCTAGAGTTTGAATGCCATCTATCAAACCAAAGAAATGGGCGAATCTACACCTCTGATACATTATGTCTTTAAGTATAAAACATTAATGTATTGAAATATTTCAATGACAATAAACCTTTTTTATTTACTATAATCACTTACTTTGGCAGTTTTGATCTGTTTTGCAATACAAAGAAGCTTTGCAGATGTCAGTTCTTCTTGACGTGTTCGCTGCTCAGAATGATCCCTGAAAGCTTTTTATTAGCTGAGCTTGAACACGCATGGATGGTGCATCGCCTGACTCAACTCTAATGCCGAGAAAGCATCAAAGGTTGCTGGAGCTCTTTGGATTTGAGGATGCAGCCGCCTCCCTGCACGCCGGTGCTCTGTGGAAGCCTCTTATCTGCCGTCAGGTATTCATCAACCATTTCGGGCGTGTGTGAGAAAGTGACAGACTTTGACACCTCTGACATTTTAATAAATCCCAACACGAGCTATAAACTGCAGTTTCATCCCCTTTAAGCCCTGGTGAAGTTATCCTTCTTATACATCTGCTTCACAATAACTCGACAGAGCAGCCTGTCATCCAGGTACCCAACCTGCCTCTTCTTCTCTGACAGATGAGATCCAATGCTGTCTCAGAGTTCATGCATACTTTCATAGGAAAAAGACAATCTGTGCAATGTTTTACTTTAAGGCGTTTAAACTGTTGTGGATTAACATCCTGACCTGATTTAAAAAAAATAAATAAGCCAGTGTACTTTTTGTCTGCTGCCCTTTGGCAGACACTAACAAGCAGAACACATCCCCAAATTGAAGATTCATCTTACTTCCTAATGTTGAGGTAGCCGGCCTTCTGGATGAGTGTGCGGTTAACAGGCTCAGAGTCCTTATCTGGCATATAGATGGCGTCGTCTGCAGACAGAAGTTCTTTCTGAGACATGCGCATGGCTTCTGCCTCAGAGTCCAGCTGGGTCTGGATACTAGAAAGACAGGAAGACACTGAACTAAACGACGTTTTCATTTAAAAAAAAAAAGATCAAATTAAAGCTCCAGTGGCTACTAAAGCTATGTTAAGCCATTAAGCCAAAAAATAAAAAAAAAACATTTACTTTTGCATCATGTTGGACACAGAGGAGAGAAAAGTGTCCATCTTCTTTGAAACCAGCTCAATGCCTTTCTTGAAAAAACTGATCTGTGAGACAAACAAAATGACAGTTGGTTAAAAAAAAAAGTCATATTTAGGCAACCAAACATATTTAGTGTTTCCACTAAACGGAGGTAAACATGAACCAAGTATGATCCAGAGAGAGAGCGCCATGTGCAGTAATACAAAAACATAAAGAAAAGGAGTGATAGCAGGAAAAGAAGCTAAATCAAGGAACCATTTCTCTTTTATTGATAGTACAAAGGAAGAGTGTGGAGTCTGCAGGAAACATTTGAATCTAGAACCAGCTCCTGTACAGACACCTGAGAACTGAAAGAACCTTCTTCAAATCTGTTTTTAGAAATGTCAACCTTTATTGTGAATAAAAGTCATTTTTTTTTCCAGTTTTGCACATTTTAACTTGTTGTGGTTGCCATGTTTTGTGTATATCTATATAGTTAAAGTCGAATTGTAAAAAGATGGTTTTGTTTTTATCCTTTATTTTGTACATTATATCAGGAAGGAATAAATACCAGCATTTACATATTATGGATTTGAACAAAAACATGTGTTTTACATAAGTTATTCATTTTGTGCATACTTTTAAATAGTTGTTGAAAATAAATTAAACAAAGCAAAAAACAACCTACAGAGCTGTTAGTGAGTCGATCCAAAAGAACCGGATCTCTTTTAGAAAAGCCAGAATTCCCATCACTACAACCAATGGGAGTGCCGACAAAACAAGATGCAAAACATTTAGTTGTCTTCTGATAATATGCCTGCAATGTAACTCAATTGAAAATATAACTACATTACCCAGACTAGTGTTCCTAGTCACAGTTTTAAATCTGAAGTGCAGCGATCACATATTGATGGCAGTGATGGAGAGAATTACAACCCACGCCACATTCAATGAGTGAAAAAAAAAAGACATCCAGCAAAGAGTCAGGACGATAGACTCTTCTGTTAAGTTCCGAGAGCTGTTGGATGTAAAAAAGAAATGTATGAGAGTTTAGTGCGATGGTGATGCAACGTCATATGCAGCTTGTAATTAAACATTAATCCTGCCACTGGTCAATAAACATGGTTCATTGGTCACTCTAAATCCCCCCTTTGTGTGAATCTGAGTGTACATGGGTGTGTGATTGTGTCCCCGCAACAGACTGGCGAACTGTCCAGGGTGTCCCCTGCCTTCGCCCACAAGTGGCCGGGATAGGCTCCAGCAGCCCCGTGACCCCGAAAGGCATGAAACAGCTTAGAAGATAAATGAATGAATGAAATTACAAATTTAATGTTTTACATGATGACCAAAAATAGAAAAAAATATAAAAGAGCGGGATCATTTTAAACAGGAGTGGAAGTCAGATTAGCAGGAGCGGGATGGTACAGCGTTATTTGGTGTGGGAGCAGGACAGGACAGGATTACTTTCTGTGGGAGTGGGACGGGACAGGAGGGAAAATCCACTCCCGTGTCATCCTCTATCCCAGACCTTACCAGGGTTTGGGGAACTTCGAATATGGAAAGGTTACCTGTGCCTGAGTGTAGCCTAGCATGGGTTCAAGCATGGCTACTCTCTTGCGATACTGCAAGGCGTTGAGGGCACAGTAGTACTGCAGAGAGGCCTGGTGCTGCTTCCTTCGGGTGTAGGCCACCTCCTTCACCAGGTCAGCCTTCAGCTACCAACACAGCAGAGGAGAATTGGACATTTGCCCTTTCAGTGAGCACAATATCACGTTTGCAAACACGCGTCCTGCATGCAAATAAGAAACAAATCAAGTTTTTCTTCAAGAGACTGCCTGACATGTTAGATAGCTCACAAAGGCAGCAGTGGATTACTTCATTTAATCTACAAATGCTGGGAACAGAAACCCAATGGAAAAACAACCAGTACTGCACTAGAAGGCTTTCTGTTTTTACTGCTTTTTATGAATCATAATAAAACCTCCAAGTCAAGGATATCTCCTGTTATTTCACCTTCTCATTCTCCTTCTTCTTGGGCAGCCGACTGTACTTGACCATTGAAGCTTCATGCTCTGTGAGCAAAGAAGTTTGAATAAATAAGTGATTTGTTTGGAGTTTATTTCTAATTTTGTTCCGGGATTTACTTACCATCAGTGGCAATGCCAAATATTTCTTTTAAGGTGCTTATCTCTGCAAAATGTGCAAATTATAGCTGGTTGGAATCATTAAAGCCCTTGAAAAATGCACTCTTGTTGTTGTTTTTGTTTTTTTTATTATTCAATGAGCCCCGTTACCTGTGAGGTCTTTCTCCCGGAACTGGATCAAAGGAAAAACCATGCTGTCAGCCATCTGGTTGGCCAGCTCGGAGTGGAGGGAGTTCAGCTGAGACACACAAAACACATCAGATGATGCAAAAGGAGAGGATGACAAACCTCTGCCAAAAAAAACACATTTATTTTTGTGTTTTTTTATTTATTTTTTTGTTTTCTTTAACTGAAATTGTGACTTTTTATACTATTGTAAAGAAATAAATTACTTATTGCACAAGAACCTTGCAAATCCTTTTGGTATTCGTGCTGCTTATCAACAAGACACAGCCCCGCCCTTAACATGTCGGAATTCAGTTTAATCTGAATTCTGAATGCCAAAGTCCAAAAGATTATTGCAGGGGGAGGCAACATTCTACATTCTCCTGCAGGCACACAAAAATAGGGTAAACATTGGGCTTCCCATCATCCATCTGTTTACCAGCTCTCCCACTAGCTTACAGCTTGTAATTGGCCATAGTAATTTGTGCGACACACCTACAAGTTTTTGATTAATTTACTTTATGTGTGTCCTCCATCATGAGAGAAATGCTACTAGAACATGTTAAAAACACCAAAAACACGATTTTTATTGGAGTGGGTCTTTAAGTATATCAGTTTATCTTCATGCATATATGAGAGGACTCACCTCTCCAACACTTTTTGCAAAGTTCTGCAGCGTAGAGATGACCTCTTCATCACCTTTTCCAAGGGCAAAATTCTAAAAAGCAAAGGGGACAAAACATCAAGCTAAATATTAAAAAAAAAATAATGCAGAGAACAATGTAGCTGATAAATTACACATTAATCTCAATATATTTAATTCTAATAATAAAAAAATGGTAGAATTACATGTGGGAGAACGTCGAAACCAACCACGTATTACTGATATTCCTTTACAAATTTAAAATACATGTTAAAACCCATCTGTGTGATTGAAAATGTTGATGTGCATTATTTGAGAAGAAAGAAATGCAATTTCATCAACAACTTTTGCGTGCAGAGAGATTTTACAGAATCTGAATGGCGAGATATCAGACAAGAAAATCACACGTAAAAATTCTATTAAATATGAAACAAAGAAGCTTCTAGCAATGTTTAATGTTCACTCATCACCATGGAAGCAGAATCCGTGTATTTATCCTTATTTCTGGCATAATTTGATTAAAAAACAGAGAAACTTCTACTTGCTTTCTTCTCATATTCCAGAAGCCGCTGCGAGAGCTGCTCTGTGGCCAATCCCATCTCGCTCTGAGGAAAAAAACAAAAACAGAAGAGATTGGGAGACACAAACCCATGAGAATGTAAGAAATCCATTCCTAGCTTCTCTGGCCTTTCTACAAGGAATTGGAGGCGAGGTGCAAATGCATTGTGTGGTTGGAAACCTTTTTTTTTTCTTTGAAAATGAAAAGCAAAAGTCAGCTGCACAGCTCAACAGTTTGGTATGACAGGTCAAAAGCAAACTGCAGCAGAAGATTAACAAGTGGGTGCAGCATTTACTGATGTTCAACAACAAAACAGACTAGAATTTTCATTGGACTCGTTGTTTGAAGTCTTTGGGAGGGGAAACTGCGTCCACTTTCCTTCTTGCTGACTAAGGAGAGCAGAGTGGGAGAGTCTGGTTCTGTACCTGCGCTCCAAACACCCGCTGCATGGACTGCAGCAGCTGGTTGGTGTATTCTGTTAGCATCCCCGCATCTTCCTCGAACACACTCAGCAAGGAGCGAGTCTGAACAAAAAAACAGAGTAAAGGGAATTTCAACATTTCTAACAGAACCAAGATACATCGGGAAGTGGTGGTGGTGGTGGGGGCAGATTTGTATATATTGACCTGACAAAAGCACAAACTGGGTGAGAAGATGATTTAAAAAGCGATTAAAGAAAGCCATTCATGCAAACTCTGTCAATCAGGAGTAACAAGGAAGTGCAGACGGAGCAGGGAGGAACACACCCTTAGGACTGCACCTGTTTACACTTCACATGAGTTGGCTTAACCCCTGTGCTATCCTAGGCACTTTAACATTGGGAGTCGGGTCATCTAGACCCACTTGACAGTGCGCTGAACCTTTTTTCTTCAATGATTTGTGATCTTCACTGGTGTCCATGGATTACATGAAATTGTTCCACCTTTATCCACCTTTGTCATGGTAGAGAGAACACGTCAATGTAAGGGTGGGGTCATAGGATAGCACACGGCTTAAGCACTCATGTGGTTATGGCAGTGTTTCTCAATCACTTTCCCCAGGAATCCCTGTCCTGCTGCAGGTTTAGCCTGTTTCTCCTCCAACATACCTGACCTACTCCTAAAACTCTGCAAACATCATCAGATCGTTGCTCTGCTATAATTTGATCCCAGAGTAAAAGCAGTCTCTATATTCTGCAGCACAAAGATGTCAGTTTGCGTTTATATTCTAGAGAAAAGGGGACACTGTGTTGTTCTTTTATTGTATGACAAAGACCAGAAAAAATAATAATAATAGCACAGTCATAACTACTTCATTGCTAAAAATCAGTCACGGATTTTCCCTGTAGGTTGTGGAATAATTCCAGGGGAGTCCCATTGCAGAAACCCCTCCTACTAACAGAACCGGGCCCAGTTCGGCTCTACAGGATGTTTAATTAAAAATAATGCAATAAATTGCTGCAGATGAGGGGAAAGAGGTTGTGTCTGATGGTCAGCATGGCAGCAAACATGTAAACAGTCTTTGATTGACGACAAAGCTGCTGCGTTAGGTTCACGCGGTAAATAAACAAATGCAAAGAATCATGGGGGATTTGGGTTTCATGGCCTTCCCGGGGGCAACGCTTTCCTCTCCCCCAAGAGACCAGGCGGATCCCCCGCAGGAAGATGATTACATTCCAATATTGTATCAACCAAGACGAGAGCTGTCATTGGAAAACAGCCTCCTACATTTGCGGGCTACTCTCCTGGAAGCTAACCTATAGCGCTCGTGATGCGTTCGCTGCTTCTGCGGCGCCTTTTTGGGGAAAAGAAACAACGCCGGCAGGCCTACCTGAGGACTATCATGCAAGGCCTCCTCCAAAAGCAGTTTATGATGAACGGCCGGCATCTTGTTAGCTGTGGAGAAGTAGGGAGCGAGAGCTGGAATTACCAAATGCTCGGACTCGTTTTCCCAGAAGCCTCTGGGACAGAAAGAGGCGGGCGCAGTTTGTGAGCTCAAAAAATAAAAACAATATGGACTACATATTTAGACATAGATTATTGTTGCAGAGATGCAATTACTTCAATATTCCGAAATTCATTAAAAAATATATGTTTCTTAATAATTTGTTATTGTAAACATTGCCCTCTTGTGGTCAAAAAAAGTATTTCTGTTTCGTATTGGGTTTTTTCTTTATCCATCCTTCCATCCAACAAAGGCCTTTATAATATATTTAGTCAAATAAGAGTACTCCCAGCTTGTATTTACACGGTTATCGTTAAAAGCCAATAACTCTTAAATTATAATTTATAAATTATAATTTTTAACTCAACAGTTTTTGTAGGACATTCTTGCAAAAATAAATAAATGTGAGTGAAGATATGAAGATCTAAGAAATCAAAATAAAATTGAACTAAGCTATCTTTTAATTTGTTGTTGTTGCGTTTTAATAATAATAACAATTCTTCTTATTATTCTAATTATTATCGTTGTTAATTTACTTTAAGCCTTCCAATTTTAAGTTGCAGTGTACAAGAGTGAGGCCAAAGATGATCATTCAACTGACTTTGATCTGAAAACGTACCTCCTCCCTCTTTTTCTTGTCTGGGTGGATGTAAATGCTTTTCCGGGTCAACAGAGAGATATAATCTGTTCATCAAGTTCCGCGTTTGTCCTTAGGCCTCTTTATGTGGAACATATTTTTAAAGCAAAGTGGAAAGTGTTTAGAATGCACCCTGACTGGAAGGCTAAAACACGTGAAACTATTGATTTAGATGCAGAAGCATTTTAGATTCTATTCTGAGAGTAATGGTAAAACATTGTTTCTACTCTCATATTTATTTGTTTGTTTGTTTCATTCTTTTTTTATTTGGATATAGATCTACTTTTTTCTGCAGTCTAACACAAATCTTTTCTTTGTAATTTTGAATAATAATGAAATATTATTAGTCATAGTCTTTACTACACCTACATTTATTCTTACTTTTATTCTCATTCTAAACGGTGGATGTAAAAATACTAAATGTGAATATGTGATGTTTCGTTTATATGACGTGTGTTGTGTGCAGTAAAGTATTTTAGAAGATTTTCATTTGTAGTTTTTAAGTTGGTAAGAAACAGAATCATTTATTTTGTAAAACAGTTAAAAGAGAAAAACCTGTATAATTTGAAGGTTTTTAAGCCCCCTTTTTATTATGTCACAACATCTATTAGAAATACTAGAATTATTAATAAATGTATGCGTAGAAGAACATTTATTTGATGAAAATATATTTAAAAAAACATATTTCACAACACTTAGGCTTCTTTTGAGTTTGGAACTGTAGCATGACTTTGAATAAGTTTAGAAAAGATCTTTTTCATTGAAATCTGCAGTAGGCAGAGTACCTGTAATAGACTGTGCATGACGTTCTGCAAAAACAGGTTAAAAAACTCTAAAGCCGGAATAAATTGCTGTGGATTCCTTCATGACCTTCGCTCTTATAGTCTTAAGATTCTGTTTGTTTTCCAGGTTCAAGAAAGTTCAACTAAATCAAATGAAATCCAATTTAAGTTCAATTTTGAAGAACAAGAAAAAAAATATAGCCTTCACAAACCCACAATGCTTTTAAGCATCTGTTGTCTGCATAGTTAGTAGAACTGATTCAAAAAAGTGTTTTCCTTTCTTTCCAACTGGTTAATTTTAAAAGTGGGGTAGCAGTAATAGTGCAAACAAAGGTTAGTCTCTCAAGTCATTTTTGATTCAAAAAGAAGCTTTTGTCAGTAAAAATTTTAATTGGACTTGTAAAAATCCTGACCGACTGAATGTAAGAAGTGCCCTCACACTGTGAAGGTTTGGTGTCCTGCCGTATTAACTCCCCTCATATGACTGCTCTTGTTGTGTGAGAGCTTAAAACGGTGTGACTGAAAGGAGAGAAGGAGAGGGAAAGAGATGTACTGAGGATCACTGCGGGCAATAAATTGACCCGTGCATGGCCTCTGTGGTTTCATGTTTTGTGACTTTAGAGATTTATCTTCCTTCTCATTGACTTATGAGAGCTCAACCCCCTTAAAACCTCCAAGTCTCCTGGATCAGTTGTTTTATCACCAAAACAATTATTATTTTTTCTTTTATAGAGTCTGTCGCACAGCCTGATATATTAATGCCGCTAAATGCTGTCAGTTTTTTTACGCTTTTATATAAAAAGGAAGCTCCCCATTGGCTGAGTCATACTCCACCCTCCGCCTCCTTTATCCAGGTTTCCCGGGCAACCATGTCAGGGTGGAGAAAAAGAGCAAATCATGTGAGGGCAAAGCATCTTCCTCTCCCTCTTCCCCCTCTCTGTCATTCTCTCTCTGCTTCAGATTGTGTGTGTGTACAAAAGCTCCTCTCAAGGCTTTGACTTGAGCTCCTTTTTGCGCTGCACAGTGGAGACTGGACCCAACTCAAGGTAGAGCGTCATACAAGCACGGGGGATCCCGTCAAGTCATTCCATTGACCTTTCCTTCTCGTTCCTCTCCCGCCGCTTTCTCAAAGTCCCCAGCGTTCCTGATGTGTGGTGGGTCTCCCTCCTTTCTTCGTCAACCCTCCACTCGCTAAGCGTCTCCACACAGCTTGGACAGCGGCTGCATCGATGCAAAATGGGATGTGGCAATTCCTCATCCACCAACACCTCAGGAGAGGGTAAGGATTTCAGGAATCTCTGTAAACATGGGTTTTGTTCATTTCGCATACTAACAGGTAAATGTGTGAGAGGCGGCGAGGAGGGCTCATTCCCGTAATCTGCATCAGGGGAAAAAGGTTTTAGTATGTTGGATGTCTGGTTACAGGCAGAAGTGGGTTGAAGTGAGCGTGTGCAACTGGTTATTTGGATTTCATTCATGAATAAATGGAAACCTCTGCATCAAAACCTCTGAAGATAACAATGGTGTTGAAGAAGTAAATAAAAGACATGGGTGGTGGGTCGATCATGGAGGGACTCCGTTAAGTAGCCAAAGGAATGTCCATTTGTGACAGTGATGAGACTCACACTAATACGGATTCCAACCATCCCTTTTCAGTTTCTGTGTTTTCCTCTCCCCCCGGAGTGTTTGAGGCTGGTTTCCAAGGTTTTTAGGACAGAAATGCAGACTTTTGTGCTGACATTTAACCAATTCTTGTCTCCTCACTTGACAGATCCTCAGCATGTTCTGAAAGCAGGCGCTGAAACACAAAATCGACTTCAGGTTTCATTCACAAAACCCGAAGAACGTATGAAACTAGGAACATTGTGAATATCTGGCCTTTCTTCTGACTTTTTTTCAAGTTCCCCCCTGATGCATTTGGCTCTCACAGTACACATTTTAAATTACACTGAATAAACCCGCAGGTTTGAGATAATAATTACTTTGAAGTATCTGCTGGATTACCTCACCACCACTGCCCATTAAAGCTTGTGTGGTGTGTGTTTATGGCTGTGTAAATGTGTGTGTGTGTGTGTTTGCAGGTACCTAATCAGTACTCGCCAGGCATGTTAGCAGAGCCACAAACAGCTACTGTTTTAAATAGGATCCCTTTGATGTGAACCAGGGATTCTGCTTTTAAAGCACATCTCCACCAATTATTTCAATTATTACTTATTTGGAAATACTATCTTCATTTATTTTTACTTTGACATTTAGAAACACTTGTTTCTTTGAGTTACTTTATGAATTTTAAATCCTAATACATACATGTTGGATTCATATTGGCTATTTATCTGCATGGCATAGCATATACAGAGTGAAAGTCAAACAGTTTTATGTAAAAAAATAAAATTTGAATGTTTTTTAAATTTCATTTTCTCTCCTTTGCAAAACTCAATTAACCGTTTGATTAAATCCATTTTCCTGAATGGAGACAGAAATTTCGTAATCCCTAATGATCTTTCCATTTTTTCAACCCGCTGAATCCCTTTTAGGGTCACGGGGTCACCAGAGCTCGTCCCAGCTGCTGTTGGGCCAAGGCAGGGTATACCTTGGACAGGTCTCCAGTTTGTCGCAGGACCACAGTCACATCTAGGGACAATTTCGAGTAACCAATTACCCTATGAAGTATGTTTTTGGACAGTGGGAGGAGGCCGGAGTAAACCCACTCATGCACTGGGAGAACATGCAAACTCCACACAGAAATCTCCCAGCCAGGATTAAAACCAAGTCCTTCTTGCTGTGAGGCGAGTGCGCTAACCAGCGTGGCACATTCTTCAATGAGTTTAAACAAAAAAATGAGCATATTACTATAATTTTATCTATACTATCCTTCCTATTTACATTTTTTGTAGCTGATCCATCCTTAACGTATGAGTAATAGATGGCTTGTTTGGCCATGATGGACAACTGGATGGTTTATTTCTGTGCCTCATTTATTTTTTATGTTGTTGTTCCTTCTTAGAGGTCAGTGATCAGCACAATGGCAAAGAAGAGTGACATCCTGTCACTCTGACAAATGTGGACTTGTGCTTGCTCTCATTACTTCATGCCAGCTGACACCAGGTCACACTCAAAGGACACTGTCTTCAGCATCATTATCTTCAGTAAAAAAAAAAAACACACACACACACAAAAGACAGTTATAGCATCTCTTCCTGCAAATTGTAAAGTGTTTCAATCTGAAAAAATTAAAAATTAAAAATTAAAATTTACCACTTAGCATTGCTTATTTAATTTGAAAATCTTTTTAGGATTTTTCAAGTGACTTAAAGTTAAGTGACGCTAAAGAGCACAGTGTGATGCAAGAACTCATGAGTTATAATGTAGTTAGAGCTGCTGGGGAAGTCCAAACAGTTGAAAGTGTTTGTGCAGTTACAGGGCTATCTTTACTTCTTTTCTGTACTTTTTAATCAGATTACCTTTTATTTAAAGATGACTATTTATTTAATTTTTCTCAGGAGAGAAAAAACATCTAGCCAAACAAGCTCAAGCCTCACAAGAACATTCCAAATGAAAGCCAGATTTTTATCAAGCCTCATAATATTACTACACTGTTTTGCTCTTTGCTCATCCCAAGATTTGTGCATTCAGACATTCACCCTTGGATATGAATGAGCTTTTGTCAGCGCCCTGAAAAGGCTCCTTTGTTGCATTACACAGATTTAAAAAATGCTAGTTGAAAAGCAGTTCCATCAAAAGTGGAGAACTTTCTCCTTTATGCAATGTTCAACTTTCCACCAATTCTTTATCATTTGTGCATTTCTTTTTTCAAGGATCTTTTCTGCATGATGTTTGGCAAAAGGAGAGTTTCTGAAGGACAGAGGTTTTCATTTCTGCGCTCTTTTCAATATGAAACTTTACATGCTAAGAGGAAGTTTGATGTTCCCCCGAGTTGAATGTATTCTCCTCCTCATGGCACTGTGCACCTGGCATTCGTCAAAGAAAACAGCTGTTGACGACAGAGTCAAACTACGCTGGGTTGACCACAAAGAGTGGCTCTGAAAACAAGACCCCTCGCTCTATTGATCTTAGGTCATTTTGCAATGTGTACCGGTAGTCTCAATCTGACCCTTCAGATACAGTAAAAAAAAGGCTTATTTGAGTTTCCGTTGGGTTACGCATTTAAGCCAAACTGTTTTATGTCAGCTCATCTACAGTACAGATTCAAATTCTGCATGCTCACATATCAGCTCTAACCCTTGTGCTATCTTAGATGACCCCACCCTTACATTGACGTGTTCTCCCTACCATGACAAAGGTGGATAAAGGTGGAAAGATTTCATGTAATCCATGGACACCAGTGAGGTTCACAAATCATTGAAGAAAAAAGGTTCAGAGCACTGTCTAGTGGGTCTAGATAACCCAACTCCCAATGGTAAAGTGCTTAGGATAGCACAAGTGTTACAGACTCTTGAGTCTAAATCAATAAAGTCCATGAACATGTCAGTTGTTTAAAGAGTTAGTCCATTTTTAAGCAGCTTTCAATAAGAGGAGATATTTTTGTCACCAAATAACAAAAAACACAGCGGTTCATGATGTGTTGGAGGTGTTTTTTTCTGCAGTAGTAACGCCTTCTACTGATTTTTCTATTGTGTAGACGGACTGCAAGTCTTCTAGAAAATATCTGTCAGCTGTAGCACACATACACTTCATGAAATTGTCGTTTGTCTGAGAAATATTTTCTGTCAATAAAAACGGCACAAAAAATGTTGATTATTTTTTCAATTTAACCCAATTCTGCCGGCATGTTTTTGTGCTACTTTTTGGAGCAATAATAATTATTTTTGTTTTATTTATTTTTGAAGAAAATTTGTTTTTTATCCTGAGTTAATACCCGAGTTCCCTGAGTCTTATTTTATTTGTGTTTACTTGTGTTTTACTTAAATGCCTGAATACTTTTTATTGGGTTTTACCTGCTTTAAGCATCTTTCCTTTTCTTTTTTCTTTTACTAATAAGAATCTCTGGTTTTATCTTGTTTTACATTGAAACATGAAAAGTGAAATATAAATAAAGATTAACTAACTTACTTACAGAAAAAATGTAGTCCCTTTTCAACCTTGGGTTATTTTTAACTATGGAATTTTTCGTGTGTAGTAGTCTTTCAATTGAACGTGCTCACTATGAAAAGACAAAGCCTCGCCAGCTGAAGCAATCTGTTTATTTTACTTATTCAAAATGCTGACAATTAAAAAATAACTTAAACTGAACTTTTGGGTATTTTTAAAATGTTGTGAATTTTTTTGTCATTTATTGCCACCACATAGTGTTTGCTAATTTAAAGCTATTGTGAAGGTACCAGATGTTGTAGAACCACAATTGTTCCCGTCAAATGATTGAATGAGGCGGATATTAGACCTAGAAGTCCCCATGTTCAGAATTCCAACCCTACGCCAAAAATAAATGCACGGTCTGGTTTAAAAAATGTAATGTAATGTAATAATAAAATGAAATAAGTGACATAGAAAATTTTGAAAATGTGGGGAGCAGATTTTGTTCATGTAAAAGAGGAATAAAACTTAAACCCAAAATGTAGCCTTGGATTTGTTGTGCTGCGGCCTTGATGGGATAAATATCTCATGGCAGCATGATGAATGCTTTTCTAAATGCACCAAGATCATGGCTCCCACCAAACCTGGTGGAATTTAGCATTACTCTGTGCATTAAAGTCAATGAGGTTTTTGTTCCAGTCCTAATGCAAAAAAGTGCAACCATTTGATTGGTGTGCTGCTTTTATTTTTTGTGTGGTCCACTAACTGAAATCAATATTTTTTTGTGGTGGTAACTTATTCTGTGTTTTGTAATCAAATGCACTGACATTTTACCTTTGTTTGGTTCACAGGCCCTGCAGAGGCATCCAAAGATGTGTAAGTACATTCATCACATTCTAATTATCTTAATTGTGTAATATTGATTTTCCTCCTACTGTTCAGTTGAAGGGGTGCCACACTGAAGCTGCAGTGGTATCTTTTTTTTAAATCTGTGAGTCTAACTATGATTTTGATAACCCAGACCTCTTTTAAAGTGGTTGATTTATGCCCGACTTTCATGTGAAACCTTGTTCCTTGAGTCCTTAAGTGATTCCATGCTGGACCTAGAATCGGGATGTACTCAGAAAGACAAGTTTTTCTCCGAAGGGTCCTTCAGAGAACTGGTTGTTTTACTGTCAAGAGTCAGCATTTGTCTTTTGAGGGTAAAGGGAAGCTGCATTTCTAAAGTGTTTCCAGGAAAAGGGACTGAGCATGTCTGGGTAATCAGTTTTGTAACCTTCGTGTGATCTCTATTGATAGAAACGTTGATCATGTGAAAGACTACTCCTCAAGAGGAATAAAGCCAGAGCTATTCATAAAAAAATATTTTTTATTTTTTTCATTTTAAATTAGGAATACTCTGCCTGATTCTAAATTTCTCATTGACCATTTCGTCTCTTTGGAAAAAAACCCCCAGAGAAATAAAAGCCTCACTCTGTGTTTATGTTCCTTGGTTGGTGATAGTCCCAGGAAGCTATGATTAGCTGATTATGCTTTGGTGAGTCAGCTCCCTACCGTCAGCTCTCGTGGGCCCTAAGCTGGCTGCTTTGGGGTTATCAAAGAGCATACATGCTGACAAAGTACAGGCAGAGCAAACAGACTCAGGAACACAAGCGCATTCAAGCTTTGGAGCCTTTTCAGAGCAACTTTGCTGGAGCACACTGGCCAAACTTGTACACATAGACTTAAAATAAATGTGGTTACTTTTTGTTTGTTTTAAAATGTAAAGATTTAGGTCATAAATAGGTTTGTTCTGAAAGTTTTTTTTAATTGATTTAAATTTCTCTGTGTAATCACCTCTTCTGAACAGAAGAAAGGGCCAGGGAAACTGTCTTGGAAGCACAAAATACTAAGACTAATACTAGGGTTTATTCACGACATTAGTAACCAAAATGGAGAACCTTTAGATCAATAAATATTTTGGAACTATGGTTTGGATTTCCAAAAGGGATTTTGTATATGTGTGTATGTGTATATATATATATATATATATATATATGATATAGATTCATCTATCTTTAAATAAGAACCTAATCTGAACTGAGTGGGGAAGGAAATGTACATTTAGACAAAATAAACCTCACATATTTAAGTTTTGTTTCTAAAAGGAAGAAGGCTCCACTCTGTGAACACTAACAAACTCCTGCTGACATAAAAATGGCCAATTCCATCTGCTTCATTATCAGCTGTTGATACCAGGGAATCATCAGTATTCTAATAGAGAACCTTAGCAGCTCTGCAGCTCAGCAAACACAATTCCACAGTCCAGCACTGCCTCTAAATTGTTTTGCATGTTTGACTCATTACCTAAGAGCTGATCTCGACATGTGATTTTTCTCTCAATCAGACAGAAGATCCCTCAGTAGAAGATGAAAAAAGAAGGTACTTGATCATATTTTCTTTGGACTGGAGCAGTATTTTTACGTTTCATGTAAACTTGGCTTGATTCCTTGAAAACACATTGTGAGATTTTTAGAATTGTCCCAACAAGAAACATGTTTCCATCTTGTTTTTTCTGGGATGATGAAGCAGTTGTAGGCGACATTTGCTGTTTTCTAATTGTGATGACAATGATTTTCTTCCAGTGCTTTATATCTAAATATTATATGCTGTCTGCATCTCCTCATAATGGACTGATGACCTCAGCAGGAGTAGTCTCTAAACCCAAAAAATTTTTTACAGAATAGATTAGGTATCAGTCATAATTAATGACTTAGTTTTGAATACTTTTACAACTTTTTCATTTTGCAACAAATCTTCATTTATGCTTTTGGATTGCTGTCGAAGATCAGCTAAACATAATTTCATCTATTTTCTTCCACCAAATGTTTCGATGGTTATCTTTCAGAAATATAAATGGATAGAATCTAAATTCTTTATTTTATCTGAATAAACTCCAAATCCCAACCTGTCAACCAAACTGACTCTTTCTACTTTCCACTCCTCTAAGGAACTATGGCGGCGTTTATGTGGGTCTACCAGCAGACCTGACGGCCGTGGCTGTCAGTCAGTCCAAGTCCACACGAAAAGGCAAGTAGACAACACAAACAAATATCTTAAGACATAGCTCAGGTTTTGATGCAGCTGACATTGAATATCATGAATATCAATATTACATGAAAAAATGTAATGGACAAAGGCAAAGTAAAGCTAAGTTTATTTGACTTTCAGATGCTCAACCTTCTTTTGCTGACAGAATTATGAAGGCGGTTTTTACTTTCAGTCTTCCTGTGGATGTGTGGACAGTTTTCACAGTTACAACAAAATAGAGGAAAGTGTTCTAATTTTCCTCCACAAATATCTGGGATTTAAATTCCTCTTTTTCCGCTTCTCACAGACTAGCAACTACAGAGAGGCAACAAAGACCACAGGTTGGTGGGGAAAAAAAGCTGTGAACTCTGTTTTTAACACATATTTTTCATTCCCAACTTCAACCATTTTTAAAACTTTGACAAATATGAACAAAACTAACTTTGCGTTTGTCTTTTAGAGCTCAAGTTTGAGTTTGTGGAGTGATTATCGGTGCTCTGATCTTCATTTTTCAACTTTTTGTTGGCCTGAGACATGGAAAATTAGCTGTGAGTCGTTTTTGTTTCATGGAGCCACACATGAATGCACAGTTAAGGTCATTCTGTAGCATCCATCATCAGACTCTGCTTCGCAAAAAAAGAAGGAAGTACTAGAAAAGAACACACTTTGGACAAGCAGCTTAGACAACAAAAGCAGACATAAAGGCAGTTATCTCTGCACCTCTGTCAAGTCTTCAAAACTTTCCCTTTCTCAGGAGGAAACTGAGGATCCTGCAGACATTCTCTAAACAGCCTTCTGCAACAAAAAGCCTCTTCTTGTTACGTCTCTGCTGTGCATCAGTGACTCATTGTGTGGCGAAGGGGAGTGGCGTAGATATAAATCATCATCGGAAAAAGCAGCAAGCTCGTTCATGTTGACATGACAGAATATCGGCATTATTCAAAACAGCATTGCTTGCAATCAGGGACCGAAACAGATTTTAAACAGAGACTCTCAGTGGCAAAATTAAAGTTGTTTTAGCTAAATGTGCTGGGAGTCCCAACCAGGTTTGTGTGTTTTCAACTCATGCCTCCCACTCATTACTTGATTTTAGCACAAGAGTTGTGATTTTTAGAGGACCTTGTTCTGCTAGCTGCCTTCTTCATTGTCTGTCTAGTAGCTTGTCTTTCTACAAAAATATTAATATAAATATTATTTTATAACCCCCATGGGTTTATGTGTTTTTGGGCCAAAACTTGTAACAGGTTTTTTTTAGCTTCCAGGTGGCAGAAAACAGAGATTAAAGAATATATAAGATAGAAAACCATAGAAAAGCTCTGTTATTCTTTATTTCTACAATATTACGTTTGGGGTCTGACTCATCCATTATGTATAAATGATAATGTGAATCTTGCTTTATTGTCCACAACATACTTGAAGCACATGCAATGTAATTGATTCCCTACTTTTAAGAATGAAAATGTTTAGAATTAATCATCTTTTATGAAGGGGTGACAATGTTTTTATGTACATTTCGATGAGAAAGATTACTTAGACGTGGTTTGGGCTGAGTCAACATGAGTTATTGGTGAACTTATGCAGTTTTTTTTACATATTTATTTAATTGGTCATTTATTGAAATCTTATTTTCATCTGTAGATCTGACTGGAAAATCAACGAAAACCCTGCAGGAGAACCTGGTTTGTTTGATTACATGTTACAGTTTATGATGATTAGTTCACGCACTTTCTAATAAAGAGTTTGATGAAGTCTAAAAATATATATATATACAGTCATGTGGAAAATAAATTACATCTTTGCAATCCAAGATTTTAGGATCAACTAAAGTGGTTTGAAAATATAGTATTAAAGCGAGCAGACACAGAAAAATTAATCAATTTGTCAGTTTTTTTGCATGGCACATTTATGGTTAACATAAGCCAAGCCAAAGTTCAGCGGACGTGTATTAAAAGAACATCAGGGCTGTCCACAGGGAAAGCGCTTGTTTTTGGAGGTATGTTGGAAAGAAAAACAGCCTTTTATAAACAAAATGACCAAATGGCTTAGTTGTGCAAAAATGCATACCATAACTAACAAGATTCCAAGTACAAACCAAACAACAACATTTTTTTATCTAAACTATAAAGCAAAGTGGTGGGTGTATGGTGGTTTGGTCTTTGTTTCCTTTTTTTTGGTCAAATTACCCGGGTACTCTACAGCCATCGAGTTTATTTTATGCTTTGTTTACTTCAGACTCCATCCATCAGGTAAGGATATGCAAAAAGTTAAAGTTCCTCCACAGATGACCCAAGAACCATTATCTAATTTTATAGAGAATGTAAAATGGGAAAAGAAATAATGCCAACCAGTCTAAGCTGCATTCCTGACTGTAAATACCACTTTGATATATAACGCTCTTCTAGACAAATCTTCTAAACTTCTTTATCTGCCATTAGGAAGGATGATTGTGATCTTTTCCTCATGTAGGAGACAGAAAACAGAGATAATGTGATCTAGCCTTCAAATCAAAGGATATTCTTTAGATTATTGAGGGGGGGGCTCTTAAGTTTTTTATGCCCTTCATTTGTATTTTAATTCTGGCTTTATTGTGCTGTTCATCTTGATATCTTTAATAGATACAGATATCTGGAACAAGATTGGATTTTGCAGATGAATCTTACACTAATAAAGTAAATAACAAGGTGCCAAAGCATTTTTAAAATTTAGTATATTAAAAATAAAGTTTTAATAAAGTTTCAAATGAATTAATAGTTTGCCTTTATTTTTTCTGTTTTTGTGAAGTGTAATGAAGTTCTTAGCTTACTTATGTTGCACAGATTCTATCTATTCAACTTTCAAAAAAGATAAATTATTTAGTTTAAATTTCAATTTAGTTCAAGCCAAATAACTGAATTTAGTTGAAGTGGAGATTTTGTCTTCAGTTGACAAAATATTGAAAATTTGTAATTGTCATGTGTTCTACGTAACATGTAAATCTTTCCCGAAAATTGAATTTTTTTGTTTTTGTTTTATAAGTTTTATGTTTTACACCAGAATATATTATAATATGCATTCTCTGATTTTTTTTCTAAGTAACCGTCGATCTATCCTTTGTGCTTTCACCTTCAGCCTTCAGAAATGAAAATTATACACATGACTCAAATTAAACAAAAGTTGTAAAAATAATTTAATGAATTGTGCAAATCTGAACCACATCTATAAACCAACGTATTGATGCAAGCCATTAAAATAAGATAATAGATAACAAATAATTCAGACTTTGGTCCAATTTGAAATGGATTTTTGAGCCAATCAGCTGCAACATGTTCAGATTTTTAAACTTGTCGTTAGGCATTAATGTCCTGCTCTAATCATGACATTTTTGAAACTCGTGATTTCTGTTGTCCATAAGTTTTATTTTGTCGTGGCTTGGAGTGCTATTCACCACGTGTCTGTCTTAGGTAGCACTGGCTGCATGCATGTCGGAGAGTTACCGAAGTATCGTGTTTCGGCTGGCCATTCAAAGATGATTGTAAGTTTTTGTTTAATAAAGCAAAATTTTTAATGACTTGGTCTAATTTGCTTAAACAGCGTTTTTAAAGTTGACGAGAATTTGATACAATGGTGGGCTACGCGACCAGTGTAGCACACTCCTGGATCAGTCTGTTGCAGGACAGGAGCTAAGGGGTGGACAAGCTTCTGGAGTCAATATTGGTATCATTATCAATGAAGATTAAGAAATCATCCATAAAAGCTTCTTTGAATTCCACATTAGTAATACGTAAGAATTTCTATGAAATGTTCATTTTTTGTCACTGCTTTACATTAGCAATAGTACCTCAGCTAAAAGAACTGCTGTTTTAATAATAGTAATAATAACTAAAAAAATGATAAAATTGTTTCAAATATGTATTTTTTTATCCTTTCGTTTGTCTTGATCTGGTGCTCTACGTCTCTTAATAGCTACCCTTCCAGAATCATCTCCTCCGTTCGCTGGCTCCCTCGTGGTAAATTTTTCTAGCCTGCCACTGGTCGCTAATTATTTTAATTTTTCTAAGATTACATAAAATTCTAAAAGTGTTCTAATCAGTAGCAATTCTCCTCCTTGACCAACTCAAAGTGTTAAATGTTAGTCTCAAACGTGACTCCTGCTGGTTTTCCAGAAGTCCTGCCTTATCTGCTGTTGATTACCTGATCGGGTGTGTTTAGCCAACAAGGAGCTTCAATGGCAGCTTGGTTTTGGACACTAGCCATCAATGCCTGAATTCTGGTTTGACATTAAAAACCGAAAGCAAGACAAAATAAAGAGAAATTATGAAAGCAAAATGCCCTCCAAATTATGAAAAGCAAATGCCCCTCAAGCAAGACTTCACTCACATGCACACACAGCATAACCATGCATTAAATGAATCAATGATAAGATGTTGAGTAAAAATTTTGGTTTGGTACTTTAAATAGGGAATTGATTTTGGGATCTTTTCCACACCAGCATTGCAGACCCGCTCTGCTGTTCAGGACGCTAACACAGAATAACCGAGATCAAAGCAAAAAGCCACAGAGAACATGACTGGTGTCTTTTTATTCTTTCATAAAAGTGGCCTTTATTCATCATGTAAATGCCTGCTGTTTTTCTTTCCAATCTTTTCATGCTGGTGCACTTCACAATGATCTTTTACATCTCGGCTACAGTTTCTTCAAAAGAGTACTACCAAGAAATTTCTGGGCATATTCCAATAAAACACAGCATGAGGTGTATGGCCTTAGAGGTGCTGAGCAGCAGTGTGTCACTGCTGGAAGATCATTTGTGTCTTATAAACTACATTCTTGTTGAGTGGCTGACAGCTAGTTAATTGCACTTAACCCTATATAACCTGTCATGGTTTGGGTTTCTTTTGTCTTGGTTTTTGCTTTATTTCTTGTTCTGTCATGTTTGGTTCTGTTTCCTGTTTTATTTTGAAAGGTGTTCTGTTTTGACATGTTCCTGAGTTTTACTTCCTTGTCCCTATCTGTCCTGATCTTGTTCACCTGTGTCTTGTCTGCCCTGTCTGTATTTAAGTCTGTCTCCTTCCTCTTTGGCTGGTCCATTAATGTCACTAATGTCTTCATGTCATAGTGTCATTTATTTCTTGGATGTTTCCATGTTTCTTGCCATGCCACAGTAAGTCTAGTTTTGTTTTGTTATCCGCTCATAGCCGCCTTTGTTTGCAAACCCTCTTGCCCTGAAACCGTTTGCCTCCTGCCTCTAGATCTGGGTCCTACCTGCTCTCCTGCCCCCCCATACCTTGACAATAACCATTCGTATCATATTTGATGCAGACATTTATGAGACCCCCTATCTTCATTAGTGTGTTTCGCCCCTTAAAACTTCCTGCTTTCTGCCCTGTAGTACATCTTAATTCCACTAGGGGCAGTATAAGGGATTTTCCTGCACATTTCCTTGGAAATTCAAAAACACTTTGGGCGAGAAAGGTTTAGCTAATTTTCTAAACTTTATGATAATAATAACTCAGCTGTTGATATTTATTTTTCAAATAACTACTTATTTTTAATTGAAAGATATAAATTTTATGATAATTATTTTTTTTATAATACATCTATGAAGACTCTCATTCATCCAGGTTGATTCCATCAAAGTAGTAGGTTTAGGGGTGTCATCTGGATTTAAGCTTTTTAAAGTTAGAGACGTTTACTTCTTATCCAGAGGCTTATTTAACGGAATTACCTGGTAAAAGAGCTGGTATATATGCGCTCATGGGGGAGGAGTCAGACCTGAATCTGAATGGTATTGCCAACTTGGCCTACATGGTTTCGGGTCGCTAAGAGTCCTTTGTCCTCAGCTGGGTGTTGGGGAGCTAGTTACCCCCCCCCCATATCTTTCAGCTGTTAACGACCCAGGTGGAAGTGGTTCGGTTTGTTGGGTTTCAGAACACTACTGTAGATGGATGGAAGACGTCTGCTGACTTTTAAAAACTAAGTCCAGATGACAGCCCCTAAGCCTACTACTATGAAGGTCTTTATAATACAGTTACACCTTTTGTGGATCAAATCTTGAGCCAGTGGCTAAGTAAGGTGGGTTTTAACCCCGGAGCACTCTTGTCAATATTTTTGATCCTTAAACTAGTATTGTTGTGAGTAAAAACTCACAAAATCACTCATCATTTTGTAATTGATAGGTTTAATATTGCTTTTTTTTTAAAGATAAAACAATTTAGATGATTAAAAAACCTTTTTAATAATTAAAAAAAGAGCCGGCAGAAACACACACATCCTTAATGTGCAATTTCACCTTATAAACACTTCTTGGGAAAAAAAACACCTGTAATTGACTGATTGGCTTTCCTGTTACTCATCCACAGATGTCCTTGTTGACAGTTTTCTGAAATGGATCTGTTGTAACCAATAGGCTTGAGATTTGGGAAGATTAAACACATTCTTAAGAATGTTATGGAAGGACCACCTGACAAAATCAACTGAGGATTACTCAGGATCACTTGGTTCAACCTAGGCACTCTTTCTGCAAAATGACCTATCCGACGTCCATTTCAGTAATTGACAGTGCAGAGAGTTCACAGAGGAGATGGAAGGGCCCCCTCCTCAGAAGCAGTTTGCACCTCCCCTGTGATCCCATGCTATAGGTGCTGTGGGGAAGGAAACTGAAGACACTGGAAAATGTAACCTGTCAGATGCAGCACATAATCTACTGTCATGGTATATAGCCACTGTCGCTCTGGCTGTTAATATTGTCACGCTCATGCAGAATAAAGTAGGATAAAATTCAGTATAAGATTTAGTGCCAATTGAATTAGCTAGTACCTGAAGACTTGATGTGCTTCAAGACTCTTCCTTGCAGACAATATAAGTGTTATTTGTTGCAAACTGTACATTTTTTAGCAATTTTTTCCAACCTATTCAGCTTTTTTGTCATTTAAGGATATACTACACTACAAATATTTGGGTCAACTTCCACCACAAGAAATGAGTTGCAATGACTTAAATATGTAAAACTAATGAACTCCAAAATGTTATCACATTTCTGTCTGTGCATTCAACCTGGTTAACTGTTAATATATACAATTTTATTTTTGTGCAGAAATTGAAAAGGAGAGTTAAAAAAATATATATATATATATATATATATATATATATATATATATATAATATATATATATATATACTAAGAAAACTCTTTGAATGAGAAGGTGTGTCCAAACTTTTGGTCTGTACTGTTTATATATACTTTGCATAACTCATACAGTCAAATCTTATTTCCTTCATTCCTATGGAATATTCATTCTTAAAGTTACTTTTACTAAAGAAATGTCTTGATTGTAAATGGTACATGCATAATTTCAGATGGTAGCAAGATAATACACAGGAGGCATCATTATGAATATAATATAATCCTGATTGGCAATGACAAAGGTCAAATGTTTCCTGTAGATTTTCACCACTGACGTTTTGTAGCTGCTATTTTTGTCCATTCTTCCATGCAGATCTTCTCTAGAGCTGTAATGAAATAAATATCAAATCAAACAAATCAGCACTTTTCCACTGTATTAACTCAAAGTGCTTTACTGAAACCCATTTTCCAATTTAAAAACCAAAGGCACTTCACACAACCATACACAAACATGTTTTTAATCTGTTGCTAGGGAACATGGACTTTCAACTCCTTCTACAGATTCTCTATTGAATTTCAGTCCAGAAACTGTTTAGGCCATTTCAGAACCTGGATGTTCTTTTTATGTTACATCATTGTATGTGGTATCATTCGTTTTTTCAGATGATGTGCTTTTGGATTATTGGACGGAGGTTTTTGCTCAGAATGTCACCATGCATCCTGTCCTTCATATGCATCAGTCATCATGTCCCCTTTGCAGTAAAGCTGCCCCAAAGTATGATGTTTCCACCCCCATGCTTTACAATGGATTTGATGTTCTTAGGATGAAACCAAATTCTTTGCCCTTTAAACACAGTGAGTGTTTTTGCCAAATAGTTCAATTTTGGTCCCATCTGACTGTTTAATGGTGTGGACAGGTGTCTTTTATTTAGATAACTTGTTCAGACAGGTGACGTTAATACAGGTAACAAGATCTAAGAGTACAGGTCTGTGAAGGACAGACTTATTGCTTTTTTGCAGGAGCTAAATACTTAGTTTCTGCACTATTTTACACAAAAATCATTTGGTATAGTGAAGTGCTCCCTTGATGAACATTTCTGATCTTGCTCATTTTTAATTGGAATAACTTGCAGAATCAGTAACTACCAAATCCTTGAGTATAAAAGTTATTTTTGCCAAATGATAAAAGGAGGAAAGCATTCGTTTCATAAAGATACTTGTTGGACAGTTTTATAAAAAGTTTTGCCTGGAAAAATCTGGATGCATTTAAATCAAAATGTGCTTGTATTAATGTATCTTTTTTATGTTCTGTTATTTTCCCTAAAGAAGGCACATTTTCCACAAGGCTCGGCTTTCGTACATGTGTTGTGTGTTTTGTGACATCAGATAGTGGTTGTGTGGCTGTGTGAACTATGAGGGGTACGTGATGGAGAACACGCCCTTTATCACATCATCATCAGTGTGTCTGGTTCATCTCAGCTGTTCTTTCACTGCTTGAAATTCAGTCAAGATTGTTATTCAGCTTCATCTTTCCTCTGTGTTTTTGTCTCTACTAAATGCTCTGATGAGTGATCATGCATTCAAATGAAAAAAAGCAACTATTAAGGGAATCTCTAAATGGAAATATTTACCTTTGAGGCTGCTTTACAAATTGCGAAAAATCTATTTATTTCTCTTATAGGAAAACATAATATTTCAAAAATGTAACCTAAAAAGAGGTTGCTTTTGTTGGCAATGTGGAGGATATCAACTTCAAAAAAGCAAAAAAAGACAAAAAAACAACAACATCCCTGCACCTTAAGAAAAAAAACAAATTATATGAGATCTCATTTCAATCATACAGATGTGCTATAAGTCCATGAATATGTATTAAACTTTCTAAATATTGGTTAATTCATCCATGTGCCTTGACAAGAATTTGTCATGGCACATGCTTATGAGGGGTTTTGTTTTGAAAAATAAAATAAAACCAATGTTTCCAGGTAAATGTTAAACGAGACAAAAACATGATCAACATTTCACACATGAGCCCTGCTCGTTCTGGCTTGACCTTTTAATAAAAATCACCTTTTAATAATTTTAACCTCCAATAGTCATCTATGGGTTATAATATTGGCCATACTTCAGATCCACCTTTCTAAGGACTGATAATGTTGAAAGACAAAGAAGGAAATAGATGGATGCTAAATGAAAAGTGTAAAAGGCTGCGTTTTATACATTTCTATTAACAGATACTTAGCAACCTTTTTTATTTAAAAAAATGTGCATATTTAATCTTTAATCCCATTTGTTTTTTTAAACATATTTATTATTAGTTTTAAAAAGTTTTGTTTTGTTTTGCTTGTAATAAAGCAAGGAGCATCATTGTTAGCTTTATTTCCATTTTGCCAGATATGCAGAAAAACAAATATTTTATTCTACTGTGTGAAATGTGGAGACTAAGAAACAACTGCAGAGAGGCCTGGGAAAAGGGAACGTCCATCTGTCGTCTAGTTGTTCTGTACAGAGCCCATGCTGTAAGGAACAATAAAAAAAACAGGAAAAACGTATTTGCGCATTCAAAAAGAATAATCTGTTTCATGTAAGCATTTTCTGCACCTCATTAGGGAAGTGATGAGGCACAGTAATATACAAAAAACGCGTTCTGTTTGGTTCTGCAAGGCTGCTGTTTACCTGTAGATGTCACTACAGGTCAGTCTAAAATCCATCTACCAACAGCCTTGAACACCAAATTTGGTTAATTCTGTATATTTGACTGAAAGTTACCCATGAAAACTGAGAAGCTTGTCTTTTTTTGCCCATCAGGCATCTGTCAGCTCCACACAGTTTTAAAATGCTTCAAGGCAGCCAGCAGCTCTACAACCTTCTCAGTTCAACATTTAGAGGCCAGTGGGGTTGTGGTAATCTTTGGCGCCACAGTTGCTAATCTTACCCAATAACTACAACCGAGTACTAATCACTGTTTGATGGAAAAAGGAAAACGCGTGCCAGTCTTTCCGTGGTAATCAGGGGTGTTTGGAGCTCCGGGTGAGTTTACCCTGATGAGTTTACAGACAGTGTCAAACGCAATCAAGAACAATACTTAGAGTCGTCAATAATTAACCTAAAATGGAAAAAGTTGACCTTTTGCCAACAAAAAGCCTCTTTCTTAAAAGAAAAGCAAAGGAAGCAGACTGGCACTATAATTGATTACCATGGAAGAATATTTACAGAGAAGTATCCCAAGGAAAAATATTTCAGCATTAGTTCCTGCTGTGGTTTAACAGTATTGGATCTAAAATATTTTCATAGCTCACCAACTGATAAACCCACTAAATTATCAGGTCAAAGTTATGTTATTTTCAAAGAGGAATCGATTACTTATTAGGATGAATTTCACATTTCCCTTTTTTGTTACCTTCTAAGCAGGAAAAAGAGCACAATAGAATATATTTGTGAAACAATATAAAAGAAAAATATATATCAGGCAAAAAATGTATGTTTTGGACCTTTAATTTTAAATAAATGCTTTAATGCTAAGAAAAAAGTACTAAGCAAGTTTTTTATTTTTTAGCATTTAAATAATCTTTAGCCAAACACAGCCACAATTTAAATCATTACACAAAAACTTCTAGTAAGCGATTTATTCAGTTTAACTGTGAGGCATTCTTCACAGGTGTGACTGGTAACCTTGATAAATATTGTGCATTCCTAACTTATGCAACCTGTTTTTATACTAAGCCGTGCTGCAGGACTCTGATCTGCCTGTTCTATCCAGACCACAGCAAATAAGAATAACAGTGCAGCTGTGTGCTTAAAGCACTCACTGTCAAGGCCTCTTTCCACTGCAATCTTTGAACCGTCACTCACGTGTAACTACGAAAACTTGAAAAAACGTGCAGAATGCACAATACAGTCATCCCGTTGAAATGAATTTGACATGCCAGGTCAGTTGGTTCAATAACTCATCTCAGGTTTTGCACTGTGGCTTCCCACATGGCCTGGGCCAAAATATCACACCCCAGGCCTGAATAGAGGTTAAAGAGGTAAAGTAATGGGTGAATGGTTTGCTTTTGACTTTGCTGTGCATGAGGTTTGAATTACAGACAAAGGAGACGCGGTGCTGTCAAGCATCTGGTTTCATTTAGAGCAGGTGAAACTAGAAAAAATACATCTGTCATCTGTTGCATTCCATCGTGCCAAATCATGGCAGAGTTAATCTTTAGATGAGATTGGGTATAAGCATTTTTCTCCCAACTTACTTTTCATGTAACTTCTTTGTTTGATTATCTTTCTTAAGCAGTGTGTACTTGATGTTCTTGGTGTTCACGCTAGACTAGCAGGGAGAGCTGTCTTCTTCTCTTTCTTTTTGTACTGTTTACTAGCGCGTGTTTGCCACCCACAGTTGGAAGAGGCTTGGTGCAAAATTTCCAAGCGGTGCAAATCTTGTAAATTTTGCTCCAGGGTTTTCCTTTCACAGCTCTATTCTGATATTTAAAAGACTTCTTGTCACTTTATTCCAGCCGGGTAGAAACCACAATTGTTCATTTCTCCTCCATGACCAATTTTCAAACGGTTGGCACTTCCATGAATTAAGAGGGACACCTTTCATACGGAACCATCAAATCAGAGTCCCTGTTTGGTAAAAGTTCAACCTAGTTTAATTTTCAACATGAGTTCAATGGCTGAGCGTTTCTTACGTAGAGCCCAAAAATGGTCTGAAAATTAGCTACGCGTGTAGAGATATGAATGCGTTTACAAGGACTTTTTATTGAAAGTGGTCTCTTGAACGTGCGTTGTCAGGGGCGGTGTGAACACAGGTTGTTGGTGTGCTCACAGCTGCTATGACACTAAACATAAAAAAAAAAATTCCACTCTTAGAAGTTAAAAGATGATATTTCTACCAGGATGAGAAGCTTTACTGTGGTGCAGTGTATTAGTTTGAATAAAATCAGAAACTAGGTAAACTCTTTTTGCAAAATGACCCAGAAGTTGGTTGCACTTATAAATAGAACTTTTCCAAAACATATTAGCAGAAAAAGTAACACATGTATTGTATTTTAAAAAGCAAAATCTTTATAAGACTGTAATATCCTCAGATGACTATTTGTTGACTAAATTGTCAATCATCAGTTTCATTTAAAGAGTGTGGGAGTGTCACATTATTGAACGGTCCAAAATGCAACTAAAGGTCAGATGCTGATTTTATCAGAGCCTTTCCTTCATCTGGCCTTCATGTGAGTTTCCTATTGCAGCCTGGAAAGTTTGCCTCTTTTCACCATGTGGTTATAGTCGGCTCATGCAGCCACTCCACTCCACTGGAAAGAATGCAGGTTAATATAGCAAGTGGGATCTGGACATTGTGCTCTAATTTGGCTTTTTACAGATGGCAACAGCTAAGGCAAAGTGTGTTTGAGGCTTTAAATCTGTGAATGTTTGGCATCCGACTTCTTAACAGGAGGGGTGCTGCACACTAAGGGCGTGCATCAGCAGCACCTAGTAAAGCTCTCACGTGGAGAAGAAAAGGGAATGGAAATCAATTTGGGCTTTGGTAAAAAGCCCTTCGAGTGTCAACTCTGGATTATTAAGGACATACTGGCATGATTTACTGCATAGCTCTTATGTGTGCTTCTGCCAGTGCCCATATTATGGGAAATAATAAAAAGGCTCAGAATTTGCCTCAACAAAATCCAATCTACTTACAGTCTGAGGAATGCAGCAGCAATTCTCTCTTGCTCGCCTACCTCCATCTCCTACTTTAACATTCCAGCCGTAAAAAGGTTATCAAGATAGCAAGAAAAGCAGATATTATTGTTAAGTTTAGTTTTTAATCACTCTGAGCTTCTTTCTAATGCTATCTCATTTACAGTAAAATAAGAGGTGGACTGAACAACCCTTCCCCCCTCACGATCCAAACAGGAAGTTTCTGCAGGTCCCAAAAAGACGAAAATCCCATAGACTTCTTTGAGAAATCAACAGCTATTACTTCATTATATTTGTCAGAATAACCATTCTTGCTCTACCGCCTTTTATTAACATGTTTTTGCAAATGACATTTTTGCTGTAGCGCAAATTTTTCAAGTTACAAACTGGCCAATCAGATACTTCATTAAAAATATGGGGCCTCGCGTCGAACGTTCGAAGCATTTGATTGACAGATTCTCCAGAGCCTGCTTTCGGTGGTAGAAGTGTGGCCTTCTAACATGCTCACTCCTGATTGGAGAGAGTGGTTGCCATAGAAATGTAGACAGACCACTTACGGATCACAGAAGACATCTGGCCCCCAACATGACGAAGGACATATCTCAGAAAAATGGCAACTGAATTGACTTCATTTGGTTGGAACCGGAAGCAAGGCTTGATTGGTTCAGGTATATGTAAAACAGTCAATATGCAACGTTCACACTGGGCATGTCATGTGTTCTTTTAGCTTAATGGTGTTCACAGTGGACTGTCACTACTAGATACTATTGCTTGAACCTACAGTTGGAAGACGCTTAGTGGGAGAAATCAAAGTGGTGCAAATCTCCTGAATCTTGAAAGCACGGCTTGGCAAAGCTTGAGGTTTCCACCGGACTGCTGGAGGACTCGAACTGACATCCACACTGGGGACACTTGGAGACTGGAATCCTGAGGCAGAGAGAGGCAGGTTAAACACGAGGCCAGACTTGAACATGCAAACATGAACTAGACTTGAGACCAGGTACAGTCACCATAAAGGGCAATGAACTGGCGTTGGCTAATGGGTCTGGATCTCCTTAAGAGTAGAAGCATGTGATGAGGTGAATTGGTCCCAGCTGGTGGAGTCAGGAGCAGAGCAGGAGGAGGAGGGGGAGGAGACTGACAGGCACCATAACACTCTATTTTGAAATATTAAAAACTGGGGCCAAATGCAAATTGCTTCCCTAACCCTACATTTATCTCACCAAGTTGAGGGATATGGAAAAAATAGTGTCTTCAAATTTGGATGGTACTACCGCTTGATGGCGTCATTAGTAGCCGCCGGTCATCTACATTAGGGCGTAGCTGCTAGCGCTACAGCTTCAAATATCCCCACAATTGGAGAAATATGGAGGAGCCAGAGGGGTGGGAAGCATTTGTTTTATGTTTTCATACAACTCGAGAACAAACCACAATCAATAATTTCTCCTCCATGATCAATTTTAAAACGGTTGGCTCTTATGTGAATTACAAAGAACCCCTTCCATACATCACTACCAAATCTGAGTCCCTAATTGGTCAAAGTTCGACTTGGTTTAACTTTCAACATGCGTTGAATGGCCACGCATTTTAATAGACCTAAAAACTAGCGTAGTGATGATGAACACGAGAGTATTAAAAGCAGAAGCCTGAAACGTGCATTTACATAGCCCTTTCTTTCAAAGTGGTTGCCTAAACCCATGCTGCCGAGGGTGATGTGAAAGTTGCTTCAGGCTCAAATCTTACAATTTATTTATTTTAGTAATCTTTAGTGTTTCAGTGACATTTTCTATCTTCTGTGTTTTTGCAAGTCTAAAAATGGCTGTGGTGACTGATTACAGTTGATGTCAGGACACAGAAGATCTTTGGCTCCACTGAGCATGAAATGATACCGTAATGTATGAAGTCAACTCCAGTCCTTCCCTTCCTGCTGCTGCTCACCTCCTCTGATCTTGATTTGGGTTACACAAATTCTCCAACAAACTAATCAGTAGTGACAAGAAGAAGAAGAAGGAAAGGAAACGTGAAACTAGTAATCCAAATTAGTGAATGGCCTCTGGGATTTAAGCTCCTCCAGGATTAATAACTCTAGCCTTTACACATCTCTGTAAATGATATCCTCTTCATCCTAGTCAGGGAGCTGGGGAGCTGCAGTCTGTCAGAACACATTAAACGCACGTCCATCATTACCATGCAATCACACACACAAATAATTTTCATTTATTATAACAGATATTCGTATAAAATCTATTGACCTAATCAGTGAAAACCTTTAACCAGGGACCTTCAGCTGGGTAAAACTCTGCACTATGAGATCAAGACATGTCTGTGCCTCTTGTCCACTTTTCATAATGCTAAGTGTGACTAATATCTTTTTTTTTTAATGGAAGAATTTGAAATGTTGTGCTAAGGCTTGTGTTACATTCCTATTTTGCAAGTTGAATTACTTTTGTTGCTATTTTGAAACTTCTTTCAATTATTGTTCACTGTCAAATGTTGGTGTATTTGTTTTACTCAAATGAATGAATCCCATGTATTTTCTTTCACAAAGTTGTTTTTGGCTTAGCAACGTAACTTTCGTCTTGTCTTTTTCCAATTTTAGTCTTTTATAACTCAATGAAAGGATTAAATGATCCACAAATGAGTACAAATAATTTAAAGTTTTAAAAATTTTTACTGAAGAAAAATTACCTAAAATAAAATGATTAAAAACAATATTTTAGTTATCTCATACTTCATAAAATAGTCTTAAATCATAAAGTTTGATTAAGTCAAAGTAAAGACCAGACTAAATGTTGCTGCAGATTTACGGAAAGGTATCATTGTCTGCTAACTGAAGTTACTGTCTGTGTCTAATCCATTTATTGAACAGTAAAAACATGACTGAAAATTCCCTTATATAATTTTATGGATGTTTGGTAAAAAGTATGTTTGACAATTTCGCATTCATTTATTTTAAAATTATTAACAGATTTTGTCATTGTGCCCTTTTGTTATTGTGCAAAATGCATCCAAAACAGTGTTGGACAAGCACTGATCTTTTGGTAGAATTTCAAGACTTTGAATAGGAGCTCCATAGGTTTTTTAGTAATACTTGTTTGACACCATTGTTTGGCTCACTTGGGGTTTTTTGTATTTAAAAAAAAAACAGGCAATATGTTGTTATCTATCTGTGCCCTTTCTATCTTTATTAAAGTCTGTGTGACCCAATGTACAAGCTGTGAGTTCATCTGCAGCTAAAGCAGGGGTCCTGCTCTCCCTGCTGTGTTTCCTGTGTCCTTGTGTGAGTCTCTGGTCTTCTTGGCCTCTTGTTAGTGAATGCACAGGCTTCCTGCTGTTACATTTGTGTTGCAGGTGTAATACAAACTCTTTTTGTGGGTATGTGTTGACCCTTTATCTAAAACCCCTTCAATCTAAAAGTCAAACTCTGTTCATATGCGAATAAAGCATTATGTCCAAGTATGTTTTGTTATTTGGAAAAACAAAACAAAACCCTACCTTTAATTTGTAGATTTGGCACATCCTCAATGAAGAACCTAAGGTCATACGTTGTGGTGCAGAGGTAGAGCAGTCAACCTCTGATTAGAGGATCATGGGTTCAGTATCGCCATGTGTCAAAGTGTCCTTGAGCAGGACACTGAAATCCCACATTGGTTCTGGAGGATACAGTATGAGTGTGTGCACTGGTGAATGTGTCTGTAAAGCATTTTGGGCCTAAAAGCAAGGTAGAAAAGTGCAATATAAGTATATGTCAGACATGGGGCATTTTGGGTCTTTGATCTTCAAACACCCTCACCTACAAAAACCCAACTGAGAGTGATTGAAAAGCAAAATGCCGAAACTCAAAATTATACTTTAGGGGTGTGTGTGTGCATGTGTTCCTGTAATGGACTAGAAACCTGTCCAGGGTGTCTAATACCTATTTTCATGAAGAGTGGAATATAGTGGAACCTGTTATCAAAATACTGTGCATTTTGAGGTGCAAGGAGCAAATTTGGCATGGATAAACCTTAGCTTGGAGGGTTTGAAGGCTTAATATTAACCCTTGTGCTATCCTAGGCACTTTAACGTTGGGAGTTGGGTCATCTAGACCCACTAGACAGTGCTCTGAACCTTTTTTCTTCAATGATTTGTGATCTTCACTGGTGTCCATGGATTACATGAAACCTTTCCACCTTTATCCACCTTTGTCATGGTAGGGAGAACACGTCAATGTAAGGGTGGGGTCATCTAAGATAGCACAAGGGTTAAGCCTGACAGTCTCTTCTTGGAAATGCTGCTCCAAGTTGGGGGTGAGACCTTGGTCGCCGCTTCAGGTTAGGTCTCTAATCCCAACTTTTGAAGTCCACTGTTAAGCAAAGGGCCTTTTCTGGAGCAGTGGAAGAACCAGCTCCTTGTCTTTCATCAGAGCTGTAGTTGTGTACACACTTGCAGCTGCTAATTAAATCAAGATCATGATGGGGACGGGTGTTGTTTATAGAGGTACACATGGGTGTATGCATTTGCTAACAGTGTGTAAAAGGGTGTTTTGACATGTGAGTCCACAGCTGTGTGTGTTTAATCAACTCTGTGATAAAACTGTAAATCTAGACCAGCATGATTATGTCTTTGTTTCCTTAGGGAAAATTGTTTAGTCCTTCACACAGTTGAGCTATGGTTAAGTGTCAATTTCCTTTTTCCTGAATGTACTCCATAAAATGTGTTTTTAACCACCACCAAAATACACATTTTCTTTGACACATGGTAATTAGCCTGCTTCAATGTAGCCTCGTGTTTACTCAATGGAAGATGTTCAATCAAAAGTTATTGAGTGTTGTTTATAACATGCTTCCTGCTTTTACAATCACAGACCCAAATAGGTTTATTCTTATGTATATCTTTCTTTTCTCAGTAGCTATTGTGGAATATTATTTAATATTTAGCCTTTACAAACTCTAAACAGCTGAAAACACATCAAGAGATTTCCACAAATCTACTTCATGTGTTCAAAAAACTGTACAGAAGCTCACTGGCAGAGTTAAAGACAAAGTCACAGCAGTTGAGGATGATTTTGTGGTTGCTGTAAGTCAGTATAACCTATTTATAGACCCACTCCAATAACAATAATTTTGTTTTTGGTGTTTTTAACAAGTTCTTTCAGCATTTTTTCTATGACAGAGGACATAAAGAAAATTACCGTTAAGCTCAAAATTGCATTTCTGAGACTGTGTTTTTTCAAATCACTGTGAATAAGAAGCAGATTGAAATGTGTCTGATGTGTGGCTTCCAACTTAGTTTGTCATCGATAAAAACCCCTAAGAATTTGATTTCTGTAACACGTTCAATTAAGACATTATTTATTACAATTGAGGGCTCTTTATTTGCGTTGTAGTTTCCAAAAAACATCACTTTGGTTTTATTTAGGTTCAAAGACAATTTGTTGTAATCCATCCATAGTTTTATATTGTTTAACTCTGTGTTCACCACCTTTGTAAGTTCCCTTTGATTGTCTGTAGAATATAATATATTTGTGTCATCAGCAAATAATATGAGTTTCATAAGCTTTGAAACATTGAATATATCATTTATGTAAATATTGAATAGCAGCGGGCCCAGAATTGATCCTTGTGGGACACCACAACTTATCTCTTTGTTTCTGATGTATATTCATCAATCTTGACAAATTGTTTTCTTCCCGTTAAATAGCTTTTGACCCAAGTTAGCGCTAGTCCTCTTATCCCATACACTTCCAGTTTGTCAAGTAGGATGTCATGATTGAGAGTGTCAAATGCTTTTTTTAAGTCAATGAAAACTCCAGCTGCATATTTCTTTTTGTCCAGAGCATTTGTGATTTCCTCCACAGCATCAATGATAGCCAATGACGTTGATCTATTTTCTCTAAAACCATATTGGTTTTCATTTATAATGTTATGTTTTTCAATAAATAAAGCTAATTTATCATTGAATATTTTTTCTAAAACTTTTGAGAATTGTGGAAGAAGAGAAACAGGTCTATAGTTTGTAAATTGGTCTTTGTCTCCACTCTTATAGATAGGAATCACTTTGGCTATTTTCATTTGGTTTGGGAATCTCCCAGTTTGTAATGATAAGTTACATATGTATGTTAGAGGCTTAGCTACACTATGAAACAACAGATGACACAATGCTATTGAAAAAAGCTTGTAGGTTTGAGGTAGAAGGTATAACTGGTATGCTACAAGCTCCCTGCTCTGCTCCATTCTGATGCATCCACTTGATCCTTGTACATCTTTGCTTTCCTCATCTGAGCTGTCTTATGGCTCAAAACTGTAAAACTAGATAGTTCCCATATTTCTCACCATTTTGTTGCACCTGTAATGTTAGGTCGGGGTTGTGACCAATTGACCTAAAACAAAAATAAGTAACCTGTTGTAATATTAAGTGAAGGTCTCTGCTTCATTTACTAAAGGAACTTCTTGTTTTTTTGTGGTTCTTGAAATTGCTGTGAGGGATAAAAGCCATAATTCACAAGCTGCTTCTAGATTTTGACATGCTCTTATGAAATAATAACATATTTAAATAGTTTGATATCAAATTTCCTCAAGGTGTGTTATGATTAAATCAACAACTTGTAAAAAACTATATGGACACAGAGAAGAAGGCAATGGAGAAGGATATCGCAACTTCAAAGTAAACATTTTCAGACTGAAGGGTTTAATTTGGAAATTTTTTAGACTGTGTTGGCAAACCTATGCCACAAGAGGATGCTATTGTCTCACGTTGAAAGGATGTCTCAAAATGTGTTTTTTGACATGGGAGTTGTATGCTATCTTGAATTATTATGCACAAAGTAACAGATTAATTTGGAAAACGTTTTTTGTGTTGTTGCAGTTCATTTACTAAGGATGTGATTTTCTACATGTAATATTTCATCATTATCATACTTCAGGCAAAAACAAAAATACACACAAAATAAAACTGTTTTCTGACATGCTTAAAAATCAAATTTGGGAATCAAGGTGAACAATGGTTATCTCTAAGACTGGCTACATTCAGCTTCCTTGTGGAGGGGGATTTATTAAGCACAAAGAGATTACTCTGATCATTAAGTTTACAACTTTAGTGCAGACAAATAGGAAGTGAATTTATGTTCTCTTAATACTTTCAAGGTGTCACCAGAATAGTTTCTGTCAGAATTTTGAATTTAAAGTCTGCCCTTTTTTGTGATGTAGACAGATGTTTTCATCATACTAGATGTTCATTTTAAGGATTAAAATTTCTATTTCACATGTAAATGATTTTATAATAGCTGTAGCGATCTGATTGAGTTATAGGGGTCCAGACATCCAGAAAAAATAAGATAAAAACATTTTCCTACCAGAGTTTTTTACATCCCAGAATAATACTGTCCTTGCATCACTGAGGTACATCCTAAAATTATGGTGTGGTTGAGGAGTTTGATAAATATTCATTCCTCCCTTGTGCAATCTTGCCCTTACACAAAGTGGTGATGTAAGAGTCAGTGATCTCTCTGGCCTCCAGACATTTTAGACTGTAGCATACAAGGATTACAGAGTAGCCTGTGTTCTCAGAGCCTGTCATAGTTAATGTCAGGGCCTCCATCCCCTGCAAACCCTGAAATGTCACTCACATTTAACTGTGAACGATTGGAATAACTTAAAGGGCACATGATACAGTCATCCCATTGAAATGACTTTGACATGTAATGCCAGGTAAGCTCACTCAGTAACTCATCTCAGGTTTTGCAATGTGGCCTCCCACTTGGTCTGAGCCAAAATGGGACACCCCAAACCTGAAAGGAGTGGACAAGAGAGAAACACGGGGGCAGGAAGAAGGAGGAGGTCTGTCTGCAGTGTCGGCTCTGCTTTGCTTTAGACTTTGCTTTGCATGTGCTTCCAATTACAGACAAAGGACCATGCAGCATCTGGCTCCACTTAGAGCAGGTGAAACAATGTAGGAAAATACATCCGTCATTTGTCGCATTCCAGTGGCCGGTGAGAAACTGTGCTAAATCATAGCAAAGTTAATTTTGAGATAAATCGGTGGAGTAAAGGCAGCTGAAGGTCCTGGAGGCATTCTCAGCAGGAGACACAGCAATATGCTTAAAATGTCCAGAACTTCAAAGGCACAGGAGAACTTCGTGGACGCATATTTTTCCGTGTTGTGTTACTTTGGGTTTCAGTAGTGTTGAGCCCTAATATCTGTTGTTTTGATAGCTGGGTAAAACTGTCTGCCAGTGGATTGCACGTGTTTGCAGAGGGATGTCTCAACTACTTTTGCACAGATTGCCATGAAATTTAGTGCAGATATTGATGTTTCTCTGGAATTTATCTCACAAAATTTGCAACATTGAGCTGTTATTGTTCCAACACAGACAGGATTTTATGTCTTTGAAATAGACGCAAAACTGCATTTAAACAACTGATTTAAGCCCTTCCCATTTCTCTAGTTTAATTATGGACTTGCTAATAATAATAAGGCATTTAAGTGTAAAGTCCCCGAGGGCAACAACCTGGAATTAGTAACTGCTGTTTAACCCTTTAAAACCCACCACAACAAAAACTGACAGAAAATTCAAATGTTATTTAAGTCAAGATAATCCCTTTGATGAAATCCACAAAAACGTTTTGCAAGTTTATCTCTTATATAAGACATAGATAATATCAATTATGATTCATTGAGTGATTTGGTCAGTTTTTGCTCACAACAATGTTAGTTCAAGAAAAATATTGACATGTAGAAAGCATTTATTTCCAACTGTTTCAAATTTGATCCACACATATTTAACATGGTGTAAACTGTTTTTTAAAGAGTTTGTTTTCAACTAATTTTTCAGTCTTTCAATACAGCAAGTAGTCTTTTAAAACCTGAATAACAATAGATGAGTTATTCTCACCATAAAGTTTAAAAAAAAAAGCAAAACATGTGTTATTGAGATTGGGAAGCAGCCATTAAAACGAACAGGAAAAGGCCTTCTACTGCCCCTAGTGGAATGATTATAAACTACAGGGCAGAACACGTACCGGTACATATTTACAGTATATATAATGTTTTTAAGGAAAGTTTATATCATGCCAATGAGATAGGAGTCTCAGAAGTGTGTGTATCAAATATGATGCTAGTGGTATAGGGTTAAAGGTCAGAATATCCTTAAATTCTTTGAATAAATAAGTGGAATGTGAACAGGAGAGTTTGCAGTCAGACAGGGCTGCAGAGCTGCTGCTGTGTTGGAGAGAGAACATGTTACTGACTGCCCTGTGTGTAATAGAAGGTCAGCATCTGATTTTATCACAGCCATTCCTCCATCTGGCCTTCACATGAGCTCCCTGTTGAGGCCTGGAAGGTTCGCTTTTTTTCACAATGTAGTTACAGACGGCTCATGCAGCCACTCCACTCCACTGGAAAGAATGCAGGTTAATATAGCAAGTGGGATCTGGACATTGTGCTCTCATTTGGCTTTTACAGCCCAAAAAAGCAAAGGCATAGCGTGTGTTTCAAGCTGTAAATCAGAGGATGTTTGGCATCCCTCTTCTTTACAGGAGGGGTGCTGCAGGCCTCAGTTAGGCTACGTACCAGCAGCACCTAGTAAAGCTCTCACGTGCTGAATAAAAGGTAAAAGAGATGAAAGAAAGTAAGACATGTTTTATGTCTTAACCTTGGGCAAAAGACCAGTGAGTCCGAACTAGACCCTGGTTTAATAAGGGCCCATTTGGGTGATTGCCTCACAGCCCAAAAAAATATTATGTTCACAGAGATACCTTTTTCTATACTCCCATCAGTGCCCAACTTATGGAACATTAAATAAGTTTCCATCAATCAAACACTGTGAAAAACTATGCAAAAAAACAGACCTAAATATATCTGTTTAACAAATATTTTCCATCACCATTAATTCCCCAAACTACTCACTTTTTCTGTTGGGTCAAATATGTGCGATATTTTTTTCAACCAACCACAACATTTTTTTTATTTACAATTCTAAAAAAGATAAATGACAACAATATGAGGAAATATGGTTTCATAAAGATTCAACCTGCTGTGCAAGTTGACATTGACGAGAAGGTAAGTATTTTACAGGTGTTTGTGCTTTTCGCTGAGTTCAAGTCACAGAACTTTACTTATTTTTTCTGTGATTTTACTTTCAAGATAGTTCATTCAGTTCATACACAGACATTCTCCCCTTAACTTGAACCCAGTCAGGTTAAGGGTTACATTTTTTTGTCCAGGTTTTGAAATTTTATCCAAAATATCAGTAGACAACCCAAAACAATAGCCCTGGGAGGAATATGATGTGCCTGTGTTTCTTTTTTTTTTCCTTTTTGTTTTAACTTTTCTTGTCCAGCAGCTGAGGAAACAGACATAAACTGAAGGCCGTTTTACTGCTACAATAGGGGGTAAGAATCTTCTTACACATGACGTGTATATTTGCTTATAACTCTTTTGTAATTGAGGTTACATTTTATTTATATGAATGATATTTGTATACATTTCTTGTTGAACTGGAAGTAAAGGTGAAAAAGAAAGTAGAGAGGTGGGTGTCAGAGATGGGGGATAAGGGTACAAAAGAAATAAGAAAAAAAGGGTGATTGAAGAAGTTGGGGGATGATTAAGAAGAAGGAGGCCATAAAATCAGATAGCAACAATTTGCTGGAGGTTTTTCATCATTACTGTCTGGTGTAGAGAGCAGGGGGGCCCGGGGTCACAGAAAATGCAAACCCCAACCAAGCAAGAGAACTGCCCTTCCATCGCGCCAGTGGGTCCAGCACAATGCCTCCTGGCACAGCAGGAGGGCTGTTCTCTGGCTGGGCTTGACTTCTGGGCCCCCTGAAGTCAAGTCCAGTTTTTATGTTAAGTCTAAATTTATGATTGATTTAGGAAGTATTTGTTTAATATTTGGCAATCAGCAATTTGTAGATGCATAAAAAAAACAAATGCTATTGTGATATAAATACTGGGCCCATCTTCCTTTGAGAGAGGAAATGTCCTTCTCTAAATAAAACACATCAAAATACAAAATGCATAAAAGTAACAATTTAGTTGTTACAAAATAATTTAAGTTGTGGTTTCATGAGTTTTTGGTACTTACCATGTATTCTTTCCTGCTCAACCAAGCCCTGCCATAATTCATAGAAAATACAATAAGCAGAGAAGTTTATGCAGACAACTACATGCATAGCAGATGGCTACTAATGTTTTAGTTCTTTCTGGGTTCTTTCTAGCAGGAGATATCCTGTTAAATGTTTTTAATACTTAAGCTTGTAGCAGCTGCGGCTGCTGGTCTGCAACCAAGTCACCAACTGCAAAGGAAAGAGTCTACGTCCGGTTGTCACTGGAACACATATTCTCAGTGTGTAAGTGATTGTTTGGCAGACACTTTTGGTTGTATAGTGAGAACGGAAACTTGAATTTTGCTTTTTTTTTAGGATATACCGTAGTGTGCTCAGCTTAGACTTGCCTGGCACAAAAAAGCTTAAGAACCAGAAAACTGTGCTGATCATTGCTGACCTGCAACACTTATGTCTCTAAAATACTGAAATAAATGTTTTTCTTTTCTTTCAGTTCCCTGCCTTCTGTTTCTGCAGTTCTGAACTTATTAAAAAAAATGAGCTAAATTATTTTCTCTGAAATTGGTGTTGGTGGGTGCCTGAAAACTCATGTTTCTATAAAACAAAAACAAAAATGCAAAAACTCTTTGAAAACTTGTAAACAGATGATCTATGAAATCAAATTTTTATACTTTTATTTTTCTAAATGTGCAGCTCTGGTTTAGTTTTTTTGTTTGTTTTATTTTATATAGATTATACTGCTTGCCCTTTTTGTTAGCTTGTGTCTTGTATTTTCTATCACATCATTGCCAATACAGATTGGTAATTAAGAATTCACACTAGTTCGACTACATTGATTCACTTACTCTTCTTTAGTTAATTGACCATCTTCAGTTAGGTTATAGAGGTTTTGTTTTCTCATTGTTTGATCATTAAGTTAAACTCCCCTATTATCTAGATTTTGGTTGGTTCTAGTTTTTTTGTGTTTGTCTGAATTTTGGATCCTTTCACAACCCCATTTCATGAAAAGGAATAAATATAAGATAAGTGAGTGCTTTACAAGACATCTAAAGCAGCAATAAACCACAAAGACAAGGCAAAGGAAGCAAGCAGATATTGACAAAAGAAGAAGAGGTGCTTGAAGGACTCTACGTGGACAGATGTTTCACAGATGCTGAGGCAGGATAGGAAAGAAAAGTCAGACACAGAAAAAAGCCTGGACATGTCAAACCCCATAATAAGCATATAACTGTGTTTGTGGGAGTTATTTATGGATCTAAGAGGGCACAGACCTGAGCTACTTAAAAAGAGACTCTTCTATAAGGATACATTGTGAGTCATGTATCATAAAATGCATCATAAAATGTTTTGGTCGTTTATCGAGAGATCATCTGCTGAAGGAGGCCCACCATAAGTGGATCAAGCCTGGGTTTGTATCCTATAATTAGGCACCCCAGACCCCAGATGGGTTCCATTCTCTTCATCTCTTTGTTCTAAGGGTTGGTTCATAGATTGTGACAAGTTATTTATTGCCTCCCTTTTACTTTGCCCCATTTTGCCAAACCCCTAAAAAACTATAGTGATGTAGATGGCACAAAAGCCTCTGCACTCCACCTCCACTGGTCACTCCATTCTTTGTTTCATCTGCTAACAGCAGCTTCCTACTCTCATCCTCTGTATCTATCACAAAGGTATTGTTTAGTGAGGTAGAATTTGGCAAGAGTTTGACAACAAGATGAGATGTGATCCTCTAATCCAGGCCACTTAAATCTGACAATGCATGGTGTCAGTTTGCCCATGTTGGGGGGTCAATTGCTGGCCTTTGGCTTACCCCTGTCCCAGGAAAAGAAGGAAAGCACTAAAAGACTGGCTTGGTTACCGAACAGGGTTTACAGTTTTATTTCTTTGCTACATGAAGCTTGTATCAAGCAATTGTAGAGAAAATAACCAAAAAACTGATGTTTAACGGCAACAAAAGTGCAGAGAAACTTTTGTATGTCTAGATTTCTCTCAACAGAGAAGATTGTCTATGAGGGGTTGGAAAGGAACCACGACTCCCATTAACAAGATAATGAACTGCATACTACAGTTCGGTGGCAGGTGAGCCCATAATCAAACCACAACTTGTTGCTTGCAGGTACTTTTCTATTCTAACCCAGCAGTTAACCCAGCAATAAATCATTCCACAGCTGCACCATCACATGGGGTCCTTTACCCTCTGCAACCCCTTCCTTTACGATTCGGGTCGATGAGAGAGGGGATAACATTCAGAAATGGGGGTAGCGTTTGAAGTTTGAGATGTTATGGTTGGTGTGCAGGGGACAGGCCTCTCGAGAGAGGCTGTTTGAGGTCTGGGATGAGAGACTTGAACATTACTTTAGATTAGGCTTCTAATCCCACTAATGAAGGCCAACTTTAGCGCTCCTCTGTTGTATAAACTGCCATGATTGTAATGCCCATGCAGAAGTGACAGATCCAGCTCCTTGTCTTTCATCAGCACTGCAGTTACACACAGGCGGTTGTTAATCAAGTCAAGATGATGAAGGAGAATGGCGGAGTGTGTACGGACATACACATGCAATTAGTCCTCAGTGTGCTAAAGTGGGCTCGGAAGTGTGCACCCACAGCTGTTTGCCTTTAATCTGCTCTTTGTTAGGATAAACGATGGAGCACTAAATCACAAAGGGAATAAGTTGGCTACACTTTTGTTCCAAGCAGAAAATGATTTTGTCATTTACAATTCAATCATGGTAAGCGTTCACTTCCTATTTCCTAAATGGAGCCTTGATGGGTTTTTAACTGCTCCTAACTTCACATTGTCTCTGAACTGTACATTGTCCTGGTTTTTACACATGGGCATGATTTCAAACCAAATACATGCTTGTTTAGAAGAAATTCCACACAAACAGCAAGAGTAATCACACGTTTACTCTCTGGCTTTTGTTTCAGCATACCTAAAACATCCTTTAAGCTTTTCCTCAGTATTTTCTTGGTTCTTACAAATCTGTAGTTTGCTGTTGAGTTATTAAGTAAGAGATCATGGCAGACGAGGTGTGCATTATCAGAAATTAATGCACGCCGTGGAAGGTACAACTATACTAGTTATACCATGGTCCGGGTGAATTCTAAATCTGAAAACAGATTTTTTGATCTGTTTTCCAAGTCTTCTCAGTGGTCTTTTAATCACGATTATGCTTTTTTTAGACAAAATTCAAAACCTTCAATCGTTTTGTAGGACACAGTTTCTGCAGAGCAGCATTGGTTTATTAGAAATTCACCTAAGAATTGTGGGTGGGACCGTTGGTGCGGAGGAACCCCGCACCCCCTTCCTGTCAGTCATGACAGAGTTATCTGTTAACATGCTCTTATGCTAGCTTACAGCTCCTGACTGTGTAACTCCTTACATTTTTTTAAGGGGGCTGCACAGGTGTGCATAATGTAGGTTTAAGTGTACACACACATAGAAAAAGTAACAACCAAATAGTTTCTGTCATATATCGTTAGCACATACCTTATACATACTCTGTATGGAGTCAAAGTAATGACAATAAAAACGTGTGACAAAACTGTACCGTGTACAGCATACAACTTTATGCCTCCAGAGACAGAGAAAAAACAACACTCCTACACACAGAGATACACACAGACAGAGAGGCTTTTCTCTCTAATTATGCTATTCCAGGAGCTGTAATGATAACTCTCTCCTTCCTTCACTTTCACTCCATAAAAACACTCCAGTGCTTTGATAAATTGCACGAGATTCTCCATTAGCCAGCCAACAAGGACCGACGCTCAACCACAATTGTATGTGCCAAGCCACCACTGTCCTCCCCACATCCTTACACCTCCCTCTGCCACCCATAGTTCCCTTCAAGAGGAAGCCACAGTCTATACAAACAGAAATGCCAGGCAACTTATTTTTCTTCTCTCAGCTGTAGACCATCAAGCCTAAATTTGGTCATGTTTAGAGTTGATGCAAAACTCTGACAAATTCCGACTTTCAGCTGCACTTGGAGACAAAGGCTTTTTTTTAAAATCCAGGTTTAACGGGAGAGGTGGAATTCCAAGTGTTTATATAACATCAAGGATATAATCTGGCAGTGGTGTTAATATCATATCATCAACAAGCAGTGTTGGCAGTCTTTAGTCACACACTCTTCACACAATACCCCTGCAACCTAATCTGTGTAGGTCCCTCGTGTTTCTGAGATGAACACTTCAAGCAGTGATAATCAAGGTTTGGACTTTATGTAATTCTTTGTTTCAATGTGGTCCTACATTTCTCTTGTACAAATAATCCTTTCAGGGACCTTCAAATTGCATAATACTTTAAATAAATTGAACTCAACTTTGTGTACAATATGGCACTTTTGATTCCCAGCTCATCTGTTTCACATGTCAAACTCTTCGTTAAAAACACATTACATTAGTCTACTACTCTTTATAAATCACACAGTCAGAACTCAAACAGTCTAAAATTCACGCTCTTTATTTAAATTTCACTTGTGAAAGAAGATGTTTGCTTTAATGTTATAGGCATTAAATACATATTGAATAAATCATTTGTGATACACTGCAAACTATTTGTTATTGCAAAGATTTAAAACCCTGTTTTTAGAAATTTAAGATATCCACCAGGTTTTCAGTTGTTTTAACTTCTCTTTGCTCTACAGCTTTCCCAGCTTTTCTAAAAAGTCAAAAATTGAATAAGAAAATTATTATTAGAATAAGACAAAATCCTTTAGCTTCGTACTCTTGCCAGTTGAAAAACTTGATTTAAGACTCAAAAAACTCAATTTTAAGGATGTTGTTTTATAGTTCAATAAATGTTTACTTGTTAGACTGGCACTTATTGTCCTTATTTTGAAAACAAAAATTTAGATTTATGTTAATTAGTGTTGGTTTTGGAGATTTTTTTAAGATGGGCCAACTTGTGCTAAGATGGTATTCTCATTTTATTCAGATTTTGTTTAAAATGTAATAATATCCACCTTTTACACTAATGTTTTGTCACTTTAATAAAAATAATTGTATAAATTAACACAATTATGTGCATGAAAACTCAAAAAAACAAATTGTTTACTTAAAAATTAGCATGAAAAATACTTATTGGGGTGTAACAACAATTTGAAGTAATTTTAACAGATTTTTTGGCTTATTATCCCTTTTTGAATGAAATCTTTGTTTTTAGATTTTGATATCTTATCATAAGATTTTTTGTTAGGTATAAAGAACTTGCTACATGGGCAGACATTATTACTACTTTCCAGTGAATTGTTTCTTAAGATTAAGATTTTTCTATTTTTTATCTCTTTTTTTAGTAATCAGCTTTTAGAACAGTTACTTGTGTACTGGGTAAAAATAATTAAGAAAAATAATTATTATAGCCACACTGCAAAGAGCTTCACAGTAGGAGGAAAATCGCAGACCTTCTATTTTCAGCGTTTTCTATTGGGACCAGGTGTATCACATTTAAATAATTAGGACACTGTGGTCATGCATCACATAATAGATAGTTGCATGGACAATGAGATTAGAGAAAACTTTTTAAAATAAGATTTTAAAAATTAAAGAATATCACTTATTTGTCAAACACTAGGAAATTAGTTACACATTTCTCTCTTTTTAGTACACAATATTATTAAAAATCCTTATCTTTTGCTGTTTGGGGTAGAAAATCTAATAATTTTTGTTTGTCTTCAGTTTGATATCAGGCATTGTTTCATCAACACAACAAATACCATTGATCCATCAGTCTATCCATTTTCCAAGCTTGCTCAAGCCCTTTCAGGGCCAAGGGACTGCTGGAGCCTATCCCAACAGTGTTGGGTAATGGTGGGACACACAGGTGATTGGATCAACGAATAGCAACAAACTGAAGACCTCTGTGATATTTAACTTTCCTCAAATGAAAGATGACTTCTTAAAGAAGCAACCATGCCAACCTGTTTTGTATTAACCACAATAATGAGTATTATTTTGACTTGTAATATCACATAGGCTATCCTGTAAATCCAAACTGGTGCTACGCCTACATGCAGAGCGTTACATACAGGGACTTGACTGAGTTATGTTTTAACCAAAAACCTCCAGATACGTTCTCTCAAACAAAGAAAAAAAGGTTATTTATATTAACACATTGCTTTAATGAACACATTTGTTGTGAGACGGTTATAAAATTGCCTTTTTAGCCTCAATTGTTGAATGAAAGAGTTTCTTTTAAAGTCACTGTAAAGCAAAAACAAATTTTAGACCAAACTATCTAATCTGTTAATGAGTCAAACAGTCTATAAAGACTTGTATGAGAGCCAGAAATAGTTAACAAGTGCATAAACTTAATGGCTCTTCACTTTAAGACTGAGGCTTTGCCGTCTGTCGCCATCGTTCTGAACAGCTAAGTCGAATTCTCTGATCCTAGACCCTTTCTTGTAAAAAGTCCCCAAATTGCCATCTACTACACCACACAACTCTGCTTCAAAAAGAAAAAGCACTGAATCTTTTTAAGATATTCGTTTTATTCACTTTGGAATGATGCAAATTAACTGCTACATTGTGTCTTTAAATGGTTGCAAACTTCCCAAAACTTGTCTGTAATGTTGAAGAACTGTTAAGATTGTACAGTTGTCTTTCTAACAAAGAAATTGTGAGAAAAACACTCAAAATTGATAGTTTTCTTTCTCCCTTTAGGATTTTTCTTTTAATTTCTATGACATCATGGAGAATAAAAAGGACCATAAGGTGAAAAAGTTTAAAAGCTGTTACCATGCAGATGATCTGTTCCTGACATTTGTTGCCTGTAGCTTTTTTTGAAATATAATTTAAAAGTACATTTGTGCAGACCTACAGGCATTTTCTGAAATAAAAGAGAGTTTAAATGTTTGCAAAATTGTTTCTTGGATTTTTCCAGGTTCTGTCATCACTGCAATGATTTGGATTCAGCTTGGAAGGACATTCAACTATTAAAAGATAAGCAACTTTTTAAAATGCATTCCATTAGAGAACACATTTTTCACTGTAATGCAATGCAATTCCTTATTTCTTTGAAAATATTTAGTTTTGATGATTTGTAATCCCATATGCCTCTTTCCTCTATTAAAGGCTTTTATTTTGGTTTTTTTTTTAACATGTTCTTGTAAAATGTATGCATGATGGAGGACATATTAAATAAAAGAATTTCAGATTAACATTGCATACCTTATTTCTTTATTCAAATCCTCATGATCAGAAGCAGATAAAAACCTGTCATTGAAATGCTCTCAGTTTTGACGAAGCAAGTGAAATGGGCGGGCCAGTTTCCCTTCTCTGCTCCATTCTGATGCATCCACTTGCAGACAAATAGATCCACATATGTTTACATTGTCGTTATCTGACTGGATAGCCGTTTTTGTTAGCTTGGAGTTGTAGCGGCTGTAAACCAGCGGGAGAGTGTAAACCAAGGGGTGATGAGATATCAGCGGAGGGTTACTTCCGCGCCAACATTCCCGCCCACAACTCAGAGGTGAAATTCTGATGAACTCCCGCCGCTCTGGAGAAAACGTGTCTTTAAAGACTAATTTTTTTCCATTTTGGCTAAGAACAGTATAATCATGATCAAAAGACCACTGTGAAAGCTTTTACAATAGATAAAAATATAGTTGGAGTGGGACTTTAAACCATTTATTTACTCATCAAATTCATTTATGTTTTGTTTTGTAAAAAGAAAAAAAGAAAACAAATAGAATAATCTTTTGGGAGAACATCAGCATGACAAATATTTAGTTTCAAGTTTGAATTTTCCAAAATAATAATAATATTAAACTTTATTTATATAGCACTTTTCAAAATCAAGATTACAAAGTGCTGTACAAAAATATGGGAGAAAATCAATATTAAAAACAGTTTCCAGTATGGAGAAATAAAACCCAGCACACACATGAAACAGTGATAGTGGTTAGAATCAATAAAATTGATACATCAGTAAAATCAATAAAATCCATGAAATAAATAAAATCAATACAATAAAAATCAATGAAATCAACAAAATCAACAGAAACAATAAAATCAATAAAATCATATGTTTAACATTTAAGAACCAGTAAAATCATTAAAAGCACGCCTATGGAGGTAGGTTTTTAAAAGAGATTTAAATACTGGTAGGGACCCAGCGAGCCTGATCTCTTCAGGGAGACTGTTCCAGAGTGTTGGTGCTCTTACAGCAAAGGCCCTATCACCCCTGGTCTTCAATCTAGATTGTGGGATTGTTAAAAGGCCTTTTGCCGAAGATCTAAGATTGCGACCAGGTACATATGGAATGAGGAGATCGGCTATATATTTAGGGTCAGTCCACAATGTTCTGGTAAAGAAGAACTTTAACCAAGTAGTACAGATGTTGGTCAATAGAAGGTTCATAAAAGGCATGTGGGGACCAACCGACATACTAAAAAATGCTAATATAAATTCTTTTATCAGACATTCCACCACTGGATTTACCAATAATATTGACTCCTTTTCATTTTTGACGTAGTACTTAAGTAATTCATCTTTGTCATGTGCTTTATTGATACCTTATGATTCTTAATTCTGTCTGATAAAACCTAGGAACCGGATATTGATAAATCATGTAATAAAATGGTTATAGTATAACGGGGTGGGATTATATAAGTTCGCTTCCTTCCACTCCCTTTCAAGCAATATTTATTAATTATGTCTAATTATCCTAAGTTTGATTAGTTACTGTATAAATGTATAACTGATGATTATATTGCTTTTGTGTATTATTTCTATTTGATTGCTTGAAATAAACCATTTCAAATCTAATGAGCATCTCTAAATTCTGACAGTTTCTGGCCATACCGTAATATCCGGGTTTTAGAGCGCACCTAATTACAAGCCACCCACCCAGTGTGCGCCAGAAGTTTCCTTCCACAACAGTGATGGAAACCTCTGGCACGAAGCAGACCGGCTTTTCCAAACCTGTTGATGATGGTGGATTTTTTCATACTGCTTTTAACGACTGCTTCTAACTTGAAAGCTGCATCATATTGTAGTGGTGGTAGTTGGGTCTAATGGCACCAAAGGATTGTGGGATGCGGCTGAGCATGGGTGTTTCTTTTATTTTCACCTTGATTTAAGTGTGTAAGAGCTAAAGTCAGGTCCATGCTGTTGCCTGCTTGTGTGTGTATTAAAGCAATCACCCTTGTTGCTGGACATAGAATTATGCAGGCCGTCTCCTCTCTGTGACTGCCGGAGCGCTCCTGATGGTGGTTAAATAAAAGCATAAATAAGCCGCATCATTGAATAAGCTGCAGGGTCAAAAGTTCGTGACAAAAGTAGCGGCTTATAGTCCGGGAAAATACGGTAGGTGGTTCTTTGTGTGAAGACCTTCCTGATCTTTAAAAGAATTAGCAAACGAGATTCTTAAAGCTGTAACTTCTCCTGTCCAATCTTTGCTGTTGACTGTTGCGTCAGTGTTGCTAACACTGGTAAATGTCGCTCTTAAATAGTGGTGTGTCTGTGTGTTATTGCCCAGCCGGACAGGTTTCTTAAGACGTTCATCCCTTGATTATGATTATGTTTATGATAGTATAACTCAACAGGGACTGCTCCCTCTCCAGTTTGATTTGTACAGTTTGCATTTGTAGTTTGGATCCAGTAAAGTCATGGTTGACCATCGTATGATTGATCAAGGTCTTGACAATGAAGTCAAGTTGGGTACTGCTTCTATATCAACAAAGCTGTTTTTTCACCTCTTAAGTGTGCTGACCTGTGAAACGCTGTGCCTGAAAAAACAGAGTTGTGAAAGTGTCTGCATAGTCTACATGCAGTAACACAAACAGCAGAACAGGTACAGAAGCCTGAAAGGGGAAAAGCCTTCTGTGACTCAGTTTGACTGAGTCCATACAAGTGTTCCCGTGTGTTATCACCTCTTGTTTCGGTATGAGTGTGCGTGAATGTACTCACTGTTGTCTGACAGCAGCACCCTGTCATTACCACTCTTCAGAACTAATTACTGGCACTCCATGGCCTGTGGAGATGCACCTGGGAAGCTGCTCACACCTGTCCCAGCCCCCTAAATTGATTTAAAAGCTTGTTTTCGCCCTTCTGCCAAAGATATAGTCAGCAGGCTACTCATTTCCCCATTTTATAATGTTCTTAAAATTTTGAAGAAGCATGAGAGAATGCTTTTGCATGGTCTGATTACACTTATGTAAGAGCACAAAAATGGTATGTAATGTTCCGGGTGCACACCTGTGAGCCGTAGCACGTACCTGTAGCTGTTTGTGTGTTAAAGATGATAAACTCCAATTCACCTGATCCCATTTTCTAAATGGAATAGCTGCCATATTGGCTTCAAAACTGTATGCAGCAATGATGACAGGCAGTTATTACAATTTATTACATATAGGCCTACAAAGTACCCCAAGACTTGCCAAAGTGATGTGAAAAGTTGTGAAGAAATATGAAATTCGGTAGAGTTGAATATTTTTGGCCCTTTTCTAGCACTTGTGCTAATCCAATAATCCTGCAGACAGAGCTTACCATTATTTTCTGATGTGAGAGTTTTATCAAAAACAAAATTCTCTTAATATGCACAGTCAAGCTTAAATCATTTATACCCCTGGAAATTTTTGATTAAAGGTTACTTTTATTCAACAACTAAGTTTCTTCTTAATTGAAAATGACACAGGCATCCCCCTGAAGTTAATCAAAAATGTAAAAAGAAAAATTCTAATCTATAATTAACATTTTATAACAAAGTGCCAAGTCCAAATTTGCCAGGGGTATAAATAATTTTAGACTTGACTACATCTGTATTTTAGATCTATTAAAGATTTTTTTTCCTTTTTATTTCCATTATTTATAACCAGTTTACCTTGCAAGGTCAAGTGGCTCAGCTTCCAAACATCCATTTTCTGAACCCATTGAATTTTGGGGTCATTCATGAGGCTGTTGGTACTTATCCAAGCTGCAGTTGAGCAAAGGTCACCAGTCCGTTGCAGAGCGTGGCTATGCTGAGCCACGCCCTGATAGCTGATAGCTAATAATCCTGAAGAAAATCATGTCTAATTGCTTTTATTATTAATATATTATAGCGTCAAACAGTAACTAACATCTTATTTCATTTTGAATAGTTACTGTTTGTCAGGTAAATAAAAGTTCTGTCAGGTACGGTGGCCGAGAGGTGCAAGACACGCTTACATTTAAGATACAGCAACAGCAAATCCCAGTACAAATGAACAAATCACGAACCACAACAGCAAATACTGAAACACAACAGCAAATCATGAAACACAACAGCAAATACTGAAACACAACAGCAAATCATGAAACACAACAGTAAATCACGGAACAAATGACAGAGTCCTGAAGCACAAAAGCAATTTTGGGTGAAAACTAACAAATACTGAATTACAAAAACAATCTCGATACAAATGAACAAATCCAGAAACACAACAAGGAAAGCGGAGAAACGGTGTCTAACTGAAATGGAAAGTCCTGAATCCCAGAAGTGACGTAATTTAAAATTAATTGTGTATTATTTTTTACATTTACTTATTACTGTCTTTTTTATGTGGACATTTTCAATACATGAGACAGTCCAAAAGCATTTCTTCAATTGTATTACTACAATAAAAATTTACAACAACGTTTAACAAGGTAAAGTTTTTGCTTTTCCGGTATTAAGGGTATTCCCTCTCCGTTAAGACCACTCTAGCAAGAATGCTTCAGGACTGTTTCATTTATTTAAAATGTCCACATAAAGAAAACAGTAATTAATAACATTTAAAAAATCATACACAATGGATTTGCTGTTGTGTTTCAGTATTTGCTGTTGTGGTTCGTGATTTGTTCATTTGTACTGGGATTTGCTGTTGCTGTATCTTAAATGTAAGTGTGTCTTGCACCTCTCGGCCACCGTAGTCAGGTACTGTTGTCCAAAATTGACCAGTTTTAGACTAAAATAAAAAATAAAAAATTTTCATTTTTACCTGCTGTATTTTCTGCACTATAGGGTGCACTGGATTATAAGGTGCACCATCAATGAATGGTCTATTTTTGAACAATAAGGTACATTAAGCAAGACAAAAGAGTCAGAGATAAGTCCATCCGTAAGTCCGACTTTAATAACTGCATTGATTGTATCTCTAGAACTCGTTTGTAAAACAGTGCAACACCGCTACACAATAACCATGTTAGTATATTCCAGATAACACCCAACCTTGTTTACAACTTGTAAAGAAAAACAGACATTTTGACAGAGGGCTGTGTACATTCCAAAATCGCTGTGATATCAGTAAACAACCAGAATTAATCCATATAAATGGCACTCCATTAGAGACATTGGTGTTTGTTGAAAAAAACAATGGCCTTTAAGTACGCCTTATAGTCCAGAAAATACTGAAAGATCTAGAGGAAGCGAGAGTGAGTTAGCTACACTTCTTGTTAGACAGCAGATAATTAATGATCAAATCACAAAAGCCTGACTGCTGATTTCTCTAACTTTAACTTTGTAATATTTAGTACTTACTTCCACTTTTTTTAAATGACAAACCTTACATTAGCCTCTGAAGCCAATAAACTTTAGCTCAGTTGGGGGTGGCTGTGGAGCTGAGGTAGAGTGGTCAAATGGAAGATCACTGGTTCAGTTCCTGCCTTGCTTGCCCATAAGTTTCCTTGAGCAAGACCTTTAACCCCAGTTTAGTATAGTGTATAGTAAAGTATAAGTAAATTACATTTTATAGTAAAAGATGACACAAAGGGATTAAGTGGAGGTCAACTAAACATTAAAACAAATGCAAGGAACTGACATAAATTTTAGCCTAATATTAGTTTTCAAAGGCAAATATCACATTATTCTCAAAGTTTAAAAAAAAAAGCAAATACAACATATTTTATAATAAACTAGAACTGCAGAATTTTTGTATTGAGTTCAAAATCATTTGCTTTTTCACATTTGGTGCTTTTCGTCTACCTCTGGTTTTAATCAAATAAAAAATAAATAAATAAAAAGAAACGTTGTGGAAACTGATCATTATAATTTGAACCAGTGCTGCTCAACTTGGCTGACGCAGCATGTAATCATAATCCAGCCATTGAATGCCAGCCTTCACCTCTGAGCTGCAGATATTTTAGCTCAAGAGTCTCCAACATGTTCCAGCTACAGTAAAACAGTATTTTCACAGAAATCTATAAAAACAACTTAAAAAGGGGACAAAGTTTACTATATACTTCAATGACCTTTCTTTGTGGTATAGTTCATTTTTCCCGTTGGTTTTCTTTACCAGTTCTTGTTACATTGAATTTAGCTGAAGTTGTTCTTTCCTTTCTTTTTCATTTGCATATTGTTCTAACATTTTCTTACATTGTTCGTTTTTGATATCTTGAGCGTGTTCGGAAAAAATGAATCATATGTTTGGGCTGGGTTTACAGTAGTGGGCTCACTATGTTGCTTCTTTCTTATAAACAATCACATCAGACACTTCTGTTTAAATTAGAACTTGACCGGTCTCCTTGACTTAGAATGAGGTCCTGAGACTTTGAAGAGTTTAGTCAAGCTTGAACGTAGCAAAAACATTCGAGCATTTCTGTGAGTTACTTTAACCCCTCTTGCGGAATGTTTGCTTTAGCCGCATAGTTATCCAGGCATCTTCCAGGTGTTAGTAGTTGTTGTCATTGTAAACAGTGTCTAAAAGGAGTTGAATTTATAATATTTTTTCCTTTGAAATTGCAGGTTCTTTTAGACTTTAGGTCCCTCCTGAGCACAAGTCGCAACAAGTAAAAAATGCATAATAAAAGAGTAAACAAATAAAGATAAGTCACACTTCCGGTGAAAAAAAGTGCAATGCTTCTGCACAAGTCTGCCAAGCCCAGCAGAATGCAGTGTGAATGACGGTGCCATCAGCAGTACTTACGTGTCTGTAACCCAGTTTTATAACTTGATGTCCCATATTAGTCTAAGGAAGAAAAAAAAAGAATCAGATTGTCTTAATGCGAATAAAAAAAACAACGTAAAGTTCAGGAGCAGAAGGATCAATGTTTGTTTTCGACGGCGGTTCTTCTTCTGCGTTGCTGTCAGTAGTAAATGCTGACACACACACCTACAATTCCCTCTAGCGGTGGTTAGTGGAAACAATTGCTAAAGAACAATGGGAAAATGACGAACTTAAGATCCTATATTTGCTTTTTAAAAATCAGATATAAGTCGCACACAGGGCCAAACTTTGCAAAAGACGTAACTTATAGTCTGAAAAATCCAGTAAACTTTTCTTATCTCACTTAGCATGTTTCCATTTCACCACTTCATAATAAATATTTAGTATAGAATTAAGTTAACCTCTCCTATTATTGTTTACTTTTTTCAAAGTTTGCCTTTTTCCATTTCAATAGGTGTTTGGAAGTCAGAAGGGCAGCCCTGCACTGTCATCAGCTGTCAAATTAGAGACTTTCTTGTTCGTTGTATTTGACATACTGCTGAAAAGGTTAAAGGTCAGTACCACAGGAGGAGACCCTTCATGTCTGCACCTCAGTGTGACAAAACAGTAGATGATCTCAAAGACTTTTCTTTGAAAGATTAGACATTCACACTATTTTCTGCTCATAATTGCTCGTAGTTTTCCTTTTTAAAACAATAAAAAAGACCACGTTTTTTTCTTACTTTGGGTTCATCGTTACTGGATTTTTGCTCCATTTCTCTGTCGCCGGTCAGACCTTAAAGTTTGATAATTTCCAGAAAACTCAAAGTTTGGCAACTGAATGTAAATTTAGTCATTTAGAGAATGAGGCTTCAGTCTGTTCTTGGTTTGTCTCTCTTTTTCTTTATTTTGGATTTTCCCTGGGCAGGACTTGCATGATTTTTTTCAGTTTCTGCAAAGGCAATTGCATTGGAGAAAAGAGAGTAAGATCTGTTCATGTTCATTCACAGAGGTATGCATTGTTGGAGTCCTCCGAAGCCCCCACTTCTTGGTTAGCCTTGTTCTCCAAAAAAAAGCTTTCTTCATATATCATGCGTGCACTGCAGTAAAAGTAGGTCAGTAAAAGTTTTGACTGCGGTTCTGTCTCAGAGGTTGTTGAATGTAATGTACCACTTTGTCTGAACTTCCCTGCAGTTGCACTAATCTTTCCAGGCCATCTTCTGCATAATGGAGACTTAATTTGAGTAATGTTTTAATTAAAGTTTCTCTTTCTTTATGAAATCATCAGAAAAGCAGCCTAATGAACTTTATTTTTAAAACTCTGCAGGTCAGGCTGATTAGAGATCATAATCTATGATTTTCTTTGTAAAATTCTTATATTTCTTTCTATAAAAATTGCAAATCCTTCACACTTTCTGCTTCCTTTAGGGTTCCCGCAGACAAGTGAAAGTAGAACTCCCCAGTGATGTGAAGAAACCTGTGTGCACAAAAACAAGTAAGTGATCTAACAGAGCATTAACGGAGCAGTCAGAGTTTAGGTTGCAGTTTCCAAGGGAGTATCTTCTGGGTTCTCATTAAGATATTAGAAAACATACGAAGGGATGCTTGGTAGATCGCTCACAAGTCTCCTAAAAGCTACATGTTTACCTACTGTTTGGTTTTCTGATGTAGGGAGTGATAGTTGACCTTTCTTACAGCTTAAAACTCAAAACTGTTATTTTGCATCTTAAATACTCGACCTTAGAAATCTAAACAAGAGGTTTGCATTGTCTGATTTGCTCCTGTAAATTTAAAAGATGTATATTTAAAAAGGAGATAAAAAGAATTTGGTTTTTGTGTTAAATGTACACTTTGGCTTGGACTGTTAGTGACATTTACTTAGTTCTTGTCATGTTCTCTTTTTGAGTTGTCGTTTTGTCAGTCACACCAGGTCAAGGTTGATCATCCACAACTGTCTTCATTTAGTTAATTACCCTCAGTGTATTTAACCCTTGTGCTATCCTAGGCACTTTAATGTTGGGAGTTGGGTCATCTAGACCCACTAGACAGTACACTGAACCTTTTTTCTTCAATGATTTGTGATCTTCACTGGTGTCCATGGATTACATGAAATCGTTCCACCTTTATCCACCTTTGTCATGGTAGGGAGAACACGTCAATGTAAGGGTGGGGTCATCTAAGATAACACAAGGGTTAAGAGACTGCTTTATTTTTTTGTTATCAGTTTTTCTATTGTTGGATCAGCTTTGTCACCAGTTTTGTTGGTCTATGAGGTTTTTTGCCACATTTGGACTTATTTATTAATAAAATGTTTATCGTTCTGCCACCAAGCCCAGTATTCTGCATTATAGATTCTACACCAATGCTTCCTGAAAGTTTTACTCATTGTAACAAAATGTAAAAATTCTCCTTAAACAAAATCTGTTGCTTCAGTCATAGAAAAATCCTGATGACTCAACAAGAGCAAAGATTTTTTTTTAGGGATCTACTTTGTTTTCTCCAACATTTTTTTTTTGTCTAAATGTTCTCATTTTTTTCTAAGTATCCTTGCTGGACATTAACTGTCACAACAAAAAGTACTGCAACTTTGTTCAAATGATAAATGCAGCATGGAGCGTTCACACTGAATGTAGAAAGAACTAAACAGTAAATAAAAGTTTATCAAATTTGTTTAGATTATGATATGTAGTATCATGGTTCCTAAAAATCCGTTATAAAAACTAACAATCCATTTTAGCCTAGCTGACTCCGTGCAACATGAACTGTCACTTGTCATGGTGTCTACAGGATCAAACATTCCCAAAAGTGTAAATTAAAACAACAACCAAAAAAAAGAAGATTAGAGAGAAAAACCAAGACACATAACCCACATGCATGTTGCATGCTCCCACCCATGCATTCCTATTAAATGAAAGCCAAGCAGGAGCACACATTTCACACAGGGAGATCTGTCAGTCTGTTTCTCTATGGCAGCAATTGAAAAAAAAACCCAGTATGCTTTTACTTGAACAAAAATATATCATATTACCCTGCCACTCCTATTTGCTTTTGGTTCTTTGAAGTCAACCCTGAAATAAAATCTTTTGGTTGAAATGACTTCATAAAGGGTAAAATGTGGAGAGGAAATGTCCGAATTGACAAGTAAATGACAAATCACCATTTACCTCAATGTAGGCGGTAAAGTTAATCAGAGTAGTCAATAAAATTTGTTCTCATTTGTCACACTAAATTATTAAAACTGTCTGTTATCTCAGGAGTCTCTCTGACATACAGGGTGAAGCAATAAACTATCATTTTAATTTCCTTCTCAAACGCAGTCGAGGCTTTTCAACCAGAAAATGAAAAAATGCATATTAATAAAGGTAGACAAAAGAAATGATTCCCATTAGGTTTCATTTAAAGAGAACACATAATCTTCCACCTGGACCTCATTAAGAACAGAAATAAATATAGAATTTTAGAGACAAAGAACCATTAAACCAGCTTAGATAGTCTTGAAGCAGAACCTCATCCTCTAGTCAATACAGTAATGACTGTAAGTATTTGTTTATGTTATTTAAGAACAAATGAGGTTTGGTGTACTGGTTGCCTCTAGTGGGTGTCAGCTTAATAATGAAGTGCTATTGGTATGAACTGTGTCTACATGGGCACATGATCTTAAATTTTGAGTCAAGGGTTGATTTTTATGGGTCAAACAAGTTTATGGAGCCCAGTTCCTTGAGAGGTGATTGCCCCAGAGATCCTTCCACCCTGGAAACAGAGCTCAAATAAAAAAAAGGTAGTTGTGTTTTGCGATCTGAAATGACTTCTTCCTCTCTGGTATTGGGTTTATTGTTGTAACGAAAGCGGAGAGGATTGATGCTTTTAGGTAGCACGGGAGAGATCCATGTGCTGCCAGAGTGTCTGGAATGCATTACATATTTCTCTCCCAGTTGAAAAATACCTCACCTCGCAACATTGCACTCTTCATGTGGTCCCACTTGCTACATGGGCTTCATGTTACAGAGGGATCAAGAAATCGCACGCCAACACTGGAAAATCCACGGGTCTTGGATGAGCTGAAATTATTTAACATTCAAAAAGACCTTTGGAATTTTGTTTTTTTTTACAACTTCATAAGCCTTAAAAAGAGGAATAAAGAGATACATTAACTTGATCAGCAGTGCATGCACTAGAGTTCCTCACCTTGTTAAGACCGTGTCTAACCGTTTCCAGTGTAGCACTAACTTTAAAAGGGCCAGTGCGCTTTTAGGGACAGAAAATAATTCCATGACTCCCAGTTAGATTTAGGGCTAAGTTGTGAATAAAAAGTAATGTTAAAGTTAGAACTACCAACACTTTTGTAGGTACTTTATATCCAGACCTACGTCAACCTTTGCTTGGCACAAATGTTTTTGCTGTCTATTTGTTCACAATGTTTGCCCTTTAGTATCATCAACATCACGTCTGTATGCTCTTGTCAACTCAAGGGGAATATTGCACACTGATTCAATAATATACGTAAATTCAAACGTCATTCTTTGTCTAATAAGATGAGATCTGACACAAAGGGTTACGATACAAAGAGCTCAGCCCAGATGGTCAGTCATGTTCAAAACAGCAGTGATGAGAGTGAATCTTCTTGGTAAACACCAGGTTTCATGGTAGTAGAAGTGACTTGACTCTAGCCTCCACAATTACCTTGAACTACTTCTTTAGTTCTAGACAAAATGCTCTAGGATCCAGTATCCACAATTGAGGCTTGAAGCTATAAGCTTACATGTTTTCAATGCATCAAATATATAAATTGTCTGGTACAGAAACAGGATATTGAAAGGGAAGGGTATTGAATGGGACAGGCCTCCTAGGGAATCACTTAGGATCTCGGTCAGTAACAAGTTATGACATGGGTCTCCATAAACGTCTGGTAGCACAACTAACCAAGCTACTAATTTACACGACTCTCCCTTATTGGCTGACATCATTTTTAAGATTGATGTTGAATTGTGGTGAGAAATTAGCACGGTCAACTAAGTAATGACTTTTTTCTTACATACCTCTGTTCATTGATTGTGGTTTCTATATAGCTTTGATGGATCTGCTTTAATAGTAATATTTTACAAAATGTTCAAATATTTTTTTCAGCACCAATGAGGCCATTGTTTTCTCATGCAGCAATCCACAGCTGTTAGTCTTTTATTGACAGTCACCAACACTTCAGTTATGGATATGTTGAGTGTAGGACTTTTTCATCATAAAACAAAACAGGATGATAATGTTTGGACTTTCAAAGTGATTGACTCGATAATAATTTGGCCATAAACAAAAAATTAATAGCTAGGATTGTCAAAGCTAGACTTGTAATTTTGATATTTTATAAGAGATATTATTTATTAATTTCAAGCAATTGCAAAAATTGTTCTCACATCCAGAGATTTCAATGACTACAAGTTTATTTGCCAGTGACTAAACAAAGATCCAAGCATTGCAACACCTGATAAGAGGTGTAGATTAAAAGTTTTAAAAAAAGTAAGTGGAAACAAAAGTTCTTATGCTGTACAAATAAATTATTTTGGCACAGCCGCTCATTTAAAGTTCATGGTTCTGTGTGGCAAAAGAAAATTCAAACAAATGTAGTGTTTCATTGCCTTTCCAAATGTATAAATGCACTTAAAAAAAGCTCCACTAAAACTATTTGTAATTTAAAAAAATATACACAAAAGTTATAGGAATTAACAATATACAGTTGATAATTGTTCAGCAAAAGCTGAACTTATGTTATGTAGTTACAATCAAAACACCCTCAATGGCTCAGTCAGAACTGATATTGAGTGCCAATCCATCTTCCAATTTCAAGTTCAATATGACCTCAAAGGTATTCCTTTTTTCGTTTACTTTCTGTGCCTGTTTTAGCCGAAACAGGAGAGTTTACAGAACTCTCAAACACAAGTGCATTATAATCTCAGTTCCAAATGCAGCTGCACATTTGCTTCGTCAAAAAGGAATTGGTTAGTTATTGGTAATCATGACCTTTTGATTTTACCAAAAACCACAAGCAATCTGGCTCACATTAAGTTGTCCCAGACTAGAGAGAGCCTTGAATTCAGACGTACCTTCTTTAAGGGTGAGATAGCTGTCTTCTACACTTGTTTCCAGGAAATTTGTTGCACTGTGACTGCACTTTTTGAAAGTCTGCCTGAGTAGCATCCAGATGTCCAGAGATGAAAACTAGAACACTCATCAGTTCGGAAATTCAGTATTGGGTGTAGCTTTAAAAATTAGCCTTTTGTTAAGATGTAATCCTAATTTGTTTTTAGAAAGTCACCATTTGTGGAAGTACAGCTGTATGTACATAAACCATCAGAAGAGCATTAGAGACTACTTTGATATGTAAATATATGATATGTATTAGGTGGAACACAATATCCAATCCTCAAAGTAGTATGTCTGTAAAAACTGACTTGTTGAAAGAAACGCTCGTGTTCCTGGAAATATGAAAACTAAAACATCAGTTAAAGTTTCTCAAAACTGCCAGTTTGGTTTTATACAAAATGCCTGTGAGTTTTAGCTCTTGATCCATGAAACAAATAGACAAATGCCTTTTTTGGCAAAAGTGCTCAAATTCCACAGTTTTATGTTGTACACCTGGAAAGCAAACAAATCTTCAGTGAGAGAACCATTGTTTCCTTGAAGGTGTAATTGTTTCAAAATGTGTACCTACTATCTGCTTTGGATCTGTGCTCGATTTAAGCATTGGAGAGGGGTAGTTTTTGTACCAAAATAACATGTCCAAATAACTTACCAGTGTGACATTCAGGTTTAAAGACCCACTCCAATTAAAATCATGTTTTTGGCATTTATACGATGCTTTTGTGGCATTTTGCTCATGATAGAGGACATACATGTTGATAATTAAGCTTTAAACTGCATTTCTGAGTATTTCTTTATTCAAGTCGTTGTGAATCAGGCGCAGGCAAATAAATACAGTTTGAAAAATCTTTTGGCAGTGACATAAGGTCTATCTTTGGAGAGCCACAAGCCCCCTGCTCCACTTCATTCTGATGCATCCCCTTGTAGACAGCTAGATCCATGTACGTCTTTATTTTCCTCATCTGAGCTGGAATCTGGCTCAAAACAGTACGGCTTGATAGGTCCAAAATTGTTACCATTTTTTGTTCACTGGTAATGTAAGGGGGCGGCCATGGTGCAGCGGTAGGGCGGTCGACCCGCCTTGCAAGTCCATGTGTCGAAGTGTCCTTGGGCAAGACACTGAACCCCACCTTGCCTCTGGTGGGAGGTTGGCGCCAATGTCAATCACTATGTTCTTCTCCCGAACAAACAAACCTGCACCGCGGGCTTCAAAAGGAGAAAACACTGCAGAACGGAGTCAGGATGCAGCGGCTCAGTCGCTCAGTCTGGAGAGCAGTGAAATGCACCTGAGTCACTATTTGTCCCACTTTACTTTGTATTTTTCTCAATCATTATAAATTTTCTCCCGTTTAATCCAATTACTCGGGTCGCGGTGGGCGGGGCTAATCTCCGCGATTTGAAGCCTTCTGTTCACATTGATGATTAAAATTATTATTTGACAGTACAGTACAGAAGTTATTTGTTGAAAAAAAAACGTTTCTAATTGTATTTGTGAAGCAAATCCTTGAGCCTGTAAAATGGTTTGTTCTTTCGTTTCAATGTATAAAAGAGTATTTAATTGTATAATAATAGTAAAAATAAATAGAGGTTTCTACTTCACGGATTTTGCCTATCACGGGGTCTTTTTGGAACGAAACCCCCGCGAAAAACAAGGGTTTACTGTATACGCCATTTACCATTTAGGTAGGGGTTGTGAGGGCCTGTAAGCTAGCAGGAGAACATGTAAAAAGATGGATGACGGGAAATGAGAACAGGCTTACTCTGTGCCAAAAACTCATACAACTACTGCTCTGCAGAAGCTATATTCTAGAAAATGACATTTTTATATATATTTTGGACAAATATATTGGCCTAATCATAATTAAAACACCACTGGGAACGCTTTTACAAAAGATGATCGGAGTGGGACTTTCAAATTATTAATATGTACAAAAAGAGTAAAAAGGGGCTTTTCAGTTACATGGAGAAGAATCATTAGACAGAAATGTCTGACAAAGCAAAATATAAAATAGTCAGATTACAAAGATTCATGTGGGACCACAAACAGAATCAAAGCTACACAACTAATATGATGACCAAAACAAATCTTGGTGATGCAACAACACTGTCCCACTCCTAACATAACAGCTTTATTCCACAACTTCACCTTGACTTTATTGCAGACCTGGAATCTCTGGTATGTCCCAAGGCACACCCGTTCCCTTCATCCAAACACAATCAACAAAGCAGGTACATGCCTGAACTTGTGTAGATGCTTTTCCAGAGCAGAGCCTGTCTCAAATCAAGCCCAGCACCAACAGAGAAATGGTCAGATAGAGTTTAACCCCTCCTCTGCCTCTGCCCCAGCTTCAGGGCATTCCCTGCTTGTCTTTCACAGTGAACAGGTGGTAGCTCCAGTCAAAGTCTGAGATTTCATCTCCGGTCACCCCACCCCTGAATTCACCCTGAGACCTCGCTTTTGTGCCGTATGTCACTGAGGAATCATGTTGCCTGTTTAAAATTTTCAGGCACTGCCATTCTTAATAAAATTACACATTCCTCTATTCCTTCCACCTTTTCTGCTGGGGAAATGTGGAAGTGAACACATTACAAAGCAGAAACAGATCCAGGCTGGGAATGCTGGGACGGTGTTGGGTAGGATCTTAGAGCAAAACTTTAAGACATACTTTTTAGATCTCACAACCTCGCAGACAAAAACAAAATCCTCTTCCGCACACTCACATCCACACATAAAGTCAAGTATTGCTGACCAGAAATGATGGATGGTGTGCATAAATTCCTTTGCATTTTACAGACCTTTACCTCTCCTACGCCCCCCTAAAGTGGAAGTAAGTGGAGGTCCTCTTACATTTTAGATGTCTCTTGAGAAATGCAGAAAAACATGAAGAAGGTTGAACATGTGGTGAACATAATGATCTTTCTTGGATGTTTACTGTCCTGACATAGCAATAGGGATGCCAAGTAAAACAAAGCATGGCATTTCTATAGAATAACAAGCAGTACATGTCTGCTTTTGTTTACTGAATGTTCAGTGAAAGATGAGTAAGGGGTGTGAAGTTTAGAGCATCGAATGTGGGAATAATAATACTTTAGATAGTTATACACTAGTACTTTTGGACTTTAAAGTATTGGCAAAGCCTGAATTACACAACAAATCTAAGACAATAGATTAATAGTATAAGGAAGGAGATATGATAAATGACATTTAATGATGACCAAATCAAGGCTGTAAAGTCATTGCTTTTCAATGTTATTATGGCTGCTAACATAGATTTAAAGGCTAAAATCACAATGATTTTCACCAGCAAATGTATTTGCCCTCGAGTTTGTTTTTTAGTTTTTAACTGTACAATCCATGCAGAGAGTGTCCTCACAGCACCTTGGCTGCTTTGGGAGGTGCTCTCTTGTGCACTGTTGACTCTAAAAAGCCCCACATCAGTGGAATAAGCCTAGGCTTTCATTAGCAAGCATGGCATGGCCATGCTGTTTAACCATTAGTGAGGAATGAAGCCTAGCCAATCAGCTCTTCCAGGAACGGTACTTCTGTGCCAGAAGAACAGACAGGAGAAGATGAGCCTTCCACAGTTACTTGTGTGTGTGTGCGCGTACGGGGGTGTGTGTATGTGTGTGTGTGTGTGTGTGTAAGTGTGGCAGCATATTTAATTTCATTGTTCCTCATGGCAAGTTTCATGCTGGCCTCACTTAAATCCAGAGTAATTGCTTTTTTCTGCAATCATTTTTTTGCACTCCTCTTTCTCCCCACTTTCAAACCACATACTGCACAGTGACTGACAGCTTGTGAGACACCAGTCTCCATCCTCGTTCATCCATCGTGTTTCACAGGAGTGTGGGCTGTGTGGGGAACATGGACAAATGTACTTGTGACGCAGGCTGGTCGGGGGAAACGTGGAGTCGATGTCTCTGAATTACAGAGTACAACTCAAGGCATGCTGCTGCAGCTAAACCACCTTATTAGATTGTGGTGACTGCATTTAGCCAGCATTTCTCTTCTCACACATGCAGAGAGGCCGCATCAGAGATGGTGAATAACTCCACAGTAAACACGTCTATCTCCGAGGTCTCACAATAGGTGGATGCAAAGTTTGTAGTAAAAACTCACCAAGGGCCCCACATAAACCATACTTTGAGCACACGCATGCTGCAAAGCCATTTTTGGAGCAAAATACAAGAATAAAATTGGAAAAATTTACTCTGCAAACCCTTGTGTAAAAGAATGGCTGTCCGGGTCCAGAAAGTGACAATTAGACAATTGGAAGATGCAAAAAAAGCAACAAAAAAAGGGGGAAAAAAGCGCATGCCAATGATTTTTCATCATATCAATTATGATTATAGGCAACATTATTCAAAAGTCTTAAAAAAAGTTTAGCAGTAATTGGGGTAAATAACAATATTTTATATAAAATCAAAATATACAGTTTGCTATTGGACTATTTTGATTTAAAAAAAAAAGAACTATGAAAAACTCATGATGATGGTGTAACTTCTTAACTGAGCTGTGATGTTTAGGTGCAATAGTGGCATATCCTATTCCTCATGTGTTGTTTCCAAAGTGACCTTTAGTAAAATGCATTTATTATAGTTTTTGAAAGACTTTTAAAAACACAATTTAATATTCTGATGTTTTTATTTCTGTGCAGAATATAATTAATTTAAATTAGTCAATTTTGATCCAAACACAATATAATTTTTAACCAATATAGTTATCATGACTTTTTCCTTCTTTTTTCTTCAAAACATTGATGTAGAGTGTTAACTAAAAGCACTTTCACAGACAGATCTTTTGGATTATGCTGTTTTGTTATTTCAAAGAATGTATTTATGTGTTTTAATGACTAACCCCTAATTGCTTGTAAACTTTGAAGTACTGATCTATAAAAAAAAATGAAACCAAGACAAAGTAATGAAACTACAATGACAATATAAAAATTAAGTAACCAGAGACCATGTTGACATCTGTTTTATCCCTATCCAAATATTTGTAAAAAGACGTACGCAATCAAAATGTGCATGCCTTAGAAAATAAATATGACCTGGCAAAACAAGGAATTCTTTTCTGTTTTGATCTCAAACATTGGCTCGTGTTTCAAAAAAGTTGTGTCCAAAAACTTGACATTTGTTTAGTATAGGTAGGAATGTTGTTTTGGTAATTTCTTTGTGATGATTCTAGACTTCTGGACACAAAAAAACCCTTAAAATCTTTTTAATTGTATGTCTTCTTTTATATAAATGTCACCACTTAACTTAGAAACAGACTTAAAGTAAAGTTTAAATGAGGGTTTATAGTTTCCTCACCTCTGTAAAAAAAAAAAAAAAAAGTAATTTGAAGGTTTTTCTGCTCATGCTTGACATCCACATTGCCAATACACGGAAAAGGATGCAAGAACTGGAGAAATCATAGCAACATTTGTACCAAAACAGGGCTAATTTGGTGCTGTAACAAAAACAGGCAGATGGCTGGTTCCAATTGCAGCAGGTTTATTACCTCAGCTTAAAGTCAGCAAAGCTAAGTCAGGGTCAAGCAGGTTGAGGTCAATAACAAGCTTGAGAGCATCAGAGAAGAAACGGGAGCAGCCTTGTCAAGATCTAGGCGAGATTTAGGGCAGGCAAACAGAGTCCGAGGCAAAACAGGGTCAGGAAACAGAAGATCAGATCCAGATCCAGATCCAGATCCAGATCCAGATCCAGATCCAGATCCAGATCCAGATATAACGCCCAGCAATACAGGCAGATTGGCGCAAACAATACTTTGCTCTGAGTGAGGCCCAGTTCAGTGCTTAAGTGTACTGTGAGTGATTGCAAATGAAAGTCAGGTGTGTGTGACATCCAGAAACTGCGCTGGGGTTGCTGGGAATTAAAGTGCACTTAGAACTCTAGAGAAGGTTCCCGCCGGTGACCAGAGGGGGAGACAGAGCTCTGACTTCTGACATGTGCACACTTCATTTGGTTTTATTACCACATGTCCTCAGGCCTTTCATAATAGTTTACCCTTTTCTGTGGATGCTTTAACCCATTAACTGGTTTCTGTATTCAGTGGTTTAAATTTGAACTTCAGGCAACATCGAGCCTCTGCCAGTGCATCAATGTTGGTGGGTGAAGAGAAAGGTTTTTATTTTACAATGCTGTTAATGCTATAGCCTCAAAGCTATATTTAATTTTATAGAGCTATCAAACCCATTTAAGTGCATTTTGTGCTTCTGGATTGCACAAATTAGTGGTCCCGGCATTCTTTTATAGTATGTTCTGCACTTCTAACTCCTATACATGACTTATCTGAACTGCCTGTGAGTGGTTTGAAGAAAATGTCAGGGTTGGGATCAGGTCATGGATGTTCAGTGGAAACAAAGCTGTTGGGAAGGAGCTCCATTGCTGAACCCACCTCTGGAGCTGTAACACAGACAGTAATGGACACCATGTCTGAAAGAACAGCTGGCCAGGATGTATGGCAGAAAAGAAAGATGGTAAAAAGAGGCACCAAGATATAAGCTTTAGGATAGGAAGGTAGAGGATATACACATTAAAATGAAAAATGGCAATGCGTAACAGGAAAAGGAAAGGAAGATGAGGTAAAAAGAGGTGACAAAAAGTAATGGAGTACATATAATACTTCCAGAAGCACTAGAGAAGGGCCTCTTTGTGGGAAAAGAGTGGTAGAGGCCCGTAAATCTGGCTGGACCTTGCCTTCCCGGCTGCGTGGTTTCACACTGGGTTTATTCAGGTGGCCCTTTCCATCAGCCTCCCTCTACTGCTGCTTCTGCTGCCTGCTCAGTGGGCTAAAAAGGTCCTGCTGAAGCAGAAATGTGTCAGAGGGAAGGAAAAGAAGATCTTTATGGTTTTATGATTTCCTTGTCTCTGCAGGCAGGCTCAAAGGAAGGGTGAGAAAGACTTGACATGTCCTGTGTGCAAAACCATGAACAACAAAGACTTATGGGTTCAGCTTCATGCTGTGAACTCTTTGAGTCTTTTTTTGCGCTTATTTTTCTAAGTAGCTACCGAGTTCTGTCCAGGGGAAAGTAGTGCAAAGCAAGGCACTACACTCACACATTTTAGTACATCTTGCTAGTACTGGGTTAGACCCCCTTTTGCCTTCAGAACTGCCTTAATCCTTGGTGCCACAGATTCAACAAGGTACTGGAAACATTCCTCAGAGAGTTTTGTCCACATTGACAAGGCAGCATCACACAGTTGCTTCAGATTTGTCGACTCCTCATCCATGATGCCAATCTCCCGTTCCAACACACCCCAAAAGTGATCTATTGGGTTGAGATCTGGTGACTTTGGAGGCTGTTTGAATCCAGAATCCAGTGAACTCAAAGTGTGCCAAGAAAGTATCCCCCACACCTTTACACCACCACACCATGAGCCTGAGCTGTCGATACCAAGCAGGATGGATCCATGCTTTCATATTGTTGATGCCAAATTCTGACCCACTACTTTAATGATCCAGCAGAAATGGAGACTCATCAGCATTTTTCTAATCTTCTATTTTCCAATTTTGGTGATCCTGTGTGAAATGTAACCTCAGTTTCCTGTTCTTAGCTGATTGGAGTGGCACCCGGTGTGGTCTTCTGCTGCTGTAGTCCATCTGTCGCAAGGTTGGACGTGTTGGGCAATCAGAGATGCTCTTCTACAGACCTTGGTTGTAACCAGTGGTTATTTGAGTTACTGTTGCCTTTCTATCAGTTGGAAAAGGTTTGTCCATTCTCCTCTGACCTCTAACAGCAACAAGGCATTTCTGCCCACAAAACCACCGTTCACTGGATATTTTCTCTTTTTCAGACCATTCTCTGTAAATCCTAGAGATAGTTGTTCTTTAAAATCCCATCAGATCAGCAGTTTTTGAAATCCTCAGACCAGCATGTCTGGCACCAACAACCATGCCACATCCAAGTTCACCTCACTCATCTTTCTTCCCTATTCTGATGCTCGCTTTTAACTGCGCAGACCGCCTTGACCATATCTACATGCCTATATCCATTGAGTTGCTGCCATGTGATCGGCTGATTAGAAATTTGAGTAAAAGAGCAGTTGGACAGGTGTGCCTAAAAAGGTCTCCAGTGAGTGTAGTAGAATAAACATAGTGTAAAAGTAGGATGCAAGAAATAGAATTGTTCTCTTTATTCCCTAAGGATGGTCTGCATGATGGTGCAGTTCCAACTCCATGTGCAGTTTGTGTGTTCTCCCCGTGCAGGCACAGGGCACTCTGTCTTTCTCCTATGGTCTACAAACATCTGTTATTGGTTGACTGATTACTGTACATCGTGCCTGTGTGTTTGATTGTGCTGTCCAGTGAAATACTGACAACCTCCCCAGGGTGTTGTTTGAACAGCAGCTGAGATGGCTCCAGTTATCCTAAAAGGGATTAAACAGATATCCAATATAAGCAAATGATTATTCAGGATCCCCTTCCTCAAAAAAACAACAAATACTCCATTCAAAATTTCAAAAACAAATATGCCAAATATGCAGATTGCCGCCTAAAACGTTAGTATCTAAATTTGTATTTTTGTAGCCAGGCTTGGCAAACAAACAACCTCGTTAACAGAGCTCATTACTAAAAATGCATGTGACTGGGCATTGGCCTGGTATGGCAAGCACACAAAATTTGCTCTTTCCTTCTTTTTGTATGAAAAGATCTTAACTATTCCTTCTTAAAAATAAGCTATTGGTTTAACACGTTTTAAGTTAGAAAGCCAAAATCAAAAGACATAATTAGGTATTTTATTTGGAAAATAAAACAAAAAGACTAATAAGATGGTAAAGACTCAATCTCTGATCACTTTTGCCTGATGTACCCTGTTTGATAATAATCTTTACACTGATTTATTGGATGTTACTTTAGTTTAAGCTCTTAGACTGAGCTACTTTGCATTTTTAGCAAACTATTTTTACTTAATTAACAAACTAAGATCTGAAATTGCTCAAAACTTGGAACTACTAGCAGGAAAGTGAACACTTACCAGAGTGAGGGGTCTGTTGAGTTCAAGTGGGAATGTTTCACTGTACACCACTGGAGCCAGAAATTGGCCTTTCTGTGGCTTTGGTCCAGAGACGCTGGCCTAGTGGGCAGACTGACAGTGGGAGAGCTGCAGGGAACGAGAGGCCAGAAGCAAATGGAAAATTAAGAAACCAGACACCGAGCAATTCACACGCGAGTATGACTCGAAATCTTCCAATGATCTGGCTGGATAAACTTATACTAGTCTAGTGATAACACACACAGCACGTTTTAGTCATAGGAAAATGGGTTGAGACCCACCGAAAAAGGATTTAACATAAAACAGCATGATGTGAAGAGACTGCCACATACTTTCCCACTTTGTCCCACGTGTTGGAGAAAAAACAAGTACGTGTACCATGCAGACAGGCCCCATTTTTCTCTTTTTCTGTGGCTGAAGTGTGAGACAAGGGATTTATTTTTGCAGCTCTCTGGAGGGAGGTCACTGTTTTGCTGAATTTGAAACATTTGAAGTATCTGAGGCCCCCATCCATGTTCCGCATAGGAGAAATGGTCTATTCATTTTGACCTGTCAGGGTCTATAATAGTTCTCAGATCGTGTCTGCTTACAACCTGTCAAACCGGGTCGCACAAACACTTCGGCCCTTGATCTCATTATGTAATTTACCTCTATTTTGTACACATGCAGCATGAAAAGGTAAGATCTTTTCTTACAAAAAGAGGGAATATTCCACCAGACTAATGAAAACCGGCTGCATGTGAAACATGTTGGCATATGGGACAGGTTTCTCATTTCAGATGAACGTTTCTGCAAGTAATGGTGAATATTACCTCTTGCTGAGCTGTTTGGCACATGGCTGTCTGGGTTTTTTTTTCTTCCTTTTTTCTCCCAAAGGTTTATATTTTTCTATAATGCTATTGAAAGATCTGGCTGAAGGGAAATTTCCTGAAACTTTTGTCACAGCAAGAGAATGTTTTGAAGTTAAAAGAGAAACTTTACGCCAGCTTTCATCAAATATAACCAAGATCTGAGGGCATTCCTGATATCTGGAAAATGGGGAGGTGACAGTTGGTAACAACATGCCATATACAGTGTCACTGTGTGCAGACTCATCATTACCTGTTGAAAGTTCTTTTTGTCCATGTGAGCCTTAATTACAGTGACATTGTCCAATGCTCGGATTATGTTTACTGTGGTGAAATGGGCGCTTCTAGTTGAAAGCAGTCCAATTGAAAACAGACCTAGTCATGTTGAGCCCGGTCCACTTATGATAATTGAATTTGACTCCGGCATTTTTCTCCAACACTGAGTTGTGAGCTGCTTCAATATTTACATCAAATTCAACCTGGGAAGAGGAAAACAACTCATCTCTTCTCTTCCTCACTAGTTCCATCATATGTAACAGACAAACCAAAATTTGTTGTTCATAGCTCTGTTAAAGATGTTAAAGGTCTTTATAACATACAATTCTGTCCCAAAAAAAATAGGCTCCTAAGCGAAATGTTCCAGTTTGAAGAGGGCTAGCTCAAAATTGGGACAGTCTTCTGTCCATAAGTTTGTTTTTGAGCTTCAGTGACCTCTATGAAAGAAGCTCTAAGGTATTCCTGCTCGTTTATTTTTCTTTTTTTGAAATTGAGGACACTTCTCTCTAGAGCCCCACAGGTATTAAACTAGCCGGACAGACCCCCACTTTAGCATAGACATGTCATGCCAGCCACAAGATTAATCTGTGTTGAGCGTGTGCTGACATTTATATGTCAAGGCAATAAATCCTCATAGTTCAGAGTCAGACCATCCCGTCTTCTCATCCTATTTCCCTCTTTCACATGGTTTACATTTTCTGGCCCATAATACAATGTTAGAGCGCAAGTTTTAAGCTCCATTGTTTGTTTGCTTTGGTTTTATTTTTGCATCCTTTCTTAGCTTATTTTTGACCTGAGGGGGGAAAGTGGTGAAAACGATCAATCTGGAGACCGCAATGAGGACACAGAAAGCACCTGTGTATGTGAGAGAATCTTTTAATGGATTGGACTTTTTTTCTGTGCTTTTCCAGACGCTTACAATGTGTATCCATTATTCATTCACTCCTTCATTCATATTTGCCCAAGGATACAACAGCAGTTTACTGGAGGGAGCGGAGATCAAACCACCAATCCTTCATGCCTTTGACAACGCATCACTACACTTAATAATCACAAAGAGAATTATAATAGATTACAAGCACATCAGCAAATGAAAGATGTAAAAAACAAAAGCAAATATGTTAATGCTGACTCTAAAAAGATATAGAAGCAAAAGAAGGCTGACACATAGGAAAAAACTGTAGTCATCTATTGTGGCCCTGTTTTTAGAATATATGCTGGCTAATGGATGGCAGACTTTTCTTTTCATTTTGTAAATTAAATACTATGTCGTTTTGTATTTTTAAACCATAATCAGATTTTAGGTTCTTACTACCTCCAACTCCCATTGGAACTGGCTTCCGGAACAGTTTACTATAGAAACTTAAAAAAACTAGTCTTTTGTCATGGTTTGAGTTTGTTGTGTCTTGGTTTTCGTTTTAGTTCTTGTTCGGTCTTGTTTGGTTCTATTTCCTGTTTTATTTTGAAAGGTTTCCTGAATTGTCTTGTTTCTTGAGTTTTGCTTCCTTTGGTCCCCATCTGCCCTAATTGTGTTCACCTGTGTCTTGTCTGCCCTGTCTGTATATAAGTCTTGTCTCTGCCTTCCTCCTGTGCTGGTCCATTAACGTCTCATGTAACGTCTGTAACGTCTTCATGTGTCCTCGTCCCTTCATGCCTTGTTCCATGTCCCTCGCCAAGCCACAGGGAGTTTTTGTTTGCTTTGTCATCCTGCTCTGCAGCGCTTTTTGTCATTAACACCCCCTTGCCCTTGAATCGTGTGCCTCCGCTTCTGCATTTGGGTCCTTACCTGCTCTCGAGCCCCCCCCACATGACATCTTTCTTTTAAATATATCTCTTTGGTTCCTTTTTTAAATGTCTGTTTAAAATAAACAAATAAAAAATTAAAAATCTATCCTCAAATGTGGCTTTTTAATTACAGACATAGAGGATACTCAGTTTTTTTCTAATGAATTGTGTGCAAATTTCAGGTCAGATGCTCCTCATCACTTTCTCGTGTACAAAAGTTTACAATCTAGTTAAAAGTACACTTATTTACATGGGCGGCCGTGGTGTAGAGGTTGGACGGTCGACCTCTGATTGCATGATTACATGTTTGGTTACCGCCCTGCCCGCCCATGTGTCGAAGTGGGACTTCCGGTTCCGGGTTACACAGCAGGTCGCGTTGCGTGCCTCTCTGTGAATACAACTATCTTCATATTATTTAAAAAGTTGATTTTCTCCAAAAAAGATAGCTGACCATGCCCCCGAAGAAAACCCAGGAATACGAAGACCTCAAAAAGACTCTTGACATTATTCAAGAAACGCTGAAAAGTTTTTGCACATGTTTTTAACTTTTGATACTTGATGAAATTTTGCTATGAAAATTCCTGAAACAGTGTTGTGTCTACTTTACTGATATAGTATTATGTTTTATTCATATGAATGACTTTTATAAGTAACATAATCTGCATATATTTCAGATGACTGATCTGCATTTGCCATGTTGATTTCTAAAATAGTTATTTTTGACGTAATACTTAAGTAATTCATCTTTGGTATGTGCTTTATCGATACCTTATGATTCTTAATTCTGTCTGATAAAAGCTAGGAACCGGATATTGATAAATCATGTAATAAAATGGTTATAGTATAACGGGGTGGGATTATATAAGTTTGCTTCCTTCCACTCCCTTTCAAGCAATATTTATTAATATGTCTAATTATCCTAAGTTTGATTAGTTACTGTATGAATGTATAACTGATGATTATATTGCTTTTGTGTATTATTTCTACTTAATTGCTTGAAATAAACCATTTAAAATCAAAATTCAAATCAGAAGTGATACAGAACTCTACTTTGCCTCTGTTGGTCATAGGTTGGCACCAGTATTTGAAAGCTGCCATGGGTGAATAGGACTGTGACTGTAAAGTACCTTAGGCCTTCAAGGAAGGTAGAAAAGTGTTGCACAAGAATTTACATAAATGCCCTTTTGTTGCTGTAAAAGCTGGACTCCTCTGTTTGTCGGTAGTCATTACATTAGTAAAAGTGGCTTAAGGTGTGAAATGTTGTGATGAAGTGGGATAGATGAAGGTCTAGAGAGTATCTAGTGTGACTTTAGTGTGGCAAGACAGAGGGAAATTGCTAAACTAAAACTGATCAACAAGGCTTTTTGTTATAATAATGAAGTTTGATCTTAGAATTGTAAATATTTGACTCCCTCTATATCTTGTTTCTGCTGTTGTTTGCTATTGTTTTTTTATTTTTTTGCTGAAATGTCACATGCTGTGCTAAATCAAAAACAGAGTAACGGCTGCTCTGTTGGCCTCACAACACTATATTTGTAAAACTCTAGTACACAGATTTAGCCTAACCAAACAAGCAACAACAAACATGTTGTTGTAATAAAAGTTACCATGAAGAAAAACATGAAGACATGTGCACAAAACAAACGCTTTTCACTGACAGAACCCATTATTTGTGTCAGTGATGTGGTAACAGAGTCCATTCTGTTAACTCAACTAATGTTTTGCTTTACTTCAAGTGGAGTAATTAACATCACCCTAAGTGCACAGGCCCTTACTTAGCTTTGGCTCAGATGAAACCCTCTTTTACAGGAGTCAGTGATTCATCTTCAAGCTTTTTTTGAGGTTGGCTAGACAACAGAAGGCTACTGACAATGATGAATGGAGCTTTTGCACGCATGCAGCCTCTATCATCCCTGCTTCAAAAGTGGACAGAGTTTTCTTTTCTCCTTGCTGGGTCCTCTTTATAGAAAAACACTTCATGTATTGCTTATAACCTTTAAGACAAATGGTGATGAGAGGTGACTGACAGGAGTGATGAAGTGCTGGCTTGAACAGTTCAGGTGTGTGAATCAGCCTTTCTGCCTCCGTCAGGGACACAAGTTGGGCTGAGCTGACAGAGCTACAGGGGGTTGATTGCTCGCCGGTAACAGGTATGACTCACGCTCACAGCACCACTGTCCCATTCTCAAGTTCGGGTGGCCGGTGCTACGGCTCACTCCTGCAATGGTCAGTTCCCCAGGACAGATCACTGCTACCGAGAACCCAACTAGTCTACTGCAAATAGTAGGGGTGCAACCGACTTAAACAATGAATTAATTTCCAGACGATCCACCAAGATCGATCTGTCTGAGGCAAGTTGTTAATTGAATCGACCTATACTATTATAAAATCCTTTCAAAATAAAATAAATAGTAGAACGTTCTAGTAATGTTTGTATAATTTTAATGTGGAAAAACAACAGTGAGCTGAACTTTATGAAACTCAAATGTGAATGAATTTGTCATTTATTCTTGTTTACTTGTTTGTTTGTACACGTACTGTATTTCATTTACACTTGATTATCTTGCAAGAAATACAAGGAATCGCTTCACCTCCACTGTTCAGTACCCAGGTATTTATCTCTGAGTCACACTGGTTGAAGTTTTGGCTAAAGATGCCCTAGATTCATTTTAGGTCAGTGAATCAGCTAGTATCGGATGGTTCCAAATGAAACAATATCAATTATCATGTCGGCAATCACAATTTATGATACAAATCTACTTCCTTTGGTTAAAAGGACGTTTTCTATAATGAGAAATAATGAGATCATTTTCTTCCTTTTGTTAAAAGGACGTAGGTGCTGAATCTAGGCCCTATATCCAAAAACGCCACAAGTCACTTTTTTGACCTGGGAGCTCTTTAACGTCTTGCCTGTAGCTTTGTGTATGTTTAATTGTAACATACTTAGATTTGTATAGTTGCCGAGTAAAGATTCAAAAAGTCAGTACTTGTCTACATTTTTTCTTTTCTTGTGAGCATAGCTCTATCTGCCCTTAAAGCTAAGTCCCACCTACCCCGAAACTCATTTATCCTCTTCTTCCCTGGGTGTGTTGACCTTTCTGACGAAAAAAAAACAAAACACATCTGACCACACCACCAGTGGCGTGTTCAAGCACCTGACCGTCATATACCAGTGTTGAGAGACACACAATGAAGGTATGTGGACCAGGCGACATGAGGTACATTGAATCATTTAGTAGAAGCTATGCAGGCTGCTATTATCAGTTACCTGTCAGAGAAGCCATAGCAGGTGTGAGGGTTAAGACAGGAATGGCAGCAACCAGCTGTCACATAAACACTGTTCCATCACTCATATAAAGACTGTGATCAAAAGCAGAATGGATTTCCAAACAGCTTCATATCAAAGATCAAATACCTCATGGGTGCGCGTGTGCTTTCCAAATCAGGGAGGGAAGGATAAAGCAGGGCATCAAGGGTGGGGACAATAGAAGTGGTAAAGGTGAACGTTAGACCATGAACTTGTAGGGGGGGGGTTGTCTTAATGTTGATTTATTTGTTAAAATATATTAACTGGGAAGTTAATATATGTGTAGATACATAAACACATTGACTAGCATAGCAAAATATGTAGATGGTCAATGAGAGGAAAAAATGGGGTCTAGCTTCTGTGATTTTTATTCAAAACGTATATTGATATTCCCAATTAGTAGAAAGCACAAAGCCAGCTTCACTGCCACTTATAAATAAAGTATAGGTAAAATATGCTAAAACACAAACGGGTGAACTTTCTTTGGGAACATTGACTATCAAGCTGTGTAGACCACTTTGTAAACAGGAAAATAAACTGATGGATTTCAAGGATTCAGAAATAAAAAGATCTTATTTGATACTTTTTAAAAACAATTGTCAGAATTAGGTATTTTATGTTTATTTTTCCATATTTTTTGGGATTAAACCTCTGGAGACATGGCGTCCACATTTGTGGAGATCAAAATTTGGGCAGCGTTGCTAATTTGGCTTATACCATGGTGATTAAAAAGAAGATAAAAAATTCTTAAGTATTTTGATCAAATTTGGAGTGGGGATGTTGTAGATTTGATGTATCAATTGTTAAATAATTGAAAAAAAGGTAAAGATCTGGTAAAAAGTTACCGATAGTCATTTGATTATCACTGGGTGATATAGTATGTTAAATCCATGTGAAGAATAATGTATAACTTTTTACAGGATGTTTTTTTCACTAAAACTGCTTTAAAATTCAAAAGAAATTTAAAATGTATAAAGATGTGATAATCATTTTTAGTATTTTCGTAAAATTGCAGTCGTTACTTTATTCTATTATTTTTAAGCAGTTTAATAACAAATAAATACAAATGTATCTATTTATTGCAAAAAAGACTTTTAACATAATAGAAATGGTTTAAAAATGACGAGACCAAAAGATTAGGACAGTTTATGCTAATTGAATTAAAGAAAACACTGTATAAACTGTATTTACAGTTTAGTCATCATGTTTTTTGACTACTCAGCCTAAACAAGTACTTCCAGTGATGCAACTAATATGGAAAAATAATGAGATCATTTTCTTCCTGTCCCCTGGGTGTCACATCATCACATATTGTTGGATATGAAGCTCAGAATGCTCACTGATCCTTTTGTAGCCATATGCTGCTCATAGAGGCTTTGGATAGACACATGAAAAAAGGCCACACGACGCAACATGCAGATCCAACCGCATAAAGAACAAGCGTTACAAACTGGTGCATTTGGAGGAAGATGAAACGCTTATGAAGAAGAAGGCGGTGCTTTTGGAGAAAAAAGAATACGAGGGTCACATATGCTTGTGGAAAGTGAAGAATGCAGCCCAGAAGATCACAAGCAAAGTAATAATTTATTACTCCACCATCTATCATTTCATCTGGCAAAGACAAATGACTCGGAGTCAGACAGGATCACTTCTACTTTTCCTTCAGCTTTTTTTTGGTTTGTTTTTTTAGCACTTGCACAGATTCATATAAAAGGGGGGTAGCAAAATCAGCTCAACAAACATCTGATTTTTTAAGAAGAGGTGACTTAACCTGAACCAATGGTTATTTTAGATTAGAATAGAAAAAACTTTATTGGTTCCACAAAAGGAAAAATATCTCAAAAAGTAATTTTTTTTCTTGGATAACAGGGTTCACTAACTGGATCCGAACCCAGACGCTGGATCATGTGGACCCAGATCCGTACCCAGATCCAAACTTGACACAAAACTTATACGATGGGCACCTCTTTTTTAAATGATGCAGCTCTTGTTGTCGTTGCAATGTTGTGTTGCAGCACATTCTCAATCCCAACTCGTCATGTATGGATGTATTATCAGAGCCTCCCCGCATCACTCTTTGACCTTTTGGGTGTCCCCAATTCATCGTTTTTCGACGTGCTCCCTATTCCCTCTAAATCAGGGGTCATCAGTTCTTTCTAACTGGACCTCTTTAAGTTTTAGTTAAAGACCCCTGCTGTAAACAGAGCTCATGCTAATTATTTTTGCTTTGGACAACACAAAAAAATAGCTCTCTCAGTACCAGTAAGACCAAACTTGAGGTGAAATACAGCCTTCATATTCTTCACAGGCAGAGCCTTTAAAAATGTATTGAAAATAAATGTAATAGTCCAATCTAGTAGCTTTTATCTTGGATTGAATTACATTACTAAAATAAGTCTCTTTTTAAGTTAATTTTTTCATATGTCCTTCCACTTTTTTACCTTGAGAAAAGGGATTTTTCTGGTTAAAAATAAAATGAAAAAAAGTTTAAACACTGTTCCTGTCAGACGTAGGAGCTCTGTCTCCCCCTCTGGTCACGGGCGGGATCCATCCCCAGAGTTCTAGCCACAGTAGAACTCTCAGCAACCCCCAGAGCACACTTCCTGGATGCCGCACCCCTGACTCTCATTCATTCATCAACCACAGCATACTTAAAGTGTGGATGCCATGCTTTGAACAACTTTGTCAAATAAAAAAGCCCTTTAAACGCTGATTCTATTGATACCAATAATTTGCGTCGAAAAAAATCCGAAGCATATGAAAAATAGACATCTTTCGAAGGAATCAGAGATTTGGATCTGCCGCTAGAGCGCAGGCTGGAAGTGA